>CM076576.1:868063846-868679965 GCA_034641835.2 Pinus albicaulis | reverse complement strand
AAATTCCTTCATATCCACTGATCCTGAGCCAGTTTTCGTTCCACGAAATACCTGCAACCAAAGCAAAATGGGAAACGAGATTAGTTTAAAACCAATGAATTTTATGAAACCCAAAGATTATCTACATCGACTATATTTTTGAATTTCATATTTGAGTGAAGTTTTTAAGGTTAACGCTTTTCTTTGTTACGGGTAATTGAACTGAGAGCTCAGTTTTCTTGGTGAGCAATCGGTGCCGGTTTTTAGTTATTTTGTAAGTTCTTGGGTCGAGATTATCAGAATTGATTTTGTTGATAAAGTGAAACAAAAACCCAAACATCTCGGAGCTTGATGTTTTGTTGCAAGTCCATATTATTTTTCGAAGGATTCTGAATTTATCACACACACAAAATAGCTTGATGTTCGGGATTTTGTTATTAACATCAAACCAACGATGAATACAAAACTCCTGTAAAAAGCGCACATTAAACTTGGATGATTGTGATGCATTGACAGGAGACGTTGATAATAAAAACAATTTTTTTGTGTTTTGATGATTGGCGTCATACAACATGCATTATACGAGTGTTATTATAGTCCTTTCCATATGGCAAGAGTTGCAATTTCACCTGACGAACATGGAAATGGGGGGATGGGCCCCTAGGTTGATGCTTACATGACACATTGTGCTGACTTGGCGTGTTCAGGTGTTGTAAAAAAATTGTGATTCATGTTATCTTATAAAATAAATTTTATTTTGGAGGTTTTTTTGTTTTTTTCCCTACGAGATTTATCCCACATTAGTTTCACAGATGGTCACTATGGATTTTAAAATACGTTAAGTTTGAAATATGGTGGGAAATACACGAAGGTGGTTTGGCTTATGAGATAGTCTTAGCTCAAGGGTGATCGTTTGTGAATATGTGGTGCTCTAATGCGCTAAATAACGTACTTTTTATTATGAATTATATTTACATACGCATAACTATATATATTTTACAATTTATTATTTTATATTTGATATGTGTGTATTAATAATTAATATGTTACAATATTTCTAAATTATAAAAAGGAAAAAAAATTGTAAAATAATGCACTTTTTATTATGAATTATATTTACATACACATAACTATATATATTTTAAACTTTATTATTTTATATTTGATATGTGTGTTAATAATTAATACGTTACAATATTTCTAAATTATAAAAGAAAAGAAAATGTAATTATTTACATTTTATTTATTCAATATATAATTATATATTTTTTAACTTAATGACTCGCTTCTTTTTATGCGGAAATGTGATATGAAGGAGATGCTAACCTTAATAATGCATTTTTTATTCTGAATTATATTTACATACACATATAACTATATATATTTTACAATTTATTATTTTATATTTGATATGTGTGTTAATAATTAATATGTTACAATATTTCTAAATTATAAAAAGAAAAGAAAATGTAATTATTTACATTTGAATTATTTATAATATATAGTTATATATTTTTTAACTTAATGACTTACCTTTTTTCATGCGGAAATGTGATATGAAGGAACTGTTAATAGGCAGAAGCAAACACAAAGTATGAGGTGATGTGGAAACCAAAGGTGTCACATTTACTTATTGAGACCACTGTCATCAATGTCGCCATGGAAAGAGGGTAGAAAAACATCAAACCAAAAACTAATACAAGCAAAACATCAAGCTCACATATACTAATGAAAACCAAAATTAAACTTTAGATTTACAATTTTCAAACCGTATGTCCAAATTCAATAAATTTGTCAAAACATAGGAATGAAATGTGTATAGTGTGGTAACACAAATTCAAAAAGTCAAAGCAAATAGAGGATTAAAACTTATATAAAGGGGTCCATTTATTATCAAAAGGCGAAGATGAAAATGGGGGAGTTTGTCAGAGCTAGGGAATAAGTAGGAAATTTCTCCTTTTGCGTATCATTTGAGATTGTTTACCATTAGGATTGGATTTAGTTTTCAAGCATCTTAGGTTTCCTTTGGAGGAATATTATGGGGTACTTTGGGCAGACATCAAGATAGGTGGTTGGGGTCAGCCATGTCGCTATCCCCGGTGATTGATTACCCCATTGAGGAGGTGATTAGGATACCACTAGAAGGGAGGAACAATAGTTTGAGTAGGGTATCACCATGGAGTGTGCATAGGCTAGGGTGAAGGATTGGGAGGGGAGAATCGTATATAGTGAGGATTATAATTGCTATTAACAGGAGAACGGAATATCATACCTTGTTGGAATTTCGTTGGAGCTTGTAGCCTATTTTGGTTTGCAAAGCACAAATGCTCCATGACACCTTCTATTCCTTGGTACATAGCCTTACGAATTGGAACATGTAGACATTTTTCAGTGAAGCGGTTTTCCTAACATGCAAAGCATATTTCTATGATATCTAAAGGACATTCATTTCTAGGATGTCTTTTAGTGCATTGAGGGAAAATATGGCTGATCCATTTTATTTTTCCTCTTATTTTATTTTCATTTGTAATATGTCAATATGGATGGAAAATTTATATAAATTCTGGGTTTGCATGTCCTCTAACATACCTCCTATTTAATTTTTAGTAATTAAGGATGAGGAGGAAGGATTTAACGAGTTTTTTCTTGATCTACATATCTTTTTATTATCTCTTGAATGATTTTTTAATACCTTTTTAATTTAATTTAAAGTGAGATGACAGATATGTCCATTGGTCAACAAGTTGAGTGTTTCCATTAAATCTTCATTGACTCTTCACAGACTCTAGATCCAAGGTGTAGCTATGCACCCTTATAAAACTCAATTAGAATATCTCAAAAGTCTTTCAAAGACTCATTTTCTTCTTAGGTCATTCTAAATATTCTATCTCCTGTATCCCTTTCTCTACAATAATCCTGGTATTTTATTTTGAAGGCTTACAACATTTGGTCTCATGTCATGATGTTATTTCCTTTCAGCTCGTGAATCATTGGAGGACTATATCCTTAAGGGTGGAAGGAAATAATTTGATCTTTTCTTTATAAGTTGTGTAATCAAAAGTATTTAATATAGTATGAAACTCAAACATGAAAGTATTAGGACCCTATGAAATAATATCATAGAAGTTGGGAAGCACATATGGGTTAATGTATTCCATTCTAGCCTCTCCATCTATTTCTCAAATGGGAAATTTAAACACCTCTAGTTGTATATCCCTAGCCATAGTGTCGGTCAGGTGTGAAGGTCTTTCTTGCTCTGCAAGTTCCTCACTTTCTCACCAAAAAGGGAATTAAAGTTCCTTGAGGATACGGTGGGGTGCTTACAGTCAAGTCAAATGGTCTAGTTGAAATTGAAATAGGGATATGTTGGTAGAAATTCTCCTATCTTGTCCCTCACCCTTCAAGTCATAAAAAGAAATAATTTTATTTTTATTTTTATGTAATTTATAAAAGGAATATGCTATTGTGTTTTTCTCATTTTACAAGGGTTGAAATGAAAGAAAGAGAAAATAATCTAAAGTAAAATGTGCTACATGATCGACACCTCCTTAATAGCAATGCCAAAGCCAAAACGTGATGGCCGATAGTATTGCAACAACAATGCTACAATTCCCAAAGAGGGTCTTAGATTTAATTATCCACCTAAGGTTCATGCAAAATTAACATGGGTTAGTAGTGTATATGTAAGGCTTTATATATTTCTATTATTGAGTTTAATGTAGGTGGAAGCATGGCGAAGTCTCTATGTATAGAGTTTGAGCTAATTAATATATGCTACAAGGAAAAATATATTTTCAAGAAATGAATTGCTAAAATTAAAATGGAATACAAACTTAATCTACTTCCATTTTTGTTGAACACACTTACACACTTCTATACTATAACACTTCTATACTATATGAAATAAAAGGAAGAAACACGTACATAGTTATATGTTATTTGAAAGGAAAGGAAAAGCACATTTTTGAAATAAAAGGCTAGAGTGGGGTGGGGGGAATGAAGGGGAGAGAGGGAGAGAGAGACTGCGGGGGGAGAGAGGGGAGAGAGAGAGAGAGAGAGAGAGAGAGAGAGAGAGAGAGAGAGAGAGAATGAATAAATGAGAAGATAAATAGGGGGATGGAGAGATGTTAGGATATTCTGACACATAGGAAATAGTTAAGAATAACTTAGTCTAGTGTAGAGTTAGGTAAAGTGTGTTTCTTTACTATGTACATTTGTAACTTATAATTTGACGGTCACGATTTGTAGTGATCCGAAGGTTCACTCTCTCCTCAGTATTAACAACAGTTAATCCATGCCTTAACACCTGATTGCTCCATGATATCTATTTAAAGAGCATGGAGGGTCATTTTTCCGTAACCATTTATGAGAGAAACATATGCAAATTTTCTTTTTTTTTATTAATAAATTTCCTGAAGTGGTCGTGTTGGCTCAAGCCATGGACTGTTTCCCTATTCGATGGTTTTAACCACGTGATAATACTGGTGTACTGAATTGTGATCTTTTTGTGAGCGATGAACTTTGGTTTTTGATCTACGTAAATTGCCTTGTAAATTCCTACATGGTATCAGAGCTATTCTGAGGGCCGCATCTGTTGTTGATCCAAATCTTAAGCCAGTTTGACTGCATATGATTGCCATTTTGTAGATATACTATCTATGAACATTTTCAGGCCTGGAGAACTGCATTGTTGTGTTTGGAGCATCTATTATAGTGAGGAACGCCTTTTGGTTCATGCGAAACAGTTTCTGGTCGCCCAAGTTATGTCAGTTTAGATCTGGAGATATAAAGTATTTGTTTTGCTGTTATATTTGTTAATAGTTATGCTTATTTATGTTCCCTCTATTTATTTTGGTTTTTAGGTTTCATTTATTTGCCACATCTATACCCTCTTCTCTGTGTATGCTCTTTACTCTGCGCTGTGTGCGATCTCAGAAAATCAAAAACAAGAAGAAGGGATTTTTTTTGCTACGTATGATCTTTCCCCGCGTCTTTGTGCAATCTCGGAAATTAGAAATAGTGGAAAAATAGATAGTTTCTGGTAAGGCTAACTGAAAATTTAACATTCTGTCGTAAGGCTTGTATTTTGTTTTTTCTCGCTTTTTTTGTGTTTTTTGTGCAGGAAAAAGCACGCACACCGAAGAGAAAAAATAAAAAAACCCGTCCTCCTTTCAAACAATTACAGAATCCTTTTACTATCTCACTTGGTGAGAAGTTAGTTTATGGGAATAGAGGTGTTGGGTTCAAGTCCCTTTCTCAAGCTTCTTTTGTAAAAAAAAATTGTTAAAGGGGCGGGAATTTTTTTTAAAGTTGAACTTCGTCATCAAATTTCAAACCGTTCCCGTAACTATTCGACATCGACAACTTAGTTTTTTAAAAAACATAACTTCTTCATCCAGAAGCTAGTTTTCGAGCCTTTTTTTTTAATAAGCATAATTTTTTGAGATCTTTCCATTGGAGTAGTTAGTTTCAGCTTTTTTCAGCTTCATTTTTTTTTTTTTAAATGGAAAGTGCATGCTCGATTATTCTTAACAGCACCAATTATTTCTAATCGCTACATCACATGGTAGATATACTTATAAGTAAAGGGATTTATAAAATAGCCACAGGACAAGAAACTAAACCTTTCAATGATGATAAAGTCACCAAATGGGAAAATAAACAAGATCAAGCACAAGGGTTGATAGGAATGTCCATTGCTCAAGATCTTTGATTTCATATCCTTGACATTCACACCCCTAATGAAGCCCTGGAAAAGCTAAATATAGTCTTTGGCATTCAAAATCAAATAAGAGCCCACTAGATTGAAAATGAGTTGCTTACTTCGCACCCCAATAATTTCTCCTCTATTGAAGATTTTTTGTCCAAATTCAAGACCCTTAGACTTCTTTTAGAAGGTTGTAAGCTAAAAAAGTAATATGGTAGCCTCATCTATTGCATTCTTACTAAGATTAGCCCTGCATACTCTGTATTTGTTTCCAACTTCAATTCCACTAGAGAAGCCATCATTTCTTCAGAAACCACCGACAAGAACCCCTCTTTTGATGCCTTTTGCGATTATTTGATAAGAGAACAAGAAAAAATCTTACACCTTGGTCTTATCACTTCTAGAAACACTTATAAGAAAGCCTTAGCAACCCAACAACAATCATATCAAAATAATCCCAAGAAGAAGTATCCTAAAAAGTATGGTCTGAAACCAAACAAGGGTCCTAAGCAATTTCGGCTGAGGCGAAAAACTCACCAAAATGATTAGGCAAATAAAAACAAAAGGAAGAAATATGACATTACAACTTTTGTAATCGTGATGGCTACTCTGGACTCCAAAGTTTTAAGAAGATGGGAAGCCTTAAACAACAATGAAAGCACAACATCAATTTGTAGCACTCTTCACCTTCATCTTCAAGAATGGAAATTTATACTTGTGGTTGTGAAGCATAAAGATCTATTTATGCATTAAATGTATCTTCTTCTTCTCCTTCTCATGAATGGCTCATTGATTCTGGAGCTTCTTACCACATGGCTAAAAATAAATCCATGTTTTCTTCTTTAAATGGTTGTAACACCAAACATATGTATGCTGGTGATGATAAATCTCTTGGCGTTGTAGGATCTGGAACCATTCATCTAGATAATGGTCATTTTAATGATGTATTATGTGGTCCAACCTTGTCATGCAACCTTCTATATGTTTATAAGATAACTCATTCAGGTTAAGGGAAAATAGTAGAATTCTCACCTCATGATGTTGTAACCAAGGACCTCAAAGATCCTAGACATATTTTAGCTACTAGCATTGCTGACGATTCCACAAGGTTGGATAAGTTTGACAACTTTGGGTCATCATGTATTCCCTCCATTTTTGTTGTTCATAATGATGAAGTGAGCAAAATTTGGAAGAGTGATTTGGTCACTCAAACTATCGCTCTCTTCAAACTCTATGTAAAGAAAATGTGGTGACAGGTCTTCCTATGGTATCTTGTTGAGATGGTGTTTTCTCCAGATGTGTACTTGAAAAAAATCATTGGGATATTTTTGAAAAATATGCCTCTTGGCACACTTCATCCCCTTTGCAGCTTGGCACAGTGATTTATGTGGTCCACTTCCTGTTGTATCTTTCTCTGGTTGCAAGTACTTCCTAAATTTCATTGATGATTTTTGCAGACGCACTTGGGTATAGTTCTTAAAACTCAAGAGTGAAGTTTTTAACATGTTCTTGGCCTTTAAGGACTTTGTTGAGAAACAATCTAGACATCAAATTCTCAAGTTAAGATCAAACAATGGAGGAGAATATTTTAACAACAAATTTATCAACTTCTACAGTGAGCATGGCATTAAATTGCAACATACCATTCCAGATACTCCACAAAAAAATGGTGTAGCTGAAAGGAAGAATCGCACCTTAAAAGAAATGGCTAATTGTATGCTTCAATCTAAAGGACTTAGTCTCAATTTTTGGGCAGAGCCAATTAACTGTGCAAATTAAATATTAAATCGCACTCCTACTAAGGTTTTAAAGAATATAACTCCAGAAGAATCTTGGAGCTCAATCAAACTAGATGTAAGTCACTTTCATGTTTTTGGAAGTGATGCTTGGGCCCATATTCCAGATGTGAAACATAAAGCCTTAGAACCTAAGAGTGAAAAATTCATTTTTGTTGGATATTCTAAAGATGTCAAAGGATATAGACTTCTTCAACCAAAATAAAAAAATATAATCATTAGAAGAGACGTAAAATTTGATGAAAAAATATCGACATGCGAGCCTAGTTCGGCGAGTGTGCCACCTTTGGCTTGCGAGCCTGATTTGGCATATGTGCCACCTCTCTCTCTCTTCTCTATTTTTAATAGCATTCTTTCTATTTCAGATGATGACAATGATGATGAAAATCCTCCTCCACCTCTTGAAATTATTCCTTTTACTCCACAACTTCTAAGATGGGTCTGCTCTACTCGAGATGGAGCAGGTTCTCTTGCAGGTGACCCTGCCGACTGACGATTTACATGTTCTCAGTTCGAACGAGACTCTTCCTTATAAGCTCAAGTTCCAGAAAACCCTGATCCATAAACCTTCGAATAAGCCTCCGATCATCCAGATTGGGATGAAGCTATGAATGAATAATATCATTCCTTATTGGAAAATGATACTTGGGATCTTATTCCTCTTCCAAAAGGAATAAAATTTGTTAGATGTAGATGTGTTTACAAAAAAAAAATTGTACCAGATGGAAAAGTGGATAGACATAAATCTCGTCTTATCACTAAAGGTTTTTGAAAATTTGAAGGCATTGAATATACTGAAACCTTCTCCCGAGTTGCCAAAATTAATTCTATCCACCTTGTTCTTTCCCTTGCTGCCTCATTTAAATGGGAATTCCATCAGATGGATGTTAAATCCGCCTTCTTAAATGGAGATTTGCATGAAGAAATCTACATGGAACAACCCCCTAGCTTTATATAAAATGACTCTAGCCTTGTTTTTTGCCTTAGGAAGTCTCTTTATGGTCTCAAACAAGATCCTCAGGCTTGGTATGCCAAAATGGATAGATTTCTATTAGATAATGGCTTTTCTAGGTGTCATTCTAACAACACTGTCTACACCAAGAAAGTGGGTAAGTCCTTCACCATCCTTGTTCTTTATGTTGATGATCTTATCCTTACTGGTAGTGATCCTAACCATATAATCCATGTGAAGTCTAGCCTCAAAAATAAGTTTGAAATGACAGACTTAGGACACTTGCATTATTTCCTTGGTCTTCAAGTCTTGCAATACGAAGAGGTATTACCCTCTCTTAGTCAAATTATGTCTGTGATATTCTACACCACTTTCACATTAAAGACTGCAAGCTAACCCCTTCTCCCTTTTAGTCTAGATTCAAGATTTCAATCACTTGTACTAACCATGAAGTTGATGCTACCTTATACTGTCAAATTTTTGGTAAACTTCTGTATCTAACCCATACCCATCCTTACCTTTCCTTTTTCGTTGGTCTTGTCACTCGGTTTATGAACCAACCTCATGAAATTAACTGGAAAGCAGCTAAAAAAATACTTCGATATATTCAAGGTACGTTTCAGTTCGGGATTCATTACAGTGCAGGAGCATCTCCATTGTTGATTGGTTTCATTGAATCTAATTGCGTTGGTGACCCTGATGATCAAAATTCTACTGCAATATATGTATTCACTCTTGGTTCAGGACACATTACATGGTGTTGTAAGAAACAAAGTGCCATCTCTCTTTCTTCGGCCAAAGAAGAGTATTGTGGTGCAGTTCAAGCCAGAAGGGAAGACATGTGTCTTCTTTGGATCCTGTCTGACTTTGGTCTTCATCAGCAGCATCCAACTACACTTTGGTGTGATAGTCAGAGTGCCATTCAGCTATGCAAAGATCCATTTTAGCATCAACATATAAAGAACATTGAGCTCCACATACACTTCATCAAAAATCTCATTCATGATCGTGTTCTTGAAGCACAGTATTGTCCAACCAATGATCAAATAGCCGATATCTTCACAAAGTATCTCACAGACGCGAATTTTACCAAACTTCAATCCATGTTTCGACTGCAGGAAAGTTTTCATTAAGGGGGGATAGGCTCTAATGGCTCCTTCCTTCTCCTATTGTGTCACTTTTGTAAATCCTTCAATCCTATCCCAATTTGTTCTTAAGGGGGGATTGTAGGATATTTTGACACATAGGAAATAGGCTCCTTTTGTGTCACCTTTGTAAATCCTTCAATCCTATCCCAAATTGTTCTTAAGGGGGGATGTTAGGATATTCCGACACATAGGAAATAGTTAATAATAACTTAGTCTAGTGTAGAGTTAGGTAAAGTATGTTTATTTACTATGTAAATTTGTAACTTATAATCCAACGGTCATGATTTGTAGTGATCTGATGGTTATCTCTCACCTCAGTATTAACGACACTTGATCCGTGGCTTAACACCCAATTGGTCCATGATCTCTATTTAAAGAGAATGGAGGGTCATTTGTTCGGTAACCGTTTATGAGAGAAACATATGTAACTTTTCTTTATATTAATAATCAGCTTAAAAGTGGTCATGCTTGGCTCAAGCCGTGAACCTGCTTCCTCTTCTCCTTCGAGGGTTTTAAATCCACATGATAATACCGGTGTACCGACTTGTGTAGATCTGTTTATGGAGGGGTGAACTTGGTTTTTGGATTCATGGAACCGACCTTGGAAATTCCTACAAGAGAGAGTGATTAAGGTGTAGGGAGTGAAAGTGGGAGAGGGATATGGATAGATATAAATAGGAATATGGGTTAGAGAGAAAGAGGGAGAGAGAGTAGAGAGGGTGAGAGAGAAAATTAGAGAAAATATACGCTTTGAGAGAGAGAGATATGGAATAGAGAGAAATAGGGAAAGATTTATGAGAAAGAGAGTGGTTAAGTGAAAGGAGAGTAGGGGAAGGGAGGAGGGAAGTTGGTAGAGAGATATATATATGGGGGATATATGAAGGGAGGGATAGATATTATGGAAAATAGGGATAATGGAAAGATAAAGAAAAGTAGGGGAACAATGGGTAGGTGCAATGGGATAGGGAGAGAGAGATAGAGAGTGAGAGGATCATAGTGGTAAATATAGGGGTTTGGGAAATTGTGAAGGTTGAAATGAGTGATAGAAAATAAGAGAGAGAGAGAGAGAGAGAGAGAGAGAGAGAGAGAGAGAGAGAGAGAGATGGAATAGAGAGAGAAATAGGAAAGCTTTTTGAGTGAGAAAGAGAGTGGTTAAGTGAAAGGGAGAGAGTGGAAGGGAGGAGAGAAGTGGGGTAGAGAGATAGATAGATGGGGGATGTATATATGAAGGGAAGGATAGAGAGAATTTGGTTAGAGAGATAGATATATGGGGGATATATATATCAAGGGAGGGATACATATTATGGAAAAGAGGGATAATGGAAAGATAAAGTAAAGTAGGGGAACAATGGGTAGGTGCAATGGGAGAGGGAGAGTGATATATAGAGTGAGAGGATTAGAGTGGTAAATATAGGGGTTTGGGAAATTGTGAAGGTTTAAATGAGTGATAGTAAAGAAGAGAGAGAGAGAGAGAGAGAGAGAGAGAGAGAGTAAGAATATATAGGAAGATAAAAGGAAAGGAAAAGAAAATTTCCGAAATAAAAGGCTAGAGTGGGGCAAGGGGAGAATCAAGGAGAGAGAGAGAGAGAGAGAGATAGGCTACGGAAGGAGAGTAGGGAGGATGGATTAGGGGTGAAGGGAGGGATATTGAAGGAGGGTAAAAATATATATGAAGATAAAAATATAGAGATAAAGTGATGGAGGTATATGAGAGGGATATAAAGAAATAACAGGGGAGGAGGTGAAATGTGATAAATAAAGAGATATTGTGGGTGAGAGAGGGCTGAGGTATAATGAGGTAGATAAAGGTGGGGTAGAGAATGAGAGAGGATTAAGAAAGTTAAACTGAGATAAAGGCACAGTGAGACAATGGGGTGAGGGAAAATAGAGAACTATTAATAGAGTGTAAGGAGGATGAAGTGAGAGAGGAATAGGGAGGGAGAGAGAAGGATGGATAACATATAGGTAGGGATGGATGAATACATGAGAAGATAAATAAAGGGATGGAGAGAGAGTGCTTAAGGTAGGGAGTTAAAGTGGGAGAGGGATATGGATAGAGATAAATAGGAATATGGGTTAGAGAGAGAGAAAGAAAGAGTAGGAGAGAGTGAGAAAGAGAGTTGGAGAAAAATATATAGTTTCTAGAAAGAGATATGGAATAAAGAGAGAAATATAAAAGGTTTTTAAGTGAGAAAGAGAGTGGTTAAGTGAAAGGGAGAGAGGGGAAGGGAGGAGAGAAGTGGGGTAGAGAGATATATAGACGGGGGATATATATATGAAGGGAGGGATAGATATTATGGAAAAGAGGGATAATGGAAAGATAAATTAAAGTAGGGGAACAATGGGTAGGGGCAATTGGAGAGGAAGACAAAGAAAGAGAGTGAGAGGATCATATTGGTAAAGTTAGGGGTTTGGGAAATTGTGAAGGTTGAAATGAGTGATAGTAAAGAATAGGGGAAAGATAGAGAAAATGAGAGAGGGAGATATGGATGGAGAATGATGGAGGGAGATAGATGTAGATTATAGGTATCAAGAAAAACGTAGATAGAAGGGAAAAAATGTGGAAATAAAGTGAGAATAATAAAGGAATGATCATATGACTGTATGGCTACTCAACACCTTATTATGTAAAATCCAAAAATAAGATTTTTTATTTACTTTATAGTGTTACTATTGTCTCATTTAAGTTCAAGAATTGTATTTAAAATCCTTCAATACTCATGAAACCCTACTAAAGAGGATTATAGATACGTGTTTGGTGAAAGGTATAGAAGATTTTTCTGAGTGAAAATTACATGATGTATAGGGAGAGAAATTGAACACATTTGCATCTTAAGGGAGGAAATAAATTCTATTTCCATTCAGTCAATATTATAAAGTGATATCACATGTTTTATTCTTTCCATAAAACTATTATATGCGTATTGTTGTTTCCCTCAATTTTTTTTTAATGTATTTTTATCATTAAATTTTTAATCAAGTCACATGAATTTTTTATTGTTGTTTTTATGATGTTATAATACTCCTATACTTGTCCCAAAATTAAAAAATTTCTACTTTTATATTATAGCCTAGTTAAGTTAAGATATTTTTCCAAACAATGCAACATACACCTAACTACTTGTATGTCTCTCTTTTCTTTCTTTTCTTCTTTCTTCATAACGATATTTTATACCATTCATCATTTTTTATTCTGTACATTACACTATTCTTCTATTTTTACCTTTGCACTTTGAAATTGTAGGTAATTCAATGCACTTACATTTTGTTTTTCTATCTTATTTTCTTGGAGCTTCTATAGTCATCCCCATCTTTCCATTACTCCATTTGAACTTCACTCTCTAACTTCAACTCTTCCAACTCATACTAGTAATATCTTCTATTTTATATGTTCATGTTTTTGCTATTTTTCTCCATATTTAGATTCATTTGAAATAATGTCACACACAATATTTTTGAAAATCTAGCATTACCATTGGTATTTATTTCACTAGTACACCAATTATATCATCATCTTCTTTTAAGTCCATTACTAAGAAACCGCTCTCTTATATACGACCCTCTCAATTATTACCCCACTCATTATTATAATTTCACTCACCATTGCGGCAGCTATCCATCACAAATATGATGTTGGCTCATGAGTTTTTTTTCATAAACCCCAATATCTTAGTCCTTTCTATTCATTATCCTACTACAAATATTTCTTATACGATATTATTTAACTTGTTAACCACAACTTATATATATAATAAAAAATTTTAATAGAGGCTTTTCTAGGTTACTATAGTTTCAATTAAGCTTGTGATGGATATACATTCTCATTTAATTTTATATAGTCAATTCATCCAAGTTGTTGTTGCTATACATTTATGAAATTTGTGATTTTTATTTTTATTTTTAGTTATAGTTTTAAAATTTTACTAATTTTTATATATATAAAAATGTAACATCTATAAACAACATACAATATAATGCATGTCTTTTTATTTCAAATAAAATATATATTTCCTTGTTGCTCCCAACTCGTAGCCATTTTATAGCAAGTATTCCTCATCATCATTAATTTTTATGTCATATTATCCATATACTTTATATTACTTCTAATTGTATTAACCCTTACCTTACAATCTTAAAATACTTAAATCCTTACCCATATGACCATTAATCTAGAACTATAATAATTATAACCTAACCTCTAGATTTAACTCCCAACTACTAATATTTATACCCTGTAACCCTTAATATGTATATATATATCATATTATCCTTGATATTCATAATGCACATATAAATAAAGCTGCATACCTTGTACATATATTTAAGGGTGGAGCACAAGTATTAAATATGTAACAAATATAACTTACACAATGGCTCCTGAAATAATAGGAGAACCTACTTGAAATACCCTAACAATTCATAAGTTGAAATATCATTTCCTAAACAATAACTACATGATCTATTTATATCAATTCACGAATTTCAATGTGTCCCCTTCATCCTTAGGAAAAACCTATTAGATATATTAAATATACATCTACATTTAAGTCCATATATTTCCTCCCTTTGGGTTACACCATATACAGTTATCCCAATATATTCCCCCCTTGCAGTCATAAAAAAAATTACTGGATTTTTTTAGAGAGAGAGAGAGAGAGGAGGGGGGGGGAGGAGGGTTGGAGAGTGTTAAAGTGGTAGAGAGAAGGGTTAGGGAAAGAGGAGATAGAGTCAGATTGGGGGGAAAGAGAGAAAAGAGGATAGTGTGTGGTTGGAGGAAGAAAAGGTCAAGGAGGGAGGAGAGTGATGGGTAGGAAGGGAGAAAGAAGGGGTGGAGGGATGGATAAAGTGGAGGAATGGATAATGTGAGGACGGGGGAAGAGAGATAGGTAGGGAGGGAGATACATAGTTGTTGAGAGCAAGGTATGGTGTAGGAAGGGATAAAGTTAGATATAAATAGAGAGAGATGGTAAGGGAAAAGTGTTACAAATATATGGGGAGTGAGATACTAAGAGAGGGGTGGTGGATTTGGTTAGAGAGAGGGGGATAGATGAGTGGATAGAGATAGGGATATATAAAGTAATAAAATGAGCAATAGAATCATTGAATGAGAGAGTTAGAGAGTAATAGATAGAAGGGCAGGGAGAAAGAGAGAAGACAATTTAATTTAGGGGAGGTGAAAGGGATAGGTGTGGGTTCATATATAGAGAAAATGAGGGAGGGGGGAGGTTTTTATATTTCAAGAGGAAAAGCTATAATAATTTTGCTTCAACATGGTAACTACTTCCAATGATAAGTTATAATTAATTCCGAATATAATTCACTCAATATTGTTAAGAATATATACAAAATAAAATATCAGCCATTCAACATGAAGGAATATGATAAAATAACCATGATAAAATGATACAAGAGACACTGAAATTAGGCTTGAGGTTAGGGAAAAACCCACAAGGGGAGAACCCAAAAATGTTTCCTTATGTGAGAGAGAGAGAGAGAGAGAGAGAGAGAGAGAGAGAGAGAGTTAAAGATTCTCCATTACATCAGAGACAACCATAACAATATAATATTCAAACCAATAAGTATGAATAAAATCAAGTACCAAGCCCCCCTTCTGAAATTCAACCCTCATTTTCTCCTTCTTCCTTCACTATATCATAGATAAACATGATACAAATTGATGTCGAAATGAGGAGAAGTGATCTCCTATTTATATCATTTCAAGGAGGGTTGAATGGGTGCCTGCAAGGGGCCCAGGTGACTTTAATAATAGGAGGTTGACTTAATCAATTTTAGGAAGAAAAATAAAAATTCAAAATTTTCAATTTCTTCATGATGAAAATACCAACAATGGCTACCATATTTCCAAAACTCCCTCTCATCTAGGAGGGTGCTTTTAATTCTCTCTCTTAAGTTTAGTCTCCCAAATCAAACCATAGGTATCTTTACCCATAACCTAAGGGATAGATCACAAGTACAAGTCTCTCTCTATGTCAACATCAATTTACCCTACAAATATTTAGTTCTCTCAACCCACATCCTAAGGGAGATTTCATCAGTATCATCATAAGGAAAATAAATAACATACAACACGCCCCAAAAGCCATAAGCCTATGGAATTTAGGTCAGTTCCTTACTGACCAGTGGGATATATCAATGAGGCAAGATCAATCATATGCACAAGAAACATCTTTCTAGCCACAAAAAGGTCTCTCAGTCCATAACCTAATGGAGTAATCCCTATCTCAATACGAAACTTTATATTCTCTTGGTGCATACCCTAATGGAGATAACTTATCCTTCCTAACCAAACCATAGGTCACTTAGTCATAGCCTAAGGAAGGGAACTCAAGTTTAATCTCCCTTACCAATCCATAGATCTCTCAACATCTTCCTAAAGGAGAGATCGAAAAATTACTATCCCCAACCAAACTAGTCTCCCAATCAAAAATTAAGGGATCACTTCAAGCCTCATAATCAAACACAATGGTGAAACTCACTAGCCTCTCGGTAAACCAACCTAAGGGAGTGAAAATATTTCTAACCAATCCATAGGTCTCATAATCGCAACCTATGGAAGATTTATGATGCTATAAATAAATGGTCCCTCTCCAAAGGGATTCTCATCCATTCCATTCTTCTCACATAAACATCAATAACCTCCTTAAGAAAAAAAAAGTATCCATGGTAGATTTTAGTACTTGATAAAACATTTCATTAGAAAACAAAATAGGTTGAGAAACAAAATATATATTTATCTTCATTTATGGCTTATTATAGAGGCCAACACCAACAACCTATTGAAAATTAAAAAATTATACCATGGTCGAATCCAAAAAATAATAAGTGGCTTCTCACATAACCAAATTTCAACAACCTACTCAACTGCAAACATGTATACAATGGTCGAATCTAGCCGAAAATAAGTGGCTTCTCATAGAAGCAAACGTCGGATTTTTTTTAACAATAGACATGTATACCATGGTAGAATCCAACAAAAAAGAAAAAATAGATAAAAAAATAGCTTCCAAATCCAAACTACTTCACAAATCAACTACATCCTTAATCAGGCTAAATATAGTAGGAAAATCCATATAATTTTGACTAACACAACACCCATAAGTTCACTTCATTTCTTTAATATGTCTATTCCAAATAGAATCAGCAATTCCATTCATGAGGTGTTTCAATGAACCAATCAAATTGATTCATAAAATTTACACGAGAGCCTAATAACTTCTTCAAATTTTCATATGGAGATGTCCATGGACCTGTTGTTCATTATTCCAAGTCTAAATGAGGATTTTATCGGGCTCGTGCCTTTAGGAGAAAAACTCCCTCTTACACTGGACATAGAAGTACTCAGTTCTTGACAGAAAAATATCATTAATATATAATATAAAAATTATCAGCTTATCTCCATCAGATTTGGATCAACATTATTATTCAAGATATCTAACCATATTCATTTTTGGAAGTCACAACTGAATTTTAACCATCATAGATCAAAACATATTTCAATAAGGATGATATTTTTTGCCTCCTCTGAGTCTATATCTCATCCAACCATTATTATTCTTGTAACATTGTTCTTCCATACAATTCTAATGATTGCCACACCTTGGTAGTATTCATTATGTACCAGTAATCCTCACTAGCAGGCCATGGAAGAAAAAATAAAATGAAGCAATACATACAAATAAAAGTGACTCATAATGAAACAACAAACAATAAATACTTAACTCTTGGGAAAGTTTCATTTTCCTCTTGATTTTAGCCTTCTCTGATCCATTCATCCTCATCCACATCATCATGTAGTCTATTTCATAATCAAGGAATTAAATTCATCCATATCATCGTCAAGGAAAATTCCTTCATATCCACTGATCCTGAGCCAGTTTTCGTTCCACGAAATACCTGCAACCAAAGCAAAATGGGAAACGAGATTAGTTTAAAACCAATGAATTTTATGAAACCCAAAGATTATCTACATCGACTATATTTTTGAATTTCATATTTGAGTGAAGTTTTTAAGGTTAACGCTTTTCTTTGTTACGGGTAATTGAACTGAGAGCTCAGTTTTCTTGGTGAGCAATCGGTGCCGGTTTTTAGTTATTTTGTAAGTTCTTGGGTCGAGATTATCAGAATTGATTTTGTTGATAAAGTGAAACAAAAACCCAAACATCTCGGAGCTTGATGTTTTGTTGCAAGTCCATATTATTTTTCGAAGGATTCTGAATTTATCACACACACAAAATAGCTTGATGTTCGGGATTTTGTTATTAACATCAAACCAACGATGAATACAAAACTCCTGTAAAAAGCGCACATTAAACTTGGATGATTGTGATGCATTGACAGGAGACGTTGATAATAAAAACAATTTTTTTGTGTTTTGATGATTGGCGTCATACAACATGCATTATACGAGTGTTATTATAGTCCTTTCCATATGGCAAGAGTTGCAATTTCACCTGACGAACATGGAAATGGGGGGATGGGCCCCTAGGTTGATGCTTACATGACACATTGTGCTGACTTGGCGTGTTCAGGTGTTGTAAAAAAATTGTGATTCATGTTATCTTATAAAATAAATTTTATTTTGGAGGTTTTTTTGTTTTTTTCCCTACGAGATTTATCCCACATTAGTTTCACAGATGGTCACTATGGATTTTAAAATACGTTAAGTTTGAAATATGGTGGGAAATACACGAAGGTGGTTTGGCTTATGAGATAGTCTTAGCTCAAGGGTGATCGTTTGTGAATATGTGGTGCTCTAATGCGCTAAATAACGTACTTTTTATTATGAATTATATTTACATACGCATAACTATATATATTTTACAATTTATTATTTTATATTTGATATGTGTGTATTAATAATTAATATGTTACAATATTTCTAAATTATAAAAAGGAAAAAAAATTGTAAAATAATGCACTTTTTATTATGAATTATATTTACATACACATAACTATATATATTTTAAACTTTATTATTTTATATTTGATATGTGTGTTAATAATTAATACGTTACAATATTTCTAAATTATAAAAGAAAAGAAAATGTAATTATTTACATTTTATTTATTCAATATATAATTATATATTTTTTAACTTAATGACTCGCTTCTTTTTATGCGGAAATGTGATATGAAGGAGATGCTAACCTTAATAATGCATTTTTTATTCTGAATTATATTTACATACACATATAACTATATATATTTTACAATTTATTATTTTATATTTGATATGTGTGTTAATAATTAATATGTTACAATATTTCTAAATTATAAAAAGAAAAGAAAATGTAATTATTTACATTTGAGTTATTTACAATATATAGTTATATATTTTTTAACTTAATGACTTACCTTTTTTCATGCGGAAATGTGATATGAAGGAACTGTTAATAGGCAGAAGCAAACACAAAGTATGAGGTGATGTGGAAACCAAAGGTGTCACATTTACTTATTGAGACCACTGTCATCAATGTCGCCATGGAAAGAGGGTAGAAAAACATCAAACCAAAAACTAATACAAGCAAAACATCGTTCTGTACATACTAATGAAAACCAAAATTAAATCCTAGACGACATAATTTTCAAACCAGATGTCCAAATTTGTCAAAACATAGGAATGAAATGTGTATAGTAAAGTAACACAAATCTAAAAAAGTCAAAGCAAATAGAGGATTAAAACTTACATAAAGGGTCCATTTATTATCAAAAGGCGAGATGAAAAATGGGGAGTTTGTTGTAGCTAGAATAAGTAGGAAATTTCTCCTTTTGCAGACTATTTGAGATTGTTTATCATTAGGATTTGGATTTAGTTTTTGAAGCATCTTAGGTTTCTTTGGAGAAATATTATGGGGTACTTTTTGGGTAGACATCAAGATAGGTGGTTGGGCTAGCTAAGGCCGCCATCCTGGTGATTGATTACCCCATTGAGGAGGTGATTAGGATACCACTAGAAGGGAGGAACAATAGTTTGAGTAGGGTATCACCATGGAGTGTGCATAGGCTAGGGTGAAGGATTGGGAGGGGAGAATCGTATATAGTGAGGATTATAATTGCTATTAACAGGAGAACGGAATATCATACCTTGTTGGAATTTCGTTGGAGCTTGTAGCCTATTTTGGTTTGCAAAGCACAAATGCTCCATGACACCTTCTATTCCTTGGTACATAGCCTTACGAATTGGAACATGTAGACATTTTTCAGTGAAGCGGTTTTCCTAACATGCAAAGCATATTTCTATGATATCTAAAGGACATTCATTTCTAGGATGTCTTTTAGTGCATTGAGGGAAAATATGGCTGATCCATTTTATTTTTCCTCTTATTTTATTTTCATTTGTAATATGTCAATATGGATGGAAAATTTATATAAAGTCTGGGTTTGCATGTCCTCTAACATACCTCCTATTTAATTTTTAGTAATTAAGGATGAGGAGGAAGGATTTAACGAGTTTTTTCTTGATCTACATATCTTTTTATTATCTCTTGAATGATTTTTTAATACCTTTTTAATTTAATTTAAAGTGAGATGACAGATATGTCCATTGGTCAACAAGTTGAGTGTTTCCATTAAATCTTCATTGACTCTTCACAGACTCTAGATCCAAGGTGTAGTTATGCACCCTTATAAAACTCAATTAGAATATCTCAAAAGTCTTTCAAAGACTCATTTTCTTCTTAGGTCATTCTAAATATTATATCTCTTGTATCCCTTTCTCTACAATAATCCTGGTATTTTATTTTGAAGGCTTACAACATTTGCTCTCATGTCATGATGTTATTTCCTTTCAGCTCGTGAATCATTGGAGGACTACATCCTTAAGGGTGGAAGGAAATAATTTGATCTTTTCTTTATAAGTTGTGTAATCAAAAGTATTTAATATAGTATGAAACTCAAACATGAAAGTATTAGGACCCTATGAAATAATATCATAGAAGTTGGGAAGCACATATGGGTTAATGTATTCCATTCTAGCCTCTCCATCTATTTCTCAAATGGGAAATTTAAACACCTCTAGTTGTATATCCCTAGCCATAGTGTCGTTCGGGTGTGAAGGTCTTTCTTGCTCTGCAAGTTCCTCACTTTCTCACCAAAAAGGGAATTAAAGTTCCTTGAGGATACGGTGGGGTGCTTACAGTCAAGTCAAATGGTCTAGTTGTAATTGAAATAGGGATATTTTGGTAGAAATTCTCCTATCTTGTCCCTCACCCTTCAAGTCATAAAAAGAAATAATTTTATTTTTATTTTTATGTAATTTATAAAAGGAATATGCTATTGTGTTTTTCTCATTTTACAAGGGTTGAAATGAAAGAAAGAGAAAATAATCTAAAGTAAAATGTGCTACATGATTTGACACCTCCTTAATAGCAATGCCAAAACGTGATGGCCGATAGTATTGCAACAACAATGCTACAATTCCCAAGGGTCTTAGATTTAATTATCCACCTAAGGTTCATGCAAAATTAACATGGGTTAGTAGTGTATGTGTAACAAGAACTATATATTTCTATTATTGAGTTTAATGTAGGTGGAAGCATGAAAACGAAGTCTCTATGTATAGAGTTTGAGCTAATTAATATATGCTACAAGGAAAAATATATTTTCAAGAAATGAATTGCTAAAATTAAAATGGAATACAAACTTAATCTACTTCCATTTTTGTTGAACACACTTACACACTTCTATACTATATGAAATAAAAAGAAGAAACACTTACATACTTATATGTTATTTGAAAGGAAAGGAAAAGCACATTTTTGAAATAAAAGGCTAGAGTGGGGTGGGGGGAATGAAGGGGAGAGAGGGAGAGAGAGACTGCGGGGGGAGAGAGGGGAGAGAGAGAGAGAGAGAGAGAGAGAGAGAGAGAGAGAGAATGAATAAATGAGAAGATAAATAGGGGGATGGAGCGATGTTAGGATATTCTGACACATAGGAAATAGTTAAGAATAACTTAGTCTAGTGTAGAGTTAGGTAAAGTGTGTTTCTTTACTATGTACATTTGTAACTTATAATTTGACGGTCACGATTTGTAGTGATCTGAAGGTTCACTCTCTCCTCAGTATTAACAACACTTAATCCATGCCTTAACACCTGATTGGTCCATGATATCTATTTAAAGAGAATGGAGGGTCATTTTTCCGTAACCATTTATGAGAGAAACATATGCAAATTTTCTTTTTTTATTATTAATAAATTTCCTGAAGTGGTCATGTTGGCTCAAGCCATGGACTGTTTCCCTATTCGAGGGTTTTAACCACGTGATAATACTGGTGTACAGAATTGTGATCTATTTGTGAGCGATGACCTTTGGTTTTTGATCTACGTAACTTGCCTTGTAAATTCCTACATGGTATCAGAGCTATTCTGAGGGCCGCATCTATTGTTGATCCAAATCTTAAGCCAGTTTGACTGCATATGATTTCCATTTTGTAGATATACTATCTATGAAAATTTACAGGCCTGGAGAACTGCATTGTTGTGTTTGGAGCATCTATTATAGTGAGGAACGCCTTTTGGTTCATGCGAAACAGTTTCTGGTCGCCCAAGTTATGTTAGTTTAGATCTGGAGATATAAAGTATTTGTTTTGCTGTTATATTTGATAATAGTTATGCTTATTTATGTTCCCTCTATTTATTTCGGTTTTTAGGTTTCATTTATTTGCCATATCTATACCCTCTTCTTTGTGTATGCTCTTTACTATGTGCTGTGTGTGATCTCGGAAAATCAAAAACAAGAAGAAGGGATTTTTTTTGCTACGTATGATCTTTCCCCGCGTCTTTGTGCAATCTCGGAAATTAGAAATAGTGGAAAAATAGATAGTTTCTGGTAAGGCTAACTGAAAATTTAACATTCTGTCGTAAGGCTTGTATTTTGTTTTTTTCTCGCTTTTTTGTGTTTTTTGTGCAGGAAAAAGCACGCACACCGAAGACAAAAAATAAAAATAAAATAAAAATAAAAAAACCCGTCCTCCTTTCAAACAATTACAGAATCCTTTTACTATCTCACTTGGTGAGAAGTTAGTTTATGGGAATAGAGGTGTTGGGTTCAAGTCCCTTTCTCAAGCTTCTTTTGTAAAAAAAAATTGTTAAAGGGGCGGGAATTTTTTTTAAAGTTGAACTTCGTCATCAAATTTCAAACCGTTCCCGTAACTATTCGACATCGACAACTTAGTTTTTTAAAAAACATAACTTCTTCATCCAGAAGCTAGTTTTCGAGCCTTTTTTTTTAATAAGCATAATTTTTTGAGATCTTTCCATTGGAGTAGTTAGTTTCAGCTTTTTTCAGCTTCATTTTTTTTTTTAAAATGGAAAGTGCATGCTCGATTATTCTTAACAACACCAATTATTTCTAATCGCTACATCACATGGTAGATATACTTATAAGTAAAGGGATTTATAAAATAGCCACAGGACAAGAAACTAAACCTTTCAATGATGATAAAGTCACCAAATGGGAAAATAAACAAGATCAAGCACAAGGGTTGATAGGAATGTCCATTGCTCAAGATCTTTGATTTCATATCCTTGACATTCACACCCCTAATGAAGCCCTGGAAAAGCTAAATATAGTCTTTGGCATTCAAAATCAAATAAGAGCCCACTAGATTGAAAATGAGTTTCTTACTTCGCACCCCAATAATTTCTCCTCTATTGAAGATTTTTTGTCCAAATTCAAGACCCTTAGACTTCTTTTAGAAGGTTGTAAGCTAAAAAAGTAATATGGTAGCCTCATCTATTGCATTCTTACTAAGATTAGCCCTGCATACTCTGTATTTGTTTCCAACTTCAATTCCACTAGAGAAGCCATCATTTCTTCAGAAACCACCTACAAGAACCCCTCTTTTGATGCCTTTTGCGATTATTTGATAAGAGAACAAGAAAAAATCTTACACCTTGGTCTTATCACTTCTAGAAACACTTATAAGAAAGCCTTAGCAACCCAACAACAATCATATCAAAATAATCCCAAGAAGAAGTATCCTAAAAAGTATGGTCTGAAACCAAACAAGGGTCCTAAGCAATTTTAGCCTGAAACTGAAAAAGAAACTCACCAAAATGATTAGGCAAATAAAAAACAAAGGGAAGAAGACATATAGACATTACAACTTTTGTAATCGTGATGGCTATATAGACTCCAAATTTTTTAAGAAGATGGAAGCCTTAGAAGCAACAATGAAGAAGCACAACATCAATTTGTAGCACTCTTCACCTTCATCTTCAAGAATGGAAATTTATACTTGTGGTTGTCAAGCATAAAGATCTATTTATGCATTAAATGTATCTTCTTCTGCTCATTCTCGTGAGTGGCTCATTGATTATGGAGCTTCTTACCACATGGCCAAAAATAAAGCAATTTTTTCATCTTTAAATGATTGTAACACCAAACATATTTATGTTGGTGATGATAAATCTCTTAGTGTTGTAGGCTCTAGAACCATTCATCTAGATAATGGTCAGTTTAATGATGTATAATTCGATCCTACCTTGTCATGCAACCTTCTCTCTTTTTATCAGATAACTCATTCAGGTAAGGGAAAATAGTAGAATTCTCACCTCATGATGTTGTAATCAAGAACCTCAAAGATCCTAGACATATTTTAGCTACTAGCATTGCTGACGATTCCACAAGGTTGGATAAGTTTGACAACTTTGGGTCATCATGTATTCCCTCCATTTTTGTTGTTCATAATGATGAAGTGAGCAAAATTTGGAAGAGTGATTTGGTCACTCAAACTATCGCTCTCTTCAAACTCTATGTAAAGAAAATGTGGTGACAGGTCTTCCTATGGTATCTTGTTGAGATGGTGTTTGCTCCAGATGTGTACTTGAAAAAAATCATTGGGATAGTTTTGAAAAATATGCCTCTTGGCACACTTCATCCCCTTTGCAGCTTGGCACAGTGATTTATGTGGTCCACTTCCTGTTGTATCTTTCTCTGGTTGCAACTATTTCCTAAATTTCATTGATGATTTTTCCAGACGCACTTGGGTATAGTTCTTAAAACTCAAGAGTGAATTTTTTAACATGTTCTTGGCCTTTAAGGACTTTGTTGAGAAACAATCTAGACATCAAATTCTCAAGTTAAGATCAAACAATGGAGGAGAATATTTTAACAACAAATTTATCAACTTCTACAGTGAGCATGGCATTAAATTGCAACATACCATTCCATATACTCCACAAAAAATGGTGTAGCTGAAAGGAAGAATCACACCTTAAAAGAAATGGCTAATTGTATGCTTCAATCTAAAGGACTTAGTCTCAATTTTTGGGCAGAGCCAATTAACTGTGAAAATTAAATAGTAAATCGCACTCCTACTAAGGTTTTAAAGAATATAACTCCAGAAGAATCTTTGAGCTCAATCAAACTAGATGTAAGTCACTTTCATGTTTTTGGAAGTGATGCTTGGGCCCATATTCCAGATGTGAAACATAAAGTCTTAGAACCTAAGAGTGAAAAATTCATTTTTGTTGGATATTCTAAAGATGTCAAAGGATATAGACTTCTTCAACCAAAATAAAAAAATATAATCATTAGAAGAGACGTAAAATTTGATGAAAAAATATCGACATGCGAGCCTAGTTCGGCGAGTGTGC
Source organism: Pinus albicaulis (assembly GCA_034641835.2). Lineage (NCBI taxonomy): Eukaryota > Viridiplantae > Streptophyta > Pinopsida > Pinales > Pinaceae > Pinus > Pinus albicaulis. The sequence goes on along the minus strand of CM076576.1, from coordinate 868,654,765 downwards.
CACCTTTGGCTTGCGAGCCTGATTTGGCATATGTGCCACCTCTCTCTCTCTTCTCTATTTTTAATAGCATTCTTTCTATTTCAGATGATGACAATGATGATGAAAATCCTCCTCCACCTCTTGAAATTATTCCTTTAACTCCACAACTTCTAAGATGGGTCTGCTCTACTCGAGATGGAGCAGGTTCTCTTGCAGGTGACCCTGCCGACTGACGATTTACACGTTCTCAGTTCGAACGAGACTCTTCCTTATAAGCTCAAGTTCCAGAAAACCCTGATCCATAAACCTTCGAATAAGCCTCCGATCATCCAGATTGGGATGAAGCTATGAATGAATAATATCATTCCTTATTGGCAAATGATACTTGGGATCTTATTCCTCTTCCAAAAGGAATAAAATTTGTTAGATGTAGATGTGTTTACAAAACAAATTTTGTACCAGATGGAAAAGTGGATAGACATAAATCTCGTCTTATCACTAAAGGTTTTTGAAAAGTTGAAGGCATTGAATATACTGAAACCTTCTCCCGAGTTGCCAAAATTAATTCTATCCGCCTTGTTCTTTCCCTTGCTACCTCATTTAAATGGGAATTCCATCAGATGGATGTTAAATCCGCCTTCTTAAATGGAGATTTGCATGAAGAAATCTACATGGAACAACCCCCTAACTTTATATAAAATGACTCTAGCCTTGTTTTTTGCCTTAGGAAGTCTCTCTATGGTCTCAAACAAGATCCTCAGGCTTGGTATGCCAAAATGGATAGATTTCTATTAGATAATGGCTTTTCTAGGTGTCATTCTAACAACACTTTCTACACCAAGAAAGTGGGTAATTCCTTCACCATCCTTGTTCTTTATGTTGATGATCATATCCTTACTAGTAGTGATCCTAACCATATAATCCATGTGAAGTCTAGCCTCAAAAAATAAGTTTGAAATGACAGACTTAGGACACTTTCATTATTTCCTTGGTCTTCAAGTCTTGCAATACGAAAAGGTATTACCCTCTCTTAGTCAAATTATGTCTGTGATATTCTACACCACTTTCACATTAAAGACTGCAAGCTAACCCCTTCTCCCTTTCAGTCTAGATTCAAGATTTCAATCACTTGTACTAACCATGAAGTTGATGCTACCTTATACTGTCAACTTTTTGGTAAACTTCTGTATCTAACCCATACCCATCCTTACCTTTCCTTTTTTGTTGGTCTTGTCACTCGGTTTATGAACCAACCTCATGAAATTAACTGGAAAGCAGCTAAAAAAATACTTCGATATATTCAAGGTACGTTTCAGTTCGGAATTCATTACAGTGCAGGAGCATCTCCATTGTTGATTGGTTTCACTGAATCTAATTGCGTTGGTGACCCTGATGATCAAAATTCTACTGCAATATATGTATTCACTCTTGGTTCAGGACACATTACATGGTGTTGTAAGAAACAAAGTGCCATCTCTCTTTCTTCGGCCAAAGAAGAGTATTGTGGTGCAGTTGAAGCCAGCAAGGAAGACTTGTGTCTTCTTTGGATCCTGTTTGACTTTGGTCTTCATCAGCAGCATCCAACTACACTTTGGTGTGATAGTCAGAGTGCCATTCAGCTATGCAAAGATCCAGTTTAGCATCAGCATATAAAGCACATTGAGCTCCACATACACTTCATCAAAAATCTCATTCATGATCGTGTTCTTGAAGCACAGTATTGTCCAACCAATGATCAAATAGCCGATATCTTTACAAAGTATCTCGCAGATGCGAATTTTACCAAACTTCAATCCATGTTTTGACTGTAGGAAAGTTTTCATTAAGGGGGGATAGGCTCTAATGGCTCCTTCCTTCTCCTATTGTGTCACTTTTGTAAATCCTTCAATCCTATCCCAATTTGTTCTTAAGGGGGGATTGTAGGATATTTTGACACATAGGAAATAGGCTCCTTTTGTGTCACCTTTGTAAATCCTTCAATCCTATCCCAAATTGTTCTTAAGGGGGGATGTTAGGATATTCCGACACATAGGAAATAGTTAATAATAACTTAGTCTAGTGTAGAGTTAGGTAAAGTATGTTTATTTACTATGTAAATTTGTAACTTATAATCCAACGGTCATGATTTGTAGTGATCCGATGGTTCACTCTCCCCTTGGTATTAACGACACTTGGTTTGTGGCTTAACACCCAATTGGTCCATGATATCTATTTAAAGAGCATGGAGGGTCATTTTTTCGTAACTGTTTACGATAGAAACATATGTAACTTTTCTTTTTATATTAATAAATTGCCTAAAGTGGCTGCGTTGGCTCAAGCCGTGAACTGTTTCCCTCTTCGAGGGTTTTAACCACATGATAATACTGGTGTACTGATTTGTGATCTGTTTGTGAGGGGTGAACTTTGGTTTTTGATCTATGGAACTGACCTTGGAAATTCCTACAAGAGAGAGTGATTAAGGTAGGGAGTGAAAGTGGGAGAGGGATATGGATAGATATAAATAGGAATATGGGTTAGAGAGAAAGAGAGAGAGAGAGTAGGAGAGGGTGAGAGAGAGACTTAGAGAAAAATATACAGTTTTGAGAGAGAGATATGGAATAGAGAGAAATAGGAAAGATTGTTAAGTGAGAAAGAGAGTGGTTAAGTGAAAGGGAGAGAGGGGAAGGGAGGAGGGAAGTGGGGTAGAGAGATAGATATATGGGGGATATATATATGAAGGGAGGGATAGATATTATGGAAAATAGGGATAATGGAAAGATAAATAAAAGTAGGGTAACAATGGGTAGGTGCAATGGGATAGGGAGAGAGAGATAGAGAGTGAGAGGATCATAGTGGTAAATATAGGGGTTTGGGAAATTGTGAAGGTTGAAATGAGTTATAGAAAATAAGAGAGAGAGAGAGAGAGAGAGAGAGAGAGAGAGAGAGAGAGATGGAATAGAGAGAGAAATAGGAAAGCTTTTTGAGTGAGAAAGAGAGTGGTTAAGTGAAAGGGAGAGAGTGGAAGGGAGGAGAGAAGTGGGGTAGAGAGATAGATAGATGGGGGATGTATATATGAAGGGAGGGATAGAGAGAATTTGGTTAGAGAGATAGATATATGGGGGATATATATATCAAGGGAGGGATACATATTATGGAAAATAGGGATAATGGAAAGATAAAGTAAAGTAGGGGAACAATGGGTAGGTGCAATGGGAGAGGGAGAGTGATATATAGAGTGAGAGAATTAGAGTGGTAAAGATAGGGGTTTGGGAAATTGTGAAGGTTTAAATGAGTGATAGTAAAGAAGAGAGAGAGAGAGAGAGAGAGAGAGAGAGAGAGAGAGTAAGAATATATAGGAAGATAAAAGGAAAGGAAAAGAAAATTTCTGAAATAAAAGGCTAGAGTGGGGCAAGGGGAGAATCAAGGAGAGAGAGAGAGAGAGAGAGAGAGAGAGATAGGCTACGGAAGGAGAGTAGGGAGGATGGATTAGGGGTGAAGGGAGGGTAAAAATATATATGAAGATAAAAATATAGAGATAAAGTGATGGAGGTATATGAGAGGGATATAAAGAGAGAAATAACAGGGGAGGAGGTGAAATGTGATAAATAAAGAGATATTGTGGGTGAGAGAGGGCTGAGGTATAATGAGGTAGATGAAGGTGGGGTAGAGAATGAGAGAGGATTAAGAAAGTTAAACTGAGATAAAGGCACAGTGAGACAATGGGGTGAGGGAAAATAGAGAACTATTAATAGAGTGTAAGGAGGATGAAGTGAGAGAGGAATAGGGAGGGAGAGAGAAGGATGGGTAACATATAGGTAGGGATGGATGAATACATGAGAAGATAAATAAAGGGATGCAGAGAGAGTGCTTAAGGTAGGGAGTTAAAGTGGGAGAGGGATATGGATAGAGATAAATAGGAATATGGGTTAGAGAGAGAGAAAGAAAGAGTAGGAGAGAGTGAGAAAGAGAGTTGGAGAAAAATATATAGTTTCTAGAAAGAGATATGGAATAAAGAGAGAAATATAAAAGGTTTTTAAGTGAGAATTAGAGTGGTTAAGTGAAAGGGAGAGAGGGGAAGGGAGGAGAGAAGTGGGGTAGAGAGATATATAGATGGGGGATATATATATGAAGGGAGGGATAGATATTATGGAAAAGAGGGATAATGGAAATATAAATTAAAGTAGGGGAACAATGGGTAGGGGCAATTGGAGAGGAAGACATAGATAGAGAGTGAGAGGATCATATTGGTAAAGTTAGGGGTTTTGGAAATTGTGAAGGTTGAAATGAGTGATAGTAAAGAATAGGGGAAAGATAGAGAAAATGAGAGAGGGAGATATGGATGGAGAATGATGGAGGGAGATAGATGTAGATTATAGGTATCAAGAAAAATGTAGATAGAAGGGAAAAAATGTGGAAATAAAGTGAGAATAATAAAGGAATGATCATATGAATGTATGGCTACTCAACACCTTATTATGTAAAATCCAAAAATAAGATTTCTTATTTACTTGATAGTGTTAATATCGTCTCATTTAAGTTCAAGAATTGTATTTAAAATCCTTCAATACTCATGCAACCCTACTAAAGAGGATTATAGATACGTGTTTGGTGAAAGGTATAGAAGATTTTTCTGAGTGAGAAGTACATGATGTATAGGGAGAGAAATTGAACACATTTGCATCTTAAGGGAGGAAATAAATTCTATTTCCATTCAGTCAATATTATAAAGTGATATCACATGTTTTATTCTTTCCATAAAACTATTATATGCGTATTGTTGTTTCCCTCAATTTTTTTTTAATGTATTTTTATTATTAAATTTTTAATCAAGTCACATGAATTTTTTATTGTTGTTTTTATGATGTTATAATACTCCTATACTTGTCCCAAAATTAAAAAATTTCTACTTTTATATTATAGCCTAGTTAAGTTAAGATATTTTGCCAAACAATGCAACATACACCTAACTACTTGTATGTCTCTCTTTTCTTTCTTTTCTTCTTTCTTCATAACGATATTTTATACCATTCATCATTTTTTATTCTGTACATTACACTATTCTTCTATTTTTACCTTTGCACTTTGAAATTGTAGGTAATTCAATGCACTTACATTTTGTTTTTCTATCTTATTTTCTTGGAGCTTCTATAGTCATCCCCATCTTTCCATTACTCCATTTGAACTTCACTCTCTTACTTCAACTCTTCCAACTCATACTAGTAATATCTTCTCTTTTATATGTTCATGTTTTTGCTATTTTTCTCCATATTTAGATTCATTTGAAATAATTTCACACACAATATTTTTGAAAATCTAGCATTACCATCGGTATTTATTTCACTAGTACACCAATTATATCATCATCTTCTTTTAAGTCCATTACTAAGAAACCAATCTCTTATATACGACCCTCTCAATTATTACCCCACTCATTATTATAATTTCACTCACCATTGCGGCAGCTATCCATCACAAATATGATGTTGGCTCATGAGTTTTTTTTCATAAACCCCAATATCTTAGTCCTTTCTATTCATTATCCTACTACAAATATTTCTTATACGATATTATTTAACTTGTTAACCACAACTTATATATATAATAAAAAATTTTAATAGAGGCTTTTCTAGGTTACTATAGTTTCAATTAAGCTTGTGATGGATATACATTCTCATTTAATTTTATATAGTCAATTCATCCAAGTTGTTGTTGTTATACATTTATGAAATTTGTGATTTTTATTTTTATTTTTAGTTATAGTTTTAAAATTTTACTAATTTTTATATATAAAAAAATGTAACATCTATAAACAACACAAAATATAATGCATGTCCTTTTATTTCAAATAAAATATATATTTCCTTGTTGCTCCCAACTCGTAGCCATTTTATAACAAGTATTCCTCATCATCATTAATGTTTATGTCATATTATCCATATACTTTATATTACTTCTAATTGTATTAACCCTTACCTTACAATCTTAAAATACTTAAATCCTTACCCATATGACCATTAATCTAGAACTATAATAATTATAACCTCTAGATTTAACTCCCAACTACTAATATTTATACCCTGTAACCCTTAATATGTATATATATATCATATTATCCTTGATATTCATAATGCACATATAAATAAAGCTACATACCATGTACATATATTTAAGGGTGGAGCACAAGTATTAAATATGTAACAAATATAACTTACACAATGGCTCCTGAAATAATAGGAGAACCTACTTGAAATACCCTAACAATTCATAAGTTGAAATATCATTTCCTAAACAATAACTACATGATCTATTTATATCAATTCACGAATTTCAATGTGTCCCCTTCATCCTTAGGAAAAACCTATTAGATATATTAAATATACATCTACATTTAAGTCCATATATTTCCTCCCTTTGGGTTACACCATATACAGTTATCCCAATATATTCCCCCCTTGCAGTCATAAAAATAATTACTGGATTTTTTTAGAGAGAGAGAGAGAGAGGAGGGGGGGGGAGGAGGGTTGGAGAGTGTTAAAGTGGTAGAGAGAAGGGTTAGGGAAAGAGGAGATAGAGTCAGATTGGGGGAAAGAGAGAAAAGAGGATAGTGTGTGGTTGGAGGAAGCAAAGGTCAAGGAGGGAGGAGAGTGATGGGTAGGAAGGGAGAAAGAAGGGGTGGAGGGATGGATAAAGTGGAGGAATGGATAATGTGAGGATGGGGGAAGAGAGATAGGTAGGGAGGGAGATACATAGTTGTTGAGAGCAAGGTATGGTGTAGGAAGGGATAAAGTTAGATATAAATAGAGAGAGATGGTAAGGGAAAAGTGTTACAAATATATGGGGAGTGAGATACTAAGAGAGGGGTGGTGGATTTGGTTAGAGAGAGGGGGATAGATGAGTGGATAGAGATAGGGATATATAAAGTAATAAAATGAGCAATAGAATCATTGAATGAGAGAGTTAGAGAGTAATAGATAGAAGGGCAGGGAGAAAGAGAGAAGACAATTTAATTTAGGGGAGGTGAAAGGGATAGGTGTGGGTTCATATATAGAGAAAATGAGGGAGGGGGGAGGTTTTTATATTTCAAGAGGAAAAGCTATAATAATTTTGCTTCAACATGGTAACTACTTCCAATGATAAGTTATAATTAATTCCGAATATAATTCACTCAATATTGTTAAGAATATATACAAAATAAAATATCAGCCATTCAACATGAAGGAATATGATAAAATAACCATGATAAAATGATACAAGAGACACTGAAATTAGGCTTGAGGTTAGGGAAAAACCCACAAGGGGAGAACCCAAAAATGTTTCCTTATGTGAGAGAGAGAGAGAGAGAGAGAGAGAGAGAGAGAGAGAGAGTTAAAGATTCTCCATTACATCAGAGACAACCATAACAATATAATATTCAACCACAGCAGGAAGAAATTGGGTACCAAGCCTTTCTCAAATCTTAATCTCATTTTTTCTTCTGTAATGACAGATAAAAATGATACAAATTGATGTCGAAATGAGGAGAAAGGGATCTCCTATTTATGTCATTTCAAGGATAGGTTGAATAAAATTTATAAATCTTGTGACTTTAAGAATATAGAGGATTCTGATAACTGTTCTTAGGAAGAAAATAAAAAATAAAAATTTTCAATTTCTTCTACGATGAAAATTTAAATAATGGCTAACATATTTCCAAAACTCCTCTCATCTAGGAGGGTGCTTTTACCTCTCTTAAGTTTAGTTCAACAAACTAGAGCCCACCATAACCTAAGGATAGATCAATATTAAAACTGAATTGGGACCACATCACTTACCTGGGCATGCTAGCTCTTTCAACCCAAGAACTTCCAAGGGAGATTTCATCGGCATTCACTGCAGGAAAAATAAATAACATACAACACGCCCCAAAAGCCATAAGCCCATGGAATTTGTGGCCGGCCTCACTACCAAGTAGATATATCAATGAGGCAAGATCAATAATATGCACAAGAAACATCTTTCTAGCAACAAAAAGGTCTCTCAGTCCATAACCTAATGGAGTAATCCCTATCTCAATACGAAACTTTATATTCTCTTGGTGCATACCCTAATGGAGATAACTTATCCTTCCTAACCAAACCATAGGTCACTTAGTCATAGCCTAAGGAAGGGAACTCAAGTTTAATCTCCCTTACCAATCCATAGATCTCTTAACATATTCCTAAAGGAGAGATCGAAAAATTACTATCCCCAACCAAACTAGTCTCCCAATCAAAAATTAAGGGATCACTTCAAGCCTCATAATCAAACACAATGGTGAAACTCACTAGCCTCTCGGTAAACCAACCTAAGGGAGTGAAAATATTTCTAACCAATCCATAGGTCTCATAACCGCAACCTATGGAAGATTTATGATGCTATAAATAAATGGTCCCTCTCCAAAGGGATTCTCATCCATTCCATTCTTCTCACATAAACATCAATAACCTCCTTAAGAACAGAAAAGTATCCATGGTAGATTTTAGTACTTGATAAAACATTTCATTAGAAAAAAAAATAGGTTGAGAAACAAAATATATATTTATCTTCATTTATGGCTTATTATAGAGGCCAACACCAACAACCTACTGAAAATTAAAAAATTATACCATGGTCGAATCCAAAAAATAATAAGTGGCTTCTCACATAACCAAATTTCAACAACCTACTCAACTGCGAACATGTATACAATGGTCGAATCTAGTCGAAAATAAGTGGCTTCTCATAGAAGCAAACGTCAGATTTTTTTTTAACAATAGACATGTATACCATGGTAGAATCCAACAAAAAAGAAAAAATAGTTAAAAAAATAGCTTCCAAATCCAAACTACTTCACAAATCAACTACATCCTTAATCATGCTAAATATAGTAGGAAAATCCATATAATTTTGACTAACACAACACCCATAAGTTCACTTCATTTCTTTAATATGTCTATTCCAAATAGAGTCAGAAATTCCATTCATGAGGTGTTTCAATGAACCAATCAAATTGATTCATAAAATTTACACGAGAGCCTAATAACTTCTTCAAATTTTCATATGGAGATGTCCATGGACTTGTTGTTCATTATTCCAAGTCTAAATGAGGATTTTATCGGGCTCGTGCCTTTAGGAGAAAAACTCCCTCTTACACTGGACATAGAAGTACTCAGTTCTTGACAAAAAAATATCATTAATATATAATATAAAAATTATCAGCTTATCTCCATCAGATTTGGATCAACATTATTATTCAAGATATCTAACCATATTCATTTTTGGAAGTCACAACTGAATTTTAACCATCATAGATCAAAACATATTTCAATAAGGATGATATTTTTTGCCTCCTCTGAGTCTATATCTCATCCAACCATTATTATTCTTGTAACATTGTTCTTCCATACAATTCTAATGATTGCCACACCTTGGTAGTATTCATTATGTACCAGTAATCCTCACTAGCAGGCCATGGAAGAAAAAATAAAATGAAGCAATACATACAAATAAAAGTGACTCATAATGAAACAAGAAACAATAAATACTTAACTCTTGGGAAAGTTTCATTTTCCTCTTGATTTTAGCCTTCTCTGATCCATTCATCCTCATCCACATCATCAAGTAGTCTATTTCATAATCAAGGAATTAAATTCATCCATATCATCGTCAAGGAGTCCATATCATCAACAAAAATAAAAGAAAAACAATATTCTTATATTTTGAGAACATATCATCTCCCTCTTAATATGTATCTTTCTTGCATCCAACTTAAAAATTGACCTCATCATCAATATGTAAAATATTCTAGGAGCTAGGGTTTCTTCTTCTTTTAATTGGAATTGACAAATCTAGAAGCCCAAGGATTTCTTCTCCAACCCTTTTTTATTAGACAGGGTGAAAAATTGTTTGGCCCAAGTTTTAACTGTGTTCAGAGGTTGGAATATATCACCAACATCAAGGGGACATCCTTAGTGCATGATTCCAAATAGACTCTAAACTGTTTAGTTTAGGAGTCACATCTGGTATGTAGGCCCAAAATTCATCAAGATGCTTAAATTTCTCTTTGGATGAAACACACAACAATCATTAGAGAATAAATAAATATTTCAATAAATACAAGTGAGCAACTTATGGAAATTAAGCATGTGAAATGGTATGAATAAAAAAATGACTAAATAACATGAAATTAATATCAAGAGAAATTTTTTTAGCAAAACTTAAAATAAAACCCATCTATATGATGCAAGCATTAGGGAGAATAAAATACTACACATAGTATATGTTCAGTTCAATAAATCAATTCATTGACATAAAAATAAATTAAGCACAACATGTACCATATGATCACTACATGAGAAATATCACAATTACTGATCACACGTGAAAAAATCACACACTCAGGCCCAAATATATTCAAACATTAAGTCAAATATTTGTAGCATCATCACATGAATATCCCATGAAATGCATCGGTGGAAGTGAAAAGTCACCACTTGAATTCAAAAGAGGTTTATTAGCTCTCGAAAAAACATGCACCAATTTAGTCAAAAACTAAAATTCAATTATATCTATCCATGAGGGTATATTTATATAAGATAAGGCAACCTTTCACCTTCCATGACCTTTCATATACTGTTAAGGAATTTTCATATTCCTCGTGACTCTTCCTATTCTAGGACCTAATGTGTTCTCAACAAAATGTGATTTAAATTAGTGTAGCAGTAAGGGAAATAATTGATCTAATAATAGTGCAGCAAGAAACAAAAGAAAATATATCATCATATTCTTATCCATCTTTGATGCAGGAGCATCTAGACTTAGCCAACAATGTGATTGGATGTTGACATGGTGTGGCTAACCATGAGGTGGAGAAACATTGGCCATTAATATTTTACTTAGTTTTAAGTAAGAGAAGTTAGTTAGTTTGGGTTTGTTAGATTAATTAGGAATGGAAATAGAAATTGGTTTCTCTCTGCGAGGAGATTGAGCCAAGTAGGATATGAGCTAGAAATAGAGTAGCAGTTGTTTGTTGGAGTGGTTCAACAGAAATATATTTTAGGTGAGAAGGACCGCTTCAGATTTTTATATAAATATATAAGATAGGTGAGAGAGAGGGGTGAGTGTGGAAAAAATTGAGATAGTGTGAAATATGTGTGTGAGAGGCGAGGGAAAAGAGAACATAAACAATTTTAATAACAAGCAAATCAAGGGCTTTGCTCTATAAATTCATTATTAATTTTCATCTTTTTTGTATCTATCGGGTTCTCTGTTCAAACTATTTGTTTAACCTTTGTTGAATCACATATATATTAAGTTATATAGCGGAAGGAAAATTGGATTGCAGGTGCGAGGAGGGCCATAGATCTGAACTTGATCAACGGGAGAGATCTCATCACAAATTGAAAACCATCGCACATTGCACAAAAATGGGTTTAACGTTAAAAAGTCACAAGTTAAATTTTTTTTATCAGTGATGCAAAGTGAGGAGTGAAAAGACAACGAGGATCATCGGATCTGAGACTAATCCAATGGTGGATATCACAGCATCGAGAAACAATTTTTCACTTCGCAATATTTAGTAAATAAGTGTTAAGACATCGCAAAGTAACATGTTTTATTTGCGATGTGAAAATTAGGAGGACACGTGTTAGCTCAGCACAACTTCGTAATTCGCAAGGATTAAATTTTAAGTGTTAAAGATAAATTGAAAATTGTGCAATCTTTGATCACCGGTGATTGTTCGAGCTTGTCATGGGACCCTCTAGTAAGAGATTCCATGCAAACGAATTGGTTTGGGTTATATGTGTTTTTTTTATAATAATGTTGTTGATCACGCCATATGTATGTATGTATGTTTAACGAGCCCTGAAGTTAAAACAAACTCGTTGGGGGTAATAAGGTTGTGTAGAGTGTAAACCCTATAGTTTCTCTAGGAGAAACCTTAGGCGATGAATTTTATTTTCTACTTCGTGATGACCAACCAACTCCATGCTTGATTTTTTATAGCCAATTTGAAGTTGCAACAAAATTTCTCTTTTTTAATTTTGAAGCTCAGTGATAAATTCCAATCATGGGAATATATTCCTCTTTTTGAGAGAACCAATTTCGACTATAGAAGCATTGAATTTGGATAAGGGAAATTTTATTTTTTAATTAAATCCCACATGTGAAAAAAAGGACAAACCAACCCAAAAGTGAAATTGGACACCCATGGATGTCTATAAATACAAGTCAAGTGACCCTCATTTGGATAACATCATCATGACCATTCCTCTTTCTTTGGGTTTTGCTCGCATAGTTCTCAGACTAGGCCATGGAGATTGGTTCATACAGGTTCGAGATTGTAGGACCCAAAGCTCACACATGTGTTTATGGTTTGGGTTTTCAACCATGGCTAGGAAACAAGAAATATTTGGCCACAACCACAGGCACATAGGCTCATGCATGATGCTGAAGAGTTTCAGTTGTACACACATCACTCTCTATGTGTGGTTGGGAACTAGGGTTTCGATTTTATAGTTTACCACATATTTTGTTAGTTTACCACAAATTTCATTAGTTGTGATAGTTATCAAAATATTTTGAATCAAATTTTTCATTATTAGCATTTTTGGGTTAATCTGATGGATTTTGTTTAATTTATTTTGTTGGATAATTTTACGGTTGAAAATAGGGTTCACTAAACTCTCTTTTAATGATTCATTGAGTGACAAAATAATAAGAAGAAAAATTTCAAAGGGTTTTCTTCTTAGTGGTTTTTTCCCTGGTATCCGAACAATCCTAGTGCCTCTATGTGTGAATTCGTTTCTTCTATTGTTCCTTAGTGTTTTATTGTATTGACGATAATATTTTTCTTTGTATATATAATTGCACATGTTGTAAAATTGTCTTCTAAAACTTAATAATGATATGATTTTGTGGGGTAAATTTAATATGCAAATCAAGAAATGAAATTATCTAAATGAAATAAAAATATATATCCCTAAGAAAATTTAACATTTTATTAGAGATGGGCTAAATATAAGTCATTGAAAATAACATTTATGAATACATCATTGATGAAATGAAGAGAATATGGAGGAGATCTAATAGAGTACTAGGGTTTGAAGGAAACCCTAGGCATTCTAGCTATTAGCGTTTGATGGATATTATGAGGTTAGGATTTGGGAGAAACACTAGATTATGACAAAGATTTGAGATATGAAATATAGAAACCATAGAATGATAAGTGTGAATATGTTTTAGCACTTGTGATGGATTTGATGTACCACTAGATGGGATAGTCTGAATTAGGCATGGTTACTAGTGAAGTTGGTTGAAATATAATCAAGGCAATAATTTTATATTGACAATAGACCATCATGATTGTATAAGGCTAGTTCAAGAGGAAGATGATCACCTCTCATTGAATATAAGTACTTTATCAATTTATGTTACTTCTTTATGTATTTTATTTTTATATTTATTGATATTATCATTGATTATACTTCCTGCATGTATATTAGGGTATTTTTACACTTCTAACCTCTTGATGAGATGTGATCAGTGGATCCTCCTTGAGAATCATCTGAGGTATAGTAAAATATGGCTAGTGAAAGAAGAGAAGAGCTACAATTTCCCATGGCAAGTAAGTGATACAAGTGCAAAGGTATATGAATGTTATAACGTAATATGTATATTGTTTTAGTTGTAAAATTGGATGGCGAGGTAAGCCCTAAGGTTTGATGAGAATATCACCTTCACAAATGACTCATGCATGCATATCAAAGTAAGTTTTATTTATGGTACATGTCATACATATTGGTGCTCTTGATATTTTGACAAGTATCCTACATTTTAGACATGATGGATTTCATGATCCCATATAGAAGACTAGCATATTGATTCTTGTATATGGAAGCTTGATACTATTGTTAATGCTTGTGATAAGCATGAAAACTGTGATGATAAAAGTATAAAAATAATATTCATATTCAGGATCTTTTTGTTGACTCTGGTTAGGTTCATAAGCTTATTAATTATGACATATGGTAAAATTGGATTCCATGTCTTGATGATTGGATAATATAATAAAGAAGTGATGAAATGATTATGATCCTTCAATTATGATGATAGACTTGTCATCTGCCCTGACCATATGACTCTAACACTTGATGAAATTTTTATTTCATGTTCATATTTGATGATGAAGTAGATGATGTTAACATGTTACGACCATGATGAATATTTGATTTACAACCTGATATACTTTGATTTTATGATCTAACCATTTTTTTGATACATGATAGTATTACGATAGACAGGTTGATGACTTGAATGATGTTAACTGAAGTGACATCTCATTAAGGGGGATATACTCTTGATAATATCCCTACACCTATTATCATTTGCATTAAATGTATAGAATATTCTTTATTTTTGAAGTAATATTTTTGACATGAATAGAAAAATATCTTATGTTGTTAGTTTGTAGCAAGCTATAGTCTAAGGAAATAAGGTTTCTCCTTATTCAAGTCCCAACAATTGGGAAAGAGGCTTAAGAGTGTGGTTATAAGACTCCTAGCCAAAAAAAATAAGGTCTATGGGTGTGGTTCTACCTATAGGACACAAAAAAAGATGCATTAGAATGAGATCAAGATTTCACCAGGAGTATGACCATCCCACATATATGAAGCATATAATAGAAATACCTATGAGCAGGGAATTTTGAATTTTTGACTCACTATAAGGAATTTGAATGTGTTGACTAAACTTGTGTTTGCAGTTACAAAAATATGCATATTAGTATGTTATTTTGATTTGATCATTGAAGCTAGTATATGGAAAAAATTGAGAACAATTGTAAGGGTTTGACAAGACTTGGATTATTGGTTTAGTATAGATGATCAATATTGCATTTTTTAAATGATGCTTGATAGTTAGTAGATATGTTTTGGTTTATGGATTACTTCAACTCAAAATGATAACAAATTAGGATTTTAATTTGATAACTAATTATTTTCCTTCATGATAGTGCTATGTGGGAATAATAACATTCAAGTGACTAATATTGATTTACTGATTTTGTATTACATAATTACCTTTGACATGCTGGTTAAAATATAAACAATTGTTGTTCAGTATACAGTAACTTCCTTATATTACTTATATGACTTATCCTTGATGTATAATGACAAAAAAAAAAAAATCATATTATCAATATGTGGATGGGCTGATGAAGTTGGATAACAGCGACAATTTGTTGGTATTTGGATGTGAGCTCTTCTTGACATCTCTTATGAAGAGTTTTCCACAAGGATATTGGTTGAAACTTTTATGACTTTGATATTAGTTTTGATTTGGCATCTAAGGCTTGACAAGTAGGCTTAGTTAGTTTGATTGCACAATATTGTTTTATGAAAGGTTAAGCATATTTGTTTGGTCAATTTTTATGTTTTCAGAAAGAATTGTATGAGGTAAGCTTCTCGATCCTAGTATTTATGCAATTTCAGTTAACTAGTGAAGCCAGGAAGATGTGCCAATCCAAACATATACTTCTAAAGTGGCCCAAGGTATGAATTTGATTTTGGTTTTATATGCTAATGGTCTATTCTTAACAGGTAATGAGCCTATTATGATCAAAGTAACATGGATTTGGTCTCTGAAGTTTGAAATGAAGAATCATGGCATGATGAATTACTTTGTTGTGTAACCAGCTTCAAAAATAGAAGAAAAGAGATATCAACGCCTTAGAAATAAGCCACTTCGAGGGGGAAACCTCCAATACATTACATAAATGCACAATTATTGGATGATACAAATGAAAAAAACCTCCTTCTATATATAGGAGTCCATGGGGCCACAATATAATCCTAGTGGGGCCACAATGTAATCCTAGCCGACCTAACAATAATAATGTAAGGGCACAATAATAACAAAATGGGGTTACAAGGGTACAATAATAACAATAAGGGGTTTACACTAACAATAATAAGGGACTATACTAGTGATATAGGGACCTAACATGCCCCTCTCCTTCAAAAAAGTGTTGTCCTCAACACTTGAGTAGCTCCGGGTGCTTTCGTATAAAATTCTCATCCTCCCATGTAGAATCTTCAGTGGGTAAGTTCTTCCACTTGATGAGATACTCTGAAATTGATCGATTCCGTAGCTTTCGAGTTATTGTTTCCATGACCGCTTCAGGTTCCAATATGATTTTTCCTTCCTCATCAAGTTCTGGCAATATTGTTTGAACTGGAAGATTTTCACCTATAACCTTCTTTAAGCATGAAACATGGAAAACTGGATGTACTCGCGAAGAAGTAGGAAGTTCCAATTTGTATGCCATAGTACCAATCTTTTGCAACACCTTGTAAGGACCATAGTACTTTGGCGATAATTTATTATCCTTCTTAGCTTGCTTGAGGGACATTTGTTTATATGGTTGTAGCCGTAAAATACCCAATCTCCTACATCAAAACTTCTCTCGCTGCGATGTTGATCTGCCTGTTGTTTCATTCGATTTTGTGCCAAATTCAGGTTATCCTTTAAGAGTTGGAGAACTTCTCGTTGATGCTCGATGTGATCTTCCACTGCTTGAACCTTCGAATTTTCCCTTAAAGATGATGTGATGGATGGTGGATGATATCCATAAAGTGCCATAAATGGGGTCATTTTTGCTGCAGTATGGAAGGAAGTGTTATACCACCATTCAAAAAGAGGTAACCACTTGACCCATTGTGTTTGTTTATCAGATACAAAACAACGAAGATATCCTTCCAAAAAATTATTTACGATCTCAGTTTGACCATCAGATTGAGGATGATAAGATGAGCTATGAGCTAATTGAGTACCCAAACAAGAAAATAACTCCGTCCAAAAATTTCCAGTAAAAATGGGATCTCTGTCGCTCACAATAACCCTTGGGCTTCCATGTAGCTTTTGAATTCTATCCATAAATGTAGTAGCAACTGTACTTGCCTTAAATGGATGAGATAATGCACAAAAGTGTGCATACTTGGTAAGTCTATCAACTACCACCATGATGACACTTTTTCCTTCGGACTTAGGTAAACCTGTGATAAAATCCATTGAAATCTCCTCCCAACGTTGACTTGGAATGGATAAAGGTTGTAGAAGTCCCGGGGTCTTAATCGTCTCCACTTTATTCTGCTGGCAAACCAAACATTCCGCCACAAACTTTTGAATATCAGATTTAAGGCCATCCCAAAAAAATTCTTTCTTCACCCTGTGGTAAGTTTTTAAAAATCCCGAGTGTCCTCCTAAAGGAGAAGTGTGCAATTCCAGAAGAATATTTTGTTTTAGATGGGAATTCTTACAAATATATAAGCGATTGTACCATAAGGAATCATTTTTCCAACTAAATGTATTAGATGTAGTAGGATCTTGCTGCAACTTTTGGATGAGTGTCCATACATCTTTGTCCTTCTTCCATTCATCTCTTGCTTCAGTTATCCAATCTGGTTGGATAATAGAAATGGCACAAAGCAATGCTACCACCTCTTCATCCTTTCTTGAGAGTGCATTTGCAACAACATTAAGCTTTCCTTTTTTGTAGATTATTTCAAAGTCATAACCCAACATCTTTGTGACCCATTTTTGCTGCTCTTTTGATGATAGTCTTCGTTCCAAAAAGTGTTTAAGACTATCATGATCGATTTTTACCTTGAAGTGTCTTCCCATTAGGTAAGTTCGCCATTTCTTTAGTGCATGCAGTATTGCTAACATTTCCTTCTCATAAATAGGTTTCTGTAAATACTTTCCTTTGATTTGACGACTTTCAAAAGCAATGGGTCTTCCTTCCTGCATTAAAACTGCACCAATTCCATTTCCTGAGGCATCACATTCCACAATAAAGGTTTTTGTGAAGTCTGGTGTAGCTAAGACCGGTGCTAGGCACATTGCCTCTTTAAGACGTACAAAGGCCTTAGTTGCTTCAGGAGTCCATGAAAATGCATCTTTCTTCAATAATGTTGTTAGAGGTGCTGCTATTCTCCCATAATTCTTAACAAACTTGCAATAATACCCTGTTAACCCGAGAAATTCTCGCAACTTCTTTATGGTTGTGGGGACTTTCCATTCGTTAATGGCTTTAATTTTGTTAGGGTCTACTTTAACACCCTCGTGAGATACAATATGACCCAGATATTCCACCTCTTGTACTCCAAAGAAACATTTGGATTTTTTTGCATATAATTGTTTCTCCTGCAATAGTTTGAGCACCCCGTCAACATGTTCAACATGATCCTTCCAAGACCTGCTGTAGATTAGTATATCATCAAAAAATACTAGCACAAATTTTCTAAGGAAGGTTTGAAAATGGAATTCATCAACCCTTGAAATGTAGAAGGTGAATTGGTAAGGCCAAAAGGCATGACCAAAAATTCATAATGACCCTCATGAGTTCGAAATGTTGTTTTTGGAATATCTTCAGTCTTCATTCTAATTTGATGATATCCTGAACTAAGATCCAACTTGGTAAAATAAATTGCTCCATGTAATTCATCCAATAATTCATCAATCACAGGAATGGGAAATTTATCTTTAATGGTGAGCTTATTGAGCTCCCTATAATCCGGACACATTCGCCATGATCCATCCTTGTGTACCAATACTACAGGAGCAGAGAAAGAACTTTGACTAGGTTGAATTATACCCGCCTCTAACATTTCTGCAATCATACGTTCAATTTCGCTCTTTGGAAGTAAGGATATCTATAAGGCCTGATGTTTGGAGGAACACTTCCTGGAATCAAATGAATAGCATGATCATGATCACGAATAGGTGGGAGTCCTTTGGGAGTTTCAAACACCTTGGAATGATTGTCCAAGACTTGTTGGAGATCTGCAGAAATAGATGATTTTGATGTTGGAACTTCTAGTGAGCATAATCGTGCAATTACGCCTCGTTGTTCTTTCTTTAGAAGCTTTGTCATGCCATTAGAGCTTATTATCCTTCCTGGCTTCCCTTCAATACCCCGTAATTCGACTTCCTTTCCTTCTGAAAAGAATTTCAAGAAAAGTTCTTGAAAATTAAAAGCTACCGTCACCAAAGATTGTAACCATTGTACTCCTAGTACAACATCAGCACCTCCCATAGGAATGGAAAGCATTGGACTAGTCAATACATATTCCCCCATGGTTAGCTTGATATTATGGCATTTTCCAGAGCAATTTATAGTTCCTCCATTTGCAACCATCACTTGGAATTCTGGTGCTGGGTATAGGAAACAATTTAATTCCTTGGCTACCTTACAATGAATAAAGTTATGGGTGCTACCTGAATCAATCAACACTATTACCTTTTTCTTCTTGATTTGTCCTTGTATCTTGAGAGTTTGAGGAGTGGTAATTCCTGCCAGTGCATTACACGATATGGTCGGATTCATTTCTTCCTTTTCTAGGGTTGGTTCCTGGTGTATATCCTCTTCTTGTTCATTTTCTTCTTCCTCTTCACAATCTATGTAAAATAATTTCTTCTCAGCACACTTATGACCTTTGGTGTATTTTCTATCACAACTATAGCAAAGCCCTTTTGCTCTTTTTTCTTCCAATTGTTGTGGTGTCAACCTTGTAGGTTGTGGAAATCTAGATGTAGCAACACTTCCTTCTTTATAGAATTGAGTGGTAGGCTTCCTTGTCGCCATAACTTTACATTCAACTTTTCTTGCCAACCTGAATGCCTTATCCAATGAATCAGGTTCCAGAACGTGAACTTCATGTTGGATGCTATCCTTTAAAGTGTCTATGAAGAGATCAATCCTGTGTTCCTCTGGAATATCAGTTACCCTTATATCAATTTTTGGAAGTCCTCAATGTGCTGCCCCACTAAACCCTTTTTTTTGAGATTTATCAATTGGCTAAAGAAGGTGTTGCTCTTTGTATCCTCATAATGTGCTATCATTTCCTCCGTAAAAATTGACCAAGTGACAATTTTTTTACGGGAGCAAAGCCATCGATACCATACAAATGTATTTTGTTCTAAATGTAAAGTTGCAATGTATACCTTTTGTGTGTTTTGCACATTATGGAGATCAAAATATTGCATCATCTGTAGTATCCATGTTACAGGATCCTTTCCATCAAACTTCCTTATATCCATTTTTGGAATATGGTGGTTCTCATTGCCAACATTAGAGTTTATGAAATCACGATTAACATTTATTTTGTTCTCATCATGAGGTTCCTCTACTATATTTTCACCATTAGGAATCATTTCTAGTTTTAAAATTGTCATCAAGCCTTCCATGTATGCTTTAATATCATTCTTCATGTTTTCCATGTTGTCTTTCATGTCATCCATCTTAGCTTCCATGCCCACTTCCATGCTATCCATCTTAGCTTCCAAACCATTCATCTTAGCTTCCACGCCTTTCTTCAAACCATCCTTCTTAGTTTCCACGCCTTTCTTCAAAACTTCCATTTCATTTTTTGTTGTTCTTTGCGAGAGCGAAATTTTCTCTTGTAATTTTGATATGTCATGTTGCCATTCTTCATCTTCATGAGTCATAGTAGAGCCTTATAAAGGCTTAATGGGTGTTGAATTATTTTTAGGGGCCATTTTAGAATCCAATACTGATATCTATTCTACAATATGCCCTTGGGATCAATTTAACTTTATTATTTAAACAAGAATTATGCAATTTGGAAAACAAATACACACCTTTTTCTTTCTTTTGAGGAGCTCGATATTGAAAATTGATTATTTCTGTGATTGTAGCACTTCAATATTTAAATTTCGGTACTGATGTAGCCCTCTGAATTATCTTTCGAATGCCACATGTATGACCTGATTTGGATTCTCCAAGACAAAGTTGTGTCCAATCTCCCACAATGACCTAATTATGGACTGGTTCAGTAGTGCGAACTTGTACGACTTGCCACGTGTCATTGTTTCATCCTTTGTCTATGAAATTGATAGCCAAGAAACTAAAGTCTATGTACTTGCAACCAATTTTTATGGAACTCCAATCCAATGCCCAAAGATAGAGTTATTGAACTTTTCCCACGATCACCTCTTTGAGATGAAATTCAGGAGCCTGAAAAAGCACTACCTTCCACAGATCATATCTCCAAAAATATTGCGAACCAAGCTCTGAAATTTTTTGACGAATTTCCTCAGGATTTCAGCTTCACACCATATGAATTTCAGACTCTGAAAATTTTTACAAAAATTTTTATAGCGCCAATTCCACGATGACCTGTTTAGGAGCCTGAAAAAATACCTAACTTCCACAGATGATATCTCCTCAAATATTGCGAACCAAGATCTGAAATTTTTAGACAAGATTCCTCAGGATTTCGGCTTCGTACCCTAAAAATTTCAGCTTCTGAAACTTCATATAACAAAATTTATAGCACAAATTCCACGATGACCTGTTTGGAGCAGTGAAACCCTAGAATCCAAAGCTCTGATACCAAATGTTGTGTAACCAGCTTCAAAAATAGAAGAAAAGAGATATCAACGCCTTAGAAATAAGCCACTTCGAGGGGGAAACCTCCAATACATTACATGAATGAACAATTCTTGGATGATACAATTCACAAAACCTCCTTTCTATATATAGGAGTCCATGGGGCCATAATGTAATCCTAGTGGGCCACAATGTAATCCTAGGCGACCTAACAATAATAATTTAAGGGCACAATAATAAAAAAATGGGGGTTACAAGGGTACAATAATAACAATAAGGGGGTTACACTAACAATAATAAGGGACTATACTAGTGATATAGGGACCTAACATACTTTATGAAGTTTGGAAAAGAAAATATATATTGTGAGTCTATTAAATAATTTTGTAAAAGAGGAAATGCAAATCCTTAGATACTTCAACTGAATTTCAAGAAGCTATGAAGATATATTGTGATCCTGACTTGCAAATTGATAATTTATTGAAGCATTCATGTTTTGTGTGAACACCAATCCATATGTGTGTGTGTGTGTGTGTGTGTGTGTGTGTGTGTGTGTGTGTGTGTTTGTATAGAAACTGGGTCAATTCATTATTTATCGATTTCATACATAGTGGGGTTGAGCACACTTGGAGATATTTAGCATGGTATGACAAATTTTTGGTATGAGATATTATTCATATGTTATGTGATTGCATGGATGTACTAATGTTGTTTGGGATGATCATCGATAATATGAGCACATTTTGTTGCGAATTTAGTATGAGATATGTCATGATATTTTGGATGAAAATTACATAACATTAAGTACAACTGAAGTTGAGTACAGTGTTGCTAGCATTGCTAGTTGTGGGGAAATTTGGTTTAGGAAACTCTTTGGAAAGCTATTTTGAACAGGTTTTGGATGTGACAGTGATAAATTTCCATAATAATGAGTGGGATCCAATTGGTGGATAATCTTGTATACTAATGGGATTGATATATCTTCATATATTGAGTCAATGTTGATGTATTATTTAAGATTGGGCTTCTGGTTGTCACCTATGTGAGAGGGAAGATGAATACAATATCCTTTTTGTGATATATATTTGTTATAATATAATATTTTACTTAATTTCCTACATGAAAAAGTGACTACTACTATTGATACATTATGATTGAACCCTTAAGTGAGCTATTTAGACCGATACCATATATGAGCATGTTGAATGTTTCAAATCTATAGAGAGAACCAATGATAAAAAACACTAAGCTAACTCTTCCCCCTATCTGAGCTTCTAGGTTGAGGAATTCAGATGGAAGGATCTTGGGGTTGAGGGATATCTATAAAATAGGGTATCACCCTTATCTTTTACCCATAGAGTCATATATTTTTCTCCCCTATCTTGTGCTATGAATATTATACCCCTGTTTACACCATACCCACAAGTTGGGCTTGTTGGGATTCACTCCCTGTATAGCCAACGAGTTGAGAGAGAGCTTTGGCGTGTGTGATCCTTATATTTGGTAAGTAAGGCATCTCAACCATGTTGATTACAATGCAATTTTTCTACCACGTGACCCTTGAGAGCCATTTCTAGGAAGATTAAAAAGTAATAGGATGGTTCTTATCCCTACCTCGTATAGAAAATGGTATCTCACCTATTGATTACAAAATGGAATGGTTATGATCCTTTACTGGAAAGTGGTATATCTCCTATTGCTTGACATGGGGTGAGAGTGTCCCGTAGGACCTTCCCCACTATCATGGACATGAGGTGAGATTATCCAATATGACCTTATTCATTTTCATTGAATTTTAGGTTGAGATGTGCTCCCTGACATGGTTTCAAGTTGAGTTGGGATCCATGATGATAACATTGAACTCCTTGCTGGAAGATGATTCTGGGTGGTAGAAGTGGTATCTCAATGAACAGAGGGTGGTAAGTTAGGCTCCCAACCTATATCAATTTTTTCTTCTTTTAGATTCTATAATGTTCACCATACGAGTAGAGACAATGAAGACATAAGCAAGGATAAGTAGAGATGAGCCGAGAGGAGTAGTGGCAACATATGATGACGAGATACTTGAGAGAGAACATTATTTGATAAAAGGACACTTGCGATGACTACATTATGCAGTTGGAATTTATCCCTAGCTAAGAGGGAGTATTAATTTGGCAGCTTAGTGACAAATTTCAATCGTGGGACTAGATTCCTCTTTTTCAAGACCAATTTTGACTATTGAAGCACTTAATTTGGACAAGGGAACGTGCATTTTTGAATTAAAGGCCAGATGCTCACAAAAGGAAAGGTTAGCCTGAAAGATAAATTGGACACCCATGGATGGCTACAAATACAATTCAAGTGACCCTAATTTGGACAACATCATCATGATAATTATTTTTTCTTTTGGTTTGGCTTGCACAAGGTTGAGATTGGGTTGCGAATATTGGTTTGTATAGGTCCAAGATTTCAGGGTCAAGATTTTCACATTTGTTTTTTGTTTTGGTTTCTAGGTGTTAGGGTCCCATGATTTGGCTGATTGGTAGACCAAATGATAGGGTAACATTGAACCAGTCTTTGGAGTCCTAGGACCTAGCCTTCCTGGACTCATAAAGGGATCTCTCTATTGGGGGCAAAGGATGTGTTCTTTTTTCTTTAGGTAGTTGATTTTAGGCTAGTTATTAAGTGTAGGGTTTGTTGATTGTTTTGGTTGGGTAAGATGGTCAAGTGGAATAGGTGGAGTGAGAGGTATTTGAATCATTGGGCTATGGAGTCAATGAAAGTCATGAGTGTCGCAATGATGAATCAGAGTGTGTTGCAGGGCCAATCTAGCAAGGTTAATGGATCCTTAAGTTAATGTGTGAGGTATAGTGAACATTACGTTTGGGAAAAACTAGGAGGTATTAAATACATATAGTTAAAAGATATAACTCATGAGGTAGGGAAAACCATTAAGCTCAATTAACAATACTTAAATTGATAAATATTCAAGATAAACATTCCAGTGAAACATAGAAAGCATAAGAGCTTCTAACTTTAGTAAATTCACCTTCAAAATTTTGGAAAACATATAAGATAACACAAATAACTCAATCTATGAAGAGGGAAATCCTAAAAATCATATATCAAGCTATAAATAACTATGAAACAAGTTGATAAGCATGGACAAAGGGCAAAATCAAAGGAGAGCTCTTTGACTTAACCTAGCAAACAATATTCCAAAGAGAGGTTTCAAGATAGAGTTTGGAAAGCTTCAAGTAAGCAAGGCATACCATGAATCATACTTGTTAACTAGCATACTAATCCATATATGAAAAAAAACAAGTTTAGGTGGACCGAAGGAGCAATCAAGAATTCCTTAAGATGACCAAACAAAGGAAAACATCAAAGCCATAACAAAAAGGAAGACTAAGGTGTCTCAAAGAACATTTCTCAACCTATACTTTTATGATTTATATCAACCAAGAAATATGAAACATAATGACAAAAAGAAAACATAAACAAGTTAAGAAGACATAACCATTCACCAAGCTAAGGAATCCTGCACACAAACTTCTCCATCATCAATACAAGCAATCCATTCATCAACTTCACAAAACCAATTTCTTCTCCAAGCTCATAGAAACCATGTATTTCTCTCCAATTTAATCAAAATCCAACAAAATACATTAGGGCCTCATGCTCTATTTATGGAGCAAAGGATGAAAAAAACCCTAAATATGGTAGGAAAATGTCAAATTAAACCATAAATGTCATTTATGGCCAAGAGACCATGCAAGGCCCAAGGCACATAATATCCTAAGAAATAAATGAAAAAATAACTATTTGCACCTAATTCTAGAGTGATTTGCCTCAAAAAACTCAAAAATATCAATTTACAATAAATGAGTGTGTTTTGTTGAATTTTGGTCCAAAACACACTTAGACAGTCTCTGTGCACAACGCCACTTCAGCAGAAAATAGGGTCTTTTGTGACTAAGGTTTGGACCCCTTTCACATGCTAGATTTGGCTCTGTGATGGCTCATTAGAAAGAATTATGAGTCTATCTTCCATAAATTATTGAGTTTGAAGGAATGGGTGCCATTTTCTTGCCCAAAAACCCATTCTCCCAACACTATGCTTTGTGCAACACCTTGCCTAAAAATGAGGTAGAATGGTCAAAGTTTGGTGTTTTTTTACCTTTTGGGGGGTCAAAAATGCTCCAAATGATAAAATTTTGTGAGCAGACTGCTGATGGTGAGATGAATCCAAAATATAATGTTTGTGAGCTGATGATGCACCAAATTTGTGCGTAGTGCTAAGGGTGTTGCACATAGAGGCCTCAAAATTTCAAAAAAACAAAAGTTTGTTCAATTTGGCCGAAAAATTGTGGAGAGGTCCCTCAAGAGGTCTTGGACACCTGTTGAGAAGCCTCAGCCAAGAATTAAAGGCTATGATGACTTTTTGCCTCTTTTAGGCTTTTTATCTCCATGATGGCCTTCTTCAGTTTGGCACAAGAAAACTTGTTTTTCTTTGCATAGTGCTTGGTCATTTTCTTCTGGAGAGGAAGGCCCCTTTTCACCTTCTTAAAGTGCTTGTGCTAGTTATTGTAATACTGAATGACACATTGTGCCATCTCGAAATCTCTTTCCCACTCCTTAAGTTGTGCATCTTTGGTTAAGAGTAGCAATCTGGTGGTCATCTCCTTGTTCTCATTGTCACTCTCTAGATAAATGAATTGAGACTCTTGTGTAGTTTTCTTGATTCTCTTACTTCTCCTTACCTTTACTTGCTACTCATCCCTTTCCATCTTTTCCTTTCTCTTGTCCAATGGTTTGATAGCTAGAGAGGAGATGGCCCTTTAGCTTTTTGAGGGAGCAAACACATCTCTCTTACCTCTGTGGTATGTGCATGTTAGAGGAGTGATAATGGTAGTTTTGGAAGTGTTTTTATCATTTTTATGACCTTTGTTGTTGTCGCTAGCTTTTTTATTTTTTCTATGGCCTCCATGAGTCACTTCATGCCTCACTGGGTCACAACTTTCTTGATCTTTAGCATCATCATCATCATTATCTTCCTCACTACCTTCTATACTGTCACTTTGGCTTCCAAATTGATGATCAGCTTTTTTACTTGCCTCACTTTGACCTTGTTCCTCATAAAGGTCTTTTTCTTCATGATCCTCTAGGCTATTTTCACTTTTATCATCATTAGGAGGCTGATTTGTGTCATGACAGTCATGACAACTATCATGACTATCATGATTATCTCTTTGGTTGTCTTTCTCATCACCGAATATCCTATCAGTGTCATTCCCTTGGTCACTGCCTGCCTCTTCAAATTTTGTTTGCGCTTCATTGTCTTCCTCTTCTTGATCTTCTATTTCCTCATTATCTCCACCTTTTTCTATACTTGGGAGTGATTCATTTGTATCATCACCATAACTATTTTCCTCCAAGTGCTCACTATCTTTGTCTTCGTGAATGTCATGTTCATCTTATTGTTAAGTGTCACCTTCATCATTGTCTTCACTATCTTCTTGGTCTTCATCTTGTTCATCAGCACCACCTTTTTCTGTACTTGGGAGTGATTCACTGGTATCATTATTATCACTGTCTTCCTCATTAAACTCTTTGTCTGCCCCACTATTTTCATTATTTCCATGAACATCTTCTTGTTAATTATTGCTACTCTCACCTCCTTGTTCCTCATTTAACTCTGTATCTGCCTCACTGTTTTATTCATCTCCATAGTCATCTTCTTGTTCTTCATTATCATTGTCATCATCTTCATTTGATGCATTAGGAGAAGAGGAAAGACGTATGTTTCCTTATGGAGAAGTCATAGGTGGAGATGATGGAGGAGTGGAGGTAAGTGAGTGTTTCAGGGAAAATCACCCTAGAGGTTCGTTGGGTTACAACCTCCACAGAGCAGGGGCATGCTACTTAAGAAGGAATCACACAACCATGCATGTTCAGAAAAACTAAATAGAGTAGAATGAGGAAGTTACCTGTAGGTCCTACGGTTGAAGCAGATCCCGCAGGGTTCAAACCCCCAGCAACCGTCCTTCCCTCTTAACCTGAAAGACAAGAAGAAACAAGCACGAAGAACTGGTTGTACAGCATATATCTACTCTAAATGTTAGTGAAATTCATATAAAAACATCAGATAAATCATAATGAATGCTTAAATAACAAATATTCTCATATATGTAAGCAGACACTAACACGTATATTTCAGGAACAAGATGGTACTTCTGTATTATAAATAGCATGTAAAAAAGTAACGAGTGGAGAGATCACCTGAATCCTTCCATGATCTTCGAGCAGACCGTCGTCTGGATCCGTCCCGCCCTTGCCTCGCTAAGACTCCTTCCAAACCGGTGCATACGAGATGACATATAGGGAGATGAGAATCTCAAGGAAACAAGGGTTTCCTGTAATGAACTGGGAAAGTGCAGGAGGCATGGGGAATCAGACTTGGATAGGGAATACCAACAGAGTATAATATCAATAATTCTCTCTCTCCCTTGGGCCATACACATGAGGGGTTTTTATACTCCCTCCAAGTAGTTTCAACAGTTGGAAACAGTTGGCCACGTGCTGGGGTGGTTGAACTACCTGATTAACCATCAACCCAGCCCGAAAATAGGGAATAATTATATATTTTTTCATAATTTTAATGTTATACATGGAAAAGTGCAGCTGGACTCGCGTATACACGTAGAAAAGTACGGGCATAGTCGCGTATGGGGATTTTTACACTGTTTTTTAAGTGAATTTGTCCAAGTCTGTAGGAATGGGTGCCCAAAACCATCAAAGCAATCATGAATCATGTGAAGGTGAGAAATGATGCTATAACAGATGCCCCCTAATATATGAGGTCAGAAGGGGTACGTGATGGCCGAAATGTATTATGCACATAGAAAGAACTTCGCAAGGACAAGAGAGGACTTCACCAGATTTCAGCCTGCCAAAAAACAATGAAAGAAAATAGAGAGTCAACTCATGTTGAAGCAGGCATACCCATGCTCAGTCCAAAAAATACATCATATAGAAAGTAGTGAATGGATCCAACATGTATACAAGTATAGCTGAACTGAAAGTACACAATGAATCATCTGAGCATGGCCCGGAAGTGTAAGTCTGAATCAATGTCCAAGTATCACATATAGAAAGCTGATCAAAGATGGTGCAACTGGATGTCTGATCAAATAAGTAACTGAATCTCCAAGTACCGAATCATAAGAAGTGGAACAAACGGTACAATCATGCAACTCGGGAGCCAACATATAAGATGCTGCTGTACTGAACTGCAACATATAAGGGTGGTCGACATCACTGGCAGAAACTGAATGGACTGTCAAAAGTGAACTGAAGAATGCTGATGCAACCCGAGGTCTTCACCGATCACTATGGCACAATTCTACACAATGGAAATAAATGAGCTGAAGTCGACCATGTGATAAATCGTTGGATTACCAGTCAATGATGTATACCGTTAACCAACGCGAGACAACCCACCGATAATGATAATGAGTGTCAAGGTGCCCCAGTACAATCAAACAAGTTCGAATGAATGATTTGAAGTCGAACACTTGAAAGAATCTACCAATCAGGAGGCAATAATGAATCCCCACTATCGATAGCAAAGAGTTTGCCACTGATGACTGCAAACCCTAAGGTACTGAAAAAAAGACTCCAGACCTTATTCCCAGAGCAATGAGTCGGAGTCGATGGGAAAAGATCTGCTGGAAGGAAGGCATTAAGGCATCCCACATCAGTCCAGCGCGAGTGTAACCTGCAGGCCAAGATTTGGAAGGAATCGGACGAAGTAGAGTGATGGAACCAAAACTGAAGTATGTTTCCGACATGCACAAGATGAAGCTAGCGCACGGAAGAAACCCTCTGAAACAACCAATAATGAAAGCTGACACAGAGGCGAGAAATCCACCAGTAGGGTCAAATGGAAATCAAGGTACTACACGAATCCCAAGTGTGATAATGTGTGCTGACGTCGAACACAGGGGAAACCACTCAGTCAAAGACCCATGATGATGATCAAATGCTGAGCACAAGGTCACCTATCAATGATGGAAATAGGCCCAGGGTGCGGCTCTAGGTTTGCTCTCAGAGCAATATGTCGTAGTCGATAAGAGACAAACCCGCCGGCAAGAAGTCAATGGGGACCTTCTCAAACCAGCACGAGCAGAAGATCAAAACATCTGATGTGATAGAACATGATACTGACAAGACCGGGAAGGCCGACCGAATAATGAGTCAAGAGACACCGCAGAATGGCCGACTCAGGCTAGACTTCCCTTGAACAAAAGCACGACTCTGTGATGACCATGGCAGTAAAAAGTGACACTGTATAAGTCTGTCTTGCAGGAGGCAAAACAAACTCTCCATATGATTGGAAGAGATAACCAACCGGGGGAGAACTGACAAGTGAAACATGGTAAAGGTTGAACCTAGGTCAAAACTAAAACCATCCCAAATGTAGGAGATATATATAAGTAAATGTGCTTTGTTCAAGGGCGACAAACTGACTTTGTACTGCCATCAAAACAATGAAGATACATCTCGTTCCCGTTCTTTTTGTTATATTTGATTTTTTTGTCTTTTTCATATAATAAGCCTGAAAAAGAATAAAATAATTCTATGGTACAATGGATAGAACGAGTATCAAAAAATCAGATGCAGTAGTTCTTGGGATTGGAACAATCCTATGCTCAATGCAAGGTGGCGAAGACTGGTAAGTGATACTCAGAGGAACGTTCCATCCATGGGAAAAAGGTGTCAAGTCGTGATAGCTAAGTGCATTTAATGGTTAATTTGTACAGAGAGTCAAGGTCAAAAGTTGGCTTAAACATCGAGTCCAAATGAAGCCGGCTAAAGGCCAGGATAAACAAGTAGCCAATATGCAATGCAGTAATACAACTTAATGACACCAGGGAGCCTCTAGGGTAAAAGCCAGAAAAAATGATAGTGATGAAGAAGAAGAATGAAGCTTCAACACATAAGACATGGCGAGACTAAAGAGGACTCCCGAGCCTACATAAAACGCAGCATGGGCAACAAGTGATAGCGAGGAACTAACTAGGAAGCCCATGTAAAGGAAGGCTCTACCATCAAGTCATGATTAAATAATCGGCGAGTGAAATGGGTGTAATACTCATGACCTGATGGGATCGACCCTAAGGCAAGTGATTATTATGGAGGCTAGTATGCAAGATGCAACGGAGAGTGATTTCCCTAACCTATATGCCAGTGAAGATCATATACCTGCTGTGACGAGTCGGAAATCATGGATCAAAAACCGGGAAAAATCTCAAAATCGTCAAAATGTACCTGAAAAAAAATACCAAACTGGGCACTTCCAAGCATTCGAGTTATGCAGCTTAAGATAGATCGAAAAAATGAGCATAATGAATTTTTGCGAAAATTTTCAACTTTTTAGGCATAAATAGACAAATTACCTCATATTTGGTTCATTATTGCATTGCTGATTTGGAAAAAAGTGCTTTGGAGTCAAAAACTTCTTTCGTCAAATCAGGAACAACGGACCGTTGAATCGCGTAGAAATTTCAGGTAGGCTCCTAAATCATCCTTGCAAATCATTTTTTCCATTTGGAAATTAAAATTAAGTGAATTTTAGCTTTAAAACCCTTGCTAAAAAATGCGGACTTGTGCATATGCGGGTTCATTACAGGCAACTCGCGTATACACGTGACTGTGCAAAGAAAAAGTCGCGTATGCACAGGTCCGAAACTTAAAAAGCATGGCTAATGCATGATTTGATGAAATTTGACAGGATGACAATCTCATGGAGAGAACGTGAGCATATCGCAATTGACCAAGAGGTCATGCAAGATCGAGCAGCACAAAATATCCTTCGGAATTGCGGATTGTTCAAATTCTTTAAAATGCCAAATATGAAAAGCAATCCTCGGTTGCTAGAAATGCTCGTCAATTACTGGGAACTAGACCAAGACTGTTTCGTGATAGATCAGATGCCAATACGCATTGAAGTGGAAGATATATACTTTATTACTCGACTTTCCCGAAGGGGAGAACCAGTAGACTTGCACAGGAAACCCCTGGGAGGGTTAATCGTGGAAGGCTATGTCCACGTGTATTGCATAGACAGTTCCAAAAAGGTTGGAACTCATATTGCAATTAAAGATTTATGGGATTTGCACATGAAAATCCTCCTTTTCACCATCGGTAGAGTGGCAGGATCTGCCTGTCTACATCAGGCGTCCAGGACGCAAATGAGCATAGCAGTAGAATGTTTGACTCATGTGTATGATTGGTGCACAGCCCTTTTACTGAACATGAAACAACAGTTGACCTCAATCCGCCAAGCAAAGACCAAACATTTTGGCTACGGTACAATTTTGACAACATTCTTCTTTGAGAAGATTCCAGCATTGAGACCCAGAGTCATCTCTACCATCAGTAGCCCGCGGGACCCAAGAATTTCCCGTTGGGCGGACATGATGAAGAGATTGGGGGGTAGTGAGGTACCCCGGACCACATGGGATGATGAGTTCTTCCGCTGGTGGGGAGAACAAATCATCGCAGTGGACGACTATCCCTATGTCGGGATGGACTTCCGTGGAGATCGAGATCTAGTTCTTCCACCAGGCACAGCATGGGGCACAGTCGGTAAGTTTGCAAAATTTTTTGACTTATATAATTTTTTGAATTTTTTCAAATATGTGTGAAAAAATGAAAAACAAACATGTTTTTGATTGGATTCATAATGACTGACAATTTAAAATGATCATGTTTCAGATGTTGGACCAGTTCGACCTGAGGGTCTCCCGCGCCACAAGCACCGCAGGGGCGAAGCAGATATTGTGGATTCAGATAGGACCCTCCAGGCCGTGCAGAGGAATTTGGAGGGACTGACCCGCCAAATACCTATGGCTACCGTGGAGGAATTTCCGGAAGCCATCTAGAGACGGGTGGTAGGAGTACCCCGAGACTGGGTTAGATTATTCCGCCGAGTGGCCACTGCAGTTACGTTCTATAGGAACACGACTTCTGGGCAGGGACCTCAGGAGTAGACATATATTATGTATTAGATGACTGTATATTCTTTTTGAGACTGAACATGATGGGGGCATAAGCCCAAGTTTTGTATGACATTATGGATCCAAATTTTGTAAAGTTTTTTGACACTCCGATGATATATATACAGCGATATTTGATGTGATGTGATAAATGTATCAAATGTATGATGTTTTTGATGATTAAAAATTTATTGTATGGAATGATTAATATGCCAATCTAATGCTTGATTAGCTAATGAGTCAGAAAACCAATTGTCAGCTCGAGGAATATGAATGAAAGTTAAAAATTGAAATGACCTTTGTAACAAACGTACGCTCAAGAACAATCGTAATAAAAATGGATCTCGTACCCGATAAGTATTGTTCAACTGCGACACCACTAGCTGAGAGTCCAATAAAACTACCAACGAATCAACACCCAAAGATATTGCCTCCGAGAGTAGATGAATGACTGCAGTGTATTCTGCTATATTGTTGGAATCAGGACCAATGGCAGACCCCTCTTGATACTAACAGCTGACCGGATGGATAATGAAGCACCCAAGCCGCGGAAGCTAAGTTCCAGGTGTGTCTACTAGCACCATCGGCGAAACCAAAATGACTCATGACATCCGACACAACCTGCCAAAGCAGATCAAAAACATCACCATTGCATCAAAGATCGAAAAATCAACCAGATATGTACAAAGCAAAAACTACTATATACAAAAGCAACATGCCAGGCCGAAGCCTAGGCATAATACTTCTTCAAATAGAGCCCATTTCGAGGCTCCAACAACTCGTTCCCTTCGAAATCAGCCAAGGTGTACGCTCCTTTCTTAAGGACTTTTTTAACGATATAGGGGCCATACCACATAGATTTAAACTTTCCTGCCCCCAGGGCATCCTTTTCTTGGGCATAAACCAAAACAAGGTCACCTTTCGAAAAGACCCTAGGCTTGACCGCCTTATGGTACTGAACTTTTACTCGGTTTTTATGCGCTTCATTCATCGTGGCGACATCCCGACGCTGCTCATCGAGATGTTCCGTATGAAGAAGTCGTTTCCGCCGTACTCAGAAGTGTCGAAGAAGTTCAACAAACTTAATTTAAGAGAAGGAATCTTGCATTCAATAGGAAATATGGATTCCAATCCCGTGCACTAACCGAAACGGAGTAAAGCCGTTGCAGTTTTCACTAACGTCCCGTATGCCGAAAGTGCATGATATAGCATAATATGCCAGTTGGATCTAGCTTTATCAATTGTCCTTTGAAGAATTGTCTTCAAGGATTTATTCACGGCTTCCACTTGCCCATTGGCTTGAGGATAAACGGAGATGAATGCTCCTGCCAGAAACCAAATTTGAGAGCCAACTTAGCCATCATACTATTCTGAAAATGACTGCCATGGTCAGTGACAGTCTCTCTAGGAATACCAAAATGAGCAATAACCTGGTTGAAAAGAAAAAGAGCTGCAGTCTAACCATCATTCCCAAAAGTAGGCATAGCCTCGACCCACTTCGTAAAGTAGTCTACTGCTACAATAATGTACTTGTGACCTTTAGCTGAAGGTGGGTTACAAGTAGTATAATCAATACCCCACTTTGTAAAGGGATCGACAGTAATGACTGGAAAAAGCAGAGCTGGATGAGCACGCATTTTTCGAGTATAAACCTGACACGGATGACACCTTTTGACCGATTCAATACAATCTTTAAAAATCAAGGGCCAAAAGTATCCAGCACGCAAAATCTTTTGGGCTGTAGCAAGCCCAGATAAATGACCCCCACAAGCTCCACTGTGAGAATCATTGAGCACAGCCTTAGCTTCTTCGAGAGTCAAGCAGCGTCTTAGGATTGAATCAACCCCTCGATGGTATAGAGCATCACCAATAATCAAATAATCCTTGGCCAAGTGACGCAGCTTACGACGCTCATCTTTCGAAAAAGTGGAGGGAAACTTCGCAGTCTGGAGATACACAATGATATCCCCGTACCAAGGATCCTATGAAGAGATAAGAAACAAGTGTTCATCCGGAAAGGACTCATCATAGATCATCTCTTCTCCACAGGGCAACTCGGAGATTAATTCCGCAAAAACTAATGATTTCTTGGATTTGGCAGACATGAACTCAAGATCAAATTCCTGTAAAATCACAATCCATCTATTGTATTTGCCCCCAATCACTCGCCTACTGAGGACAAACTGAAATGGATTGCGCCCGCCAAAACATAAGTTTTGCGAAGAATAATGTAATGCCGGAGTCGCTCGTACAACATGGAATCATTGGCGAAGGATAATTTTTCTATCGAGTGTACCTAAGTTCGTGTCCTACCAAAATTCTCGACTAAGGTAGTAACAACATGCTTCGCAAGAGCATCATCTTCCGAACCGTAACTATACCATTGGTAGATTCTTTCACGCGTTCGACTTCAACAATCTCTATAATCAGGTGGACTCAATAAAGGAGCAGAGGTCAATGCTTTCTTCAAGGCATCGAATGAGCGTTGAGCATAGTCGTCCCAAAGAAAAGGAACTCCTTTCTTCAACAGTCTCATAAATCCCTTTGTAACTTCAGCATAATTGACGATAAATCTCCGAAGAAAATTAGACTTCCCTTGAAGAATTTGAAGCTGACGAATTGAGGACGGGGGAGGCAACCGAAGTATTGCCTCAACTTTGAAGGGATCTACCCTTATCCCTTCCCAAGACACAATGAATCCCAATATCCGACCGGATGTAACCGCGAAAACGCACTTGTTCGGATTCAATCGAATCTTATAAAAACGACATCTTTCAAATATTTTCCGGAGGTGACCAGGATGATCCATCCTCTTTCGAGAATGAGCAGCTAGATCATCTAAGTATGCCTCGATAATTTTCTTGATGTCGTGGAAGGCGTAAGACATGGCCCGCTGAAAGGTAGCCCCAGCATTTTTAAGACCAAAAGGCATCTTCTTGTATGCAAACGTACCCCAGGGACAAATAAATGTAGTCTTATGTTGATCTTCAGGACGGATAGTAATTTGATTATATTCGGAGAAACCGTCCATGAAGGAGAAAATCTCATTACCGGCACACTCGTCAATGATCTGATCGATAAATGGTGTGGGGTAATTGTCTTTAGGACATGCTTTATTTAGGTCTCTGAAATCGATGCACACTCGAATCGTTCCTTGCTTTTTATCTATGGGAACGGGGTTTGAAACCCGTTCAGTCAGAGGAACAGGGAAAATGAATCCCGCCTTAAGCAGCTTTTGAACTTCAGCTTTGATAGCTGCTGCCTTCCTAGGATTGACCGGACGAAGTTTTTTCCTGACCGGCTTAGTGTTTTCATACGTCTTGAGATGGGTCTATGCCAGGCATTTCCTCATAAGACCAAGCGAATACATCCCTATACTCTTTGAAGAGCTCGGTGTAAATTTGAACCTCTTCACGGGAACATTCAGCACAAATGAAGACATTCTCGATAATATTGGGATCCCTGGAAATGTTCACCGGGATAGTAGGAGAGATCACAGCCATGTTCCCTTCAGCATAAACCTGTGTTGGTGCCAAAGGGTTCAAGACTGGGTGAACAGAACCAGGAGACTGAGGACTTGGAAAACTTGTTTCAACTTCGCTCAAGTCAGGTAGGAAGTAAGACCGATGATGCAAATCATCCCACGGTCTATCTATACCTGTCGTGGCTTGCAAGATGGCCTCTTCAGATGGAAGAGTGGTATCAAGGCAATCCTAGGCCGAAGAAGAACTAAGTGTCCAAGCCGGAGCCACATCACCATCCAACTCTTCCGGTGAAAGCGGAGCTGGGATGGATTCTGCAGTGTCAACAATAGACTGATATGCAATCTCAACTGCAGAAATCGGAAATGCCATTCCACCCACTTGACCTTCTGCTAATGTGGCAGTAGGGGAAGGTAAGGTCCAAGGGTCCGAAAAATAATGAGTTCTGAAGAACTCTCTTCGAAGGGGAGCCTTGGAGGATGAAATAGAATTAATATGCACCGTAGGAGGAGGAAGATCGAAAGTACCCATTAAGGAAGAATACATTCCAACTCCTAAATTCTCAACAGGCGCCTTAGTATTATCCAACTTCGGAACATATGAGTCAGAAGACGCATTCAGGTCTACAGGAGGACAGTCCAGTTGATCCATTGTAACGATCCTCCCTTCGTGGGGGAAACATACAATCCGAAATAATGAGGATGCAATGGCATCCATCTCATAAATCCAGTTCCTCCCCAACAGAAGGTTGTAGTCCAAGGCTGCATCTACTACCTCAACCTCTATATTAACGGTTTTGCCCCCAACACAGATGGGCAAAGCCGAGACAATACCATGGGGTCTGTGAGAATGACCATCGAACGCAGTAAGAACAGTGCTATATGGAACAACTTTGGGAGATCCAAGTGTCTTCCAGCATGTGAGAGACATCACGCATGTGGAAGCACCCTCATCAATGACCGTTTGAAATATATTGCACTTCCGATACGACGATTTAATATGAAAAGCCATGTGATGAGGAAGTCTCTTCTTAAAATTATTCATATCAAAAGTAATCAGAAGAGAATTTTTTGGATCAATAGCCCCAATGGCAGTGAGAAAAGCACTGCGCTGATCCGGACAAGACTGGAGTACCTCTAAAGCTGACATAGCACAAGGACTCTGCGCCAGATCTTCCACAATCGAGTAGTTCTGGGCAGCCCTAGTGTTTGGATTAATCGTTGACTGCTTAGAAGATGCTTTGGGCATCCGAGGCATAGACTCAACAGTAGGCTTCGTAATGTGAAGCGGCTCAGTAGCATCAGGAACTTCCTTAGTTTTCGAAGACTCTTCTCTGCCATAATCACGGGATCTCGTAGCGATATCCGCATGAGCACTCATCATAAAAATTTTCGATGGAATTTCCCCTTCCTGGGTGCCCCCAGAGGAAGCCCCAGGATTTTGGTTCACGCCAGCAACTAATTGCTGCCCTTGGGGAAAAGGGTTTGTTAACACAGCCTAGGAACTAGAAGAACCCTGCTGAGCTAACAAGCGCTGAGCATCCTGAATTTTAGGGCAAAGGTGTGTGAGATGGTCTCCAGCACAGAGCTTGCATGGAAACTTCACTTTCTTCTTCTCCTTTTGACCCTCACCAACACGCTCGTTGGTTTTATTTGCATTACCCTTCCCGTTCTTGCCCTTCTTCTTGTTATTTCATCCCTTCTTCTTCCCATCGGATTGTTGATTTCCTTTTGGATCAGAAGCTTGGACAACATTTATGGACAAAGACTATGAAGGTGATGACTCGGCAGGCACAGCCTAACTAGAAGGAGCAGATTGCAAAGACAACTACTGCAGTTGAGAAAGCAGGTTGGCTGCACCACTATTGATCGATCCGACAAGCCCATCACCATGCGGACTGGGTTTAGTTTTCGATAAATCCAATTTGGAGCGAGGAGCATTGGGAAAATATTTATAAAGGACCCCAGACTGAGAATAGATCAGTTCTAGCTGTTGGGCCCTAAAAATGGTCTGCTCCTCAGAAAATACCCTAGATAGGGATACATCTTTTGAAATGTCTGACTGCAGAGATTTCAGAAACCATTCGAGAAGGAATTCTCCTGGAATATGAGCCTTAATAAGCCTCTTCCTTCTCCTCCATTCCTAAATGTGATCAGAAATGTGAGTTGCCTCATCCTGCTTAAAATTAGCCAGGAGTTCGGTCCCAGCCTCATATCTGACAGGCAACTGAAAATGGTTTAGAAATGTGACAGCCAGTTCTCCAAATGTGGCAAAACTGCCCCCAGTGAGCTCGATATACCATTTGGCAGCATTTCCAGTTAGGGTTTGTTGAAATAATCTCAACCTAATCGAATCATCGATCAGGGAGTCCAAAGAACACCATAAGTGGAAAGTGGTGATGTGGTCAGCCGGATCCTCCCCATTCTTACCTTCCAATTTTGGAATATCTGAAGGAAGTTTGGTCGGGACCGGAGGCCACCCCGGACTATAACGAATCGGATCATTAGTCAACTTCGACAGATCTGGCAAGTTTAACGTTGCCAGAAAAGGTAAGCGAGGTGGATCCTGA
Source organism: Pinus albicaulis (assembly GCA_034641835.2). Taxonomy (NCBI): domain Eukaryota; kingdom Viridiplantae; phylum Streptophyta; class Pinopsida; order Pinales; family Pinaceae; genus Pinus; species Pinus albicaulis. The sequence continues at coordinate 868,616,302 of CM076576.1, read as the reverse complement.
GGATTCCATCCTTGATGGGATGGATTCCCAACATTCTGAAAATAATAGCCTGGATTTGATAAGGCACCAGGTTGCCGGAAAGGACTCGTAGAAAAAGGAGAAGAACCTCCTCCCAATGCAGAGTTACCAAAGCCCAGACCAGTTCCCCCTGCTGAAGTATTGAATGAAGAGGAGAGCCCCTGATAGGGGTTCCAGGCATTAGAAAGAGGAGAAAAGGTCTGGTAAGCACTAGACGAAGGGAAAGAAGCATTCCCTTGATGACCTACGTAAAACTGATTCCCTGCCCCCGCTGTAGTAAACACAGGATTCCATCCTGTAAAAGTAGTCGAACTCTGCCCCCCAGACCAAGGGTTGAAACTCTGGGTCTGGGACGTAAACGGAAACGACCCTAAAGAAGGATTGGAACTAGGAATGTGTCCAGTCCCAAAGGGGAAACCCTGACAAGAAGCTGATCCACTAGCCATAGAAGACATGGGTGTAGATCCAGCTGCAGCAGCGGAAAAGGAAAAAGAGGGATTCCCACTAGAGGGCATCCCTGAACAGAAGGGACCATAATGAGAAGCATGTGCTTGGGTGAAACCAGAGCCAAACACAACAACACTAGAAGCAATCGAAGATAAAGCAATAGTGCCCCCTCCTTCAACAGAAGCAGGGGTCTAAATGCCTGCAGCACTCACGGCAGAGGCCGCGTTCCTAGTCATGGCCATCGAAAGATAGGAAAGATACGGAAGATCTTCCGGTCTCTGAGACTCAGGTCCGATGTACTGAACAACGAACGGATAGTCAGGAGGAAGAGGAGATGGACCTGTCGCCGGAGGCTCAGGTACGTCTTCAATTTGAAAATCTTCTTCCTGAGGAAATAAAACTCGCGAGGTGAGCGGAACGCTCCTCTCGGAACCGACACCAGAATCAACTATGAAACCTTCAGACCTTTGTGGAGGATCTCTCTCCACTGCGTCAGACGCCACAGGGTGGTAACCACCTGCTAAATCACTCCTACGCCTTCTCGAAGAAGGCTCTGGACTCTCGGGAGATAACCCCCAGATTCTCCTCGATCGTCGAGGCGCTTGATCAGCCACTTTTATAGATTTTAAATTAGACTCAAAAAAGTGAAAAGCTAGGCAAGCTAGGAGAAAAGAGCACTCACTAAAATAAAAATCCCTGAGATACAGTCAAGCAAACAACCTCCAAGTATTTCCGCTCTAGGTGATGAGGACCGGACACCAAAATACAGGAAAGCGAAGTATAGGACCTCCCGAAAGCAGTCTGGGATGATTAGGGCCCAGAACAACTAGCGAAGGTATCAGAAACAGTTACGCTGACCTCCTAACGATAGCCTTTGCCGGCTCAAGCACCCAAGCTTCGCAAGGGCACCCCCCAGAAGTACTGTTGAAAGTGATGCGACGTCTGCCTCAGGTACCACGGGTATTCCCCCCCGCAGTCACCTGTGTGGAACCTAGGAGTGGCAACTATGGGCACCAATCCGTGTCAGAAGCCGGGCGGAACGGTCTTGAGGTCAGATTCAGCTAATCAGAGAGGGGGTATCCCTCTTCTCAACCTTCACTTCCCCTCGTGCTTGACTCTCTGGAGGAGAGCTTTCCCGGTCCACCTAACGGAGTTGGATTTCGCTCAATTAATCAACTTCTATGTTTTGTTTGAGCAGCCTTGGAGAGTTAACTCTCCACTCACCTAATCCAAGGCCCTACAACCTAGCTAGTTGGTGTATGACACTTAGAAAACTTGCTAGTTGATTTTAAATTAAATCGATTATTTTAATGGGCTGTTATGTTAAGTCACAAGGATATGGAGATGAAACTTATGATGTTTTTGACGCAAAAAGAAATTAATAAAAACTTAACTACATGTAGATGCAGTTATTGTCTTTCGATGAAAAGCAATCTCTACACGGGTTCTATGAGATTAAAAATTGTATTTTTTCTTTTCAAATAGAAAACTCACACTCACAAAAACTATGAAATTGACTAAATTTTTAAATGCACCTAATGCAAATCACTACAAGCATGCAAATCCTAAGATGCAAATCTCCTAAAGCAGAGTGAAATTTCCCAAAAATTCCTTCAGTTTTAACTCTTCTTGGTTGTCCAGAAAGCTAGTTCCCGAAATCAAGAACTCTTACTATGAAGACATCCAAAAATGCTTAAAAACAAGAAGAAGAAATGAATGACAACTCCCTTCCAATTAGCAAGCCAAAAACCAAAAGCAGGAAACCTCACAAAAGCTTCAAAAGATATGGCAAAACGAAAATGAAAATGCAACAACAAAAGAAAATAACAAGAGAAAATGTTTTTTGAGCCTTTGAAATGAAAAAACAAAAAAGCAAAACAAATGTTTTTTGAGCTTTTTAGTTTTATAGAGAAAGAGCTCGAAAAGACCAAGCAAAACTATCAAAATCCAAACCAAACAAGACTGAATTTCAAGCACAAACTTCAACAATGCTCCAAACCTTATAAATCTAACTAGTAGCAAGATCAATGAGAGCAAAAGAAGACAAGAAAACAGAGCCACCCAGCCTAGAAGAATAGTATAAACTTGCCGCAAGCAAAGACTTCGAAGAAGCAAGAAAAGCTCTTCAAAAGTTGCAACAAGACCTAGCCTACTGAACTCAAGAAAACCAATCAAGAAACGAGCAAAAATCATAGTGCCAAGAAAAACACAAAGACAGGAAAGAGTAAATGAGCAGGAGCTCACTGTTCTGATAAAGCAGAACAGCCAAGAATGCTCAGAAAGATATCTTGGTACTCAAACCAGGAGTGCTAGCACTAGAAACAACACTTTGCCAAAAAGACTAGTTTTCAATCAAACGAAAGAGAGAAAAGACCAGAAACCACTTCCTTCACAATCCAGAGAGTACAGAGACACTGTGGGAACAAGTCTCCACAGCCAGAAAGGACCAAAAAGTCAAGAAACCCAAAAATTCAAAATCTTCCTAGGTATACGCCACTTCACAGTTTAGCAACAAGCGTGCATACACAACTGTTCTAAAGGAAACTCGCGTATACCCGGGTACCTTTAGACAAAATTGCGTGTATACGTGACTGTGTGCAGAAAAAAGTGCGTATAGAAAGGTAAATAATGAAAAAAACAAAAAGGACAAGCCTGGATAAGAAACCAGGACTTCAGACTGACTGAGAAAAGTAATCTAGACTGCAAATGAAAGTTAAAACTGTCAGCAACCTACCAAACAGCTGAAACCACCCAACAGGGGAGTCACAAGAATGTGATCCCTAGTGGAGTTGCCAGTTCTATTTCAGGGAAAATCACCCTAGAGGTTCATTGGGTTACAACCTCCACAGAGCAGGGGCATGCTACTTAAGAAGGACTCACACAACCATGCATGTTCAGAAAAACTAAATAGAGTAGAATGAGGAAGTTACCCGTAGGTCCTACGGTTGAAGCAGATCCCGCAAGGTTCAAACCCCCAGCAACTGTCCTTCCTTCTTAACCTGAAAGACAAGAGGAAACAAGCATGAAGAACTGGTTGTACAGCATATATCTACTCTAAATGTTAGTGAAATTCATATAAAAACATCAGATAAATCATAATGAATGCTTAAATAACAAATATTCTCATATATGTAAGCAGACACTAACACGTATATTTCGGGAACAAGATGGTACTTCTGTATTATAAATAGCATGTACAAAAGTAACGAGTGGAGAGATCACCTAAATCCTTCCACGATCTTCGAGCAGACCGTCGTTCGGATCCGTCCCGCCCTTGCCTCGCTAAGACTCCTTCCAAACCGGTGCATACGAGATGACATATAGGGAGATGAGCATCTCAAGGAAACAAGGGTTTCCTGTAATGAACTGGGAAAGTGCAGGAGGCATGGGGAATCAAAATTGGATAGGGAATACCAACAGAGTATAATATCAATAATTCTCTCTCTCCCTTAGGCCATACACATGAGGGGTTTTTATACTCCCTCCAAGTAGTTTCAACAGTTGGCCACATGCTGGGGTGGTTGAACTACCTGAGTAACCATCGACCCAGCCCGAAAATAGGGAATAATTATATATTTTTTCATAATTTTAATGGCATACGTGGAAAAGTGCAGCTGGACTCGCGTATACACGCGGAAAAGTACGGGCATAGTCGCGTATGGGGATTTTTACACTGTTTTTTAAGTGAATTTGTCCAAGTCTGTAGGAATGGGTGCCCAAAACCATCAAAGCAATCATGAATCATGTGAAGGTGAGAAATGATGCTATAACAGTGAGTGTGAAGTGGAGGGAAAATTTTTCTAAATGAAGGCCTGGGGATTTGCAAATATATCATGTGAGATGAAAACTTCCCAAGGAATTCCCTGCTGCTCTAGCTGGTGCAAAACAATCATCTTAACCAAGGAGTGGTGAAAAATTCTTTGCATTTTATGGGCATAAATCCTTTTCTTGACCACTGAAGCCATTTTTTCAATGCCCCGATAGAGATAGTATGGTAGGTTTATGAATTTAACCCTGGTAAAGTGCATTAGTAGCCTTATGTGGTATGACTAAATCCTAGAGTACCTCCCCTCACAAGTGAAGTAATTGAATATCTGCCTCATCAGTAGGGCATATCTCTCTAATAGGTGGGAGAAGGGGAAAACAGTCTTGCAACCCTATTCATAACTAGGTTTGAGGAAGGGCTCATAATAGCTTAAGGCCAGTTTTTTCTGCTTGAACCATCTCTCACCAATATCTGGTATTCCTGTGGCTTTAGCAGTGGATTCGGATGATAGTTCAAACTTTACTCTTACTAGGTTGACCTAGTGGTTTTGTAGGCTAAGAATGAACAACCTAGTGAAAACTGAGTGGTTTTGGACCTGTTTAACCCTCTCACAAAACTGAAAGAATCCAACATCTTGAAAGCAGGAAAGGATCATGGGAGAAGAGGTGATTTGAATGGTATTTAAAGGCTCAAACATCTTATTCCTTCCTCCCATGTGTTTTGGCTTGATAGGCCTTTGGCCTTCATCACTACTGGAATTTACCTCCTCTCCAGACATGGTGGCTGATTGTATCCTTGAAAAAATGGTTTTTTAGCTTGGTGAGAGCTTTATTTCTAGGGAGGACAAATGAGTGATGGTGAGGGTATATTTTTAGCAAATGAGGGAACAATGAAGTAAGTCTAGGAATGCTTTCAGATTTTAGGAGGAGGCTTAGCTTGTATTGAGTGTATTTATGCTAATGACAACTCTCCAATTGGTAATTATTGCCCTAGAAGGTTAAATATTTGATTGCCATGAAGATTAGGGTTTGGCCAAATTTAAGTTTTTGATATTCTCATTTGATTATGAATGAAAAAAGATCAATTTGGAGGGAAAATAAAATGACTACCAACCTTGTCTAACTCATGCAGGAGCCTGGGCAAACTTGAGGAGGAGAAAAAGTGAGTTTGAGCAATTTTTGGGCAAATTTAGCCAAATCTCCTCTGTGTGTAGTGCCACCCGACATGTCATTCCAATCGAGCCTTCCCTATGTGCAACGCTGGCCTAGGTCGGGCCTTCCCTGTGCGCAACGCTGGGTCGGGTCGGGCCTTCCCTGTGCGCAACGCTGGGTCGGGTCGGGCCTTCCCTGTGCGCAGTGCTGTTGAATGGTGGGAAAGTCGGGCCTGAACTGGGTCTGTGCGCAATGCCTCCACCATTGCGTAGCGCAATGATTTTTTGCATTGTATCTGCCTCCTCTGTGCGCAACACCGACGGCTCTATGCGTAGTGCCTTCTTCGGTGCGTAGCACCTAGAAACTTCAACAACTTTTGCAGAAAAACCTAAAAAAACATTTTCAACAGCTCTCTTTCTCTCCTGCAAAGATAAAAATGAGGTGGAAAGAGGGAAAGAATACCCTTCTACTTCTTTTTTGAAAATAATTTCATGATCAAACCCTCTTTCTAATGTTTGTTTTCCCTTCTTTCCTTTTCACTATCTTTTTGGTCCTTTTGTCCTGTAGGTGGCAGAAATTTGAAAAAAATGGTTTTTTCCTTGGTTGGAGTATTTTGATGCTTTTCTTGGATTTACAAACCTTCTAAACCAAATTAAACCTTACCTCTTATCCACATTTGGAAACATGAACCAGTTATTTAAAAAGAAAAATGTCTTTTGACAAAGTTTTTAGGAAAAAGACAAACAGTGACATTAGTGCTTCTTGAAGGTTTTTTCCCTTTATCCTTTTCATGAATTTCAACACTTGTAAACAATAAGCTTGTGATAATGTTGGCACCTTTACCTTGGAATCTTCAGTCTTGCATCTTTTATGCCTTTGATTGCTTGGTGGATAAGACTGAAGAGAAGAATTTTGACCTTCTTTCAACTAGCATTTTGTTATGTTTTCTCTTTGGAGAAGTGAAAAATTCATGGTTTGAAAACCCTATCAGTTCACATCAACAGTTCCTTTGGTATTCATATGTGCCACCATTTTGATAAACATTAGGATTTTTTGACCTTATCACTCTTCCTATAGGTAACCATTTTTTACAGTCCTGCAGAAGTGTCACTCATGGCTAATCTATCTCTTTCAAAATATACTTTTGATAAGGAAACCATTTTGGAGGCTTCTCTTCTTTTTAGACCAATTACATGTTTTCTCCTTTGATCATTTTGATAGTGGTATATCTCTGGTGGGAAAAGTTAGCAATTTAAACCATTTTGTGTCTCCCCTTGGCCACTTCTATTTTTACAGCTGCCTACACAACCTTTGCCTTTGATCCCTTAGTGCCTTTTTTTGGAATTTTGACATCTTATTTTCCCAATAGTAAACTCATGCTCATTAATGATTTTATCCTTTGGCACTTTACCTTGTGTTTGCCTCCTTTTGATCATTTTTAATGCCTCTGACTTTACTTTTGAGAACTCAAGCCCTTGCACTGATACTCTTTGTCATTTGTCCTTTTGGTGCGGTGGAATAAGTGCTTCTTTATCAAACCCTTACAGGGCAGCTTGAAACCCTTTGAATGCCATATGCTATTATGAAGGAGGATTTATCATCATTTTTTGACCAGTTTGTCATTCTTCCCAAACTCCTAGGTTTTAGGGCTGTTAGAGAAAAAAAATAGTGTTGTCTTCTAAGTTCTCTAAAACCTTTCAAAACTCAATAATTATTTTTTAAAAGTATTCAATGTGCACTTGATGGAGTTGAGGTGACCTTTGTTGATCCAGGGTAAAATCTTGATACCCTTAACCAAGACCTTTTAATTCGGCTGATAAATAGAATTGCATTTACTTAAGACATTAAAGAAATGAAATGAACAATTGTAGCTGTAAATAAGAGGAACATAAATGAACAAGATCAACAATCATAAGAACACGTCGTTGGATGACGGAGTTCGTCCAGGAGGGACTACATCTCCGGGCCTCGGTGTCAAGATGGTGTAGGCCGCTGCATTATGTGCTGTAAGAAGAGATGTACATGGCTGTGTTTCACTATGACATACAAGGAAAAATTGCCCTCACGCAGGAGTGGCTTGACTTCTTTAAGAGATGTTCCACTGTGGAACTCTCATACATAAAGAAAGACTCCTATCAGTATGACCATAGCTGACATGTAATGAATAAGAGGATCCCACCAATCCTAGCAAACAAGGGATCTCAACAATACACATATGAAATTGAGCATCCCGCCAATGTGGCATAAAAGGGACTCATACATGACACAAATCCATAGCTGAAAATACATCAAAAACAACACAAAGAAAGATCCCACAACTCATGTATCAACCGGGATCTGCAAGACATAATGCATCTCAAAGAGAAATAAATGAAGAAGTACATGGAATACACATCATATACCTCATGTTGCCATTTGCTGAAGGCTGAGCTGCTCTACGGCTGAATCTGAAAACACCATCAATCTTGTGGCGTCAAGAAAGGTGAAAACGACTGCTCACATGCAAAAATCTGACACCGGCATAACCCACTTCCAAAAGTGGCTGAAAAATCGAAAACTCAGATGCAGAAACTGAGCACGCCATCAGACTCATGGCGCTGAGTAGTGTTGAAATGACATAAAATTTGTCCCATTTGGATAAAGTCAAAATTTCGCCCCTCTTGAAAATTTGCCTCAATCGAGGTTCTGCCTGCCTCTTTTCTGGCTCATGGTTCCACATGCACCTGCAATAAAAAAATAATAAATCTAGAAATCTGTGCGCTCTGCTCCATTCCCTGGGCGCACTGATCTACAATTAAAAAAATATTAAACTCGAACTGCGTGCGTGCTCCGCTCCTCCATGACTTGGGCGCACTGTAAAAATATGAATTTATATAATGTAGCATGGGCGGATTCTTCAAAGCCACCCTTAGCCGAATTGGTTGGAGATCCACATTGTCTGGGCGGAGGTCGGGTGGTCAAATCCCGACCCCGCCATAAAAAGGCCGACTGTTTGAACTGTATTTTTATTTTCAAAAATCCGTTGATCCGTTTTATATTTTTAAAAGTGTTGACGTTGATGTGGGGGGGCCGGACCCATATTGGGCGGCCCGCCCCGTATGAAAACCCGCCATGTGTATAAAGGATGGCGGCGGTGGGGTTAACAACCCCTGCCCCGTATCAATTGCATATCATTGTTGTTTTGTTTGAATTTGTTGGTTGGGCCACCCGTGGATCGGGTCGGCCCACGTGGCCGGGCGGGTTCGATTCCCGCCGGCCCATTTATATATATGGTGCCATATGGGAGCCGACGGGGGTGGCGGGGGTCACGGCCCCCACCCCTTTTTTTTTAAATAAATTTTTGTTATTAAAACAAATTGTGCCTTTTTAAAAATTTGGTTTTGGACCGAAGAGGCAAACTAAACAGGCCACAAATTTTCCCGGAATCTAGCCTGAGCTTGCCGGAATCCGGTGGCCGGAAAAAGTCCAATTCGTGCCTTCCTTAAGGCTGTCCAGTCACCAAGTCAACCTGGAACTTTGATCGCTTATAACTTCTTCATATGGACTCAGAATTGAGTGTCGTTTGCGTCGTTTGAATCAGAAAGACGAGATCTACAACATGAACCTAGTTTGAGGATCTTTCGAACATTTTTATTTTTGAGCCTTTTACTCAGGCCACTTGTACCTGTACCTGATTAATCCACCTGGATCATTTGTCCTTGTAGCCCTTGTATTGATTTCCTACTTTGGCACATTTTTTTGCAAATTAGTCACAGAAACCCTGATTCTCTAAAACACATGCCTACTACCTTTCTCTTTTTTGTAGATGGTCTTCTTGTGATGATTTTCCCCATTACCTTACCTCTCTTTAAGTATGATGGCCATTTGATCCTTTTTTAGAAATATGAGCAAGGGTAGCTGTCCCTTGCAGAATTTGTGCTCTAAGAAAATGAGTACTCTCTTGAATGGCCCTTTGATCAGTTTTGGACAAAGTCACCTATCCCTTTTCTTCTTTGAATGTAGTCTCTTTACATAGGAAAAACAGAGATTTTAGGATACCAAATCCACCCGATGACTTGTGAAACCCTAGATGACCTAGTGGAAGGTTCCTTAGATTTGGATTTGGACTAAAAACTTAGACTTTGGGGTGATCAAATGTAAAATAGAGTTTATGATATACTGATGTATTGAAGATCCAAAATCCAATCTACTTGATTCACCTAAAGAGCCTACAGAGACAGTTTGGAGACTATCAATGCTTGGGGTATTTTTGGGAGACACAATAGAGCTGTTTGATAGGTGGCCTTAGGTAGCTGTGGGGGGGTTTTAGGCAAAAAAAAACAATAGATTTGGGCCAAAGGTGACAACATATAGACAAAATGAGTGACATGGGCCCCTAATGGGTTTTCTGGGACTGGTAAACAGAGCTTGACATGATTGAATGAGGAAATAGTGAAAATTTGTCTTAAGGATGATGAAGGCAGTGAGATTTCTAGAACTCACAATGTTTGTGAACCTCGTTTCTAGAAATGTATGGAAATCATTTAGTCATCCATGAAGGCAAAAAATTACTGATGAATAACACTACGTATAGGAATGACACAAAGAGAATCATTCACAACTACGTGCACACAAGGGGGGTAGTAGCCTCCCCTATCAGGGGATGTGAAAGGGTGGCAGTTCCTCCTATAGTTAATTTTTTTTTGGACCCTATATGAGGTGGGAAAACCCACATATGGTTTTTTTCATGGGTTTTCACATGGTTTTGGGCATGTTTGTTTCCTGCTGCAAGTATTTTGTAGTTCCGATCAAGGGAACTATGGTTATGTTCTAATCCAGGGTTAATAGATTGGGGTTTATGAATGCTTCAGCATATATATATATATATATATATATATATATATATATATATATATATATATATATATATCTGTGTGTGTGAGTGTCGTAACACTAAAAGGAATATAATGAAAAATAAATCTGGTAGTCCCACATTGGGATCTAGGATAAAATCTCTGTGTATATGTTTTTTTAATTTGTATTCTCTCACTATTGTTTATTTTCTATTTTTTAGAATTCGTTTGTAGCTAATTTCTGTACACGGTTAAAACCTAAAATTTGGACAACATCATCATGATAGTTATTTTTTATTTTGGTTAGGTTCACACACAGTTGTTATTGGGTTGCAAATATTGGTTTGTACAGGTCCGAGATTGCAGGGCCTGAAGCTTGCACATTTTTTTATGGTTTTGGTTTCCACTTATAGGCATAACACAAAAACATTTCAGCCACAACTGCATGCTCATAGGCGCATGCATGCAGTTGGAGGGTTTAAGCCACATGCACATCACTCTTTGTGTGCAATTGGGAACTAGGGTTTGAATTTCACAATTGACAATAGATTTTGTCAGTTGACTACAAAGTTTTATAGTTGTGACAATTGATCACAGGCTTAAGAGTCAGGGTTTGATTATTACCATTGTTGGGTTCATATCATGGATGTTGTTTAGTTGATTTTTCTGGATATGTTTATGGTTGAATATATGGATCATTGTACTTTTTTTGGTTGAATCATTCAATGAAAATATAAAAATAAAAAGAAAGTAAAAGGGTTTTCCCAGCACTAGGATTTTCCCTAGTTTTCCACCAATCTACGTGTCTCTATGTGTGAATTCTTTTCTTCTATTGTTCCTTTTTGTTCCTCTACATTTAAGATGATATATTTCTTTCTATACAATTGCATATGTTGTTTAATAATTTTGGAAAAATGACTAACGATATGATGTTATGGGGTGAATTTAATATGAAAATGAATAAATGCTATTATCTAAAATAGAGAACAATATATATCCCTAAGAAAATTTAACATGGTATCGTAGCTAGTTTGAAGAAAAGTCATTTAATATCACCCCTATGAAGACATCATTGATGGAAGCACGATAATATGGAGGAGACCTAAAAGAATACTAGGGTTTGAAGGAAACCCTTGGAAATATGGGTATTAGGGTTTGATGGCTATTATTGTGGTTCCTAGAGGCAACCCCTGGGTTGAAGAGAGACTAGTGCCGAGGACGTCTTGATGACTATTTTGAAAGATAGCTAGAAATTATAAAATATAAATAAATATATATTTTATAATAATTTTTATTTATAACCTTCCTTAAGAGGATAAATGTAGCAATCTGATGTGAATAATTACTCACAGAAGTATCAATATCATATCTACAATGACCAACATCACATGAGCCTATAGCTTATCACTGATTATAGTATATGTGGTTGAAGGCTTGTGGAGGAGATGAAATCGACACACTGACTTAATTCTAAGAATATGATGCATCAAAAATAAGAATTAAAAGAAAATACAGGGATATTTATGGAATGCAAAGATACATGGAGCACATTTTAAGGATCTGGTTTTCATATCAATACAATCTTCCTTCATTAGCATTTGACTTAGAAGAATCCATAAATTCTTGAAAACAAATCCAATGGATACTATTACATGTAATCTAAGAAGAACATTGAACATATATGGAAAAAAACATAGAAGGAATACATACTATAGATTCAGATGAACCAGAATCGCGAAAAAAAAAAAATTGTATTAATCTTACATAGAGCATATATTTCATCAACTATACAACACTTCTCCTTTGGATACAAACAAAATTATGAACCCTTGTTTCAGTATCAAAAAATTGTTTTTATAGGGTCTCAAAGGGAAGAATCTGTTAGAAATATATTCCTTTTTGGTTTCATGACAGTGTATAATAATACAAAACTCCAACATGCTCCGTAACACAGTTCTTCTAACCAAATTCTAAATGACTGACTCAAAATAAAATATTTACATAAAAGATAAAATCAAGTGTCACAGTCGATGTTATCAACAACATCTCTAGTCATGATGGGTAGGAGGTGGAGGTTGCTTCGAGGGTTCGATGATCTGGAGTGTAGGAGGATTGACAAACTTTTCGCATCTCTGCCACAACGTTGGAGCTACTTCATGGGCCCAAAAGAAAAAATGATATGCAATTTTAAGATTGCTCAAGCCTAAATAATCCAGCCTAGAACACAACAAAGATTTCACTAGCCCCGACAGTTATAAGTGCCTATTCATATAGCTTACCATTGTCTTGCCCTTTATAGTGGAAATATTCTAATGGTAACAATCTACTTTTCCCTTGTATTCTATTAGTCTCTTGTTATATTATTACCACTAATTTATCTCACCCACAGAATCCCAAAAAGTAGGTAATCCTTCCTTAACAATCCTTTCAAACTCAGTGTTGAAAGAAACAACATTCTTTAATACTATCTCCAGGAAATCCTCAGTGTTGACTCTGACTTCCTCCTTCTTAGAAACCTTATCAATCTCCATGAAACAAATATTTGTCTATCACATCTCTAGGCCTAAGATTAGTAGGTTGGGATATAAAATAGAAGGCTCAGTTGCATCATTTTGTTTAAAAATCCCAAGGAATATTTTTTGGCTATATTAGCCTCCTCCTCCGCCAGTAGACGATAAAGAAGAAAATGAATGGGTTGGATGGGTTATGTGAAGAGGGTGGTGGGAAAATTGTCAGAAACAGTAAGTGATTGTTATTTTTTGGCTTGATGGGGCTTACACCCAAATCCAAAGAGATTGTGCAGTCCAACAAAAACCATTATTAGTGTCCTTGTCAGAAACGATCTGCTTGCAAAGACCAAAGTCTCACCTAAGGAAATATATGAGGATTCTAGAACCAGGTTTCTGCATCCAGAGGGATAGAGGATTATGGCTTTAGGGATTTTCCTTATTTACATAGCTTTGCAGGTCAAATATATCAATAATGCAAGTGTTTTTCACCACATATGTTGAACTTACTAATATACTGTGTGATCTTACTTATTCAAACATTAAATAAAGTAAACAATCATAAAATAGACTACGCTATTTAATTATAGATCAAAACCTTGTTCAGAATAGAAATTCATAAACAGTAAGTAAAATAAAAAAACATCAATAGAACTTAGATATGTCTAATATTTATTTCATTAATAGCCAGATCCTTCTCAAACATTTATTTCCACCCTGCGCACAAATTTGTAGGGCCCTAAGCACACATCTGCAGGGGTCTGTGCACACAGTTGCACACTTTCTAAGGTCTCTTCACACACATATGAACACTTTCTAAGGTCTCTACACACACAACTATAAGATCCTTTCCACTAACTCAAAACACAAACTCTGACTCAAAATATTCTCACATCGAAATACATATCATAATATGTATCATTTAAGCTTTTCTTTCATTTTTATTCTTCTCTTTTTATGACTTATATCTATACTCCTTATATAGGTTTGGAATTTACAATACCATGGTACAAAACCATGAGTGGAGTCCACCATTCACACAACAATCCCATCCCATTACATAGAAAGGGGATTTGACTCACCCCAAAGCCCATATGACTCAAAATAGACTCTATGCTTCATGTTCCACTCCTTGATCTACAAAGTATTTCTCTACAACTTTCTTTGAGGGGATCCAATTTCCAACAGCCCCCCAACACAAAACGATGACTCGTCCTGAGTGATAAAATTTGTGTGCTTGGTATCCTCGCTTTGATGCCACTCAAGTCATCCTTCGATGGTGGAAATAATTTGGTGAACTTATTTTTAGATTCTTTGACTTATCGGAGCAAAATATCAGTAACTTTATTAGTTTCCTTTTGCTCGAATCCTCTCTGCATTATGCACTTTGCCTTTATTTTATTTTTCACAGCTTGGGAGAGCTAGGTGGCCTTAAATTCCCATGGTTTCAGTCTTTCTTTCAGCAGCTTCTCCTTCCTGCACATCTCATTGACCTTCTCCTATAACAATTTACCCTCTTGGAGAAGGGTAAGCCACTGCATTGGTGCCAAGGTCTTTGCGGTGACCTAAATCTGATCCATTTGTTCAATATTTTTGCACACTTCCACTTATACTGTTTTCACCTAACAATCCTCGTAAAGTGAGGCCCATGCATCAAGAACCTCCCTAAAGACATTCACACACTCCTGCATGTGGGACTCAACCTGTTCTTTAGCAGCTTTCAGCTCTATTGCGCACTATTCCCAGACATATTGCGGAGTGGAAAGCTACAATTGCATCTACAACTCAACAATTTTCATCTGCATTTCCAAGTGCACTTCGTAAATTTTGGCCTTAGAGTCCTTAACCGCGGTGGAAATCTTGGCCACTTTCTCTTCTGGCATAGCTGCAGCCTGAATCTAGAGCTTTAGGAACTCGCTACAAGCTTTAGAGATAGCCTCCTCCAGCTTCTATCTTTGTGTTGCCTCATTGGTGTGCTATTGTACAGCAAGAAAAGGTTCATAAGCCATGCTCTATATTTCATTATTTACATCTTGAATGATCATAAGGGCACGTTGTTCGTGAATCTTGAACTCTTCTTCGATTCCCTAGTGGAATTCATGTAAATCCTGTAATGGCATCGCGGTAAGATTAAACTTTATTTTGCTAGTGGGCCACTTGCCTTAGCTACTTCGTCATGTCAAAAACCAGTGTGCATGTAGCGATGGGCACCTCACGAGTATAAGAGTTTAGCGCCAATTCATGTGTAGTTGTGGTTGTACCAACCTATGCTCCTCTCAGTTGATCCACATTCACTTGTAACCTGCTCACACTTTCCTGAAAAATGCTCTTTTGTACCTGTTGTTACACCATTTTTTGGTCATCTAACCTGTTACTATTAGATGGACCTAAGTACACCATGTAAGACCAATTTTACCCTAAGTAAAATTGCTTTCACTATGAAAAGTAACTTAGTAAACCATCTTTATTAAGTTGTTTATGGTCTAAATAAGAAACCACATGAGGAAATATTAAATAAATCTTCACTTGTTTGATTTTCCTCAAGGAATAATTAGTTAAACAACAGTTTAATTAATATTCGTGGTCATATTTAACCCAAAACAGGAAAATTAATTAGATAAATTGTTATTTATCTTATTATTTTCTAGGAATAATTATTTAAACCTTATTTAAATAATATTCCTTGTTAAATTTGACTAAATCACTCTTAAATAATTAAATAAATCATTATTTATTTGATTATTACTCAACCACATCCTCAAAATGATAAATAAATCATTTATTTATTTATTATTTACAAATAAAGGGATTTGACCCAAGTCAAATTCTTTTTTCCCTCCAACAAATATAATAAAATATTCCATAAAAATTGAATATTGATTTGGTTAATAATATTTTAATTATGCACCAATATCTAGAATAACTCAATATTTTGTTATAAATAGAAGGATTTTTCCATTCATTCACTACCTTTTGTTGCCCAAAGATCACTCTGGATCTACACTTTTGGTCTAACTTTGATCCACCATCATTGCCATATTTTTCTATATTGTTGCTTGTGAGCTCCCTTTGAGTTCCATTTTTGTCTGGGTTTTCTACACCATCAAGAGAGAGGAATTTTATATCTAAAGTGCCGAGGACTTACAAGAACACATCCCATTGAGGAGAACTGGTAACATTCTTCTATGTTTTCCTCCCAGGTGTCATTAATATAAAATTATTTAAACATGTTCTTGTCTTGTCTATTGGATGCATGGAGCAACTCTTGTTTTTATTTACTCCTTAATGTGTTTTAATGCATAGCTCTAGACTTTTGCAACATTTATATTGATCAACTAATTGCAGATCTAAAGATATTGGCATCCATCTTTGTTGTTAGGGTTGTTTGTTATGCACAGCTAATGTGGTATTTATTCGTACACTTGCGATTAAGATTCATACTAAAAACTAGCGACTCCACACAGGTTTACGATTACAACTGCTGTCGTTTTTCTGATCGCTGCATATCCAACTACTTCAAACCCTAGGTTTTCTCTTCAAATTCTTTTTTTTCTTTTCTTGATGTTTTTTTTAACCTATAAAACCCTAAAACATTAAATATTCTAACTTCAGTGTGTTTTTGGACCTATTGCGCAGGTGACAGACATCAACCGTAGCTTAGATGACACACTCTACTGAAACCTAATCCCGAGAGTGCCAGAAGTGCAGGTCACACTTTTTGGCCCCAAACCTGTGACCTGGAGCTTCAGGATGCAGAAAATTGACCAAAACCTACAACCTCAGCAAGAAATAGATAAGAAACTGCGACCTCACTTTTTGCAGGAATTTTTCAGAAAGGTTTCTGGGTTTGTCTGGGCCTCTATTTAGGGTTTTCTAACCTCTGTCTCCACTGGTTTTGGACATGTACTTGTTCTATTTTTCTCAAAAAAGTGGGAACCTAGCCCCTAGGGCTTCAGTACCCTCCACACTTTGTGGAAGAGTTTTAGCTGCTGCAGGTTGTCTGAAATTTTCAGAGCGTTCAACCATTTTTTAGATCTAATACCTCACCTTTAGATCCACTTCAGGTTGGCTCTTTATCCATCCAAATCATCTCCTTTAGTTTTTTTTGGGTTTTCCTCTAGGGTCCCCTCCGCTTCCCTCTAGGAGATAGCCTTTTTCCACCTCATTCACAACATTTTTTCCTCTGATTTTGTGTTGTTTGTCTACACCTATTTGCAGTAAATCAGACCTTTAGATCCCTGTCCCTCTCGACCTTAGATATTTTGGTTATTTTGGTGTGTTTTGACTAGATTTTTGCCCACCTATAGACTACTTGTTGAGAGGCCCACCTTCTTGGGTTTATATTATTGCATTATTAAATTCTTCTTTTTTATGTTATTCCAGTTTCATATACTATTATCTGCAGGTTTATTTACAGCTATACAACAAAAATTTTCTTTTTCTCTACAAACTTCTAGGTTTAAAAATTAAAATTTGCACACTTTACACAGACACCCTAAGTGAAGAAGAGCTTGGTTAACACTGCCAAGTAAAGAATTTAACATTCAAATCAATTGATCCTACACCTATCTGCCCTTGTTTTGACATTGTAAGCAGTTCATCCTACACCTCTCTACCCTTTATGGTCTCTCTTCCCTTTGTGCCATGTTTGTCTCGTCACCATTGCTCCACCAAGGAATTTATCCCGGAGAATTCTTAGCCTTCATCCTCAGTTTCCGGTAGGAATACTTACTCCTCCGCGTAGGATTCGAGTTAGTCCTCCCCCAAGTCCGCACTCCAACTCCTCTTCTAGTTGATTGGGTTCCCCTTCTGCTTCCGCCCCTGTTTCACCCCCTGTCACCTTCACCATGTCTAGTTCAGGACCTAACGCTGGTGGTAGCCCTAGCCCTAATGTTGGGAATGCTACTAGTGGGACCGCAACAGGAACAACCTCGGTTGCTCCCTTTCTCCCCTATATGGCAGGCCTTAGTCTTCCCGATTTTAACCAGTTGATTAATGATCCTATACACCATGATGCTAGTTGGCTTGCTATGCCGACCAAGCTCCCTTCAGACATCCCCAAGTTTGAAGGCCTTACTGTAGAAGATCCTACAAATCATGTTCGATATTTCCACATGTGGTGTTCATATAAATCCATTACCGATGACTCTATACGTCTTCGGTTGTTCCAACGTATGCTTACAGGTGAAGCTTCTAAGTGGTATCTTGATTAGGCCTCATCCTCTCATACAACCTTTTCGACTCTTGCTTGGGATTTTATGTCTTATTTCCAGCTTCCCCTTCATTATGACACTGTTACTGAACTTTTGGATTCTTTCCGTCAATCGTCTATGACCCACCTATCCGATCATGTCCAGGAGTGGCAGAGAAGAAAGAGCCTATGTTGAGCCCCTACCTTCGAAGACCATGTATACATGGACTGGTTCCTTATATCTCTCTTGCCTGCTATCGGCAAATATGTCGCATTGCATTTCCCTCAAACCAAAGAAGCCGCTCTCCAAATTGCGTTAAAATCTGACCTGATCTACACTCAGTCAGGTTATGTTTATATCATTCTACTTGATCTTCCTAGACCCGATGGTGCCAACACACCAAAGGCATCTCATGCTGCTAACGGTATCGTTGGAGCTCTCTCTCATCCATATGCTCAACCTCCCATGGGCTATGGTTTTCCTCAGGGGGGGCCAGCACCTCCGACACTTTTCCCCCTCCCAGTAACATGTATCCAAAATACAACATGCCTCCTCCTTTTTCCCAACCTCCTATTTACCACAATGTTATCCAACCTCCTTATTATCTGTATCCGTAGCCTAGTGCTCCAGGTCCTCTAGTATTAGCACCTTCACCTCCCTTGCCTTCTCAACCCATGCAATAGCAGCCACCGCCCCCTTAGGGCTAGGTGTATGCACAACAGGGCACGACTAATCCTCCTCCTTCCAAAAAGAAGAGGAAAGGCACTCAAAATCAATTTTCTCCTGGTAATATTGGACCTAATCCTCAAAATAATTCACCTAACACTGCTAATCAGAAATAGGGCACTCAACCCAAGAAGGACATGCATGTTCGCATGATCAAGACTTGTTCTTGTTGTGGTGTTTATGGTCATTACATGCATGAGTGTCCTCTTTTACCACAAATGAAGCAGATGTGGGAGTCGCAAGCAACATTGCCAGGACAACAAGCCTCCCCTTATGTCCCTCCCAGTGATGTGCCTAGTCAATTGGTTGTGTTTACTAATCCTTTCCTTCAGCAAGGATTTGTGGCTACCCAAAGACCTCAAGGTCAGGTGGCCACTCAACCTCTTCCATTTGGTACCTCCGATTGGGTTGTAGCTACAACTATATGATGTATGTTGTCCCATCTATGGTTCACCACAAGATGTCCTTCCCTCATAATGGAAAGATAGTCACCATTGACTAGTTGACATATTACGAACCAAAGTCTCAGACCTCCCTTGAGTCCATCATCTCTTTGGTGGCGAATAAGAAAACTGTCAATCCTTTGACCAGTGTCTCACCCGAAGTCTATAAAGACTCCTCTTTGCTTGGTACATTCCCCGGTCTTCCTCCTCATGCTTTTGATCCTAGCTCATCAAATGTTTTCATGATGTAATCATCTCGAGCCTCCCTCAAGCAGCCCAGTTCAGCTATTCACCCTTCATAGCCTACTCCTGGCCCTTCAATTCAGCCTTCTGGACCCCCTCCTCCTGGCCCTTCACCCATAGTTGTTGTCCATGAGCCTTTCTACCCTTCTGGAATGGTTCCTCCAGGCCTTAACCATCTTGGAGTCGTCCCGCCTGGCCATTATCCCTCCAGTCAAATATCATTCCCAGCTCCCCCTCCTGTAGTGTATTCGATTCCTGTCATGGCTACCCTCTCTCTTCCTAACTTAACCCTGGGGATTCCAGTCTAGTACCTTGATCCCCCAGCCATTACCGCCCCTGGTCAACCCAAACCTTACATTTATTTGACCATGGTTCAACCAGTCCCCGTGACTTCTCCCACTGCTACAGTGCCTCAGCCACCTTAAAAGGAACCTTATCCTATTGCGATAGCTTCGGGTAAGAAGGGAAGAGCTCGCAAGCGAGCATCAAAATATAAGGCTGCCCCAACTAACCCTGCTCCTTCTCCGCCTCCAAAGCCTTGTGCTTTCTGTGATGTCATCAGCCATGCCACCCATAACTATCCTGAACTGCCTGGTATCAAGCCCATGGTTAATGTTGCATTCCTTGATTCTACGATCCCTGAAGCATCTATTTATTCCTCGACTACAGCCAAAAAACCTAATACTATTCACACCAATCAACCTCATGCTTTGTGTGATCTCCATGGCCATTATTCCCACCATTTTCCCCACCTTACACATTACCGCACCTCTTTGGAGGTAGTTCGGGAGTATGTGGTTGAACAGAACCAATCTGCCTCTCCTGTACTTGTGCAGTATGATGCGGGCCAGCTTGAGGATTTACCCACTCCCATTGACATTCCCCCTCTTGATGTCAAGATGATGGAGCCTGTGGCCACCATCCTATACCTATCGTCATCCATGAGACCCTTGGTGGAAGTTTCCTCTGCATCTTCCCCTGTTGTTTCACTTGACCTCCCTTCAACGATCACCTTGGGCTCAACATTGGTAGCTCCCTTATCTTCTTGTTCTTCCGTCATCCCCCATGACAATGCGCATGTGTGCCTTTCTTCTCATGATGATGATTCAAGTAACTTCGTCGCGTCATGTGGTCTTGCTTCCTCCTGTCACTCCATCTTCTATTGTGATGATGACATCATGGAAGCCTTGTCCACCCCTGACTTCATCTTTCCCACCCATAAGCGGGATGGCACCATTTGTCTCTATGGTGACTTTCATGGCCTAAGCACAAGCTACACCTCTGGTAGCTCCCACACTCCACCTAACCGTCAATGTGTGAGTAGTAGACATCCTACCTAGATCACTCCCTCTCGTGGTGTGCATTCAATTTCTACTTTGCACTTAGGTTTCCAAAATTTTTCATCATCCTCCCATTTATTATCTTATGGCACCTTTCATATGGACCTCTCCTCCACACCTTATATCAGTTATGCCGATGGTGCAAGTCGCTACTCCTAGAATCTAGCCTCAGCAGGTTGGGCCATCTTTACCCCCTTGCATTCACTTGTTCTCTTGAACAGTGTATGCATTGGTACTGCCACCAATAATCAGGCCGAATATGATGGAGTGCAAGGTTTATTAGCTAATGCCCTCTCCCATCACATTCTCCAACTTCATGTCCGTTTATATTCCCTGCTTCTTGTCATGAAATTGAATGGTGTTTATCATGTGCATAATCCTATCCTTTTTAGAAGATATTTACAAGTGAGGCTTTTGATGCGTGAATTTTCAATCATTACATTCAGTCATGTACCTAGAGCACAAAATCACTATGTAGATAGAATTTCAAACAATATTCTAGATTGGCATTTAGCACACACATTTAACACAAAACTATAAAAACGATGCATATCCATAATATGTGTCGTATAAAATGTTTTTAGAGTCCATTAACTCTGATACATATGACATGCCCATATCATGTTACAAAAAATCAAAACTAGGAGCACCACCTGCCCCTACACACTAATCACTGTCTGGAGGATCCCGAGCCAATGGCTCTACTCCTGCAACTCGTAGATTGTGCATCCCATGTCTGGCCATCGCCATGTGCCACATGACCCCTTGCCATTCCGAGGGTAGATTAATACATGGCTCTATGTATTGGTCATCTATATCTTGCCAGCTGCGCTCTAAAACACTGGTTAGGAGCCTCTCACATCTACGATGGATGTCCTCCAGGAGGGTTGTTGCATCCTCATTTTGCGGCGCTCTCAATCCACTAGGTCTGGTAGTTCCTGATACTACAGGTCATTCCATATACCCTATCAGTTTTTCCAGTGTTGTATCTGCATACCAAAAATGGAAGAATGAGTACCATATACAATATTCTAAAAATTTACAATCCACATAATAGGTTAGAAATTTTTCACTTACCATCGGGCCCCCATACTCGACCAGGCGGTAGTGGCAAATCCGGGTGCCCATGATAACTCATCCCACTATAGGGATATATATTCGTCAATGTACAATGGCATCTGATCCCAATGAGCAAAGAAATTGGGTCATAACACCTATCCAGCTGCCCCACCTCCTCCTCTACACAGTAGTCGCCCCCACCAGCACATCCTGGGCTCTCTCAGGCCCCCTTCCTGGAGTTGCATACGAGGTCAAAGTTTCAGGATCTTCTCAAAGAAGAGTGATCACAACACCATACCATATGCACAATCATGGTTGACTTGCTGCTTGCATAGCAACAACTATCGTTTAAATGACGATAGAATCATTTGGGCCCACCCATAGTAGGTCCCACTCAACACACTCTCCACAAGCATCATCTACCCTCCAGTGATGTGGTGGAGTGCTTGGTTGCCCAAGATCCGCAACACTGTTGTGGCCACAACACAGGTCTATAACCTCTATAGATCCCCGATGCATATTCGTGTCCCTTTGACATGAAGACTTGGATGAAAAAGGCCCTCTACAAACTCCATGATCTTCTGCCCTCACAGTAACACTAGCTGAGTATTCTGAACCATTCCAAGTGGTGGGAGACGAGTCAGGAAATATATATCTTGGACCGTCAACTCGATCCAGTGCCCTTGCATTATAAATACCTCATGGACCAGGTCCCAATAACTACAATTCGGGCTAATAAGGGCTCTCTAGCTCTCAGCAAAGGGTTCTCCACAAACTTCAGAACCCCAAACCTGGCCAACACACCATGGAAAGCCTGATCCTCTTAGATCTCCAACCGTAATGTGCCCAGGTCTCTCTCTCTCTCCAGTTGATCTGTAATTCTACCATATCTGCAAAAAACCATTATATTTGTCAATGTACAGATAGGAAAGAATGTATCCAAACATAAAAACCATATTCTCAGCCAAAAAACAACACAAAAAACCCTCTCTATCAGGTCTCACTTTTCAGGCCCAAATGGGTATTTGTTAGTTTTTCATGATTTTATACGTCACCAGAACACATTTGGTCCATGAAGCATCACTTCACCACTCTTCAATTCGAATTCTTCACTTTTGACACTTGTACTTGGGGCACCACTTTGCCTCCATACTTGTTCATGCTTGTGTCGATTTTTGTCATGAGTAACCATCTTGTACTCATGTTTTTATGGTCCCCATTGGACCTTTATTGTGTGGTAACATCATCAAGTCGCCCTTGTTTAGAGCATCCGAGTTGAGTCATCATCGCATTCATCGAGTTTATCCTTAGTCCCTTTGTATCTCGCTATAGTCCTCCATCCTTCATTACTTGATTCCTTTCTCGTGCCGCACATTATGACCTTCAGTCCCACTATCCCCTATCCCTCATGATATTGTGTCAGTCATTGCTAGGTCATCCATTCCCTTTATGCTCTAACAAGCGAAGTTTTCCATCCACTACATAGTATCCCCCATTTCATCATCATCCCTGGTGTAATTCTGTCAATCGCTCTACTATTTTCTCTCGTGCCTTAGGTGAGGACCCCTTATTGCCTCACCTATGGCGGACCTCCTTCTGTCGACATCAGATCATTCATTCCAGAAGACAGGTATAGAGAGCGGTATACCTTGGTTCCAGCTTCCACTCTTTTTCGGTGCCTCAAATCAGGAAAAGGGACTCCTTATTACCCTTCCAATTGATTTTTTCTCATCTCCAACTCCTTTCAGCATGATCAAGATCCATATACTTGATGGTTCAGTGATGCAATAACTGATACCGGTGATTCCCGAGTGTGTGTGAGATGTTTCATCCCGCATAAGGGGTTGGCCCTACAGGAAGCCCCTCACATGCCCGAATGACCTCTTCATTATAGCCTTTGGTGCAGCTCCATAATTTTGATGATGTCGGCCTCAGCCGCTTGTAGCGCCTTTTTTTTGCATGTATTAGTCAAATTTTTAGAGCCCTTTCCTGTTTACAGGGGAATTTGGGTTGTATTTGTATCTCATGTACTAAGATATTATTGTATAAGTCTTAGCTGTTATCCCAGGCATAGTAAGTATGTGGGATTCATTATCATGTTTTTACTTGGCTCATGTTTATGCCAGCATGTACTATATTGTTCAGTCCCTTGTTTACTGGACACATTATTCTTTGTACTTTTTCTCTGCAGGCATAGGTATGCCTCCACCGCTACCTATGGCACAGGTACTCACTCATAAAAGAGACTTGTTGCACTTGTAAGTCTCGCCTCCTCAGGGTCTAGTCCTATAGCACTTTGGTCTACCTTACATTTTTCTCTCTTTGACTTCCCCTTCGGTGTCTAGTGATTGAGTTCTTACATTGTACTTAGGTCATATGATTAGCTCCTAAAATTCGCACACTGGGGGGAAATCTATTACATCATTTTTTGGCCATCTAACTACCTAAGTACACCATGTAAGACCAATTTTACCCTAAGTAAAATTTCTTTCACTATGAAAAATAACTTAGTAAACCACCTTTATTAAGTTGTTTATGGTCTAAACAAGAAACCCCATGAAGAAATATTAAATAAATATTCATTTGTTTGATTTTCCTCAAGGAATAATTAGTTAAACAACAGTTTAATTAATATTCCTAGTCATATTTAACTCAAAATGGGAAAATTAATTAGATAAATTGCTATTTATCTTATTATTTTCTATGAATAATTATTTCAACCTTATTTAAATAATATTCCTTGTTAAATTTTACTAAATCACTCTTAAATAATTAAATAAATCATTATTTATTTGATTATTACTCAACCACATCCTTAAAATGATAAATAAATCATTTACAAATAAAGAGATTTGACGCAAGTCAAAAAAAAAATTCCCTCCAACAAATATAATAAAATATTCCATAAAAGTTGGATCTTGATTTGGTTAATAATATTTTAACTATGCACCAATATCTAGTCCAAATCAATATTTTGTTATAAATAGAAGGGTTTTTCCATTCATTCACTACCTTTTGTTTCCTAAAGATCACTCTGGATCTACACTTTTGGTCTAAATTTGATCCACCATCATTGTCATATTTTTCTATCCTTTTGCTTGTGAGCTCCCTTTGAGTTCCATTTTTTTCTGGGTTTCCTACACCATCAAGAGAGAGGAATTTTAGATATGAAGTGTTGAGGACTTACAAGAACCCATCCCATTGAGGAGAACTAGTAACATCCTTCTATGTTTTCCTCCCAAGTAGCATTAATATAAAATTCTTTAAACATATTCTTGTCTTGTCTATTTGATGCATGGAGCAACTCTTGTTTTTATTTATTGGTTATTGTCTTTTAATGCATAGATCTATATTTTTGCAGCATTTATCTTGATCAAATTTCAGATCTAAAGATATTGGCAGCCATCTTTGGTGTTAGGGTTTTTTATTATACACAACTAAAGTTGTCTTTCTTCGTACACTTGAAATTAAAATTCATACTAACACCTACATGTCTTGCAAGCCCTTGTGAATATCTTCCAACACTTTCTTTTATTGTTCTTCAATATTACCTCATAAGTGCTCAGTGGGCTTCTTCATGGTGTCCCCAATTTCATCGAGGTCCTTTTCAGTAATGTCCATGGCTTCTAGGCCAGCGGACTTATCATAATTCACCTTCTTTCTTACACCACCCTTCGGTGGTTGTATTCGCTCGGTTGTAAAAGGGGAATATGGATATGTTCTGAGATCACTGCCAAGAATATAATTCCCTCTAGTCTCCAGAGTCTCTACGTTGGGTTGTTTCTTAGTCACAAAGGTGAATTTCATGTCCTTTCTTGTAGTTGTAGTGGGTTTTGAACCACTTTCTCCTGCGTGCTCTATGCCTCTAGGAAGCAATGTTAACTAGTGAATCAACAAGTGGCTGATGATGGCTTCCACATCTTCTTCTTCAACCATGTACGATAGCTTGTACTAGAACCATATGAGGTCCTTCTTTGCCTAGATGTGTATGTGATGGAAGTTTACTTTGAACTCCACTACTTTTCGATACTGCTCCACAATGTTTGGTGATAACTAGGGATTTTTGTTAATCATTGTCCATAAAATCATCTCAAATCCTACCGAGAACAATTTATTTTCCATAACGCTCAATGGCTCTACCAAATGCCACATTAAATCATATCTAGCTTCTTCGCATAGGTCAGGGTCTGCGGTGTTGAACTGCAACTCCTTTGGTTCTCTCCACTCCGTCAACGCAATGAGAAGCACGAGCTACATGTAGTGGAGCTACTTTCCCTCTTCTTACGTTGCTTCGCAATCAGTGAGGAATTCAGTACTTAAATATCCTTCCCAATTAGATACTATTCCCTTCGTGCACTCCGTAGCTAAGTCTATTACAAGAGCGGAAGCCTACTCTCCACAGAATTTCCTCATAATATCTCCCGCAAGAATATGTGCTGCGAAGTGCATATTTCTATCCAAAATGGAGTTAATTAAATACCCTTGGGTTCCCTTTTTCATCTCGTAGTTGCTCTTCTTCTTATCCGTAAGCTACATGTCCTATATTTTTCCCACAAAAGTGTCTGTGGGGTCCAACCCAAGACAAGGAAGCGCCATCATTCTCCTTATGAGCATCTCAGTAATGAGGATCTTCTTACCCATCCACAAACATTCATCATGCACTAAGGCCAACAATTGGCACACAAAAATAGTGTTGATATGAGTGCGCCTGAAGAGTTGTAGATATAACATGTTGAGTATCCCGACCTCCTGGATACCCTTCACCCATTTCATCAGCTCCAGTCTCGTCACACCTCCTGTATAGGTCTACTAGTTCAAATATCTACTGGGCTTAAACTATGGGTATTTTCTCCGATCATTAAAATCCCAATCCTCTATCCTTAGCTGAGGCACCTTGGCCAGTAATTCTCCTTCATCCTCTACTACATCTAGAATCAATGGTTTTAACACCTCGTACCTTCATTGGCTTCTTAGCCTTCATCTTCTAGGGAAAAATATATGGAGGCAACCTAGAGATAGGCTCAACCTCCATAGCATCAATTTATTCTAAGACTTATTCTGATTCATCGTCATCTGATTCTATCTCC
This sequence comes from Pinus albicaulis, assembly GCA_034641835.2. Taxonomy (NCBI): domain Eukaryota; kingdom Viridiplantae; phylum Streptophyta; class Pinopsida; order Pinales; family Pinaceae; genus Pinus; species Pinus albicaulis. The sequence goes on along the minus strand of CM076576.1, from coordinate 868,589,491 downwards.
GTGGCCTTTTTCGCTGATCTTGAACTCCCTTACTCTGTCCTTCCTTCGATATTTTCTTCTGAGGTGATGATATTAACACTTTTTTTTAGACTTACTAGACGATGTTTCACCCGCAGTCGTCTACTTCCTGGGTGACCTCATCCAAGTGGCAGTTACTGGTGGTGTGGATATCATTGTTGTGGCTAAACCTAGCTGGATTGTGTGGTTGAGCCCTGCCTTGATCAATTCTTCTCTAAATGATGCAAAACTGTAATATGTCATGCAATAGTGCACTCGACTCTCTTTTAGACATCAACTCGTACTTCTATCACTTAGTGCGCAAAGTGTTCGAATGGGGAGCATGAAGCCTTTATTTATAGTGTATTTTGAATTCTAATTGCATCATCGTCATTAGATACTCCTCATAAATGCCAATTTGGTGGAAAATTTTCCCAGATATTCCCATTAATTGCATCCCTCCTACTCCTTTTACTGGCCATGTTTTTGTCCAATCAACTTTACTTCTTCAAAGGTCACATTTTGGACAAAATCCTCGAGACTCACCCCTCAGCAAATTCCTGCCTTCCTTGGCATAGTAACCTCTAGTTGCACCTATATTCAGTATACAGTGTAATACTATGATTTCAATGAAGCCACTCTCCAATAGAATCATTCTGCGATTGTTCATCTCAGTAGCTGCAAATATCCCCCCCCCCCACCCCCCAAACACAAAATTCTTAGTCAAGTTTTTCCAAGCAGACTTTTACAACAATCTTACGTTTGTTCCAACTACGCAGACCAATCAGGTTATTCTAGTGTCTTTGGATCCTTGGTACTATGAAATAATCCCACTTTGACTTCCTAAAGAGCCTCATTAATGCACTCCCAACCATCAGCGAAGCTATATGTTAATAATAACCCTTATATCATCTCGTCCCAACTCGTAGTTCCATCACGCAACTCTATTTCGAGATACCATTATTGGGTTATCATCTCCAAGGAATTAAAGAACATGTACACTCATTCTAGCTGAGGTTTGGTGCCCTAATTTTAAGTCCAGTAAGCCAAGTGCTCACGAGGATCCTTTTGACCATCATACTTCTCCCTGATCTTCGTATCAACGTGATCAAATTTCAGTGTTATAATTTTTCAAAACTACTTCCATCCTCCTAAACTTTCTTTGTGCATGCCCCATCATTGGGCTGGACTAGACGTTAATGCAAAGTCCAAAGTGTCATATATCTAGTCCTCAGACACCTTTTTCTAAAATTCCTCCACAAACAAGAAAAAATTCCTCATGCCATCATAAAAAGGTAAGTTGTGTGCTTCCGATCTAACACATTGCAAATATTTGGTAACCCTATTACAATGCTTAATAGTTACTTCATGCAAATGATTCTACCAATGCTCTAGCTCTTCATTAGAATCTGAAATGCGTGAACTATCATGCTCCCAACATATTCTAGCATCTGTTGTGGGGTTAATCCAGTCTTCATCTTGCGCAGGAAGCTTACATATCTGATCAAACTCACCATCCTCATACTCATGTTGGAGAGGCTTTGTATAGCACACACCTTCAGAAGGATCTAATGGCACAACAAGTAGGGTGCCATTCTTTTCAAATATCATCTGCCACTTCTTCAGGTTTATTATAGCATCCATATCATAAGCCCAGTAAAATCCAAATAATGCAGGTTACATATTACAATCATCAACTATATTAATAACTTCAAAGTTGACCAACACACCAACTCCATCAATATCTACACTAATTCCCTACGACCTCCATATAGGAATGATGCCTTGATGGGGCCTAGACCTAGGTTCAAAGTGATTGCGTCGTCTAACAAAACCCACTGTTATTGGCCCTCTCAGTAACAATCTTCTTGTGGAGACTCAAGTCTCACCCGAGCCAATATAGGGGGATGCTAGAACCAGGATTCTACATCCATATGGATAGAGAAATATGGCTTTAGGTATTTTCCTTATTTATAGAAATTCGAAGGTTAGATTTATCAACAATGCAAGCGTTGTTATACACATATGTTGAACATACTAAAAGACTGCATAATCATACTTATTCAAGCATTAAACAAAGTAAACAACCATAAACCATACTATGTTATTCAATTAAAAATCAAAATCCTTATTCATCATAGACATTCATAAACAATAAGTAAAAGAAAAACACATCAACAGAACTGAGATATATCCAATACTTTTTTCATTAATAGCTAGATCATTTTCATACATTCAGCTCCACCCTTCGCACATAGCTACAGGGCCTTGTATACATAGCTGCAGGGCCTTGCGTACACAGTTGCAGGGGTCTACCATTAGGGGAATTTTGAGGTCTAAAATGGGCCTCCTAAGGAAATTATAATATAATAGTGGAAATAATAAAATAATAATTGATGACATCATCAAAGTTTAGATGGAACAAAGAAAAAACTACTTTTTTCAACTTATCTCCCAAATTTTTTACTCAAATTTCAAGCAGGAATACTCGTTGGATGAAAAAATTAATTCATCATCCAAGGATTACCCATGTTGCATACTTTCGATGGACCCTGCTACGTGAAAAATGAGAAATACATGAAAAAAAAATTATTGCAATCACGTTTTTTCATGCATTTCCCATTTTTCACATAGCAGATTCCATCAAAAGTATGCAACATGGGTACTCCCTAGATGGGGAATTAAATTTTGCATCCATTGTGTACTCCCGCTCGAAATTTGATTAAAAAATTTCGGAGATAAGTTGAAAATATTAGTTGAAAAGTAGTTTTATTATTTTATTATTTTTTAATCTTTTTACCCTTTTACTTTAAAAATGGTGAATCATCCCCCATGGTTGAAATCATCATCTTGAATCCTATTGGTTCTTATATAGTTTATTTTGGTTGTACATTTTTCTTAGGAGGCCCATTTTAGACCTCAAAATTCCCCTAATGGCACACAACTGCAAACTTTCTAGGGACTTTGCACACATAGCTATAGGATCCTTTCCTCTAACCAAAAACATATAATCGAACTCAAAATAGTCTCACATAAAAATGCATCTTATAAGATATATATTTTAATATTTTCTTCCCTTTTTCTTCTCCTCTTCCTATGAATTATATATATAATACTTATATAGGTTTGGCATTTATAATACCATGGTCCAAAACAATGGGTGGAGTCAAATTTTCACAAAACAATTGCATCCCATTAGATAATAAGGGCCTTTGACCCACCCCAAAGCCCCTATGACTCAAAATACACTCTAGGTTGTGTGCTCCTCTTCTCGACCTACGGAGCCTTCCTCTACTGCATTCTTCGAGGGGATCACATGTCCAACATAGGCTAGGTGCTAGGATCATTTGTAGGAAATATTTTTGATCATTTACTAGGAGGGTGGAGTAGTGGTAGACTAGGGTGACATTAGTGAACTATTGAGGTTAAGAATAAGAGGGGTAAACAAACTATTTTCAAATCAACTATATGGTTACTTCAACTATTTTGATCAAGGGAATAAAATAAGTAGTTTTTCTTCTCAATGTAGGTTGCAGCCATCTAGGAGATGGATTTGGGGATGTAATGCAGGAAGAATGTGATTTGATAGTACAAAACTAAGCCCACTACCTGGAAGGGGTCTTCCCCCCCGACATGGCCTAAAATAAATTCAAACAAAGGCCAAAAAGGTGATTGGCACATACAAAGTTTGCAATTTAGGCTTCTATGTCCATAAGGAGGTTAAGGTTGGCAGAGGGTTTGGCTTCACTAATTTTTGGGGTCCTGGGGGATGACTTATTCATTTTCAAAATTAACTAAGAAATTTATAGGTGGAAAAGGGTAACTAGTTACCTGGTCATTGTGGAGGAGTTTTAAAATGGTGTCAGGAGGAGGTCCTAGGATGATTGACCATTTGAATGGTGTTCAGTGTAGGAAAAGTCGGAAAGAGCATACTAGGAACTCACCAAATAATTTAAAAAATATGAGGTCAAAAGGTATTTTTATAGTTGGAGGAGACAATGTTCAGATGATGTGAGGTGATGTCATGAGGGGGGAACACATGGCAGGATGAGGTTGAAAAAAGGTAGGGAATAGGTGGATAGGAGTGGGAGGTTGTTGTTACCATTTACCTTTTAAATTTCAGCTCACTTGAAAAAGTGCGTGAGCGGGTGGGGCCCACTCAACACCTGTTCCCCACCATCCTCAAGCGGGTCAAATGGTGGATGGTTGAATCTTGCACTCATCCCCTGAAGTTGATCTAGATTGTTAGGTTAAGATCTAACTTTTCAATGCTGGGGAGGGGGGGTGGAACCATTTAACATCTATGCAATTTACCCCTCTAAACTATTTCTGGGGGGCGGTCAGGCAGAGATGGACAGTGATCTACCCATAAACTGCTTGATCGTTAACCAAGTGTGTGTGTGCCCATGTAGGCCTTTCCTCTACCATATTACACTTGTGAATAAGGGTCACATAAGCATGAATTTATTTTTTAAGCTATTCTCTAGGGATCTAGGTCACAGTAGTGTTCCTAAATGTTGATTTAGCTAAATTTTATCTTAATAGTACATGATAATGACTCTTAATACTCTTAAAAACTTCAAAGAAGTAAACAACATTGGCTTCAATTTAGGACAATGTATTGGACACAATGAACTGAGAGCATGTGGACTAGTGCCTTACTCCTTGCATATGGAATCATTTTATTGAAAACTATGCAAACAAAATAAGTAATAGAAAAATTAATGCAAAATGGTTATTTACAAATGGCTCATAGGTATTTACAATGAGTGGGATTGGATTCCTTTAGTGTTGAAAGTAATGTTTTAGAAACTTTTTGCTTACACACAGTTCGATCACTTCACCGTCCATATTTTCCAACAAGAAGGTATTGTTACCCTTAGCTTCAACAATTCTGAAAGGCCTCAACCATAGAGGGTCAAATTTCAATTCTTTCCTTTTTCTTCCCTTCTAACATCTGACCTTAGAAATAAATCCCATGGCTGGAGATGTTTGTCTTTTGGCTTCATATAGAACAAGAACTTAGTTTTTCTTGATAACTGATCAAATTATGGCTTACCTTTTCTCTTCTCTCTTAAAGTTCTACCAATTGATTCATCCTCCTCGTTAAAGAATTAGGATGTTCCTCAATATTTTGCAGGATTCTCACTATAGGAATAGCTAGATGTATGGGAAAAATTGTAGCCTTTACATAAACCAACTCAGAAGGGGATTTCCCAGTGGATCTCTTGGTGGTAACCCTATTTCCCCACAAGAAAAAAATTAGTTGTGAGTCCTAATTTCTCTAATTTTCTGATATTATTTTCTTTAAAATCCTTACTAAGGTTTTATTGGAAGTTTTAACTAATCCATTTCCCTGTGTGGAGAAGGCGGTTGAGTGACCTACTATGATGTTGTATTTTTGACAAAAAATGATGAATTTTCTAACTTAAATACTTGAGCATTGTTAGTCACAATATTCTTGGGGAATACAAACCTGGAAAGAATGTTTTCCTCCATGAATTTAATAACCGCAACATCAGTTTCATTCCTGGCTAGGGTTGCTTCCACCCACTTAGTGAAGTAGTCAGTGGTTGTAAGTATCCATCTATGTTGATTGTTTGAGAGTGGGTGTATTTCTACAATGAAGTCTAACCCCCACTTTCTAAATTTTTCTTGAACAAAAATAGGTATTAGCAGACAAGATCCTAATTTTTGTTTCTTAGTAAACATTGGACACTTCTCACAAGCCCGAACATAGGTATGAACCTCTCCAAACATTTTTGGCCAATAAAAACTTTCTTTGAGGATTTTGTGTGTTGTATCTCTCCAACTATAACTTCCTCCACAAACAGAACCATGGAATTCATCCATCACCTTGCCAATTTCCTCATCAACCAAACATAGAAGCAGAATCCCCACAAGGTCTTTCCATTACAATTGGCCATTTAAGACAACAAATTTTTGGGTCTCCATTCGCAAAGCCTTATACTTCACCTTATCAAAATTTAACAGGCACCTTAGAAAAATAAAATAATTAATGATATATTTATACGAGTGGGACACAATATTCTTCATCTAAATTTTATGTGCTAATTTTTCTATCTCTTGTTGTTTCTCCATATTTCCACCTTCTCCATCCCTTTCACCCAATAATTTTATGCCCAATGCTTGGAAATTTGATTATGATAGAATTTTAACGAACGCCTTCCCTTTAATGAGCTTTGTAGGGTTCATATCCATGTCATACTAATGGATTTTGGAAATCCATCTACCTCTTTTTCCCTCATTATCCTTGTTGCATCCTCCCCCCATATCTACTCAAGTAACTAGCCAAATATGGTAAACATGTGACGAAGAGTTACTTTGATCATATTCAACCTCCTAGGTGACCCTAAGGAAGTGGAATTGAAAGAAACACATAAAAATAACCTTCCACATAAGAAAAAAACTCCCAAGAGCCAACCCAACCACTCAGGTATCCATCCCCTAGGTCCCACTGAGGTTTTCGACGTTCAAACCCATGAGCACTCCATAGTATAGGCATCAGTGCATCTGGGAGGCTCTGGATGCTTCCGCAATAATGCACGTGTGCAACCAAGGAATTTTTCTCATGGACTTGTGCCAACGTCAATGATATTTGAGCCACTTTTTTAGGCCCAGAGCCGAGGTCACTACCCAGAACTAAATGACAGGTTCATAAATTCAATATAACAATGAAACAATCATGCACAAGCAAACATTTGAACAAAGAATTGACTGGACCCCTACTAGACTTGATAGAAGTTTCATGAAACATATCATAAACATGTAGTATACAGCTTTCAAATAACATATCTAAAGATATGGGTCTCATAGTTATCTAAGAATCGCTAAGAAGCATTGTTGCTTCATCACATTAACCGCATTATAGTTAGTTTAGGAATAGATGCATTGTTCATTCAATTATGACTAAAAACATGATGAGAGCCTAAATCATCACCATCGTAAAACTCAGTCATAACCAACATATAAAAAATAGAAATGGAAGGCACATAACAACCATATAAGCCACAAAATACCAAGTATATTTACCCATCAATATAAAGGGAAAAGAGCTCTTATTTCCATAAAAAAATGTAACCAAGTCTGGGACTTCCACATTACACCCTACCATAGACATGGATGAGCCTAAGCTCTCTTCGCTCTCTCACCCCTGTGCCACATTCCAAGCATGAATGTGGGGCCTCATAAACCAAATCCATCAAAATCAAATAAGGGATTCCAAAGGAAAAACCACCTTAACCATCAACCAGTGACTGGACCTCACGGTCAGACATTAAAACCATCATATATTGGTCTCTACCCAAGCTCTTCCAGGGCTCTAGTGTGTCTGATATAATGAGGGAATCTGGGACTAGTAACTCAAACCCATTTGTTAGAAGGCTTCCAAAGCATTTTTCCAACCGGGGCTTCCAGGACTAGTAACTCAACCCACCTACGGCTTCCAGATTTCTTTTCCAACCAAGGCTTCCAGGACTAGTAACTCAAACCAAATATTTCCATAGAGATTCTAGAGCATTTTTCCAGCCAAGGCTTCCAGGTACTAATAACTCAACCCACAACCAAAGGCACATGAGAGCCAACCAAAAAAAACACAATGAAACTAAACCCACAACACCATGACTATCTAGGAAATGGAAAGGCTAGGAAAATCCACTTCCAATCCAGGAAATCCTCCATGCCAATGACAAATAATGACCAAGAAACCACATGCATACACTATGCATGCAAAACTATTGAGGAAAACATACATGCAAGTTGGTTTCTGCAATCAAAACCCGATGTAACTACTACCTTGATGTCCTCTTGCACTTTCCTACTCTTCCTTTTCCTTCCTTCTCCAAATATCCAAGTATGCCACAGTCTCTATGAGTGGTCCAGGAAAACTCCAAGTATCCAAGAGTATGAGAGAGAGACAGAGAGAGATAATAATGAGAGCTCCAAAACTACAATGAAAAAAAGCCATGAAATGATCCTCAAAATAATTTTGATTAATGAGCCATTTATTTTCTTCATTTTCCATTATTTTCCTTCATTTTCCTCCACACGGGAAACCTGTGACCTTTCGCCTCCCTTTTTTCATATTTTCCATTATTATCATAAATAAATGCCAATGGATGCCACTTTTCCTTTCCAAAGCCTTATCCATTACCTTTTCCAATTTACATAGCCATAATAAACCATATGAACAACCACACTAGGATGTTTCTCGCAACATTTATCTTGGAATGTGTGTCCATGACCTTGGTTATTATTTTTCCTTTATTAAATTGTATTACATGAAATTTTCACCAGGGTTCTTACAGAACCCTCCCCCTTGGGAGAAAACCATCCTTGGTGTTCAACAACACCTACAACAAACAAGAAAGTTGTATCAAAACATACTTCACATGGAGCTTTCTAACTTAGTTCATTGCAATATTTACAATGATCATCTTACTGATAACAAAAAAACATGACAACATAAAAAATATAGCAACATAATGAAATTACACCCATACTGTTGTTTGGAAATTTATAATAACATAGATCATGGCAGTATTTACATCCACACACATATGTACATATATCAAAAATCATAACAACATATAACAAAACAGTTGTTGAACCAAAAGATAAGGATGGATGCATAGCCCACATCTGATCTATCATCTCCCATGTAGCTTCATCAGGCCCAAAGTGTTTCCACTACACTTTAACCTTTTGGATTTCTCGATTTCAGATCATGATCATTTTTCTTTTCAAAATGCATTGAGGCTCCAATTATAATTCTCCTTTTTGATGCATGTGCAATACAAACTAGTCGATCACATGATCAACATATTTAACATGTTTTTTAAGCAATGTCAGATGGAAAACATCATGGAATTTCATTGTTGAAGGCAGTGAAAGTTTATAGGCTATTGACCAAATCCCCTCCATAATCTTGAAAGGTCCACAAACAAATGGTGCCAACTTGGCACATGATCCAATCTGCAAGGAGCTCTTCTTGGGCTTGATGTCAATTACAGTTGTTCCCCAACCTAGAAACCCCTAAACAAAATGTTCCAATCTGGATAAATCTTCTTGCTATCTTGTGTTGCTTTCAATTTCTTATTTATTAACTATTTTTAATGTTCCATATATGTCATCATGTCTGGTCCAATCAAAACCCTGTTAACCAGATCACTCCAAGTGATGGGAGTATTGTGACACTTCCCCTACAATTCCTCAAATGGACTCATCCAATGATTTTTGATACCCATTTTTGTAAGCGAAATATACCAATGGAACATACTCTTCCCACTTTCATTGCTAATGCATCACATACACCTCAACATTTCCTCCAATATCCTATTGAGCCTCTCTTTTTTTCCATATTTATGTGGATGATAAGCTACGGTGAAGGCCAACTCTATGCCCAAACCTGCAAAAAACTAGTTCCAAAGCTTGAATGTGAAATTTTCATCCCTATCTAACATAATATTTTGTGGAATACCATGAAATCTAACCATATCTCTGATAAATACCTATGCTACATTCCTAGATGATAATGTAGACTTCATTGGAGTGAAATGTTCTACCTTTTTCAGCCTTTCCACAACTACCATGATATAATCATGTTGTCTCACTGTCCTAGTAAAACATGTAATAAATTCCATGGAAATGACCTGCCATTTCCATTATGGAATCGCAATGAGTTGTAATAATCCACATGTATGCTTACATTATCCCTTAACCTATTGAAAATCTAAGCACCTAGCCATAAACACTACTACATGTTTCTTCAAATTTGGCTAATAGTAGAACTTATTTACTACAGTCAGTTCGTTCTAGTAGCCTGGGTGACCCAAATGTGGTTTCACATGAAACTCACTCAAGATAACCTTCTTGAGCTCAATTATATTTTTCACATATATCATGTCTCTAAACCTTACCAAGCCATGTCCCATGAGACGATATTCCACATCCTATACTCTTGTACCTGTACCTATACCTATACTACTACTTGTACCTGATCCTGTAGTCGACTGCAACCTATGCAGAATTTCCATATAGCTGTATTCCCATTGTCCTGCTTGGAAGATCTTATCCTATAAACATTTCCCATAGGAGATCCCAGTTTCTATGTGATTTACATGTATCTGCCTCCTGAGATCATATGCAAGTCTGCTCTCTTTACCTTTGATGTACATGATCTAAAATTAAAACTCACTAATCCTGGCCAACCATCTAGCTTGCCTGGTGTTTATATTTGGCTAGTCAAATAAATACCTCAATCCACTATGATCACTCATCAATACAAACCATCTACCCCGAATATAGAGCCTCCACATATCTGATGCAAGTATGATCACTGCCAACTCAAGATCATGCATCAAATAGTTCTGTTCATGCTCATTCAGTTTTGGTGACTCATAGCATAACATCTATCCATCCCACATAAGGACTCCATCAAGTCATCTCTTGAAAGGATTCGTACATGCTACAAACTCTTTTTATGGATTTGCAATATTTAACACTAGAGCATGTGTTAACAACTACTTAAGCTACTCGAAACTCGCTTCACACTCCTATGTCAATTCCAACTTCTTACCTTTCCTCTACAATGATGTAATAGGACAAGAAATCTTTGAAAAGTTCCTAATGAACCTCCTATAATGACCTACCAATCCTATGAAGGATCTCACCTCATCCACATTCCTAGGCGCTACCCGCTGCATGATGGCCCTTATATTTTATGCATCTACTATGATGCCTTCCTTGGAAACAACATGTCCCAAGTAATGTACCTCAGTCTAGAAGAAACTAAATTTTTTGAGCTTAGCATACAATTGATGCTCCCTCAAAAATATCAACATTTTTGCTAAATTTCTAGCATGCTCCTCCTCATTCTTAGAATATACCAATATATCATCAATGAATATAGTAACAGACTTGTCTAGATAAGTACACAACACACTATTCATTAAGCACATAAATGTATCTAGAGCATTAGTAGAACCAAAAGGAACTACAAAAAACTCATAATACCCATACCTGGTCCGAAAGGTTGTATTGTTAATATCATCTTCCTTGATGCATACCTAATGATATCCCAATCTTAGATCAAAATTTGAGAACATTGTTTCTCCTTTCAGCTGATAAAACAAGTTATCAATCCTTGACAACAAATACATGTTCTTGAAGGTCACTTTATTCAACTTCCTGTAATTATTGCATAGTCTGAGAGTACCATATTTCTTCTTGACAAACAATATCAGTGAAACCCTTGGCAATACAGTTGGCCTACTGTATCCCTTGTCCAGCATTTCCTTCAATTGCAACTTTAACTCTACCAACTCAGGTGTGCTCATCCTGTAAGGTGCTTTATATGTTGGCACTTCCCATGGTACCAATTGAATAGGAAAGTATACTTCCTTGTGAGGTGGAAACTCTAAAATTTCTATGGGAAATACATTCTGAAATTACTATAGAATTTGGTACATGCTCAAAACATCGACATCCTCAACTTTCTTACCTTTTTCACTAGAAATATTCAATGCAAACAACACACACCCTTCCATGTGACCATGCTCAGCTAGCATATTTGTAACCATTCTCACTAATGTTTCTTTCTTCTTACCCTGTAAGACTCTTTATTCACCATTTTCATCCAAGAACACAGTGGCTTTGTCATGAAAATCTACCTTGGTCCTATGAATATATAGCCAATCCATACCCAATAGAATACTATATGACCCCAATGGAAATATTTTCAAGTGTGTTGTTGTTGGCATACCATTTAACTAAAAAGCACAAGCTATTACTCAGTAGTGAACTCTTTTCTTCGTACATGTAGCCAACTTCACTAACTAAGACTATACATGCACTTATTTATTCAAACCACACTTATCCACTAGGCTAGGACTAACTTAACTATAATTAGATCCACGTTGAATCAAAATAGAAACAAATTGATCACAAATATAACCTCCCATATTGGTATTAGATGCCTGGTGATATTCTTACCTATTATCCAATACTGCATAGATCTTGGGAATACACTTTCCAACATATCCAATTGTTTGTAGCTCCTACGCCCTATAGATCTGCGGTCTACCACCATGATGCCATGGAAAATATTTACTACAATGATATTTTCACAAGTACAACACTGTAAAGGCTTCCAGACTTCATTCTTATTTTGCTCCTTGGATTGAAATTTGTATCTTCTACTAGATGTATTGAACTTATTAGGTGGTGCAACATTTTCTTTCTTACATGTATCATGAGGTCTTGCTTGCTTCTTGTCCTATTTTCCTTTCTTCCTTGAATTACCATTCTAGTCCAATTTAGTCTCAGATCAATGCTTTGACTACTCATAAAAAGTATTTAGTTTCTGAATGGCCTCCTCCAATGATCTAGGCTCATTAAAATCAATCATCTCTTTGAATGTTATACGAAACCCACTCATGAATATTTGAATCTTGGCCTTCTCCTCCCTGAGGTAAGGCACATACCTCAATAACTCCAATAACCTGTTGGTGTACTCCTCATCAATAATATATCCCATATTTAGCTCATAAAACTCTTTTTCCTTGTCATCATAGTATCTCTCTAATAGATACTTCTTTTAGAATATTTTCTCGAACTCACTCCAAGTCAGTTCGTCCTCATAAATATCTCTCACGTTCTTCACATCTTCCAACCAAATATGTGCTTTACCTCTGAGGGTGAATGTAGTTATTCTGGCTTTCATATTTTATGAGTAATCATGTAACCTAAATAACTTCTTCATACCAGGTAACCATGTCTCTAAATCCTATGTTTTCTTCCTCTATCTGTCAAATGTATGTTTCTTTTCTTTCTTAAACTCATCCAGAAAATACCTCCTATTCCTTCTCCTGTAAGGATGATAATTATGATGATCATCATGCATATCATATCCACAACTAGAATGATACCTGACATCTCTAATCATTTCATCTCTATCCGACCTATGAAAACGAGGATAGGTACCTCCAAATGACCCATTAGTACCATCCTCTTGTCCATAGTTGATCGGATGTGGTTCCTATTTCTACAAATCTAATAAACTTTGAAGGATTAGTGCATTAAGCTTTTTTTTCTTTTCCTCTTCCTATAGGATTCTATCATTATCTACTTTGCAACTCCTTATTTCTTCCTTTAAACTTTTCAATGTGTCTTCCAAGAAAAAAGAGTTTCCAGCACCATGCTACTCATTTGATTCATAAGGAGATTATTTGTATTCTACCATATTTCAATTCATCTTTGATTTCTTTCTTGTAATGCATACTATGTCAGCAAAATGAAATCACAATAAACAAATGTACCTTAGCATAATTCAGGGAGGATATCTCATTTACAAGATCAACCAATGAATGTAATGCATGTATAGATATAATCATATCACCATATAGACATATAACACATAGGTGTATTAACATATAAACGTCATTCTTGCTCGATTCTAGTTGTCAATGCATTACCAAATCACTACACATACCATGAACTCATGCATGAAAAAATCCACCATACCAATGTACTCGAACAATACACAAGCATAAGCATAGAAAATACACAAGCGTAACCACATACAATACACAAGAATAAACAACATGTAACCAAGCATAAACAGACAATACATGTGACAACGTGTAACAACATGTGACCAAGCATACATGGAAATTACATGTAAGCACTCAAAATCTATAAACAAAATGTAAGAAATCATACACTCATAATGACACATTCCACAACAACAACATCCTCTTCCACATCGTGACATCACCACGATCATGACCGACATCAATCATATGCAAAAAGCACATAGAGTGCAAGGATGATTAACACACATGCAACCGACATGAGTGCAGGACCAACACACACCACCTATCTAGTCCAAGGGGTTAACCATGCTATGACACCACTCTATAAAACCCTCCTCCCACATCTACCCAAGTAACTGGACAACTAGGGTAAACATGTGATGAAGAGTTACTATCATCATATTTGACCTCCTAGGTGACCTTAAGGAAGTGGAATTATGGAAACATCAAACATACCTTCCAAATCAACAAAGGAACTCCCAAGAGCCAACCCAACCACTCAGGTATCCATCCCTTGGGTCCCACTAAGGTTTTATACCTTCAAGCTCCTGTACGCTCCCACAGTATAGGCATGGGTGCATCTGGGAGGCTATATATTCTCCCATTTCATATTCATTCATGCATCCAGGGAATTTTTCTCATAGATATGTGCCAACATCATCGAGATTTGAGCCACATTTTCAAGCCTAGATCTAGGTCACTGCCCAAAACTCAATGACGGGTTCAGACATGAAATATAGTAGTGAAACAATGATGCACAAGAAAATATTCAAACAAGTACTTGACTAGACCCCTACTATCCATGACAAGTTTTTTAACTAGCATATCACAAATATGTAATCTACATGTTTAAATAACATATCTGAGCATATGGGTCTCATACTTATATTATAATCACTAAAAAGTATTGTTTCTTCATCAAATGGACCAAATTATAGTGCATTTGGGAAAATATGCTTTGTTCATTCAATTACGAATCAAAAAATGATGAGAGCCATACATCATCACCATCATAAAACTCAGTCATAACGAGCATATAAATAATAGAAGTAGAAAGCACATAATAGCCATAGAAGCCACAAAATAACAAGCATATTTACCCATGAATACAAGGGGAAATGAGGTTGTTTTTCCATATAAAAAAAAAATTTAACCAAGTCTGCGACTTCCACGTTCCACTTAGCCATAGACATGGCTAAGCCAAATATCTCTTCATCCAGCCACCCTTGTACCATATTCCAAGCATGAATGTGGGATCTCATAAAACAAATCCATCAAAACCAAACTAGGGCTTCTAGATACTAAACCACCTCAACCCTCAACCAGTGATTCCACCTCATGGTCAAAAATCACAACCCTCATGGATTGGTCTATACCCAAGCTATTCCAAGGCTCCATATCATTTTTTCCAACTAGGGCTTCCAGGACTAGTAACTCAACCCAAGTTGTTTCATGGATTCGAGAGCATTTGTCCAACCAGGGCTTCCACGACTAGTAACTCAACCCACTTAGTGATTTTAGAGTGTTTTTCCAACCAAGGATTCTAAGGCTAGTAAGTCAACCCACAGTTTTTCGTCGGGCTTCTAGAGAATTTTTCCAACCAAGGCTTCTAGGAACTAATAACTTAACCCACAACAAAAGGCACATGAGAACCAACCAGTAAAAAAATAATGAAAATGAACCCACAACACCATGGATATCCAGGAAATGGAAAGGCTAGGAAAATCCACTTCTAATCGAGGAAATCCTCCATTCTAATGAAAAATCATGTCCAAGAAACCACATGCATAGAACATGCATGCCAAAACTAGTGAGGAAAACATACATGCAACTTGGTAACTACAACCAAGACATGTTGTAGCCATTGATATTGATGTCCTCTTTCAATTTCATGCTCTTACTTTGCCTTATTTATCTAAATCTCCAATTATTCCACACTCCCCAAGGGTGCTCCAAGAAAACTCTAGGTATCCAAGAGTATGAGAGAGAGAGAGACGGAGAACAATGACAGCATGAAAACCACACTAAACAAAATCCATGAATTGATCCTCATAAGCCTTTATATCAATGAGACCTCTATTTCCTTCATTTTCCATTATTTCCCTTCACTTTCCTCCTCACATACAACCTGAGCCCTTTCACCTTCCTTTTCTCCTATTTTCCATTATTTCATAAATAAATGCCCATAAATTCCACTTTGCCTTTCTAAAGCCTTAGCCATTTCCTCTGCCAATTTCTATAACCATAATAGACCATATGCACACCCACACTAGGATGGTTTTACCAACGTTCAGCTGGAAATATGTGCCCCATGACCTTGGTTATTATTTTTACTTTATTAACTTTTATTACATGGAATTTCACCAGGGTTGTTACAATCGCCCTATACAAAAATGTATTTCAAGCCCATTGTAGGAACATAAGAAATGATGTTGGATTGTAGGACATAGATTCTAAAAGCCTTCAAATATTTTACCAAGTCATAAGCCTACATCTCTGGGATGTTATAATTTATCTCAACCTCTTGAAACACTTGACTAAATAATCTTATTGGTTTTTGGTGCTCCTCACTATGTAATGTCTTGAAATGGAAATCAACAGAATTTTTCCCCACTGAAATGTTCCTTTGTCTAAAATATTGACAACGCTATGTCAGAGATGGAATGAGAGGGCTTTTACCAGTTATTTCACCTCTAAAGAGAGGATGAGAACTGGAGGCTTCCTGGCCCTTACTCAGACTTTGCCTATAGCTATGCAAATATTTCTTCCTTCAGGAAGATATTGCTCACAAGAGATGAGCTACAGCAATACACAAGCATGAGCTAGAAATAGTGGTGAGTGCAGAAACTTTAGAAAATGAAATAAACCCTCATAGTATTCTCATTAATAATATGATAGCAAAAATGTGTACAAGATCTTGAGGAAATGATCACTCAAGCTGAAGCAACTCCTTCTCTGAAGACACAAGTACAATGAACATGAAATACACTGCTACATATACTATGCCCAACTCTGATTGCACTGTCACTAAAGGAAGACTGCTGCAAAATAATGATACAATGAAGATATGGTAATAATAAGCTCAAATAAAGAAGGGGGAGCTGGATCTCAACCCCTGGAAACTATAATAAACAATCCTAAAGGGATTGGCTGTAATACATACAAAATGGCATTTCTGCAGAAATGCGGAAGTAGCTGGAGTAGTTGCTACTCTAAAATGAGAAATTGAAGGAGATGGTTGAATAATGCTGCATAAAATGTATAGAAATCCTCCAATGGAAATCTAGAGTGAAAGGATGATACTTTCACCAAATATCTCACTCTCTAAAATGTCGGTGCAACCCCTCACTGCAATTGCACTCAAGAACTACGTAGTCAAGGAGAGGAACTATGTTGTAGATGATGGGAAGAGTTTGGCCTCCTGCCAAGATATTATAAATGGAGCTGATGTCTCCCATAGTGATCTCCTAGAGGCATAAAAGCTCCCTCTTCTGAAATCTGAGCTCCGGAATGATGGTGAGAGAACCTCCACTGCAACCCCAGCAACACAATGGCTCTTGCTGCAAGAATCACTGCACTAAAAGGAATAGCTTTGGCCTTGAGCCAAGATGTGGAGAATATGAAGATAAAACCTTCAAGAGCTTCTCAAGAAGGGAGGGAATTCTTGAACAAGAAATCCCTTGTGTTGAGCAGCACAACTATCTCAGTTAAGCAACTGAAGAGAGCAAGTAATTCGAAATATCCATGAATAATCAAAAATGGTTGTTCCTTCCTTATTTTATGCCAATGAAGCTCCTTGGCTAGGACCCCACACATTAGGGTTTCTTCCTCCTCAAGAAATTGCGTTGGCTTCCGAAGCAAGCCACCCCTCCATCTATTTCATAGTTTGACTTGGTCAATATGACCTAGCCTCCTTGCAATTATCTCTTTTCACACATGGGTGTGCAAAACTAGCTCTAATGATGCTTCTCTTTTATTTCATGAGGGATTTTATTGAAATTTTATTTATGAATGGGTCTCCTTACCCATTTTATTCTCCTCCTAGCTGAAAATAGTCAAAATTAATGTTCCAATTAGCTTTATGCTAATTTGGGACATTACAGTCCTCCCCTCCCGAATATTACTTGTCCTCAAGCAAGTGTGAGGTTAGAACTGAGTTATTCCTTCTCCTTTCCCTGTAGCACCCATGTATGTTTCCTGCCTCCAAGTAGCAAGGTGCCATTCCATCAATCAAGTCCTCACAATGTCCCTCCCAAGTGTGCAAGCCAGCTGCCAAGATGTCATCATGCAGTGGTGAAATACTCAAGAGGATAACAGAGTGATGTCTAGAGGTTCTCCCGGAGTATGGAGTCTGCAGTGTAGGGAAAATATGATCCCTATATGGTCCATCCATCCTCGAGCTATGTGCCATGAAAATTGATTCACCTCCCAACTAGGAAACTCCTGAAGTCTTCCATCCACCTTTGGCTCCAGCAAAGTAGGTGGGATGAAAATCTGCTCATGATAGACCACATATTCTACCCCACGTTTTCTTCCCCTCCACTTATGATAAGTGTAAGTTTTTTTATGATCCTGGGCTGCAATAAGGTTGCCATCAAGTGGCAAGATGAAGGTTGGGCTTCCAAAGGCCTTTCTCCTAACGCTGCAAATCATGCTGGCCCAAAAATTTCCACATGTGATGAGTTGGTAGTAATCCACATATGGCATCATATCCATCATATGGCTCACCCCATAAAATAATTATTGTCCTGGAAAGGTGGCCATCACAACTATTATGCTCCTCTTAGAGCATGCACTACAAAAAGAGAGGGATTCTCCTCCCTCAAGGGACACACCCAACCAAGGTATCTCTCTTCTGATCATGCTCCTTATATGAATAGGAGTAGTAGAATAAGGATCCAAGATAAGCATCATGTTGGCTGCCATGTGTAGCAAGTGAGTGGGGCTATGGTTCCTCATGTGTAGCCAGCGCAGCTTGATCCCCAACTGCAATAGAGAATGTAAAATATTGTGGTTTCCCAACTGCCTGTGTGCTACTCCATTCTCCTTATGTGTTTGGAGGAAAGTAACAATGTAGGATGCAAAGTGAGCATGCCCTCCAACACATAGCTCTTCCCCAAGTCTCCCTAGGGGATGTTCATCAATCCTGCTCATGGTCTCCAATGACCCAAGAAGCCTAAGGAAAGGAATGCCCCTTCTTGGAGAAATGTCCTGCACAGAGATGGTCAAAGGAAGTATATATGCAATACAAAAATTAGAATGTGTATGACTAACATTCTTACCATCTGCTCTGCTCATGTAATTGGAGTAGCTCATGGATATGTCTCCTCCCATCCTCAAGGAGAGAATGAATGGATGTACTAGCTCTCCCAAAGAGGGATGTGCCTCTCCTACATCTGCATGACTTTTGCATCTCCCCATGTGCTGATGTGTCCCCTCCTCATGAAACTAGTCACCTAACACCATGCAGGTAAAAAGATCCCTAGAATACTCCACCCAAAATTGGGAGCTCCAATGTGGATCCATCCTCCATAATGATAGCACTGAAGATCCCTTGTGTAGACTCATTTTCATATGGTTGCTTCCTTCTTTGACATCTCCTATGCCAAAGATATAAGTGGGAAGATTTCCATCCTTCCCCTACTATTTCTACCTCAGCGGAGAATTTGAAATGGGAGTGGGCAATAGTGATGATGAGGGAAAACTCCCCTCCTTCCTGCAGCTACCCAAAGCTCCCTGAGCTGTATCAAGATCTCCCAAGGTCTCCACCTCTATGAATTCAATGAGTGCTGCCCCAAAATGTGAAGCATCCCTCCTCCTCTACTGGTCTAGTGGTCTCCTCGGTAGAATGTCTCCATGCAGAGAGACATCATCAACAAAGGTAGACTGTATATATGAATGGACAGATGTGTCCATGCCCTCACTACGCAATATAGTCTCCATTCATGGTGCATAAACTTCTAGAAATGAGTAAGGGTAATTAATCCTCATCAACCGATGCTGGCTCTTCCCCTTTCCTTTTCCTTGTGTCCCCAATTTTCCACACCTCTTCATCAATGGAACAGATAGATCATGTGTTGTGCCTTGATCTCTATACATGAGATCCTAGGGTTCCTCTTGCAATGATGCAAGAATCCCTCCACATGGAGCAAGGGCTCCACCTTCCTCTGCGTGAGGTACTAGATACTCTCTAGTTGTGCCAGTGTTGTTGCTCCCAACCTCTTCATCATGGGTGGGCAACCTCCCAATGACGGGGTTCTTCCTTGGGAAAGAAACCCTCATGCTTCCCTGCTCAAGTGTATATGACAAAAATCTTTCCTCTAGCAAGGTATGATGTAAGGTCCTAGACTCCCTTATGGCTGTATGTATAGTGGAGTCCCAAGTCTCATCCATCACATGTAGGGTTATGTTTTGAGTGTGTTCCTCCACATGTGTTTTATGAATCCTCTCGTCAAATTTCCTTACTAATGCATGAGATAAAACATGTGCATTTTTAAAAGGAAAGGATTCAAAATTCCACTAGGTGTAAGCTTTACCTCTCTAGTGCAGCACTGCAAATGTGGTTGCTTCTTCTTCCGAAATGTTGTGTTGCTGCAAAATGGAGTCTAGCCCCTCCACCCAAGCTTTGGCTGAAACTGTAGGTGACCCATGAAAAAGTGAGAGAATGGATCTATCATGTTGTGGTTTCCTCTCCTTGGTCACCCCTCCTTATTCTCTCATCTCAGTTATGTCACTACTGGACATAGGACTACGCTGGTCATCATGGGGTGTGGCTGCATGCTCACTCCCATCATGTGCAACTCTAGAGTTTGTCCTAGAATCAAAAATATTTGGAGATGCTCCATCCATCTCCTCCCTTGTCTCCTTGAAACCTCCATGAATTCTTTGAACAGAATTAGGAAGAAGCCTTGTGAGCTTATCCTCTTTCCTTCTCCCAAGAGATGGAGTATCTCTCCTGCTGGTCTTCTTGTCTCCTTCTATATGAGAATAGGAAGTGTAGGGATCTTCCTTTTCTATTTTCTCTTCCTCCTTGGGGAGGTTCTCCTTCTTCTAAAAAATGGTGATATCAATCCCATCCTCTTCATATTCTATTCTCCTTCTTTCTTGGGCTTTGAAAGCCATAAGCTGAGCCAAGAAAGATTCTCTGATACCATTGTGATGTCCTGAAATGGAAATCAATAGAATTTTTCACCACTGAAATGTTTGTTTGTCGGAAATATTGACAAGGCTATGTCAGAAATGGACTGAGAGGGCTTTTACCAGTTATTTCACCTCTAAAGAGAGGATGAGAACCAGAGGCTTCCTGGCCCTTACTCAGACTCTGCCTATAGCTATGAAAATATTTCTTCCTTCAGGAATATATTTCTCACAAGAGATGAGCTACAACAATACGCAAGCATGAGCTGGAAATAGAAGTGAGTGCAGAAACTTCAGAAAATGTAATAAACCCTCATAGTCCTCTCATTAATAATATGATAGAAGAAATGTGTACAAGATATTGAATAAATGATCACTCAAGCTGAAGAAACTCCTTCTCTGAAGACACAAGTACAATGAACATGAAATACACTGCTACATATACTATTCCCAACTATGACTGCGCAGTCACTAAAGGAAGACTGCTGAAAAATAATGATACAATGATGATATGGCAATAATAAGCTCAAATAAAGAAGGGGGATTTGGATCTCAACCCCTGGAAACTATAATAAATAATCCCTAAAGGAATTGGCTACAATACATACAAAATGGCATTTCTCCAGAAATGCCGAAGTAGCTGGAGTAGTTGCTACTCTAAAATGAGAACCTGAAGGAGATGGCTGAATAATGCTGCATAAAATGTATAGACCTCTTCCAATGGAAATCTAGAGTGAAAGGTTGATCCTTTCACCAAAGATCTCACTCTCCAAAATGCCGATGCAACCCCTCACTGCAATTGCACTCAAGAACTGCGTAGTCAAGGAGAGGAACTGCACTGTAGATGATGGGAAGAGTTTTGCCTCCTACCAAGATATGAGAAATGGATCTGATGTCTCCCTAATGATCTCCCAGATGCATAAAATCTTCCTCTTCTGAAATCTGAGCTCCGAAATGATGGTGTGAGAACCTCCACTGCAACCCCAGCAACATAATGGCTCTTGCTGCAAGAATCACTGGACTGAAAGGAATAGCTTTGGCATTGAGCCAAGATGTGGAGAAGATGAAGATAAAACCTTCAAGAGCTTCTCAAGAAGGGAGGGAATTCTTGAACAAGAAATCCCTTGTGCTGAGTAGCATAGCTATCTCAGTTAAGCAACTGAAGAGAGCATGTAATTCGAAATATCCATGAATAATAAAAAATGGTTGTTCCTTCCTTCTTTTATGCCAATGAAGGCTCCTTGGCCATTGACCCCACACATTAGGGTTTCTTCCTCCTCAAGAAATTGTGTTGGCTTCCCAAGCAAGCCACCCCTCCATCTATTGCGTAGTTTGACTTGGTCAATATGACCTAGCCTCCTTGCAATTATCTCTTTTCACACATGGGTGTGCAAAACTAGCTCTAATGATGCTTCTCTTTTATTTCACGAGGGATTTTATTGACATTTTATTTATGAATGGGTCTCCTTACCCATTTTATTCTCCTCCTAGCTGAAAATAGCCAAAATTAATGTTCCAATTATCTTTATGCTAATTTGGGACATTACACACTATTTTTTTGCAATAAGACAACAACCATTATATGAGGAGAAGCAAAATAAAATATGAAAAATGGTTTCCTATAATCTGGGCTAACCAACACAAGATCTTATTTTAAATTCCTTTTAATTCTACAGAAATATTCATGAGACCCTAGAGTTCAATTTACTTCATTATCTTTCTTCCACATTACTTTAATTTCTTATCTCTTCATAGTTTACTATGAATCTCCTCAAGAAGTTAATTATTCCTAATAAAACCTGAAACTCTTTCTTATTAATTGGAAATGGGATGTTGTTGATGGCTTCCACACTCTTGGAATCATTATTCACCCCCTCTTTTTCCAATATGTTCCCTAAAAAATTTCCTTCACTTACAAAAAACTGGTATTTTTAGGATTCAAGGACAAGCCTTATTTCCTACATTTCTCAAAAGTGAGTCATAGGTGTTTAATATGTTCCTCATCTGTTTTTGAAAAGAGAGTAATGTTATCTAGGTAAATTACCAAAAACCTATAATTATCTCCAACAAATTCTATATCCATAACTCTATGGAAAGTGGCTCTAGCATTTATGAGGCTTAATGACATTCTGGCATACATGAAGGTTCCCTAGGGTGTGGTGAAAGAAATTTTATTTTTATCTTCAGGATGTAAAACTACCTGATTGTATCTAGAAAAACCATCCATAATGGAAAACTTACCTAATCCTATCACCTTCTACAAAATGTAATCCATTTCAGGCAACGGGTAATTGTATTTTAATGAGGCTTTGTTAAGATTCTTGAAGTCCACACAAAACCTTATCTTTCCATTCTTTTTTCATACAAGAACCATATTTTCCACCTAGTCTGAATATCTTAGAGACATAATTATTTTCTCTTAGAGTAACTCCCTTACCTCCTTCTCAATATATGGGAGTAGAAAAGGATTGATTTTCCTAATCTTATGCTTATATGGTTTCACCAAGCCACCCTTCAAAGGAATATTATTCTAAATAATATTAGTATAAAATGTTTTACATCATCATAAGACCAAGTAAACACATCCTTATAATCTTTGAAAAGGTTCATATACCACTACTTGTCTGTATGGGGGATTCCATTTTCTAGCTTGATTATCAAGGGATCCTTTTATGAACCAATGTTATAGTCCTCCACTTGTTCCTCAATTTCATGTTCAGGTGGTTTGTGTTGAAGCCCCGAAAATCGGGTCTACAACAAGGGGGATACCCACTCGGTCCGGACCTTGGTTAGTAGCTCCTTTTCCGTTTGGTGTAGTGGGTCCGACTGGGGATAATGGGACTAGTTTCCCAATATGTGTGTGTGTGTTCAGAATTGATATTTCCTTTCTAAAAATGTTCCTAAGTGAAATGCTTTTATTCTATTTCTAATCTAATAACATGCAAATTGTATTCTAATTGAACAGAAATATCCAATTCTAAACTAACCCAGGATGTAATCTTTCTATTATGTGATCTAAAATGATTTCAAATAACAATTGGTAATAAATATCATTCAAATGTTACAAGAAAAGAATTCAATATAGATAAACCATTTCGTATAAAAAGTTAGACGAAATAGTTGTGAAAAACATATCACATAATAAGCTACTCATATATTAAGCATAAATAAATAGCTATCACCGTACAAAAGTGCCAAATGATAACTCAAGCATTCAAGCATTAATATATAAACAACTGGACATAAATATCACTTTAACACAAAGGCAGAAATAGTTAAGAGATAAAAGTACCATTTATAACTAGTTCTACTCATGAGCTTCAAGCAATAATGACTTATCTCTTCTTAATCCAACATCCACTAAGAGTACAAAAGTGCAACATCAGTAGTAGATATTAAATGCAGATATCAATAAATCCTATTCCATTCATTCATCAAAACCTCCTCGGAGGGTGCAGAAGTGCATGTTCTGAGGACAAGTTTTTGACAAATTTCAGGACCCTTCTCTAAATGCATGAGAAGGGTTTAAATACTACTAACTAAATCTAAAAATAATTAATTACAAAAATATAGGATACGGTTTAAATGACCGTCCTATTTTTAGGCAAAAATAAAGCAAAACTAATACAAAATCTAAAATTAAAATTTAACAACTAACTAATTGTGAATCTATTCTTTGGAATTGCAAGCATTCAACATTGATTTGAGAAGAATAGGCTGGCCAACTTCAGACTTTAACTGTCCTGTGAAAATAGAATCGGCAACAGCTGGCGCTATCTTCTCGGTAGAATTGATGATACACTTGAGAGTCATACACTGGCTGTGTGGTTTTACCAGACATGGCCAGTAAGAATCCCAATTTAACTTTTTTAATCCTTTAATCAATTCTTCCTTTTCTTGGGCTTTCTGTTTCCAGTCTGTTTGCAGTTGCTGTGCTTTTGGTAGGTACCCTGGAGTAGTTTCAGAGATCAGATTTTCCTTGTGTAAATTTTCATTTATACAATCAATAATATTGCTGGCTGTTGTGGTTGCTTCTTCTATTGCTTGCTCTGCCTTCCTGATCTGTGCATCCCAATTATTAAAAAGTATTTCTTTGTGATTTACATGGATTATAGGTGCACCTGTTCTTTTCCCCTCCTCTATTTCTTGCCAAGCCAAATAGTCAGTAACTCTTTTTTCAGTTAAATCATAATCATGTTGTAAGTCTATGACATGATTAGTGATTTTATCACTTTCTTCACAATAAGAGTTCCATTGTGATATTCTTTGGCATAATATTTCCTTTTGTTGCAGTAGTTGGTCATTTAAGGAAATAGACTTTGTGATAAATTCTATGAGCTTGGGATCATCTTTGTGCATCTCTTGCATAACCTGTAGCTGTTTCTCTTTTTCAGCCAAACTGTTCTGATATCCAATCTGCATTTGTTGAAAATCTTGCTGTAATTTTTCAAGTTGTTTCTGAGCTTCATTGTTAGCATTGGATTGTTGCAGCTGTTGTTGCAAGACCTGTACCTGATTTTCTTTCTCATTCAATAATTATCGTATCTCAAATGCTTTATCAATGGCTACAGAGGCATAAGCTCCTGTGATCTGAGATAATTTAGTGATATTTTCAGTTGGATCAGTGGTAGGATCTTGCCATAGAACATCTAGGTGTTCTGCATCATGAGAGAGCACATTTTCCAATTTCCTTTTCTTCCTTTGTCTTCTTACCACTTATTTGTGTTGTGGACTATAGAATACATCAAGAGGAGGAATTTCCTCTATCTTGAGCATGATTTCAGAGGATGGGGTTATGGGAATATGTTCTGTTTCTGAGACATTGGTAGTTACTCCTGTGACTATATTTATTGTTGTCTGTACATTACTCACAAGTGTCTGCGTGTTTTGTCCTTAAATATTAATCAAATCATTGAATGTTTCCCATTCCTTATCTAATTCAGTTCTGACTGATGGTTGCTGTACAATGAGAGGGGGAAGATTTAACTTTGGAGAGGTTGAAATCTGTTGCTGTGAGAGTTCTTTAGACTGGGCAGTATCCCTTATTGACCCTTCACTTTTCGAGTGTTCTGAGGTTTCTCTTCTGGACTTTGACTTAGACCTGTTTGTACCTAAACTTCTACTAAGACTAATACTAGGAGTTGGTTCCCTTACAGGTTCCAAGCGTAATTTATCCAAAGGGATTGTAGTTAACCTCCTTTCTCTGTATATTTTGAATTCTTGAAACTCTGTTGGAGGAAACCGTATTTGAGCCGAATGTATAATTTCTTTAAGTGTGCCGTTTTCTTGGAACATGTCATCAAAAATATCTTCTTCTTTAGAAAACACTCTTATCTTGACTACAGTAGTGAAATTTTTAACAATATCATATGGGTCGAATGGTCTTCTTGGAAACTTGAACAAACATAAACATGTAATATTGTTTACTTCTTTAAATGCATGAACAACATCAAATAATGAAAAGGCCCCATAGGCCATAGAAAATTGCAGCCAGATAGCCTTTTTCTTGTCCTTCAAATCTTTAGTCAAACCTCCTTCTCCGCAGGTTTGATAAGCAATTTCTCGGGTGATGAGTTTATCAGGAACATACAAAGGTAAAACATGAGGAGAAGGAAAAATTCCAAAAACCCTAACATATGTAAACAATTCTTCTCCAAACCATCTGGCAACAGGTAGTATTTCTACCTCTGCTTTAGGAGAAAACCTTGGAGCATCTTTATCATACAACATTCTGTACAGGGGCAACATGATTCCATGGAAAATCTTGTAAAAATAGGGAATGAACTTTGAATCCCATAATTCTTTGTGATAAACATGAATGGGTAGGGGATCTTGAGTTGTCCATTTCCAACCCATTAAAGGAAACTTAGAAACATAACATATTGAATCCATCACATAAGCAGATAAGTAAAAAGGAGGATAAATTCTCTGAGAAACAGTTCTTTTAGACTGGTAATTCAAAATAGCAGTAGCTAAGTTGTTAGACAATATCTTAGCACAATCCACAATAGTAGCATTAACAACAGCATTCAATAACAGTAGCCATTCAGACGAAAACTTATTAATGTCTGGCTTTCCGAAAAGCCTACAGAGCATAGCAGCAGCAAAGCAATATGGAGAAGTGAGAGAACCAGTACTAGACATACCGTGTTTATCTTTCTTCAGTGGTTTGTCTCTCCTTGACCATTCCTTGGTGCATTCTGCCAAGTTTTCATTTTCTTTGGAAAACTTCTCCATGAACTGTTTGTTATAAGTTGCCTATGGCTCCGGAAAATGATACATGAGTCTCAAATCTTGTGGAGTAAATGAACCAATGAGCTCTTGACCCTGAGTCTTAAACTGTCAGTTTGTAATATCAGTACTTTTGAGTACCCATTTAACCATGTCTGTGTATGGAAGATTTCTAGGTCTAGTAGCTATTCGGTGCAAGAATGAACAAGCTAACTCTGTAATGGACGCATCAGAAGACCCATGCGAGCTTGCAGTAGCTATAACCTCCATTACTCTAGGGTTCTCTTCCTCAAGTAGATTATACATGCCCTCCCAAGTAGTGATACCAGCGTCTTTATTACAGGCGGTATCTGTATATAAGGGTGTCATCTCTTTATCTTCAGAACTTAGAACCTTGTCTTTCTTTCCCATAATACTTTGAATACTGCTTTGTATAGTTCTTAGTTCTTCGCTCCCGTACTTCACGAATTAAGTGAGAATAATGATAGAAAAAAGGTGACAGGAAGGTTTTAAATGCTAAAGATGTATAAAATATACCACCTTACGTGAAATAACTCTTCGATCAGAATGAAACCATTTTTCATTAATGAGTGACAACCAATTCATTGATTAACACTAAAGCACATAACCATGTCTCGATTTATGGAAATATTTTATTGTATAATGAGCCTTAAAAGATCTGCGATAAGGCGATCTGCGATTTGCTTCGCAATATCGCAAAATCGCAATATCGCAGATTGCAATCTCGTGGAATCACAATAGCGCAATATTGTAACATCGTGAAATCGCTATATTGCAATATCACAAGATCGGAATACATAACATATGACAAACATCCATTAATGCATTTTCCTCCGAGACACGATTTGCGATATATGTTATCGCACATCGGTTATTTGCAGTTTTTCAGCATAAGATATGACATTCTAAGCATGCGATGCGATGAATGTAGTTTCGCATCACGATCTCGCTATTTTTTGTGTTCCTCTTATAAAGAGGCATTCATTAACTTTTTGCGACGCGATATTCCTTAAAGAGTGATTTTATTCTATGCTATCATAAAACTTAAGTTTTTTAGATTCTTCAAGGAATATTTTCCTAAGTTTATGATAGTAAGTTTTATTGAAGAAAGGAAAAACAAGTTCTAAAAAGAAAATATTTTTTAAATTTTTTGAAATAAGGGTCCCCATTTATTTAGTATTAGTGATAATACTAAATAAAAAGGGGGGTTGTTGCTAGCCACAACAGTTTGGTAGCTACATATTTTGAGTTGAACAACCTATCTAGAGGAACCAAATCCCTAGGGATAGTGTTACCCTACAACTATAAAATCTTGTGTCCTGCAATGTTTTCTTCCGAACTGGCCTATTGTCCATCTATCATCCTCTTCCCCTCCTCGTTAATTACTTAATTTTAGAATTCCCCATGCTCTTCATCTATGAATAGCTGCTAATTTTTGACATTATCTGGTACTGATGGTCTATATAGGACTTTAACCTCATACCTAAGAAGTGGATTTTGAGGATTTTTAAAATTGCTTGATAATTTAGCCCAGGAATCATCTATCTGATTTCTTTCTCTGGGAAAGAATTGGATGTTGAAGGCTAGGAAAAAATTATCAATCAGATCCTAGACCTCGTTACAATAATCCTTCAGTATTGGATGCTTGGTTTGACACCGATCTTTTATTTGTTTCACTAGTAGCTTCGAATCTCCAAACACATCCAAGCACTCAATATTGAGGTTTCTTGTAGCTTGTATCCCAAGGACCAAAGTCTCATATTCAACAAAATTATTAGTGGGCTAAAACTCCAATTTGAAGGAGGGGGTTCAAACTTCCTTTTAGGGATATCAAAAACATATGTTTCCCATTTAGCTTGACTGAAGACTTTTCCTATGTTTCTTCGAAGATTAGATCATCTTCCTCCAACAACAAGCAAGAAAACTATTCCTCTTTACCATATACATGGGCGTTATTTGAAAAATTAGCTCTTGTAACTATCTTTACAAACCTCAATTATCTATATATTATCCTTTCTTCTCCATCAAACACCGGGATGGTAGCATAAGTTAAATCAAATTTAATGGATCCTCCAATATTAGACCCCCATGACCTAAATAAGAGCATACCAAACCTTGTAGGGATGCCAACAACTACAATATCCATCACTACACTTTTTATAGGGATTTGGGCCAAATTTACCACCAAATATTTAACCATCCCTAGAAACTTTAATCTCTTAGAGTCAAAGGAATAAAAATATTTATATGGTCTAGTTATTTGCAGCCCCAATTGCTCCATGATTGATAAAGGCATCAGGTTGTGAGAATCAACTGTTTCTAGCATGAAATTATCTAGCAAAAGGCCATGCACTACTAAGGTAACATAAAAATGGGTGGTGGAAGAGCCTTGTTCTTCAACATTAGGTCCAAATAATACCATGGGCCTTTCTTCTTGGAGGTTTAAACATCATGTAGAGGGTTTTCGTGGGTGGACACATGAACCGAGACACCAGAGCTTTATAATTGGGATGCTTTAACAATTTAGTCAATGAGAAAAATATTTTTACCTTCTCTAATTATTTTTGGAGATAAAAATCAGTAAGACTCCTTTCTGATACGACAACCTCAGGAGGCTATTTTTCCCTATCATAGACTAGTTTGGGTGGTAAGGGTGATTTTCTATTTTAGATGGTTCATGCTTATTAAGGGATGGGATCTAAGGGCTCTTTTTTCTTAGGTGAGACTGAGTCTAAAGGTTTCTTTCCCTTGATTTAGGATAATTTTGGGGATAAGGTTCCTCGTTTTGGCCTTTTATTGTAGATATCTTCCTCGAAGATATGAGATCATTTTTCCTATGCAGTTGTGCTTGCATGTAGTTAGCAAATGCCCTATATTAATTTTCAATATCACCATTATCTGGTAGTGCATCTAAATCATCCCCTCCTTCCTCATGTCCTTTAACTTCTTAATCGTCATCATAAAAAGAACAGAATTTATTTTCTTGAACCTCCATGGTTTCTTATTCCTACACTTCTGGATCATCCTCTAAGTACAATGGAAGCTCAACGTGATTGATCCAAATATTTTACTTCATGGATGCATACATAATTACATATAAAATAGCGTACAACAAAGTAACATAAACACATGAAAAGAAGCGAAAATCAAAAGAAAACATTAGATCAAGACACAAGATGATTTCATTACAGAGCTCACCTGATGTTGGCTACGTCTCTTGGCCCTGCTCAATGTGGGGAGGCCTCTTTCATTAAATGGTAGTAGAAATAACTTACAATAAATTACAAAATGACACCTTATACCTCCACTTCCAGGGATGGTATGAAAATGGAGACCTCTGCTGGAGAAACAGTCTACACGGTTGGATTCCTGGTGAAAAATCGTGAAAAAAGACTATAAATTTGACCCCGTTCTAACATTCCAACTTCTTGACCCCAATGGAATCTTATTAGCATAAAAAATATACCCCTCTTAGGTTTCCATCCTCCCATTATGCTATTGGTTCCACCTAAAACTAATTTCTCTTCCTTGGTTTAACCAATCCTACCCCCAGTCGAATAATAAAGGTCGATTTTTATAATTTTTGTGTGTGGTGAAGTTAACAACGAAGTCGTTGGATCATTGGTGGCAGAGGTGCATATGATGGGGAAATAATCGGTTTGAAACCCACTGCACCCCATGTATAGTGCAGGCCTTTGTTTTAAATTGTCAAAAATTTTGATATGGTTTTTGGTGTTGTTTAATTTTTTGGGATGCACGTTGGTGGGATGGCCCACATGAGCTAGGCAGGTTCCAAGCCTGTTGACCTCCATGTGTCACCAACGTATGATTAGGCGAGCCCAAGACTCTGATGGCATGAACCGTAATATCTATATATATATATATATATATAATAACGTTGGGGGTGGTGACCTACCACCCCAAATTTATGTTTTTCTTTATTTTTTTTCAAACATAGTAGTTTAAATTTCATTGGTGGTTTTTTAAGTTCACTGGGAAAATTAAAGAGGTGACAAATTCACGCATTTTGACCATCCTATTCTGTGCACCGACCCTTTTCCCAATTGTTTCCTTATTAGTGACTAAGAGAGGCCTAGTTTGACCAGAAATTTGATGATGAATATCTTGAGCATACAAACTTGGATTTGAGTGGTGTTCACACCATTAGAATCGGGAGGATGAGAAATACGATTTGGTCCTAGTTTCACTCCAATATTATGACTTTGATTTTTTATATTTTTCAAGGCCACTTCTATTTTTGGAGCCAATTCGATCATTCCTCTCCACTAATGAGCTTTTGGGCCTCCAAAGTTTCATCAGTCAATTGGAGAGTGAGATAATTGCTTCCTCACTTTCTCCTTTTAAATCTATCGGTACTTACTTGGATGCATTCCCTTGTAACCAATACGATGCTACTCCACATCTCCTTGCCACGAAGTGCTAGCGCTCATGTTGACAATGATATCCTTAGGTAGATTTTCCAATTATTTAGGTGAAAAATCATCCATTGTAGGAACTTGTCCAACCTATTAGGTTTCCATGATCAAAGAAGACTCATAAAGCTTCAAGATTTTATCTTTCACCACTGAGTACATTTTCATGTATACTATGAAATTTAGTCAAAAGGAATTGTCTCCAATATTCTCTAATATGGTGAATGGGCCATATCAGATTGGTATAAACTTCTCTCCTTCCCCCTTCATCCCATATTTAATGATCTGTAATCACACCCTGTATCCAACCTTGAATTGGTAATCAACCTGGTGTATGTCATGTTGAGATTTATATCGGGCTTGAATTTTCGCCAACGGCTCCTGTACTACCTGGTGAATCATTTGAATCCTCTGAATGAAATTTCGTGCCTTGTCCCTGTCAACTTTCCCACTGGAATATTAAGCTCTACCAAATACCATGTCTAAGGGATCCTTTCTGAAATATACAAAGAATGTATGAAATGGTGAGTTCTGAGTGGATGAATGCACTGCCCAGTTGTATGCATGTTGTGCATAAGGAATTTTCTTGTCCCACATCTTAGGATGCTTGCCACAATAGCCTCAGATTAAATATATCATTTTGTGATTGAAAACCTTTGTTTATCTCTCGGTCTACAGTTGAAGTTCCATTCTCCTCTTCAGTTTGTTGTCCATCAATTTCCAAAAACTCATCCAAAACTCTCCAAAAAGTGAGAGTCTCAATTAGAGACAATGGATGTGGGTAGCCCAAAGTGCACCCATACAAATTGGAAGAAGATATGAGCAGTTTGCTCTGTAGTGAAATTCTTTTTACAAGGCATTAAGACACACATTTTTCTAATTATATCCAAAATGACATATAAATAGTCATGACCTATCCTAAACAAAGGAAAACCACCAAAAAAATGCATTGAAACACTTTCCCATGGATGACTTGGAATAGGGAGTGGTGTGTAGAGCCTGAATTTTCTATTAGAAGGCTTGCAAACTTAACACGACACACATCCCTTTACATATCGAGTCACGATATTCTTCATGTCAAGCCAATAAAAAAAGCTCTGTAAATGACACAAATTCTTTCCTACACCAAAATGACCTGACACAAGAGAGGTATGTCCCGCTCTTATTGCATTTATCCCTTAATTGGTAGGAATACAAAATTTTCCAAGATGGCACAACAATTTTTCTTGCAAATGGTAATTGTCTACTTGCAAACCATGAGTCATATTTTCATAAACCTATTTAAAATATTCATCATCAACATATTGTTAAACATAAATTTCAGAAGGTAAAGAAGCAATATTGAAAACTATATATGCATAAATAAGAGGGAGAGAAAGCATATCGGTGACTTTGTTGCTGGTTTCATTCTTGTATTTGGTTACCAAGTGAAACTGTTGGAGGAATCAAATCCATCAGAAATGACGTGCTTGTTGAAGCTCGGTTTTCGACTAGAGGTACTGCAAGGGTTGGTGATTTGTGTGAATGATGGTCTCCTTTAAAATGAAATAGTGCTTCCACTTCTTCACACTTTGAGCTAATGTATAGAACTCCTTTTAATATGTGGGATAGTTCACAACAACAAGTTAGGAGAATGACTTTGAATAGTAACATACAATTTTCCATTGTTGCATCAACACTGCTCCCATGGTGTACCCAATGACATCTGTGTTGATCTCAAAAGGTTGTTAGAGGTAATGTATGGAAAAACCTGGTGCAATACTGATCTTTTCTATCAGTGTATCAAAGGCTTTATACTGCTCTCCTCTCAATTGGATGGTTTACTTCACACTTGTCAATGCATGTAAGTAGGATGAAATTATCGAGAAGTTGTAAATGAACCTTCTCCAGTATTGTATTGCACCCAAAATATATGAACCTATGTAAAATTGGTGGGTTTAGTCCACTTTACAATCGCATAAATTTTAGAAGGATCTATTTTGAATCGTTCATGTTCAATAATGTGACCTAAGTAAACCAAAGAGGTCCTACCAAATTCACACTTACACATTTTGAGAAACAATTTTTTCTTTTGCAAAACATCAAACACCTTTTTAAAATGAATCACACGATCTTCCCACGTCCTAGTGAAAACAATAATTTCATCAAGATAATAAAGTACAAAATCATCAAGAAGAGGCTTGAAATTGCATTCATCATTCTCATGAATGTGGTCAGAGCATTGCATAGTCCAAATGGAATTAGCATCCATTTAAACAACCAATTTTTTTCTTGAATGAAGTTTTCCATACATCCTTTTATGCAATCCTGACGTGATGATAGCCACTACACAAGTCCACTTTTGTGAAATAAACAACATTTTTCAATTGATATAAAAAATCCCCATTGCGAGGGAAAGGGAACTGATTCTTCATTTTTATTGTTTTGATTTTTTGTGTATTCTAAACACATCCTCCATGTGCCATCCTTCTTTGTCACCAACACAATAAGCGAACCACATGGAGAAGAACTTGTTCTTATGACCCCTTGTTTCCACAATTCCTCCACCTATTTCTTTATCTCCTCCATCCCAATGGTTTAAAACCTATACATACCAATATTTGGTAAAGGATCATCCTACTAGAGATGGATCTCATGTTGGATCTCACGCTTTGGATTGGTTCCTGAAAAAATCCCATCATAGTTAGAAATAATTTCATACAATTCCTTTTTATGAGTGGGATCAAAAAGTTGGAAATCTTCAAATGTCTCTACATCTTTTTCCCTCACAACTATCAACATGCACCCTTTGTTGGAATTTACCAACCTCTTCATCTGACCTGCACTTACAAGGCTGACATTGATCTTTGCATGATGAGACTTGACAATGTATTCTATCTTATATTTTGTGATATGATGCTTGTTTTCATCGCAAAAGAAAATTTATTTCGTCTGATACAAATATGGACTCCCCAATACCATGCCACAGATATCCAATGGTACAACAACAAGATCAACCTCATCTACTAGTTTGGATGAAATCACAAATATAGCTCGAGACTTCTTGGTTATATGTAATTTGGATTTTTCACGCACCCAACCAAGAGGGTAAGGTTTCATATGAGGCTTCGTTTCTAGCCCTAATTTATTAACCAAGGATTCTGAAATCAAATTTACTTGTGATCCTAGATCAAAAAATGTTTCCACTTTAGTATGTTCCATTATAACTCTAATGTGGAACAATTCAATCATGTTTTGTTCATTAACAGGAGACTCATTTGGATAATTTGTACTTGCATGCAATTTAAAATTTTCACTAACATGAAGAGAAAGGTTACCTTGTATGCCCAATATTGTGATCTATGTCTCATCACCAAAATCAGACCCAAGGTCTTGTTGCATGGTTTCCACCATCTTTTTCTTGTTCTTTCTACCAAATCTATTTGGTTTCAACTCTAGATGAAACTTCCAACAATTTTCATTATCATGGACTCTGTTCCTTAAATGTGTGCAACATGGCTTTGCTCCTTCCTCCTTCTTGATTGTAGCTTCCTTCTTTTCCTTTCCCTTCCCTTTTCCTGTGAAATTTCCATTATGAGGTTTGAAAGATGATTTCTTTGGTTGCTCTTATTTTTCATTCTTGCCCCTTATTTCAAGTTGAATGGCCTTCACACTAGCCACATCAATAGTAGTAGGCTAAAATAAGAACAAAGAATATAATATGTCTCTATGTAAAGAACCAACATACTTTGTTACAGTTTCTCGTGAATCAAGCGAAATACCCAAATTCAACGCTTGTTTTTTAAACTCCTTTGTGAGGATTTTTACATTTTTACCCTTTAATTGTCTCAAATATTTCCATTCCATTAAAGTATTTTGTCAATAACCCAAAGGATAAAGCTGATATTTTAATGCAAAAAAAATAGGACCAAGAATAAAGGAGATTAACCAAGTTTTTGTTGCCTTTTTGCAACTTGCTCTCCCACCAAACGAGAGTGGTGCCACTCAACCGTAGGGATGGTAATTGGATATTAGCCTCATCCTTCTTCATATGCTAAATCTGGAAATAAACCTTGATATGTATAATCCATTTTTTAGTTTCTCTTAATTACCTTCTCCATTATATGTGGGAAAATCAAAATTTACATCTAGCTTAAAAAATGGCTTCTTAGATGTATTTTTATGGTGCATGTTATGATGATGAGAATAGGAAGAAGAAGAATTGTCACTGGTGGATGGAGAGGGAGGAGGCTCTTCTCCTCCACCTCCAAGGTGTACCAAGGCATGATCGTCAATCTCTTTCTTCTCATGCTTGATTGTCTTCTCATATTTTGCAAAAAACTTGTCAAATTTCTCTACCGTGGTGAAGAAAATATTGCAATAATTTCACTTGTATTCCACTCATTCATCATAATCTTCCATATTTCATCTTCGTTGTGCACTCCCCACATTAGGATCAAAGTATTTTATTTTTGCTTCTTCTCTTTGGAGCTTGTTCATGGTTAACATTAACTCATTCAACTTGCATCAATAATACCTAATCTTATACCAAATTGATCCATATGTTTTATTACATGGATGCATACAAAATTTCGTATAAAAGAGTGTATAACCAGGTAACTTAAAAAAATGAAAATAAGTGAAATCAAAACTAAACAGGGGATCAAGACACAAGACAATTTTATTTCGGAGTTCACCCAATGTGGGCTATGCTCCGAGCCCTACCAAATGTGGGGATGCCTCTTTCATTAAATGAAAGAAGAAATAAATTACAATAAATTACAAAATGAAACCTTATACCTCCACTTACAGGGATGTCCTAAAAATGGAGGCATGTAATGGAGAAACGAGTTACACGGTTGGATTCCTAGAAAAAAATCATGAAACATGACTTTAAATTCGACCCTATTATGACACTTGCACTTCTAGACCCCAAAGGAATCTTCTCAGCATAAAAAAGTACACCCCTCTCAAGTTTCTGCCCTTCTGGACCTCTCTTAGTTCCACCTGCAACTCAGTTCTCGTCCTTGGTTCCACAACTCCTTTTCCCAGTTAAATGATAATGGTCAGTTTTTATAATTTTTGTGTGGGACATAGTTAACAATAGAGCAGTTGGCTCGTTAGTGGTGGAGGTGCATATGCTAGAGGCGAACCAGGCTCAAAACTCACTGTGCTCCACATATAGTGTAGTCATTTGTTTTTAAAAATTGGCAGTTTTGATATGGTTTTTGGCATTGTTTAATTTTTGGGGCTGCCCATTGCGGGGCTGGCCCACATGGCTTGGGCGGGTTCGAGCCCTGTCAGCCTCCTCCATGTGTCATCGTCCTATAGATGGGAAAGCCCAAGCCTTTGATGGTCTATCTTGTAACTATATATATGTATATGAATAATTTTGTTTTGCAGATTTATATATATTTTTAGTTTTTTGAAACATAGTAGTTTAGATTTCGGTGGTGGTTTTTTAAGGGTCATTGGGAAAATTAAAGAGGAAAAAAATTATCCACTCCCAATAGTTGGATTCCGTGCGGTGACCATTTTCCAAATTTCTGCCTCATTAGTGACTATTATTGGGCCTAGTTGACCATAAATTTGACTGTGAATATCTTGAGCATATGAAATAAGATTTGAGTTTCGCTCACGTCATTGGAATCAAAATGATGAGTAGTACAATCTTATCTAGGTTTCACTTCAATACAATGATTTTGTTTTTTATATTCTTTAAGGCCACTTCTCTTTTTGGAGCCACTTGGATTAGTGATCTTGGTGCTCTTTTCCCTTCCTCTACAATATTTGCAAAGGAGGTCTCCTATACTGAGGATTGAAACCCCAGCTAGTGGTTGGTTGATTTTGTCAAGGAGTATTCTTGTTTTCTAGATCCATCTTCACGATATTGTTAGATGGGTTTCTTATAAATTTATTCATTTCCTCAATTTTATGCTCTTGTGTTTCCTTTCCTTGATTTGAGGAACCGGATTCTTCTTTTCCCCTCCTCCTTTATCCATACTTAGTCCTCCTTCTCGACTTTCCAGTCGAGGTGAAATTTTCTTCAACCTATAAAGAATATATTTGAATTTTTTCTATGGTATGATACTTCCTCTTCCTAAGAGTGAAACCAAATGATGGTTCAAAAGCCCCAACAAAAACTACTTTGGCAACTACATCTGGAGGCGAGATTTCAGCAAGAAAATTATCATACAATTTATTGAACCTTTTATGAACTCTAACACATTCTCATTGTGTTTTTTCTTCATGGCATTGAATTTAGTGAGTATGTATCCATGATCCCTCTTCTCCCCCAATTTTTGCATGAAATAATTATCCATCTCTTCCCAGGTAGTGATTGAGGTATTTCATAGGGATTTGAACATTTTTTGGCCCGTCCATCTAGATATTTGACAAAAGGTATCAAGACTACGTCTAGGTGTTCAATTTTTAGATTTTCTACAAATGCCTAGAAATATTCTATATGCCTCTATGTTAAAATGTCATCTTCTCTTGTGAATCTTGGTAATACCTTGAGATAGTATTTTGGTATACCATTTAAGGGTTGTAGCACGTCTAATGGAGAATAATTTTTTAAGATAAATCCTAGTACAACCATATTGAGTAATGGAGGTGGTAGAAAGTTTATTACAGGTCCTTGTAGAGGCGTTATCTAAGTGACAACTGAATGGATCTGAGTTGGGAGTTTGTTGACACTTTGAGTTGGAATGTTTACAAGGATGTATTTGATATCTTCTATTTGAGGGGAGGGATGAAATGAGAAATAGGGTGAACTGACATAGGCTTCTTTGTCTTTGAATCTTGAGAGGAGTTTATCAAACAATAGACCACATTATTGAGGATATTCTAGCGCTTTGGAGGGCGAATCAGGATATTTTATTACAGAGTTATGAGATTTGGAAGAGGATACTTCTCGAAAGAAGGTCACAGGAGCATGAGGATTGGATGGAACTCTTTCCTTCCAGATCATAATATATATTATCCTTTCATGCTCACATAGAGGAGGAGTTCTTTGTTGTGAGGTATCTAAAAGAGTGCATGGCATTTTGAAAGCTAGGGTGATCAAGCTAAAATTTAGACAGTGGAGTCGCCAAGGTGAAATATATTCAACCCACAACCCTTTCTACTCATCTTAACAAAGGGCATACATATTTCATACTCAGGGAAAATATTTTGATTCGTCCCCAGAAACAATGCCAGAAGATATTGCGGTTCCTAGAGACAACCCCCAAGTTGAAGAGAGACTCGTGCCTATGACATATTCATGAGTGTTTTTAAGGTTAGATGAAAATTCATAATACACTTAGTACTCAATATATTTTAGAATAAAGTTGATTCAGAACATTCCTTAAGAGGAGAAATGTAGCAATATGATGTACATAATTACTGAGAGAAGTATCAATATTATATATACAACGACCAACATCAGATGAGCCTGTAGTGTTAAATTTAGATAACCATGGTATGTTATATGATTAATGTCATTTTACTTCAATATTTATTATAGGCCTGATTCAATTTAGCAATCACCTAAATATGAAAGTAAAATGTTGATGGAATATAATAATAGATCAATAGAATACAAGCCAAATAATATATCATAATTTGTAATTCCTTGTATAGAAAGTGAATAGATAAATGTTTGTTACGTCAGTCAAAAGGATACCCCAGCCAGCAAAGTCTTGAGTTGTTCAAACCAAATTCTCCAACAGCCAAATCAACCTTCCACAAGTGTCACACACACACACACCTCAAAGACAGCTCCAAAATTGATCGCAGTTGAACCCAAACTGGTCAATGCAAAAGTAAACCCTACAGTCAAAGGCACTTTGGTCAAAGTCAATGTTCAGCCTCAATTTTTGTGCCCAGCAGTACGAGCTTCAAAAATCATAATTTCTGCCCAAAAATAACAGTCAAAGTCCAAGTGTTGACCCAAAGTCAGTGCTGGTCTATAATATTGCAAAAGAGAGAATGCATTAATACAAAAAGACAATATAAGATCTATAGAAAAGTAAACAAATAATCTAAATACACCATCAAAGTGTACATAATAGCTGATCCATTTTGTTATATAGGAGGTGGATAAACTAGTACAAAAATGCTCAAAATATGAGACACTGAAGCCAAAGAGATGGCCTAGAATGACCTTGAAATGATCCCATAAGGGGGACTCCATAACTCCTGGATTACTGGAAGGAATACTGCATTGTCCCTGCTGCAAATGTCGGGACTCCAACTTTTGAAAAAATGTAGAAGTATATATCTGGAAATTTTGGAGCTTCGATGATGCTGAAATTTAATATCAGGGCTCTATGATGAATACCCAATATAACCCAGAAAGGATTTCCAGATCTAACAATATTTTAAAAATCACCCTCTTATGCCCTACAACTATGATTACTGGGTATGCAGATCTGAAGCATAATCTGATCAAAGATTACTACAATGTTATTTCCAATTAGATCTATGCTTGAAGGGTCGATCCATTCACTAGATCCTCAAGCTATAAGCTCAAGATCTAGCTCCTCCAACCTTGTCCAAAGGATGCAGCTATTGAATACACAACTGCTGAGTGAAACTCCACTGTTAGAGAGGGAGGCTCAATAACCTAATGTGGGATGCTACAATATAGCTCAACAATGATGGAAAAAATATTCCTAATGTGAAGGAATGGTTCCTCATAGGATTTATAGCTCAAATACTAGAAACTTCCCTCCTCCAATAGATCTAGAGAACTAGACTGCGCAATCCTTTAGGGGATTTTTGCTGCATGGAGGTATGAAATGATGGCCTCAATGTCGAACATAGATTTTCTACTCCTAGAAGGATATAAATGAAGCATAAGGTGCAAGGATGAATCATCCACCGGTTTCCTAGCTGAAATGCTAGAAACAACCACCAACTCTCAAACCCTGAAGCATGAATTCATTATTCTTGTGACTGAATGTGCATATGAGAGTGGCTCAGCATGGCACCAATGCCTGATGATGAATGGTAGGTCAAAGAAACCTTCCTAGAGTAGGAACTCAAAGTCACCATGAGTAAGGGTGGTATTTCTGCTCGGGAACACCC
Organism: Pinus albicaulis; assembly: GCA_034641835.2. Taxonomy (NCBI): domain Eukaryota; kingdom Viridiplantae; phylum Streptophyta; class Pinopsida; order Pinales; family Pinaceae; genus Pinus; species Pinus albicaulis. Next base: position 868,549,005 of record CM076576.1, on the reverse strand, counting down.
GTGTGCTAAGCAACACTGCAGAGTTAGCTAAAAAACATAAACATTCATATAAATTTCAAATGAAAAATCTAGATCTAAGCAGATCAGAAATAATAATCTAAATACTGCCTTCTATTATTCCTTCATCTTCATTATATAGATTATGAGCCTTCCATAGCCTTGGCCCACCTCATAACTACGTTGTACATGTGGCCACTAGCCTCCATGAAGACTACGTTGTCTCTCCATGATCTCCATCATGTTTTGAATTTAATTCTCACTCTCTCCATGATGTGTGCATTAGATGCACCACTTCCTCCACTATCTCATCATAAGTGCTCTATGATCTTACTTTGAATTCACCGTGATCTCAATTGACCTCCTCCAATATCTCCATGATTTTACATTAATGATACATGATATCCACTCTTCCTTCATTTAAGAAGCTTCTCCACTACTCCATAATGTAGATCTAGATCCAAAATATCCACATTCACACATCAAAATTGGATTTTATTCATTTATGGGGTTTGTGGATCCCTCCACCCTCTTATTTACTTAATTAATTAAGAAAATTAAGAGCTCTAATATTCCAATTATCTTATGGAAAATTGGGAACATTACGTGGTCAACATTGTCTAGAAACCCTAAAAATAGTCTGAAAAGTACAACAGTTTGTTTAGGTTCAGATTCACATGTGTGAAGGAAGGAAGCCTCTATGAGGCTGAATGAACCAATCATATCACAAGATGTATTTTTGTGTTGAGTTTATGATGAAATTGACATCATATCTCTCCAATTTATATCCATTAATGAGGGTGTGTGATACATCTATAAGGCTTATGAGCCTACATTACAAATATGGTTGACCTTGCACATGTGTGGAAAATAAAATCAAAATATATGTTCTTCTCATCCAAACAAGATGATATTTAGATCAATCTTGCACCTCTCCTAAAGAGGAATCCAAAAAAAACATAATCATCTTTATATGAGCAGTGCAACATGGATTTTGGACCTAGTTGCCCAAAATTAACACTCCCTCCCAACTGGGGAGAACTCCATCTATCAATATGTGCCATCCAGTGGTCAATACGATCGTGTAATATCATCACCACCTTCATCATGCATTCATGTGTCATCCTGGTGTAGTATGATTTTTTGGCTCAAGGGAAAAAAATCGAGAGTGAGTCACAAAGGCATCACACTCCGCTCACCCAAAGTCAGCCTAGAGGGTAAAACCTCAACAGGCTCAGAAACAGTCACATACTAACCTGAAGTTAGTTTACTAGCCCAAAGTCAGTTTAGAGGTAAGATCCTCATTAGACTTGATCCTAGATTAAGGTGTTGGACACAACCCATCCCAGATAGAGAGTACGACAAGCTCTGATGTGTCTATTATCACCAAATTGAGCCCTGTTGGGCTGCCTCAATGGTCAACTTGGAGTAACTCTTTCAAACCACTTCTAACTAAAGCTTAGCCTATTCAGTTTGAGAGGGATCTCTCAAGGGTGCTTTATGATATTGAATAATGATAGTACTATATGGATAACTCTATGAATTATGTCTTGGTTTTATATGATTGCAGGTTAAAAAATGAAGGCTTGCTACCATTGGGTTATGGAGTCAGTGACAAGCATCTCAATGACAAAGGCTCTCCTTGTGGAAGACGAGGCATGTAGATATTTAAATGAAAGGAGAATACACACACACAAAATTTACTCAATATATAAATTTTCAAAGGAAGTCAGAGCATGAGAAACATGAATTCTAAGTAATGAATGTTTTGATATTGAAAGCATGACATTGAGAAAGATATACTATAGTTTAATGCTTGAAAGGAAGTTAGAGCATGAAAAGCATGAATTCTGAGTAATCAAACATTAATATATTGACCGAAAGTAATAAGATACATAGGAAAATGTTCATGAAAACATCAAATGAATCTCAGGTGAAGGAGGAAGCAAATAACCACTCTCTATTACTGATCAGAACCTATTGAAAATAGTAGAGGTCGCCAGTAACATATTCAAACACTTCATTCATTGAAGTATTGTTTACTTATAGGCATCTAGCCTTTACATAAAATCTCCAAAATGGCTAGATCATTAAATTCTTTTACTTATAGGCATCTAGCCAAACATAACCACAAAATAGATATTTATAACTAGAAACTGGCGCCTACTAAATTAGGAGTTAGAGTCCTAACATAACTCGAACCCCTACTTATTACATTTTTATCTAAATATAATCCAACTTCCTCAAAAGGAATCATGGCCTTCAACAATATGAACCACAATCAAAACATAAATACCCTCACTGTCTTCATGAAACTATTATGCCTACTGTTAAGGAGCTGTTATGTTGATCATATGGTAGCATGATGAGCTGGCATCTCCAAACCATCTTCATGACAAATGTTTCGATTCAGAAATCCTCTGTTCGGATACTCTTTATCACTGCTTTGATACTCTTTGACTTTTCCCATGGAGAACAACTTTGAAAAATTTACTTACCCTTCAGAAATTTCCAAAAATTGGCTTTGCTGTAAAAGCAAAGTTTTTAGATACTTCCGCATTGAGATTCCGTAGCGAAAAAAATTAGGTAATATGTGTTGTACATCTACTACTTTTGACCATTGGATGGTGTTAGGTGATCAAAAACATTTAAATACGAGCCTTAGAGTTCCTTAACCAGGTCAATTTAAGTGGCTTAGAACCAAAAAGATATCTTTAGAAATTCCCTAGCAAAAACTGGGCTTAAAGCCTATGATACACTGTGGAATTGCCTAATTGTCCACAGATTTGGAAAAATTTGGAATTTAAGCCTTGAAAAGGTCCATCAGTGTACCTGAATGTGAAATATGATGGTATAATACAAAAAGGATCTGTTATTTAATATTAACTTCTCATTTAGTAGCAGATTCTTCATGAGTAACTTCAGTAGTTTCTTCTATAACCTTTATTTCAAAACCTTTCTTCTCTAATTTCGTCTTCATCATCTCCATATGTTCTTTCAATTCTTTGACTTGTCTCTGAAGTCTTTTATTTTCTTCCTGTAACCATAAATTCCTCTGCCTTGTATTTCATCATGATGCGCAAAGGCTGTGATCTCTTCAGTAGATTTTTGGCCTTCACAATGGATTTTTCAACCTGATCACTCACTTTATTTTCCACCTCATCTATCAACTATTTACCTTGTTTGCGTCTTTCCAGCTCCATGATTGTTTCAACAAGCTCTTCTCTAGTCTCTTTGAACTGTTCTTTAAGAAGGTCTTTTTCAATTTTCTCTGTGACTTTTTCTTTTCCCTTTCTCTGTTTGACAATTTCTTCTTTAGATTTGAGTTTTTCTTTCAGAAAATCTACCTCAAACTCCTTCTAAAGCTTCCTTTTGGATTTAACTTCTTTTCCTTTAGCAATATATGTCTCACTAGGAGATACAACTATGATTTGTTCAACTACTGCCCCTTTTCCTTTGTCTTTCCTCTGCTGCTTGCTGTCATTTTTAATAATCTCAGAAATATTTGATCTCGTGAAATTTTTTCTAGGTTTAAAAAGAAAACCTGAATCTTCAGTTGAAAAATCTAATTTCTCAGTAGTGCGACCCTTCCTTTTAACCTTGGACCCTTGTACCTCAATTGGTTTCACTACAGGGGTCTCTGAAATTTCTATTGCCTGTAAAATATCTTCAAGCCTACCTTTACCTCTGGTGGATTCCTTTGTGCTTCTTTTATACCTTTTTGTAGCATGTTTAGACTTGTTGATTATAGTTCTATAACATGCTTTATAGGTGTTGGATGAGGTGATTCTTCTTGAATGAATTCAACTTCTATCTCCATGATTTTAGCTAAAGGTTGCAAACCTTCTTGATGATCACCTTCTATCTCTGCAATGGTATCCATTTCTTGTTTAGGAGTGAGAGTCTTAGATTTAGAGGCTTTCCTTGGAATCAAAGCATCTATTTCATAACCGCTCATAAACAAAAAGGTTTCCCAGTCTCTAATTAGTTTATTCAGTTCTTCTAGCACTAATAATTTGATCAATCCATGGTGAAAAATGGAGGTTTTACTCCTTTCAAGTCTACCTTGCACCTTATCTGACATTTTTCCAACGCTTATAAAAAGATAGAAATGGATATCCATTAGTTTTTTTCCTATAAAATGAAGCAGCAACTTGAAATGATACATGTAGATCGTATGAAATCTACCCTCGTAGGTAAAGTATTTCTGTATCACCATCAATAGTTTAGAATCATTATCTTTGAGACAAGTTCTAGGAATCCCTACCGTCATATTTATCCCTACATGCTCAAGTTTCAGATAATCATCACAAATTTTTAAATCAAAATTCATGGCTTTAAACCATTCTTCTCCTATCCCAAGGATTCCTGTTGCTTGAGAAATGCTATAAGGTGAAATTGGAAAATGGAGAATACCAACCTTCATAGAAGTTCCCTTAAAATTTAGTGCAAGAACTTGTGAAACCTATCTATGATGACCCCATAATCTTGGAAAAAGCTGCATTCATCCTACTCTTATGAAAGCCTCCACGAAACTGGGATCCTCCATGATTAATTTCGGGCTTATAGGCTCATACCTGAATTGCAGGCCCCCTTTATTTGTATTTTTTTGTGTAGCAATTTTCTTTGTTTTGCAGCGGTGGCCTTCTTTAGAAACTCACACCTATTCTATGAAGACTAGATGACAGCGAGCTGTTATGGAAATATGGGGCTAGTATGACAGTGGACTTCTAGAGGAAGAGAAAATGACAGTGAGTTGTTTGAGTAGCAGCTTACAAGAATGAAAGACAAACCGTAAGGAATGAAGGGTAAATTAGGGAAAAAATGAAATGAAATTCATAGGAAAATGGTAATTGATGCCCAAAAATGCCCAAATATTTCAATGATGATCCTATCTAGACAACATGGCCTCGAAACACTCAAACTTTGACAACTCATAAGTTCACATAAACCATTGCAGGAAAACAATATTTTGTAGCGAATTTATTTTAACATGTTTCAAATTTTCTACAGAATTATTAGGTGTCTCTGCAGTGAAATATGTTAGGTTTTTACTAAAAACGTTGTAGACTCACGAAAATTTCGACAGGTGGCCAAATTTGATACATTTGATTAATTAAAGTATCTAATTCAGATTTACCCTTTTCACATGACTTGAATACATCCCTTAACAACTTAAAGCAACCTAAAAACTTATACAATGTCATAAAATTTATCATTTCATGATACTATACTCCTAACCAATCCACTTACAAACTTAGATTGCTCAAGTTATTGAAAATTTTGAGTGTTATTCCAACTTCCATTAGTCTTGATATGTCTCTATCCACATTTCCCACATCGTTGGCCATATGAGAGTTACTTCCCATGACTTTGAAACTCCATGGGTAGGATGCATGTAGGGCATAGATAAAAGAGATGGTGAACCATCTCAAACATCATAATGGTGGGGTAGAATAAAAACAAGGTTCGGTAAGCCTAGCCCCGTGTGTGCTTATAGCTCCAAGAAGTTATCCCTCAGCCCCCTAGATCTCCTAGAGCTCATTGTCTGACTCAAGCAGGACCCTCCCAATAGGGTATTCCCACTATTCCAAGCTTTTCACGGAAGGTTAGGAACTTGACCTTCCACAAGGGTTTTGTGAAAATATCTATGACCTACTCATCAGTTCCTATACGATTGAGCCTTAAGAAACCTTGATGTACCATTTCCCAAAAAAAGTGGTACCTAGTATCAATATGCTTGGATCGATCATGGAACACGGGATTCTCATAAAGATCAATCCCACTTTAGTTATCACAAAGGATAACAGTGGTATCTAGCACATGTCCAAATATCTCACTGAAGATATTTCTCAATGAAACAACTCCACAACAGGCCATACTCATTGTAACGTATTCAGCCTCGGTGGTTCTCAAAGCCATCGATTTATGCTTCCTACTCATCCAAGTTATCGAAGAAAAACCAAAGGTGAAGCAACATCCTAATGTGCTCTTTTGATCCACCACACTGCTAACCAAATCGACATTAGTATATCCATGGAGTCTCAAATTCCCAACAATGTATCCTAGCCCATGGTTGATTTTGATCCAAATATATCTCAATAGATTCTTGGCACCAATCCAGTGAATGTGATCGGGATCAACCATTGTTGACTCGAAGTGTTCATTGAAAAACATACGTCTGGACGAGAGTTCACTAGGAACATCAAGCCCCTTACAAGTTGCTGATACTCGGTGGGATTTCCCAACTCGAGCCTAGCAGTGCTTCCATACAACTTCTTCAGTTCCATCGATGTCGACACAGACTTACATTCCCTAATACCAAATCTCTCCAGTAGCTTCATGACATATTTTCCTTAAGAAAGGAAAATCTCGCTTGGCCTTTGCAAGAAATCCAAGCCTACAAAATAGTTCATCAGTCCTAGGTATTTCATCTCAAACTCGAAAGCTAGCTACCTCTTACATTGATGAATGAGAGGGTCAACACCTGTTAGGAAGAGATTGTCCATATAGAGAACCAGAATGAGAGGCCTTTCTTTATCAACCTTAAAATAAAGGTTTGTATCAGCATCACTTTGAGTGAAGCCAAACTTCATCAAGTAGCTATTGATACTCTCATACTAAGCCCTAGGGGCTTGCTTCAACCCATAGAGGGATTTCTTCAACCTGCATACATATGAGTCTCTATCTTGGACTTCGAACCTTATAGGTTTCTCCATATAAACCTCTTCCTTTATTGAACCATGCAGAAAAGAAATATTCACATCTATCTAATGGAGACTCCATCATTGCATTGTAGAAAGGGAAATGATAGATCAAATGGTGGTATAGTGGGTGACAGGTGTAAATATGTCATCATATTATATGTCTTCTTTTTGAGAGAATCCTTCGGAAAAAAATCTTCCATTGTACTTTTCATCACTTATTTCAGCTCCATGCTTGATCTTGAAGAGCCATTTCGAGGCGACAACAGATTTGTCCCTCGGTATTAGGACCACTTCATAGAAATCATTCTTCATAATGGACTAATATTCTTCGTGCATAGCATACTTCAAAACTTGATCCTTTACAGCTTCTTAAAATTTATAAGCTCATATTGTACAACTGTACTCATGGCTACTAGATACCCTTGGTATCTATTCGACTTCTTACTTTCACGGAATGTCTCCCTTGGGAGATATGTCTCTCAGCATATTCGAGAGTGTCCCTAAGCCATGAGGGTCTCCCCTTATTTTAAGGAGGTGGATCAATAGGATCCATTGGTCCTTCAACATCGGGTATAGGTTCATTCTTCAATTCTTCCTACCTTCCATCTTCTTCTTCTTATTATTTGTCTTCCATGATCTAGGAATATTTCTCACTTTCTTGAGGGCATCATCTTCATCGAAGGTGACATCGTGGCATATCTCCACTTCTCTTTGACTAGGCACGTAGATTCTATATGCCTTAGAAGTTTCATTGTATCCCACAAACATTCCCTTCTTTCCAGAAGCATCCATATTGTTTCTCTTTTCTTTCAGCACATGAAAATAAATAGGACTTCCAAAAACTCTAAAGTGGGAGACATCAAGCTTCTTAGCATATAAGACTTCTTCAGGAGTTTTAAAGTCCAAAGTGAAATGCGGGCATCTTGATCCAGGTGGATATTGGTGGTCACCCACCTATTCCACTTGGGCCCCCACCATTGTCTCTTTCATTTTTTCATTTTCGGCACAACTTACTATTTTTAGCAGTTTTTCGGGTCCTCAACTTCTGGAGCCGTTTTGAGGCCCTAAACGATGTTTTTTGGGAAAACAGAGAGCAACATGTGTCCATGGACCGATGTTTCTCATTTAAAATTTGTAGGCTTCGGATAGATCTTTCTAACGAGGTATGGTACACATCAAACGGAGATCGTATGCCAAAGTTACGCCCCTGGGAAGTTGAAACACCAATTTACCCAAACAGGGCCCATAGTTTTGGTGCTTCATCTCCTAGGGTTAGGTTTTTGGATGTTTCAGATTTCCCGTTGTTTCTAAATAATAAATAGGCCCTCGAGCCTCATTGTAACTCAGTTCAAAGGCCTGTAGCTGCCACATCTCTTCTCAAAGATAGCTACTAGCACCCTAGCTAGTTTTATTTCCATTTTGTCTGTAAGCAAATTTCAGTTCTTTGATATTAATGAAATGAAGTGTTATTTCCACTACATCTTTGTATTTATGGTTATATGACTATTCTATTGCATTCCTGCATAAATCTAGATCAGTGGTATCAGAGCGGTCTACTTTTTCTCGATCTTTCTTTGCATGTCCCCAACGAGGTCGGGGTATAAGGAGTTAGGGCTCGATCTGGTGGAACCTTTGCAAGATCAGCCTCACAAACCCCAACGGACGCCCATGGGGGATGAAAAGGAAGATGAGGGAGCAGGAGATCCTATCAAAATATTGCTCGAGGAGGGCCTCAAAAAACAAAGGAATGCAATTATGGATAACTTTGCTCAAATCCTTCAACGGTTGCCCACTGGCGGCGCATCTGCATCCAGCAACCACTCTGGAGGTGCGACTCCTTTTAAGGTACAAGTAAATTTTGACATTCCCATATTTGAGGGTCAAATAGATGCAGATTTCGTTGATAGATGGTTGACTCTATTAGAAGGATATTTCCCAGTTCATGACTTTTTCGACAGGGAGAAGATTATTTTTGCACTCCTCAAAGCTGCCCCCCATGTCAAGGACTGGTGGGAAACCCACTGTGAGAAAAAGGACGAGACAAAACCCTCTCTGTTATCGACCGTACCCACTTGGAATTCTTTCCGAAATGCCATCAAGGAAAAATATTATCCCGTGAGGAGCTATGAGGACAAGTACATACAATGGACCACGCTACGACAACAAAGGGATCAAGATGTGCATGAGCTGACAAATCTGTTCCATACCCTATGCACCAAGTTGGGTATCAAATATTCAGAGAAACATCTGGTGCTAAAGTATCATAGTTGTCTGCACAGATACATTCAGGAGGAAATGGAGTTCCTCGATATCTCCTCGCTTGGTACGGCATACCGGTATGCTGCCAAGATTGAGCAGAAATTCAAGCAGAAGAAGCGAGACTTTGGATCTGCAAATAAAAAGAAAGGGAAGGGTGCTCCCAAACCGTAGAACAAAGGACAGAGCCAAGGCATGGAAACTCAAGAAAACCTATCGAAGCCACAAGTAAAGAACAACACTGCAAAGCCAAAGAAGGACATGGGAAAGTGGTGTGAGTTCCATAAGAGCTCCACTCACAACACAAGTGAGTGTCAGGCCAAGCAGTTGCTGGTGGCCGAGATGAGGGCTTCTGATTCAGATGCATGCTCCAAATTTGAATCAGAACCTGACAAGGGGAATGAAAAAGGTAAACAGATTATTGATGCGGAGCCCAATGCCACTGTTTCCACTGCGAAGATCCAGAAGGAGGAACCGAAAGATTCAAAGGAGGAGGAAAATCTCTTTCACTCCCAGATGTGGGTAAAGGGCTCCCCAGTACAGTTCATTGTCAACAATGGGAGCCAAAATAACCTCATTTCAGCAGACACCGTGAAGCGATTGGGCTTGTTGACCACAGCTCACCCACATCCATACACCATCAGGTGGCTTCACCAAGGACAAGATCTTCGTGTCAGCTAGCAGTACCGCCTTCCCTATAGCATCAAGCCCTTCACGGATGAGGTATTATGTGACGTTTTTCCTATTGATGTTTCTAATGTATTATTAGGACAACCATACTTGTGGAAGCGTCATGCTGTGTATGAGTCTTAGCCTCGTGCTGTTATTGTTACTTTGGGAAATAAGTTGTACAGGATACCATAGGTACCACCTCCTGCCGCTATCTCTTTGGTTACTGTAAAACAATGCAGTAAGCTCATTTTCCAAACCAGGAAATTCGTTTTCCTGATGATCCACCCCTAGGGAAAGAAGAAGACTATGGCCTTGACCTCCAGACAGGGCTCCTCTGCATGACAACAACAAATGGATAAGGTTGTGGAGGAATATTGGACATCTTCACCTCACCCACAGGGGTTCCTCTGCACTGTCAGGTCAAGCACTAGATTGATCTGACCCCAGGCGCGCCGCTACCTAATCGACCGATCTATCGGCGCTCTGTTTTGGAGAACGATGAAATCAAAAGGCAGATTCAGGAGCTGCTACAGAAAGGTCATATCCGACCAAGTTCATCGCCCTGTGGGAACCCGATCGTGTTGGTACAAAAGAAGGATGGGACATGGAGACTTTGTATTGACTATCGTGCACTGAACAAGATCATTTTGTGGAATAGGTACCCGATCCCACAGATCGATGACCTTCTGGACCAACTCAAAGGTGAAAAATATTTGAGCAAGATTGACTTGAATTCTGGGTATCACCAAGTACCAATTGAACCCTCAGATGTGTGAAAGACTACCTTCAAAGCCAAGGAAGGCCTTTTCGAATGGCTGGTCATGCTTTTTGGGTTGACGAATGCTCCCGCAACCTTCATGAGGATGATGTATGAGATCTTGTGGCCATTCACCAACTCATTTGTAGTAGTGTACTTGGATGACATTCTGATCTTCAGCCAGACTTGGGAAGAGAACCTTCACCACATCTGACAAGTCCTCCAAACACTACGGCAACACAAGTTGTGTGCCAACTTGGAGAAGTGCACTTTTGGCATGACAAAAGTTCAATATCTGGGATACATTATTGATGAAAGGGGGGTGCATCTAGATCCAACCAAGATCCAAGTCATTCAGGATTGGCCAGCCCCAACCACTATAACAAAGCTTCGCAGCTTTCTAGGTCTTGCTAATTTCTACCATAGGTTCATGTTGGGATTCTCTCATATGACTTGGTCCTTGAGTCAAGTCACCAAGGGAGGAGAGAGAGAAAAATTATTTTGGTCGGAACCTCAACAAAAGGCATTCACAGAATTGAAAAATTGCCTCTGTTCTGCCCCAATGCTCACATTACCATACCTGCAACAACCATTTGAGATCGAGACAGATGCCTCTGACTATGCTATCGGGGAAGTTCTTACTCAACAGGGACATCCAGTGGCATATCACAGTGAGACATTGTCTGACACAGTTCGCAAGTATCCCACTTATGACAAAGAAATGTATTCCATTGTACAAGCTTGTCGACAATGGAAGAATTACATCTTGGGGAAGGAAACAATCATCCACATAGACCATTAGCCCCTGTAGTTCATACAGACACAAGGGAAGTTGCAGAATGATCGCCATCAGAAGTGGTCCACATATATTCAACAGTTTCATTTAAACATCAAGTAAAAGAAGGGTAGCACCAATAATGTTGCATACTTCCTTAGCTGACAACTGATCGTGGCGCTCACCACCGTTCTCAAATCTTATGGGCACGAGACTTCTGATTGGCCGCTTCTCTATGAGAGCAACCCAAAATTTGGCCACACTTACAAGGCACTCTTGGGGGGTACGCAAGTTCCCAATTTTCACCTCCAAGATGCACTTTTATGTCACCTGGGACACCTTTGTGTTCCTTCAAGTGAGCGTGCCAATGTGATATGGGAAGCACACTACAGTTGAGTCGCTAGGCATTTCGGGGTCGAGAAAACAATAGCTGTACTGCAGAAGTATTTCTATTGGTCGAACCTTCGAAAGGATGTCGAGAAGCACATCAGATCCTGCACTGCCTGTGTCATTTCCAAACCAACCATCAAGAAGCAAGGCCTATATACTCCACTACCTACCCCTACTTGACCTTGGGAATCCATATCCATGGATTACATGTTGGGCCTGCCTTCTACTAAGCATGGAAATGACAGTGTTTTCGTGGTCGTCGACAGATTCTCAAAGATGGCCATTATGGCTGCCTGCAAGAAGAATATCATAGCAGAAGCCACTGCTAAACTCTTCTTTGAACGAGTGTGGGTGCACTTTGGGATCCCACAGTCTATCATATCAGATCAGGATAGTAGGTTCCTCAACACATTTTGGTCCAGCCTCTGGTCAATGCTAGACACCAAGCTCACCAAGTCCACATCTTTCCATCCCCAAACAGATGGCCAGATAGAGGTTGTCAACAGAATGATTGTACACATTCTGCGCATGTACAATTCAAAGCATCCACACACATGGGACAAGAGCCTCCCATATGTACAACATAGTTATAATCGAGCTCTCCACAGTTCAATCAGCCATAGCCCCTTTTAGATGGGCTTGGGATTCCAGCCACTATGTCCCATTGACGTAGCCATGCCATTTGCGGCTACTCAAGCCGATTCAGCTCATGTCTAGTCTGAATTCGACAAAGAAAACAGCTTCATTGAGTGCATTCACTACATCCTCCAATAGGTTCAAGACATATTGGACAGAGCTAATGCTAAGTACAAGCAATGCCATGATCAACATCGGGTGCCACACAACTTCCAGGTGGGCGACAAAGTATGGCTAAATTTGCAGGAGCACCTCACTGGACCCCACCGCAAGCTTCACCCACTTTGATACGGGCCGTAAACCATCACCAAGGCTGTAGGGAACAATGCCTTCAAGCTCAGTATTCAACCATTCCTTGGTCTGCACCTAGTATTCAATGTGGATCGCCTTTGTCCTTACTTCCCACCTCTACTAGACACCTCTGACATTGCAAAACAACTCACACCAACAGATTTAAACCCAAACTGCATGGAACAAGCCACCACAGATTGTATCATGGACATGCAAATCAAGAACACTCGCCAACAAAATATCCAACTGTATTAGGTTGTCAAAGCTGGCCAACTCCTGCACCAAGGAAAATGGTTCACCAGGGACCAAGTTCAGCAGGAATTTCCTCATCTCATGGAGGAACTTAACACAATGGGGACCATTGCTTCCTAATGGGGGAGGAATGATCCAGGTGGATATGGGTGGTCACCCACCTATTCCATTTGGGGCCCCACCATTTTCTCTTTTATTTTTTTAGTTTCGGCACAAATTACTATTTTTAGCAGTTTTTCGAGTCCTGAACTTCTGGAGCCGTTTTGAGGCCCTAAATGACGTTTTTGGGAAAAAGGAGAGAAACATGGGTCCATGGACCGATGTTTCTCATTTATAATTTGTATTATTCGGATAAATATTTCTAACGAGGTATGGTATGCATCAAACGGAGATCGTATGCCAAAGTTACGCCCCTGGGAAGTTGAAACACCAATTTACCCAAACAGGGCCCATAGTTTTGGCGCTTCATCTCCTAGGGTTAGGGTTTTGGCTGTTTAGGATTTCCCATTGTTTCTAAATAATAAATAGGTCTTCGAGCCTCATTGTAACTCGCCTGTAGGCCTATAGCCGCCACATCTCTTCTCAGAGATAGCTACCAGTGCCCTAGCTAGTTTTATTTCCATTATGTCTGTAAGCAAATTTCAGTTCTTTGATATTAATGAAATGAAGTGTTATTTCCACTGCATCTTTGTATTTATGGTTATATGCTTATTCTTTTGCGTTCCTGCATGTATCCGGATCACATATATTTTGAACGTATGCAGCAGTGTTCACATCTTCTCCCCATAAAAACTTCGTAAGACCTTGGTCATATAGCATGGCATAGGAAAATTCCATAATGGTCATGTTCTTTCTTTCAGTTACACCATTTTTCTCAGGATACATAGTTTTGGTCTCCCTCTTAATGTTAGCTTCCCTGCAAAAGTCATTGAACTCATTTGACTCATACTCGGTCCCATTGTCCTCCTCAAAATTTTTATTTTCTTCTCGATTTGATTTTCCACCATATCCTTGAAAGTAAAAAACCATTTTAATTCTTCATCGTTCTTCTTGAAGAAAAATATACAGGTCCTGCAGGATAAGTCATCTATAAAAATCATGTAATGGTGAAATCCACCCAAGGATATTACAGGCAGCATACCATATAAGTTAGAATGTATCAATTGCAAGATATCAGATATCTTTGTGACACTTGAAGGGAATGGTCCCCTTGTATGCTTACCTTCAGCACAACCCTGACATATAAATTCATCATCATATTTAAACTCAGGCATCCCTATCACCACCTTCCTTGCTTTGGGAAGGGCTTTGTAATGAAGGTGTGAAAACGTCCAGTGCCATAACTTGGTTTGAAGAGTTGTATCACATGAGGTAGACCCCAACGGACTTCCTCCAGCCTGGTAGAGTGTGTCAACTCTAAAACCAATAGTAAGAGCTTCTTTTGAGTTCTTCTTCCAGATGCATACCTTTCCATCAATTAATGGCACCTTCAATCCTTTGTCTTCCATTGTGGAAATAAACATAAGGTTCTACTTCAAATCAGGTACGTAAAACACATCTTGTAAGTTGATGAATTGACCTTGAGATAGATGAAGGGTCATAGTCCTTGTCCCTTTCATGGGATCGATGGCATTATCTTCAAGGATAATTTCCTAATTAGTATCCTTACCAATCAAATTAGAGAGGGCTTCTTCATAACCATTGAGGTGCCTTGAAGCACCAATATCAATCAATGAGTCATCCAGGATGTCGGGAGGAGATGCAGCAGAGAGGGAAGATACAAAAATATATTCATTTTTCTTATTATAAAAAACATTAGATTCATCGTACTTGGAATTTATTGACCTCTTGAAAGGTTTCCCATTTCCATGTAAATCAGAGGGAGCCTTCATCTTTGCTTTGAACATGTTTTTAATTTGATTTCCATTTCCCATGAATTTTTTGTTGTTGTCATCGTCCCTGGGAGAGTCCCTTCTGTTGGGGCACTCTCTTGCATAGTGATCAGTCTTGTTACAAGTGTAACATATTCCCTTCCTTCCTTTGAGCCCTACTCTTCCATGGTTTTGATTTCTCCAGCCACCATAGTTATTATTCTTTGCATGAGCGGATAAGGCAGTAGGTTCACCTCCATTTCCATTAAATGGATGGAATTTCTTCATCATTATTATCTCTTCTTGAGTGCATTTCATCAAAAATTCATCAAGATCAGAAATCACATTATTATCAAGAATCATATTATTAAATACATACCAGTCTCGAGGAAGTCCTCCAAGAGAAATGAGGATGAGCTCTTGATCAAATACTTCTTCTCCTATAGCAAGGAGATCATTCTTGATTTCTGTGATCCTCATAAAATATGATTGGATGGATTCATCTTTACCCTTCTTGATATTCTTCAACTTGCTCTTGAAGAACAGAACCTGATTAGAATTGCTAGCCCTGAACATGCTAGAAATCCTATCATACATATCTTTAGATGTGCCCAGCTCAAAGATGTAAGAAACCAAGTGCTTGTGAATCTAATCCCTAATAATCATATTTTCTTTCATTTCCCCTTTTCTATAATTTCAATTTGTGTAATATTCCTAAATTAGCAGACAGCTAATTGGAATATTAAATTTTGATTTTGTTCTTAGATAGAGGAATAAGATGGGTAGGGAGGCCCATAAATCTCTTTAGTAGGCAAAAAATCAATCTCAATGTGAAAATGGATCATATTCATAGCTGGATAAAGCACCTTCATGTGTAAACAAGGGCTAATGCATGTGGACAAGGTCAAGTTTCACCAATTCAACAAAGCTAATGTGGAGGGAGTGGATCATTAATGACAACCCAGTGGGAACATGGATCAGTTTAGAAAGTTAGAATAAAGCCACCTTGAGTATGAAAGGGGACATTGCATGGAGACTAAGTCAAGGTTGACCAAATCAAATAGTGTTGTTATGGAGGAGTGGCATTGATGATGGGACAACGCAGTTTTGGAGGGATATTAATTGCATTATGATTCAAACCCTAATGAAGGGGACCCAAGGTGAGAAGGATCACATTTTTTAAAGGAAGAGGATGGCATCCGTATGGGATTGGCTTATGATTACAATTTTCTGAATATATGGTCTGTTTAGACATATATCTTTCTCTTGCTGTTTAGTTGGGATTGAATGTTGTTTAGCATTGGGTGTTCCTGATCGAGAATCCCACCTCTTCCCATTGAGTAGCTATTGGGAGAGTTTATATTGCATTGTAGAATTTCTGGATTAGGGCCAAGCTTCTCCTTTCAACTACAACATAGATCCTTGTTTTTGCAAGCTGCAGCAAGTGGAGACTAGATCTCTAGATCTAGGACATTTCAGTGCTCCTTTTCAGTGGAGGATGTTTCTACTTCATTAGGAGGACAGTATCGAAGGTCCTGAGCCTCATTTCCAGATATTTTCATTAGGCCAACCTTATTTTGATCCCTGCAACATAGTATACTTCCAGATCTTCGTTATTTCTGTAGGTGCAGTTACAGGGTGGTTCAGCACACCATTTGGAGACCTGATTTTCTTAGTGTTGGGGATATGCAGTTCACTTTGGAGATCTATTGGAGGAGGATATTCTATTTCTTATATCAGTTCAGCCACACTTTCCAGATCTGAATATTTTAGTAGATCTACATTCTTAGATCTCAGATCTACAACTTGTACTTGGTGTTTTTCTGAAAATCCTAGGGGGGTTCTTTAGAGGAGCTTGTATAGTGCATGGATCTGGTATAGATCTAAATTTTTATGTACATAGCAGCTATAGATCTGATATACAATCTACTGCTATTGCATAGGCTATAAAATAATGATGTGAGGGTTTCCCAACTTTTATACACGGTTGCAGCACCTGTTATTGCAGTGTTTTTGAGTTATTATGGCTTGGGAGGCTTGTTTAACTAAGCAGTAATGATTTGTTTCTCATATCGTATTATATTTGGTTGCTATAATGTATAAACTAAAGGATTCATGGGCTGTTATTAACTATTATAGCATCAATTTCTGAAAAATGCATTTTTAGTGGTTATATTGTTGATTTCATAATTGGGGAACATTACAGTGGTATCAAAGCATAATCTTGGTTCAGCCTGTGGATCTGAGCCATTATGCTATCAAAAGATTAAGAAAAAGGAGAAAAATATCAGAATGATGGAGAGAATGAGTTTTATCTCATCTCTTTTCAGATTGAAGAGGGACCTCACCAAGCAGGTCAAGCAAAGAAAATTGGAGAAAAGCCATGAAACCAAGTAGGGTTTCAAGATGAGGAAGGTCCATGTACTTCCTATCAGCAAAAATAAGATCTGATATTACATAGAGCTCCAAAGAAACATGCTATGCCCTTTTATTTTGAAGATAAGAGGCATGAATATGGAGGCAACTTAGCTCATGAGATTGTAAGTGAGTATCTTGCAGAATATAAGTCTCAACCTAGCTTTCAAGGAGAATCTAACTCTCCCATAGTTCATTTAGCTCAAGGAAGAAAGGAGACCTTGCAACAATAGAAGAAAAGAGGGTAATGGATTTCTATTGTCTACCTTTGATGGGTCATCCACATGCACAGAAAGGGCTTGGGTAATGAAGTTGGATGCATTTTCCTGCTATATCCAGTAGCAGAGAAAGAAGATGTTGAGATTGCAGTGCTGCACCTTGAGGGTGAAGCAAACATTTGGTGGTTCATCCATTTGATTCATGCAAAAGTGATTGCATATGCATATTTTACTCAAAGTTTGATCAAGAAGTTTTACAAGAATAAACCAGAGGAGAAGAAGCCTTCACCACCACATAATGAAGGAGCACTTGCATAAGGAGAAATAACCCTTGCATCTTTGCCAAGTGGTCATCATCTCTTGACATATGGGATCCCATGCACTATTCTGGAGATGCATGAGGAGGAGGATACTTGTACCAGCGCTAATGTAGCCATGGAAGAGCAACCATAATCATCAATAGTTGGGGAAGCCACCACACCAGAAGGAGGAACCCTTGTAGCAGTACAAGATGCTCCCAAGCTTTACCAAGGTATGCACATGTTTCCATTTCTAGTTACTTCAGCACATCATATGGTGGATTGTGGGAATGTACCATTGCATGACCTAGGGTCAAAGTATATTGCTCATTTGGAGCAACAAACTATCACTTCGCTGAGCATCCTTGAAGTGTTCAAGGAGGCGATATACAGTCATCCTAGTGTATCATTGTTGAGCTGGACACAACTCTTGGGGTTGGAGTGTAGATTCTTGAAGGATGGGATGAGTATTGTCTTGATCCATGCATTGCAGAACTATGTGTTCAGCATTGGGCATGATCTTGAGACAGCAGTTGCACCATCATGGAGATCGGCAACACTGTCATTGAGTAGTAGTGATGAGTTGGGGGCCTAACTATTATTAGGACATTTTGATGACCATTATACTTGTGTGACATTGGATAGGCAGATTATTTATGGAGGACATTTTATGATGGATGACATATTTAATTATTATGATGGATACTTCTTGATGAGCACTTCACATCTTAATGAGAATTTTTTTCCTATATCTTATTTAGATCCTTATGCAGTCAACTTGGTCATTAATGAGTGGTCTTCATTTGGAGATCTCCAGGAGATTGCATTTCAACATCCCATGAAATGCAAAGATAGAAATAGGATTTGGGAGGATGGTATTCTGCATCGGAGGGATAACTATTTTGATCATAATTTTAGACACTCACCATTGGTTGGATGGGTGATTTTGATGAGCAAGAGGTTGGGAAGCCACTTGCAGATTTATGACACCAGGCAGCAGGAGGCAAGATTGCATTGGTTACTCTTGAAAGAGTTTCTTCATCATATGACACACTCCATTTCAAAGAGTAGGTTAGTGGATTGAACTTGGAATGGCACTTACATCATATGGCAGTAAGGATTTTGGGTATATTGGGGTGATATGATATCTTTCATATCAACCATAATTTTGTTGCTCCATAGTTTATATGGTGATGGTGTGGGAAGGCAACAAGAGTTTTTTTTGCTTTGGTTTTTATTGGGAGGATATGGATTGATTTCCTTCCATACCTTGCATAATTTTGCAGGAGTAGGTGATGGCACTATCATGGTGCAAAGGGATAATCCTTAGCCTTGGAGGATTAGGAGGTACTTCCACTTTGGAAAGAACCTCCCATATATAGCATCATTATGATTGATGGCTTTGACATGCGGTATGTCAAAAGATGGAGCTTTGAGATGAGAGGAGCCTTATTACAAAGGCCAACAACGTTGTCACTTGGGAGCTTGATTTTTTTGAAGGAGTGTCCCCAGGATCACTTCACATATGATGCACTTGATGGGCAAGTAGAAGATGAGAGTGATGGAGTGGTGGATGGAGACATCTATTACCATGATATGATCTTCTTGACTTGGATTTGCGAGCATAAGAATACGGATATTCATGTAGCACATAGTTTGTTCCTATTAATGGGAATATATCATGCCCCTTTGGAATGCTCATTCATGGATATTAATATCATATTACTCTCATTACATGGTTAGTATTGTGTTTTTGCACTTATTTCTTATCAAACTTAGTATTTTCATTCTCTTACCATCTCTATACAATGCATTTCTCCACAAAAGGGCAAGCCTCTATTTGGGCTTCATGGTCATTTTGGGACCAACATCTATGATGGAGAGAGCCATTTATTGTATGGCTTTGGTCAAGTGTTGTAATATTTCCTGTATGTTTAGTTGATAAAAAATTCCATTTACTATTCACTTGTAAGTGTGATGATGTGTACAACTATCAATTTGTGGGGAGACAACTTACCACATCATGTTCTAAAACTGCAGTTCGTAAAACTATGTTGTGACTACTTGAGAAACTGTTGGTACCTTCTAGCACTATATGAAACCTTAATTACTTCTCTCATTTGGATTACATATGATGATAATTTCATATTCATTTTATATGGGATGATTTGGGTAAGAACCAAAGAGTGGGTCTTTGAGGATCCTATTGCCTTTTTTCTCCATGAAGGCCATATTATTGCAGCCCATATTAAGTAGCACCTCTACACTTATCATAAGTGCAGAGAGAGATAGAGTGGGATGGAGAATTTGGTCCATCATATTCAGCTATACAACCCACCTTCTTTGCAGGAGCATAAGGTGGAGGAGATGTTTCATGAGTTTCCATGTTGGAGGGTGACTCACTTTCTGTGGATGATAGCTTGGGGATGGAGGCTTAATATGGGAATGATAATTCCCAATTTTATTTCAGATTCCATGCCTCAAGAAGGCCTCTAGGCTACATATGGTTGCTTCCATGGATATCCCACTTGTTCATGATGAGAGCCAATTGGAATTTTCACCAAAGGCATACTTATACACTTGGGAGGAGCAACTTGAGCACATATTGTTGAGAGAGCATCTTGTTATTTGGAAGAACCTATCATATGAGGATGCTACAAGAGGAAGAGGACAACCCCTTCAGCTCTATCCTTGTATTTTCTTGAGGAAAAGCAACATTTGGGAGGGGAGGACTGTAATATTCCTAAATTAGCAGACAACTAATTGGAATATTAGATTTTGATTTTGTTCTTAGATAAAGGAATAATATGGGTAGGGAGGCCCATAAATCTCTCTAGTAGGCATAAAATCCCTCTCAATGTGAAAAAGGATCATATTCATAGCTGGATAAAGCACCGTCATGTGTAAACAAGGGCTAATGCATGTGGACAAGGTCAAGTTTGACCAAGTCAATAAAGCTAGTATGGAGGGAGTGGATCATTAATGACAACCTAGTGGGAATATGGATTAGCTTAGAAAGATAGAATAAAGCCACCTTGAGTATGAAAGGAGACATTGCATGGAGACTAAGTGAATGTTGACTAAATCAAACAGCGCTGTTATGGAGGAGTGGCATTGATGATGGGACAACGCAGTTTTGGAGGGAGATTAATTGCATGATGATGGAAACCCTAATGAGGGGGACCCAAGGTGAGAACGCTCACATTTTTTAAAAGCAATATGATGGCAGCCATATGGGGTTAGCTTATGATTATGATTTTATGAATATATGGTCTATTTAGACATATATATTTCTCTTTTTTTTTAGTTGAGATTGAATGTTGTTTAGCATTGGGTGTTCCTGATCAGAAATCCCACCTCTTCCCATTGAGTAGCTCTTGGGAAAGTTTGTATTACATTTTCCACTATCTAGATTAGGGAAAAGATTCTTATTTCAACTATAGCACAGATCCTATTGAGGGTTTGGTTGTTTTTGCAAGCTGTAGCAAGTGGAGACTAGATCTCTAGATCTAGGCCATTTCAGTGCTTCTTTTCAGTGGAGGAGGTTTCTACTTCATTGGGAGGAAATTATTGAAGGTATTGAGCCTCATTTCCAGATCTTGGCATCAAGCCAGCCTTATTTTGATCCCAATAGTATACTTCTAGATCTGAGTTATTTCTGTAGGTGCAGTTGTAGGGTGGTTCAGCACACCATTTGGAGAGCTCATTTTCTTAGTATTGGGGATCTGCACTTCACTTTGGAGATATATTGGAGGAGGCTATTCAGCCACACTTTCCAGATTTAAATATTACAGTAGATCTACAGTCTTAGATCTCATATCTACAACTTGTAGTTGGTGTTTTGTTGAAAACCCAGAGGGGGTTCTTTAGAGGAGCTTGTATAGTGCATGGATCTGGTATAGATCTAAATTTTTATGCACATAGCAGCTCTAGATCAGATGTACAATCTATTTTTGTTACAGAGGATATAAAATAATGCTGTTATGGTTTCCCAAATTTTATAGATGGTTGTAACACCTGTTATTGCAATGTTTTTGAGTTATTATGGCTTGGGAGGCTTGTTTAACTAAGAAGTAATGATTTTTTTCTTATCTCCTATTATATTTGGTTGCTATAATGTATAAAATAAGGGACTCATGGGTTTTTCTTAACTATTATAGCATCAATTTCTAAAAACTACATTTTTAGTGCTTATATTGCTGATTTCCCCATTTTGGAATATTACACTTTGTGGTAGCCAATGCATTTGATGGAGGCTCATGGACCTTCCCCTACACATATTCCATGATATCTTGGTATTGCAAAGCCAAATCCAAGGACATATTCCATGCATGATCATCACACTTGTCTGTCAACTTATCACCAGATGTGAAACCCTTATATGTGGAGGCCATTGATGCTTCATAGGATTTTTTCTTCGGTGATTGGTTTTCACACTATCTTGGGCTTTGTATTGACCTCAACTCTGATACCATGTTAAATTTAGAAAACCATGGTATGTTCTATGATTAATGTAGTTTTACTACAAACTTTCTTATATGCCCAATTGAATTTGTCAATCACATAAAAATGAAAGTAAAATGCTAATAGAACATAATAATAAATCAATAGAAGACAAGCCAAATAATGTATTAGAATTTTTAATTCTCCTTGTTCAGCAAATGATTAGATAATTTTTTTTACAGCAGTCAACAGGACTCCCTAGCTAGCAAAGTCTTCAGTTGGTCAAACCAACTTCTCCAACAGCCAAATCAGTCTTCCAAAAGTGTCACACACACCTCAAAGATAGCTCCAAAATTCAATGCAAGTCAACCAAACTGGTCAATGCGAAAGTCAACACTGTAGTCAAAGGGGCTTCAGTCAAATTCAATGTTAGGCCTCAATTTTTTAGCATAGAATTACGACCTTCAAAAATTGGAATTCTGCTGAAAAAATGTAGTCAAAGTCGAAGTGTTGACCCAAAGTCAACTCTGTCCAGAAACCCTAAAAATAGTCTGAAAATTGGAGTGGCTTCTTCAGGTTCAGATTCACACATGTGAAGGAGGGAAGCCTCTGCTAGGCTGTCGAAATCAATCAGATCACAAGATAAATGTGTGTGTTCAGTTGATGATGAGATGGACATCATCTCTCTCCAATTTATATCCATCAATGAGGGTCTAATTACAAATATGGCCGACCTTGCACATGTGTGGAAAATAAAATCAAAATATATGTTCTACTCATCAAAACAAGATGATATTTGGATAAATGTTGCACCTCTCTAAAAGGTGAATCCAACAAAAATATAATCATCATCATATGAGCAGTGAAATATGGAGTTTGGACCTTGTTTCCCAAAATTAACATGTATCCTATCAATCAGTATAGTATTTTTGGTGGAATACTTGTGGAGGATATGAAATCAACACACTAGGCTTTATTATAGAATTCGATGCATCAAAATTCATAATCAAATGAAAAGAAAGGGATATTGATGGAATGAAAGATACATCGAGATCATTTTAAGGATATGGTTTTCATATCAATATGGGAGTCCTTCATCAACATTTGACTTATAAGAATCCATAGATTCATGAAAACACATCTGAAAGCTACTATTACATGTAATATGAGAAGAACATTGAAAATATATGGAAACAAACATAGAAGGAATACATGCTACACATTAAGATGAGTCAGAATTCCCAAAAAAAATGTATTAATATTTCACGAAGCACACATTTCATCAACATTATACAACACTTCTCTTTTAGAAAAAAAAGCTCAAGAATTTTCAACCCTTTGTTTAGTATCAAATAACTCTTTTTATAGGGCCTTAGAGGGAAGAAACTATTACAAATATATTCCTACTTGATTTCAAAAAATTGTAGAATCATAAAAAACTTCAACGTGCTCTGTAACACAACTGTTCTAATCAAATTCTAACTGACAGAATCAAAATAAAATATTTACAAGAAATATAAATCAAGTGTTGTGGTTGACAAAATCAACAACATCTCTAGTCATGATGGGTAGGAGGTGAAGGATCAATCAATGGCTTTTTGATCTTGAGCATAGGAGGATTGATGAACTTTTCACATCTCTGCCACAAGGTTGGAGCTGGTTGAGTAGCTCAGAAGAAAAGCTGATATGAAATTTTAATATTGGCAAGGCCTGAATAGTCCAGTATAGAATGAATCAGATTTTTCACTAGCCCCAAGAGTTGGAACTACCTCTTAAGATAACTTACCACTATTTTTCCCTTTAGAGTGGTAGTATTCTAATGGGAAGAGTCTACTTTTCTCTTGGCTTCTACCATTCTCTGGCTATAGTATTCCGATTGAGTTAGCTCTCCCACAAAGTCCCAATAGTTGGGCAATCCTGACGTGACAATATATTCAAACTTAATTTTGAAAGAAGTGAAATTATTTAACACTACCTCCACGAATTTCCCATCCTTGACTCTAGCTTCCCCCTTCTCACAAAACTTAGAAATATCCATGACAACACTCACTCTATATACCACATCTATAGGCCTCAAATAAGTAGGATGGGATATCAAATAGAAGGCCAAGTTTCATCAATTGGTTTAAAAATCCCAAGGTGGATTTGTTAGCTACATTAGCATCCTCCTCCCCAAAAGTATGAGAAATGATAGACAAAATGGGTTAGAAGGGTTTTTCAAAGAGGGTGGTGGAAAAATTGTCAATATCTCTCTCTATCTCTCTTTCTCGCTCCAACACTTTGCCTTTGTCTCCCTTTCCCACTATCCTCCCCTAATTCTGTGTTAACATATATTTATCTCTCTCTCTCTCTCTCTCTCCCTCATACACTTTCCCTTTGTATCCCTTTCCCACTATCATCCCATGTTTTTTTGTTCACATCTATCTATCTCTCTCTCCCCCTCTCTATCCCCTTCTCTCTCTCTCTCTCTCTCTCTCTAGATCCCCTGTCTCCATCTGGATCACTCTCTCTCTCTCTGGATATTTCACAAAAGTGTGCATACCTGGTAAGTATATAAACTATCACCATGATGAATTTTTGATCCCATGGTAAGTTTTTAAAAATCCCGAGTTCCCTCCTAAGGTAGAGGTTTGCAATTCCAATAGAATATATTTTTTTATTTTGGAATTATTACAAATATGTAAGTGATATTTGTACCATAATGAATCATTTTTCCATTTAAATGTATCAGATGTACTAGGATCTTCCTACAACTTTTGAATGAGTTTACACACTTATTTGTCCTTCTTCCAATAATCCCTTGCTTCGGTTATCCAATTTGGTTAGAAAATAGAAATGGAAAAAAGCAATGTTTCCACATCCTCATCCTTTCTTGAGAGTGCATTTGCAAGAACATTTGGCTTCCCTTTTTTGTAGATGATTTGAAAGTCATAACCTAACATATTTGTGACCCTTTTTGGTGCTCTTCTGAAGATAATATTTGTTCCCAAAATTATTTAAGACTATCATGATCTATTTTTACCTTTAAGTGTCTTTCCATTAGGTAATGTATCCATTTGTTTAGTGAATGTAGTATTGCCAACATTTCCTTCTCATAAATAGCTTTGTGTATATACTTTCCTTTGATTGAATGACTTTCAAAATAGATGGGTCTTCCTTCTTGCATTAAAATGGCACCAATTAAATTTCTTGAGGCATCACATTATAGAATAAAGGTTTTTGTGAAGTTTGGCGTAGCTAGTACTACTGCATGGCACATTGCTTCTTTAATATTTTTAAAGGCCTTAGTTGCTTATGAAGTCCAAGAAAATGCACCTTTCTTCAGTAATGTTGTTAGAGGTATTGTTATTCTCCCATAATTATTAACAAACATGCGATAGTACCTTCTCAGGCCGATAAATCCTCATGGATTATTTATGATTTTTGGGATTTTTCATTCCCTAATGGCTTTAATTTTGTTGGAATCTACCTTAACACCTTGATGAGATACAATATGACCCACATATTCCACCTCCTATAATCCAAAGAAACATTTGGATGTTTTTGCATATAATTTTTTCTCCTCCAATAGTTTGGGTAGCCTATCAACATGTTGAACACGATCCTTCCAAGACTTGCTATAGATTATTATATCATCCAAAAATACTAACAAAAATTTGTTAAGGAAGGGTTTGAAAATGGAATTCCAAAAACCTTGAAATGTAGAAGGTGCATCCATAAGGAAAAAAAGGCATGACCAAAAATTCATAATGACCCTCATGAGTTCTAAAAGTTGTTTCCAGAATGTCTTCAGTATTCATTCAAATTTGATGATATCCTAAATGAAGATCGAACTTGGTGAAGTAAATTCCTCAATATAATTCATCCAATAATTCATCAATAAAATCAATGGTAAATTTATCTTCAATAGTCAGCTTGGCTAGCTCCTTATAATCTAGAAACGTGCGTCATGATCCATCCTTCTTATGCACCAATACTACTAGAGTAGAGAAAGGACTTTGACTAGGTTTACACCGGTCTACAACATCTCTACAACCATATGTTCCATTTCACTCTTTTGGGAATAGGGATATCTATAAGTCTTGAGGTTTGGAGGAACGGTTCTTGGAATCAAATGAATATGATGATCATGACGACGAATATATAGGAGGCCTTTGGGAGTCTCAAATACCTTGGAATGATTTTCCAAGACTTTTTAGAGATCTGTAGAAATTGATTACTTCGATGTTTGAACCCCTAGTGTTGTGAAACATCTCCAAAAATAGAAGAAAAGGGAGATCAACACCTTAGAAATCAGCCACTTCGAGGGGGTAACCTCCCATACATTACATAAATGAACAATTCTTGGATGATACAAATGAAAAAACCTCCTTTCTATATATAGGAGTCTATGGGGCCATAATGTAATCCTAGTGGGGCCACAATGTAATCCTAGCCGACCTAAAAATAATAATTTAAGGGCATAATAATAACAATATGGGGGTTACAGGGGTACAACAATAATAATAAGGGGGTTACACTAACAACAATAAGGGACTATACCAGTAATATAGGAACCTAACGTGCTCCTCTCCTTCAAAAAAGTGTTGTCCTCAACGCTTGAGTAGTTCCAGGTGCTTTTGTAAAAAACTCTCATCCTCCCATGTAGAATCTTCAGTGGGCAAGTTCTTCCATTTGATGAGATACTCTGAAATTAATCAATTTCATAGTTGTCGAGTTCTTTTTTCTGTGACTGCTTCAGGTTCCAATATGGTTTTTCCTTCCTCATCAAGTTCTGGAAATATTGTTTGAACTAGAAATTTGTCCCCTATAATCTTTTTTAAGCATGAAACATGGAAAACTGGATGCACTCGCGAAGAATAAGGAAGCTCCAATTTCTATGCCATAGTACTAATCTTTTCCAAAACCTTGTAAGGACAATAGTACTTTGGGGATAATTTATTATCCTTCTTAGCTTGCTTGAGGGACATTTGTTTGTATGGTTGTAGCCGTAAAAATACCCAGTCTCCAAAATCAAAACTTCTCTCACTGCGATGTTGATCTGCATGTTGTTTCATTCGATTTTGTGCCAGATTTAGGTTATCCTTTAAGAGTTGGAGAACTTCTTGTGGATGCTCGATGTGATCCTCCACTGCTTTAACCCTAGAATTTTCCCTTAAATAAGATGTGATGGATGGTGGATGATATCCATAAAGTGCCATAAATGGGGTCATTTTTGTCGCAGTATGGAAGGAAGTGTTATACCACCATTCATCGAGAGGTAACCACTTGATCCATTGTGATTACTTATCAGATACAAAACAACAAAGATATCCTTCCAAACATTTATTCACTATCTCTATTTGACCATCGGATTGAGGACAATAAGATGAGCTATGAGCTAGTTGAGTACCAAAACAAGAAAATAATTCCGTCCAAAAATTTCCTGTAAAAATGGGATCTCTGTCACTTACAATAATCTTCAGGTTTCCATGTAGCTTTTTAATTGTTTCCATAAATGAAGTAGAAACTGTACTCACTTTAAATGGATCAGATAATGCACAAAAGTGTTCATACTTTGTAAGTCTATCAACTACCACCATGATGACACTCCCTCCTTCGGACTTAGGTAAACCTATGATAAAATCCATTGAAATCTCCTCACAACGTTGACTTGGAATGCATAAAGGTTGTAGAAGACCTGGGGTCTTAATTGTCTCAACTTTATTTTGCTGGAAAACCAAAAATTCTACCACAAACTTTTGAATATCAGATTTAAGGCCATCCCAAAAAAATTTATTTCTTCACCTTGTGGTAAGTTTTTAAAAATCCCGAGTGTCCTCCTAAAGGAGAAGTGTGCAATTCAAAAAGAATATTTTGTTCTAGTTGGGAATTATTGCAAATATATAAGTGATATTTCTACCATAACGAATCATTTTTCCAACTAAATGTATCAGATGTACTAGGATCTTGCTGCAACTTTTGATTGAGAGTCCACACTTCTTCTTCCTTCTTCCATTCATCCCTTGCTTTGGTTATCCAATCTGGTTGGATAATTAAAATGGAACAAAGCAATGCTTCCACCTCTTCATCCTTTCTTGAGAGTGCATCTACAACAACATTTAGTTTCCCTTTTTTGTAGATGATTTCAAAGTCATAACCCAACATCTTTGTGACCCATTTTTACTGCTCTTCTGAAGATAGTATTTGTTCAAAAAAGTGTTTATGGCTATCATGATAAGTTTTTACCTTGAATTTTCTTCCAATTAGGTAAGGTCTCCATTTCTTTAGTGCATGCAGTATTTCCAACATGTCCTTCTCATAAATAGCCTTTTTAAAATACTTTCCTTTGATTGAACGAATTTTAAAAGTAATGGGTCTTCCTTCTTGCATTAAAATAAAACCAATTCCATTTCCCGATGCATCACATTCCACAATAAAGGTTTTTGTGAAGTCTTGCATAGCTAAGACTGGTGCTAGGCACATTGCCTCTTTAAGATGTTCAAAGGCCTTAGTTGCTTCAGGAGTCCATGAAAATGCATCTTTCTTCAATAATGTTGTTAGAGGTGTTGCTATTCTCCCATAATTCTTAACAAACCTACGATAATACCCTGTTAATCCGAGAAATACGCATAATTTCTTTATGGTTGTCGGGACTTTCCATTCCTACCTTAACACCCTCGTGAGATACAATATGACCTAGGTATTCTACCTCTTGTACTCCAAAGAAACATTTGGATGTTTTTGCATATAATTGTTTCTCCTCCAATAGTTTGAGCACCCTGTCAACATGTTGAACATGATCCTTCCAAGACCTGCTGTAGATTAGTATATCATCAAAAAATACTAGCACAAATTTTCTAAGGAACGGTTTCAAAATGGAATTCATCAACCCTTGAAATGTAGAAGGTGCATTGGTAAGGCCAAAAGGCATGACCAAAAATTCATAATGACCCTGATGAGTTCGAAATGTTGTTTTCGGAATATCTTTAGTCTTCATTATAATTTGATGATATCATGAAAGAAGATCCAACTTGGTAAAATAATTTGCTCCATGTAATTCATCTAATCATTCATCAATCATAGGAATCGTAAATTTATCTTTATAGTGAGCTTATTGAGCTCCCTATAATCTGGACACATGCACCATGATCCATCTTTCTTGTGCACCAATATTACTGGAGCAGAGAAAGAACTTTGACTAGGTTGAATTATACCAACCTCTAACATTTATGAAATCATACATTCAATTTCGCTCTTTTGGACATAAGGATATCTGTAAGGCCTGATGCTTGGAGGAAAAATTCCTAGAATTAAATGAATATCATGATCATGATCACGAATAGGTGGGAGTCCTTTGGGAGTATCAAACACCTTGGAATGATTGTCCAAGACTTTTTGGAGATCTGGAGAAATAGATGCTTTTGATGTTGGAACTTCTAGTGAGCATAATTGTGCAATTATGCCCCATTGTTCTTTCTTTAGAAGCTTTGTCATGACATTAGAGCTTATTATCTTTCCCGGCTTCCCTGTGATACCCCGTAGTTTGATTTCCTTTCCTTCTGAAAAAAACTTCAAGAAATGTTCCTGAAAATTAAAAGCTACTATCCCCAGAGATTGTAACCATTGTACTCCTAGTACAACATCAAAGCCTCCCATTGGGATGGAAAGCATTGGACTATTCAATACATATTCCCCCATGGATAGCTTGATATTATGGCATTTTCCAGAGCAATTTATAGTTCCTCCATTTGCAACCATCAATTGAAATTCTGGTGCTAGGTATAGGAAACAATTCAATTCCTTGGCTACCTTACAATGAATAAAATTATGGGTACTACCCAAATCAGTCAACACTAGTACCTTTTTCTTCGTGATATGTCCTTCTATCTTGAGAGTTTGAGGAGTGGTAATTCCTGCCAATGAATTACATGATATGGTCAGACTTATTTATTTTTCTTCTAGGGTTTTTTCCTATTGTATGTCCTCTACTTTTGAAGTTACTTCTTCATTTTCTTCCTCCTCTTCACAATCTATGTAAAATAATTTCTTCTCAGCACACTTATGACCTTTAGTGTATTTGGTATCACAACTGTAGCAAAGCCTTTTTGCTCTTTTTCCTTCCAATTGTTGTGGTGCAAACCTTGTAGGTTGTGGAAGTCTAGGGGTAGCAACACTTCCATCTTTATAGATGTGAGTGGTAGGCTTCCTTGTCACCATAATTTTAGATTCAACTTTTCTTTCCAACCTGAACTCCTTCTCCAATGAATCAGGTTCCCAAACGCAAACTTCATGTTGGATGTTATCCTTTAAAGTCCCCATGAAGACATCAATCATGTGTTCCTCTGGAATATCAGTTACCCTTATATTCAATTTTTGGAAGTCCTCAATGTGCTCCGCAACTAAACCCTTTTGTTTGAGATTTATCAATTGGCTAAAGAAGGTGTTTCTCTTTGTATCCTCATAATGTGCTATCATTTAATCCATAAAAATTCACCAAGTGACAATTTTTTTACGGGAGCAAAGCCATCGATACCATACAAATCTATTTTGTTCTAAATGTAAAGTTGCAATGCATACCTTTTGAGTGTTTTGCACATTATTGAGATCAAAATATTGCTCCATTTGTAATATCCATGTTACGGGATCCTTGCCATCAAACTTCCTCATATCCATCTTTGGAATATGGTGGTTCTTCAATCCAACATTAGAGTTTGTGAAATCATGATTAACATATTTTTTTTCTCATCATGATTTTCCTCTACTATCTTTTCACCATTAGGAATCATTTCTTGTATCAACTTTGTCAAACCTTTGATGTTTGCTTTTAGATCATTCTTCATGTTTTCCATGTTGTCTTTCATTTTTTCTTCCATGTCCTCCATCTTAGCTTCGATGCTATCCATCTTAGTTTCCACGCCATCCATATTAGCTTCCATGCATTTCTTCAAACCATCCATCTTCGCTTCCATGCCTTTCTTCAAAACTTCCATTTCATTTTTTGCTGCTCTTTGTGAGAGCGAAATTTGGTGCACTTGCTCTTGTAATTTTGATAGATCATGTTGAAATTCTTCATCTTCATGAGTCATAGTAGATTATTATGAGGGCTTAATGGGTTTTGAATTATTTTTAGGAGGCATTTCAGGACCGAATACTAAAATATGTGCTCAATAGGCCCTTGGAATCACTTCAAACTGATTTTTTTTTACACAGAACTTATGTGATTCGGAAACAAACACACACATTTTTCTTTCTTTTTAGGAGCGCTATATTTAAACTAAATTATCTATGTGATTTTGAATCTTCAATATCTAAAATTTGGCTTTGAGATAGCCCTCTGAATCCTCTTTCGAATGCCACAGGTCTGACCTGATTTGGATTATTGAAGGCAAAGTTATGTCCAATCTCCCACAATGACCTAATTATGGACTGGTTCAGTAGAGCGAAATTGTACAAATTTCCACGTGTCACTATTTCCTCCTTTGGCTCTAAAATTTATAGACAAGAAACTAAATTCCATGTAATTGTGGCCACTTTTTAGAACATTCCAATCCGATGCTCAGAGAGAGAGTTATGAAGATTTTCCCAAGATCACCTCTTTGAGATGAAATTCGGTATCCTGAAAAATCCCTAGCTTCCACAGATCATATCACCGACAATATTGTGAACCAAGCTCTAAATTTTTTTGATGTTATTCAGGATTTCAGCTTCGCGCTCTAAAAATTTCATCTTCTGAACCTTCGTAGAAAAAACCTTATAGAAAAAATTCCACGATGACCTGTTTGGAGCAGCGAAAACCCTAGAATCCAAAGCTTTGATACCAAATGTTGTGAAACTAGCTCCAGAAATAGAAGAAAAGAGATATCAACACCTTAGAAATCAGCCACTTCAAGGGGGAACCTCCAATACATTACATAAATGAACAATTCTTGGATGATGCAAATTACAAAACCTCCTTTCTATGTCCATGGGGCCAAAATGTAATCCTAGCTGACCTAACAATAATAATTTAAGGGCACAATAATAACAATATGGGGGTTACATGGGTACAACAATAACAATAAGGGGGTTACACTAACAACAATAAGGGACTATACTAGTAATATAGGGACCTAACACCTAGTGAGCATAATTGTGAAATGAAACCACATTGTTATTTCTTTAGAATCTTCGTCATGCCATTAGAACTAATTATATTTCCTGGTTTCCCTATGATACCCCTTAATTCAAATTCCTTTCCTTCCCAAAAAAATTTCAAGAAAAGTTCTTGAAAATTAAAATCTATCATAGCGAAAGATTGTAACCATTGGACTCCTAGGACAACATCAACACCTACCATTGGAATGGAAAGCATTGGAATATTAAATACATATTCCCCCATGATTAGCTTGATATTATGGAACTTTCTAGAGAAATTTATAGTTTCTCCATTTTCAACCATCACACAAGACTCGGGTGCTGGATATAGGAATAAATTCAATTCCATGGCTATCTTACAATGAATAAAATTATAGCAACTACCTGAATCAATTAGCACTATTAATTTTTTCTTCTTGATATTTCCTTCTATATTGATAGTTTGAGGAGTGGTAATTCCTATGAATGCATTAAAATACATGGTCTGATTCATTTATTATTTCTCTAGGGTTGGTTCCTAGTGTATGTCCTCTTATTTTCAAGGTTATTGTTCATTTTCTTCTTCCTCTTCAGACTCTATGTAAAATAATTTATTCTCAATGCACT
This sequence comes from Pinus albicaulis, assembly GCA_034641835.2. NCBI lineage: Eukaryota > Viridiplantae > Streptophyta > Pinopsida > Pinales > Pinaceae > Pinus > Pinus albicaulis. Next base: position 868,516,304 of record CM076576.1, on the reverse strand, counting down.
TATGACCTTTAGTGTACTTGATATCACAATTATAAAAAATCCATTTTTCTCTTTTTTCTTCCAACTGTTGTGGTGTCAAACTTGTAGGTTGTGAAAAGCTAGGAGTAGAAATACTTCCATATTTATAGTTGTGATTGGTAGGCTTCCTTGTTGCCATAATTATGCTTTCAATTTTCCTTTCCAACCTGAATGCCTTCTCTAATGAATCGGTTTTCCAAAGGTGAACCTCATGCCTGATGTTATCCTTTAAGTTCCCTATAAATACATCAATCATATGGTCCTCTGGAATATCATTTACCCTTATATTCAATTCTTGGAATTCCTTGATGTGCTCCATCATTAAACCATTTTATTTGAGATTTATCAATTGGCTAATGAAGGTATTTCTCTTTGCATCCTCATAATGTGGTATTATTTCCTTTGTAAAAATTGACCAAGTGACCATGGAAAATTTTAGCCCAAAGGCGAATTTTGAGGGATTTTAAATTTTATTAGGGCGAATTTTTTATAAAAAATAATTTTCTATAGTTTAATAAAGTTAGTCCAATAATTATTTAAAAAATAATTAGCTATTAAATATTAGCCAACCAAAAAACACGCATAAAATTGAAAAAAAAAGAAATTCGCCCCCAATTTTCTTTGGTTGGAGCAGATTTCCATGCAATTCGCCTGCATTTACAGGGTCAGAGAGAGGGGTTAGACTGATTCGCCCCATTTTTTCACTCGTTCGCCGGAATTTAGGAGAGTTGGCTGGGGCTTTGTGCACAGGCTTGTCGATTTGGGCATAGTGTTGAGCTTCATTCTGTCGATTTAGGGTAAATTTTTGTTTCATTAACTACCGTGAGAATTTCTTGCACTGTGCGGGCAATGCGTGCAAAATTTTGGAGATATGGTTGAGGGATATGCAGCCGATATGCCGCCAGAGATTCATAGATGGAGCCTGGACATTAATGGAGGAGAATGGCATCACGATAATTATGAAGTCTCACAAATATCTCCTTCCGAGCCAACCATTGATACCGAGCTCCTCTGAAATGGAGTTATAATCATTTACTGAGTGCAGCAGAAAATTTCCTGAGGATGCAGACATTCCTGTGGAGATGTTGGTAGAAATGTGGAGCGCAAAGGTGTACAGAGCAAAGGGAAGCATTATAAAGAACCTGAAGATCGAAATTTCCTAAGAATATTTGGAATGTTTGGAATGGTTAGGGAGGATATCGCATCCTCTGGGAGCTGCATCCATACCTAGACAGCTCAACTGACGGATGCCAGACTTTCTCTGATTAGATATTTTGGTGATACATGTACAAAGGTTTTGTCTTATGAAATGGATTGAAACAACGGTTAGGAAGGAATGGTTATATGTCTTGGGAAGAAGACCTGTGGATCAGCGGTTAGATGGTCCTCCATACATCCTCTTTCACTTTGATGCGCTGCGAGTCTAACAGCGCGGTGAATGCGGGTGCTCTGTGCTAGTCAGTCGTGAATTCTTAAGTTCATGCTCTCCTTCAATCCACTAGGTCTCGCCAACATTGTGGTCTCCACCTCTGTGAAAGAGATTGTCCACATTAAGGCTTCATTCTGGGCTAAATGTATTAATGTTAGAATGTGAGATGTAATTCTTTGAATGGCTTCTTCTCTACAGGGTATCGACTCCGTTAATAAGGAGTGGTAGTAGGAGACAAGTTCTTGTTCCAGTTTTTCATGTTGCATTCCCATCATAAGAGGTGAGAGGAAATATTCTATTGTTATGTATGTACTTCACCATAGCCTTATGGAAGAAACTCAAGTTCCTCTCTCCTTATTTTTCAAGTTCAGTGCCCATTGATAACAAATTTTTCAAGATAATGATTTCGTTTTTATAAATAAAATTACTAGATTCTTTTCTGTGAAAGAAGTGAGAAAGCACCCCCACTTACCAGTAGACTATAGCCCAATGCATTTTTCCTTATAGATTCAGTGAAATATATGTTGATAAATTTCCATCCTGAATTTTGATGCATTTCTGCACCCGCCTGAGACATCATGACAAGAAAAGCACTGACATTGATTTTCTGTTTTCAAAAATTCTTAGCTTCAGTAAGATAGAGTACAAGATGTGTAACATCATCTAGAAAGAAGTGTGATATAATGCAGAATTATGGTGGCATGCAACGTTCTTTCCAATGAAAATCAGGTTGGGTGGAACTTTACAAGACAAACTGATATATGGCGTTGGGCCTTTGTCAAAACCCTGCCATCCTTTTGTTAGTGATGCTTCTAAGGTGTTTAGTTTCTTAAAAGGTTGTCTTACAATGGACAGATGGGATAAAATCAACAAGTTTTTCACAAAAACAGGGTAATTGAGAGCATTACTTTTCACAGTATATAAATTAAACTGACCATTAATTATATTGGTAGTCGAAGGTGTTTCCCCGGTCATCAAATAATCAATACTTCTATTATTGTGATATAGGTCTATGGTGGCATTTGGTTTAAATGCATTGTATGGTCGGCATAAGATGTCTGAAGATAGTCTTGGGGAGGTCCTTGGAATTCAAGCAATTCTCGTAACTTTATTCAGTACACAGTCGACCATGGTTATAAGATATATGCATGGGAATTTGGTAATCTTATTTAACTGGACCTTCTATTATTATTTTAGCATGTGGGGTTTATCAATCTTGTTCATTTGTACATCATTGTGACTACCAATACTTCCATTTTGGGGTCAGGAAATGAGTTGAGTGGAATTGGTATTGGCACAAAAGTTAGTGCTACACAATATGCTGCTGATGTAATTGAGCTTAGTAAGATTTTGAAAGACATATACAAGAATTCTCTTGAGAAACCATTAACAGTAGCACCAGATGGATTCTTTGATATAACCTGGTTTCAAAAGCTTCTTCAACAAACAGGGCCAAATGTTCTGAATGCTGTTACACGACATATATACAATCTTGGAGCAGGTAGATAAGATAAAGATAAAATCCATCATATGCATTTCAGTTTGTATTCAGAAGTTTGGATAGGAAGTAATTATGTTTCTCTGCTGCCCAGGTATGGATAAGAATTTGATGTAGAAGATACTTAATCTAGGATACTTGAGTCGAGAAGCTCCAAAGTTCAGAAAAATGCAATTTTTTTTGCAGAAATACGACACTTGGGCAAGCTCTTGGGTCGGAGAAGAAGGTGGAGCTTATAATAGTGGCAAGCATCACATTTCAGATGCTTTTGTGAATATTTTTTGGTGAGACAAGTATGAATTCTTATCCTTTGATCAATGAGTTCTATCTCAAAAATAGTATCTTCTTCTCTTCATGGTCAAATTCAAGTATTTCACCATCTAGAATCATTTGTTATAAACTTGTATCACCATTAGTTTTAGTTGTATTCACATAGATCTCCAACCTCCCTCTAGGATGTCATGAAATAAAATCTATCTAAATAACTTGACACACTAGGGATTTCATGACACTCCAAGTGGTTCCATCCAATCATGACCCATTATGGCTAGACATTGCTTGCATGTAGAGAAAATATTAACATATTAGTGCTAAATTTTTTGGCCTCGCACCCATCATCAATTCCATTGGTGTTTCTCTCTACTTTTCTCCCAGTGGTGTGCGAATTGCATCCAATATGCAATGAAATATCATTACAACTGCTCCACAACACAACGAACAAAAATTGTTTGGTGATTTTTCTTTGGTGTCTTTTAATAGCCGAGCTCTTCAGTTCATTCTTTCAATTCAAGAAGTGCATGATAGAAAATAACATATAGTTCATAGGTTCTCCATGTTGTTAGGCTTACATAGCCTAACAATGTGTTCCTTTATTCGAGTGCCTCATATGAAGATAGATAGCATGATTATGCACAAATTTCTAAGGGATACCATCATAGAAATGTCTAGGACATTATGGGACATGGTCATATCTATGCCATTGTTTATTTTGTGCCCATTTTATGCAATAAAGTATCATTGATCCCCACGTAGACATATTCCTAGACCATAATTTTGATGATATGAAAAAAAACTTGTTTTCCCTATTATGGAGTTGTTAAGCTAGCTCATGATGTAAGCACACTAGAAATGTGATTTGAATTGGAATCATACGAAACCTTTGCAATTCACATAGAATAACCAAATCCTCTCCTCTATGGTCATTCTGAGCATATCCCACTATTATTTAATTCCAAAAGACCATGTCTCTTTCAACAAGGCTATCAAAAACTGTCTCTACATCCATTATGCTCCCACATTTGTAATACATGTCAACAAGGGAACTTGCAACAGAGACATTAGACTGAAACCCTGATATAATTATATAGGTATGTATTTGATTTCCACGTTCTGGGGTTTGTATGTTGGAACATATTCCAATCACACTAGCAAGAGTGATCAAATGATTCTTTTACTGCTACCAGTAACATTTTAGAGAGTAATTTTTGTCCCAACTCAACATATCCAACCTGTGCATGTCTCGTAATAATTACATTCCAGGAGACAACTTCCTGCTTAGGAATTTATTCAAATACTTTGTGTGAATTATCAACATTTCCACATTTGGCATACATTTTCAATAGTGCATTTCCAACAGAAACCGCTGCCTGCAATCCTACTTTTACATTGAACCCATGGACAAAATAAAACTCAAGTGTTTATTCTAAATGTGTTTTAGGTTTGTTGTAGACTTTTGTTAGATCATCATATATTTAAGTATTCTAGTATATGGAGTTGAAGTGTTAGATTATGAAGGATTGAATTTATTCGTATAGGATAGATATATTGATTTCCTTTCCATTGACAACTGGTATTTTTCCTTGCATAACTGGTCTACCAAATGATTCTGACTTTTTATGGCTATGAATGAGGAATTTTAATCCTTTTTAATGGACTTTATCTTGTGATTTGTGGGTCTTTTTCCATGCTAATATTCTACAATGTTATGCCATGCCATTTTTTTTGGGAAGTCAGAACCTATGTTTGTGGATTTTGGTCCAAATACTTATGCTACAAACTACCATATTATATTTATGATTTCATACTTGAATTTGTTACTGTAGGAGGGCGATTATAGATCTCACTTTTTCCATATTCCTTGACAATTATTTTTTTCACAAATCATTTGTTTGTGTAATGATCTGGTTGCCATGTTATTTTTCCTTTATCAATACTTTCAAATGTCCAAGTTTGAATGGACTAGGTGTTTCTTGTGGGGTGAGGTGTTCATTTATAAATTACCATCACTGGGATTTTGTACTACAGTCTTCTGATCAAAAGTTTCAAGGAAACTTCGATTTTTTTTAGTTTCAAATACCATCAATGAAACATAGGACTATCATGGATTCTAGTCTCTTACAACTTATACCCAAATTAAGGATATGTTTTTTTTGTGGTTGTACACATATTGTCAATGTTTCTTTGATTTTTATATCAAATTTTCACATAAACTTGTGTTATGCATTTTTCACCTCTAATTCTTCAATATAGTGGTTCTATAGAACCTTCTTGTCTCCAAGCTTTATATTCTCACATTCGATCGTAATGTTTGCATATTATTTCATGACATGTACACATCTTGCCAAAACTTTTCTTAATTCTACATCAAATATGCACATAAATGTGTGCTACGTTTTCTTCATTTATTTGGATCCCAATTGGACAAAGGATAATACTAGGATAAATATCAATCTATCACTAGAGGAGGGTCTTAGACCTCATTGACCTTGGTAAATTTCTCATAATATATGATGATGACTTATAATATTAAGGTTGGCTAGTATAGTGTGTCCATGATCTTGACAAAGTCTATAACTATGGTCCTAATGGTCTAAATCTCTAGTAAACGTGTAGATATCTCATTCTCTGAAATGGCTAGTGTTAATCTACGTCTGCATTTATTACATCCCTCAATTGTTTGCATTCCTGATTTCATTTCTCAGAACTATTATAATGTGTGAACTTCAGATTGATTTTTGTGTGGATCAGTATCTCACTTTTTTTTATTTCTTTTTGCAGATTGGAATAACTTTACTCTTGATCAACCTCAGCAATGGCACAAAAATTGATGTTCATGTTTCTTCTCATCCAAATTCTACCATGTACAATGGAAGACCGAATGCAAAAGAGTCTTTCATACATAAGATTAAGAAATTCGTAGCCTGGGCTGGAATCAAACATCAAAGGTGAAATATTATAGGATGGAATACCACTTAACACCAAAAGATGGTGACCTCCATAGTCAAACAGTGCTTTTAAATGGTGCAGTTTTGGAGTTAAATGAAGATGGGGATATTCCTTCGTTATATCCTGTCAAGGTTGATTTTGGGCTACCTATTCCAGTAGCTCCTTTATCTATTGCTTTTGTTTCCTTGCCTCGTCTGGAGATATCTTCTTGTTTAATATAGCAATGGTGTAGATATCTATTTGAAACATCAATATATCCTTCTAAATTGGGCTATTTATTGAGGTGTATTTGACCAAGTTACCAAAAAATCAAGAAAATGTGTTGGTGATGCATGTTTCCACATTGTTTGTCTTAGGGCACAGATTATATATTTTGTCCAAATTTGAAGTCTTTTAATTTTGATCTTTTGGCTATTATAAGATTCTCCTTTTAGTGTGATTATTTTTCTACAGGGATGGGGAACAAATCCTTTTACTAGTATTAGGAACTAGACTACAGTTTTTATAATCTTTTATATAATTATTAGTGGCCACTTTAAGGAGCTGCCAGTTTATAAAATATACCCCCCCATGTAGTAAGAAACTTCAAATAACCTGTCATATTTTTATTTGTTCCTCGAATTCACAGCTCATTTATTCCATACATCTTAGTTAAGAACACATTGATTTAATGTTGTGTTGAGACTGATCTCTGATGCAAGTTTTATCATTTTATTAACCACAGATAATTATATAACACTAGCGCAGTAGAAAAATATGATATTAACATTTTGCTAGCCTTTCTAACTTTTTTTCTTTCTTTTGACTAGCTTCCTTTTGTCCATACATGGCAAGTGTACCCACCCCTGTTCTCATTGCATTCAATTTGGAATCCTTCTGCTAGAATCCATGAGTGCAAGTTGTCTGTTCCACCTATGTTTCCTAGGATTTGCACCTGCCCCAAACCAAAAACAGAAGCACAAACATGAGCACAAGTAACCACATGTTGTAGGGAAGACATGAACCTTGGTGGGTGCAGTAATAGTGCCCTACTTTCACCGATCCAAGAAAACCATATTGGAAGCCTTTCTAACATGGATAAATAAAATAAACATAGTAATCCTAAAGCCTCATGATGGCCTTTGCACAGAAAAACCCTACCAAGCCACAACTGACATCACCAACCAAGAAGTAACCTGGCATATCAAGATAGACTAGCTGAATCAATTTGCAAACTGAGAGATGTAGTAGCCAAAGTGTTTTCACATAGGTTACAATCCTTGTAGATTTAGATCAGGTTGTATTAAAGCATGTACAGTAACTATTACATTTCTCTTTCTATACTTGTAATTTGCACGCTGATTGTTATTTTGGTTCAATTTTATTGCAATTTTTCATAAACCTTTTGTATGAAAGTTTATCTTCCACAACTATTCAACTTATATTGTGATGTTCCACATTTCTTGCTTTTACAGCCTTGGGCCTGTATAATCTGAATCTACACCTTCTCTAGAGTTTTCTACCGGAAATAAGGATTTCTACTTCTTCTTGCTCTGTGGCTACATGCCTCTTTGGTAACAAGTCATAACATTGCTAGAATCTCACTCTCTCGATAGCAGCATGCATATGAGCTATTTTTTTGTAGCATAGCCTTCAAGAAAAGAATCAAGTTGAGTTTCACATTCCCTTTAGTGTATATAATAGGGAATTTTTGTAGCACAACTGTGAAAAATCATATGTAGGGTAGCTTGTTTTGAGATTGTTCTATCAAAGAGATGATGACAAAGGAATAGATGTAGAACAATGCAGTACATCATGGATGAATGATTGACAGAAACTTTGCTAAATCTCTTCTATCATTTAAAGGTAATCATGAGGCTTTTCTGTCTGGTTATTGTATTGATAATTGTAGTGTATTTTAACCTTTAATTAGGCATTTGTAGATGAATAATTGTAACCACAAAAATTAGTAGCTATCAAAGGAGGATATACAAACAGCCTACCAGAGTGTGAAGATACCTCCAAGAATTGTATGAAGTAGAATAACGTTGAGTAATTTTCATTTTGTCACTGAAGATTGTGTCTATATGGCATGTTTTATTACATGCTTCAGCTTTACTACAAGTCAGATATTAAATTGGATTCAATTGGTGTATTATTGTTAAAGTCTACACAGACTTCCTACGAGAAAACACTTAACTTTAACCCTTATGCACTTTATTTTTGGCCATCTATCTAATAATTAGTTATGATCTCTTACCACCAGTTATGTTCTCTTTAAGGCAATCAAAAAATAAATTTACAACCCATCAAAAAATAATCTTTCATCTCTTCCTTGAGCACTTACCTTTCTGTTAAAATTTTCTCTTCTTTGGGAAAATGACAAATACTCATATGAGAACTTGCTCCATATTAATGAATTCTTTCTCTGCCTTGTGTAGGTATCTATATCAGCTTGGAATGTCATCGACATATGATACTAAATTTTATTGTAGACAAAGCTTGATTGGTGGTAACTATGGCCTTCTTAACACAACAAATTTTGCACCCAATCCTGATTATTATAGGTGAGCAGTTCATGATCTACTAGAACTCTTTAGATTGTGGGGTTGTTTTAGTTAATGTCAAGAAACTCCAAAGAATTCAATTTGGAATTTGAAATAACTGTCTCCATTATTGAGGGAGTAAAAGATTATTGTTTATATAGAAACTGAGGTAAGTCTTCACGCTTGTCTTTCTGATTATGATTCAGTGCACTGCTTTGGCATCGGTTGATGGGGAGAGGTGTACTTTCCATCAATACTACAAGGCCACCCTATGTGCATCCATATGCTTATTGTGCAAAGAATGATGTCAGTTTCGTGCAGTACTCTTTTCATTCTTTCTTTATCCTAGTTAATATGTGGACAGATAACTTTTTATTGTTGGTTATTTTTGCACTTTTAAAGTTGAATGAAATTTTGTAATTTTAATGTGGGAATAACATTGTATAGAGAACATTGGGTGGTCATTAAAATGTAATGTTAGCATAATTATCAAACATCTGTTCAATTCCCTTTGATCTTAGAAAGTAAAAAAATGCAACACTAAGAACAATAGCATACATTTACGTCTGCATTTATTACATCCCTCAATTGTTTGCATTCCTGATTGCATTTCTCAGAAATAATATAATGTGTGAAATTTATATTCATTTTTGTGTGGATCAGTATCTCACTTTTGTTTATTTCTTTCAGCAGATTGGAATAACTTTACTCTTGATCAACCTCAGCAATGACACAAAAATTGATGTTCATGTTTCTTCTCATCCAAATTATACCATGTACAAGGGAAGACCGAATGCAAAAGAGTCTTTCATATATAAGATTAAGAAATTCGTAGCCTAGGCTAGAATCAAATCATCAAAGGTGGAAGATTATAGGATGGAATATCACTTAACACCAAAATATTGTGACCTCCATAGTCAAACAATGCTTTTAAATGGTGCAGTTTTGGAGTTAACTGAAGATGGGGATATTCCTTCATTAGATCCTGTCAAGGTTGATTCTGGGCTACCTATTCCAGTAGCTCCTTTATCTATTGCTTTTGTTTCCTTGCCTCGTCTAAAGATCTCTGCTTGTTTAATATAGAAATGGTGTATATATTTATTTGAAACATAAATATATCCTTCTAAATTGGGCTATTTATTGAGGTGTATTTGACCAAGTTACCAGCAAATCAAGAAAATGTGTTGGTGATGCATGTTGCCACATTTTTTGTCTCAGGGCACGGATTATATAAATTTTTCCAAATTCGAAGTCTTTTAATTTCGATATTTTGGCTATTATAAGATTCTCCTTTTGGTGCGGTTATTTTTCTACCGGGATGGGGAACAAATCCTTTTACTAGTATTAGGAACTAGACTGTATGTTTTATAATCTTTTATATCATTATTAGTGGCCACTTTAAGGAGCTGCCAATTTATAAAAGATACCCTCCCATGTAAGAAGAAACTTCAAATAACATGTCACCTTTTTATTTGTTCCTCGAATTCACAGTTCATTTAGTCCATACATCTTAGTTAAGAACACATTGATTTAATGTTGTGTTAAGACTGATCTCTGATGCAAATTTTGTCATTTTATTAACCACAGATAATTATATAACACTAGAGCAGTAGAAAAATATGATATTAACACTTTGCTAGCCTTTCTCACTTTTTTTCTTTCTTTTGACTAACTTCCTCTTCTCCATACATGGCAAGTGTAAACCACCCTTGTTCTCATTGCATTCAATTTGGAATCCTTCGGCTAGAAGCCACGAGTGCAAGCTGTCTGTTCCACCTATGTTTCCTAAGATTTTCACCTGCCCCCAAGCAAAAATAGAAGCACAAACATGAGCACAAGTAACCACATGTTGTGGGGAAGACATGAACCTTGGTGGGTGCAGTAATAGTGCCCTACTTTCACCGATCCAGGAAATCCCTATTGGAAGCCTTTCTAACATGGATAAATAAAATAAACATAGTAATCCTAAAGCCTCATAATGGCCTTTGCACAGAAAAACCCTACCAAGCCACAACTGACATCACTAACCAAGAAGTAACTTGGCATATCAAGATAGATTAGCTGAATCAATTTGCAAACAGAGAGATGCAGTAGCCAAAATGTTCTCACATAGGTTACAATCCTTGTAGATTTAGATCAGGTTGTATTAAAGCATGTACAATAACTGTTACAGTTCTCTTTCTATACTTGTAATTTGCACGCTGATTGTTATTTTGGTCCAATTTTATTGCAATTGTTCATAAACCTTTTTTATGAAAGTTTATCTTCCACAACTATTCAACTTATATTGTGATGTTCCACATTTCTTTCTTTTGCAGCCTTAGGCCTGCATAATCTTAATCTACACCTTCTCTAGAGTTGTCTACCAGCAATAAGGATTTCTACTTCTTCTTGCTCTGTGGCTACATGCCTCTTTGGTAACAAGTCATAACATTACTAGAATCTCACTCTCTCGATAGCAGCATGCATATGAGCTATTTTTTTGTAGCATAGCCTTCAAGAAAAGAATCAAGTTGAGTTTCACATTCCCTTTAGTGTATATAATAGGGAATTTTTGTAGCACAACTGTGAAAAATCATATGTAGGGTAGCTTGTTTTGAGATTGTTCTATCAAAGAGATGATGACAAAGGAATAGATGTAGAACAATGCAGTACATCATGGATGAATGATTGACAGAAACTTTGCTAAATCTCTTCTATCATTTAAAGGTAATCATGAGGCTTTTCTGTCTGGTTATTGTATTGAGAATTGTAGTGTATTTTAACCTTTAATTAGGCATCTGCAGATGAAGAATTGTAACCACAAAAATTAGTAGCTATCAAAGGAGGATATACAAACAGCCTACCAGAGTGTGAAGATACCTCCAAGAATTGTATGAAGTAGAATAACGTTGAGTAATTTTAATTTTTTCACTGAATATTGTGTCTATATGGCATGTTTTATTACATGCTTCATCTTTAATGCAAGTCAGATATTAAATTGGATTCAATTGGTGTATTACTGTTAAAGTCTACACAGACTTCCTACGAGAAAACACTTAACTTTAACCCTTGTGCACTTTATTTTTGGCCATCTATCTAATAATTAGTTATGTTCTCTTACCACCAGTTATGTTCTCTTTAAGGTAATCAAAAAATAAATTTACAACCCATTGATTAGTTAATTCATGCACAACTTAACCAAAATAGGTTTCCTTGTTGTGCGAGTGTTTATTACTGTTGTGAATTGTGTGTGGCACTGAACTTGGATTGAGTTTAATACACAGTTCAATGCTTAGATTTTTTTATAATCCAGAGCCAATTCATCCCTTTATCTTTTCCATTCTGGCCACATTTCATGATTGAAAGTAAGATTAGGTCAAGATGCATCCAGGGTGAAAACTGTTTCAGTCATAATTGACTTCATCACATCCACGAAAAACTTGCCAGTAATTGATATCTGGCCAGATTTGTCATGCCTATAGAACAAGATGGTTCTTTGGGTTATATTTTATCTGGAATTATCTTTGGGTTATATTTGATTTGGACTTATAAGTTATAACTACCAGATTTGAAAAGAGGCATATACTGAAAATGTATCTCTCCTTGTACAAATTTAAAACAAGACATCATTTGTACAACAATACTAGGAGAGCATTGGCAAGTTCTAGAGTGGACCTCATCTCCAATCAATGGAGCTATCAGGTAAATACAGGGTGCCACTGCTACTACTTGTGGGATTCTGCTACAAACAGATTCATGGCATGGCATGGGAATGACATGGGGAATTCCGAATGGAGCATTTCTAATAGTTCTATGCATGTTGATGGTTATAATTTTAACAGATTCAATAGGGTGGCTGTAAATAGAACATATTCCTTTCAATATCCAGATTTTGAAGGCACGAGAAGGAATAATATTTTGAAGAAGTGAGAAGAAGTTTACCTTATTATATTTACCATGCTAGGTATTCCTTTAAGAGATTCCTAGCATCAAATCATTTCCATAAATACGGTTGTGTAAGAGTCGTGATGGTGTTGTAATGTAAATTATGTTTCCATAGTTGAACATTTGAAGTATTTTGTGATATTGTTTTTTTTTTCTGAATCTGTCTACTTCTATATTAGTACAAAAATATTACAAAGAGGCTGAGGCCTCAGAATAGCTAGCCCAATGATAAGGCATTCTTACATTACATTTCTGATCATTAACATGAAAAGACAATAGCTGTTTACTGTCAGAGAAAACCTTGATGACCAGGACCTTGTCCTCCTGTCTGAACAGCTGATGCTAGAAAGCAAAATGATTTCTGGAGTATAGGACTCTCCACGACATGTAAGACTGAAACAAACAATTTCCATAGAAAAAATTACAAGCATTCGTTTTGAAGCGCTGAAGCGCTGACCTGAGCATATTGATATGGATAGCAGTGCTTGGAAAACCAGCAATTCGGCGAAGGAGATTTACAACATAGTTCCTGCAAAAACTGAGTAAAAGAAGGAGGATGAACACCTTCTGAGTACCTGTATTCAAAAACTGTCGAGCGAAAACCATTAAGCATCATTGGTGGGCGAGGACGCTTCTTCCACCATTGGGCAGGCATACGGGTTGAAATCATCATCTACAGGAGGCGGAGGAGCTTTGCCCGAGAAGTCACTGCCAGAAGGAGCACTGGGCCTTGCTTGCAGAAGCTCGTGCTGAGAGACCGTTGCGCTCTGATCACTCTGCAGACTAACCCCTGGGGGGGAAAATAGAATTCCGTCCTCAGGATCCAGAGCAATTCCAGAGGGGGCCGAGGGCTGAGCCTGAGCAGTCGGGTTGGTTCTGAATCTAATGGAAACAGAGGCGAGGAATTCTTGGTGATTGATGGAACAGGGGTAATTGAAACGGGCGGAATGAAAATGCGCATTGGAGGTGAGGCGAACACGCGCATCAGAGGTGGATGGACTACTGCCTCGACCACGACCAGGTCTTCTGCTGGGAGCAGCTACTCGACCAGTGCCAAAGTCAGAGGAATCCGACGAAGAGGCAGAAGAGGGGAACACAGGCGGCCTAATGACTTGCCCACGAGATGAGCCACGCCTGCAGGTCATTCTTGGTCTCAATCGTGGCATAATGAGATTGGCAGGGAGGTCAGGGCGAAAAAACAAGTTTGGAATGGTGAACGAGCGTAGAGACGACCTGTAACAAACGGAAGAGCGATTGAAATTGCAATACTGACCAGAAGATACGTGAATACCTGTCGAGAGCTCCAGGCAACAACTCAAATGACACCTTTTCCAGGTACTGGTGCACATACAGGGTGCAATATCTACCTGAGAACAGCAAGAATGCAGCGGAGAGACGCACAGGAGCGGAGGAATGGGCGCCATTGCAATGGAGAGGTCGTGATAACGAGGCAGAGAAGTCTGAATTAATGCAGCATTTACTGTGATGTGTGGCGTAATTAACTTGAGCTCGGAGCACAGAGGGATGGCGGTGGTGGTAGACCACGTGCCCATCCGCCTCCCTGTCAGCAAATTATATACAATCACGTACACCCGCATCCGGGATATTTTGTGATATTGTTATTGTGCCATGGCACCTAGATTGGATCCAATTTTTATCAACACTTTTTTAATAGCATGTTTTCTTTTCTTCCCGTTGTTGTTCATTTCTCCTCAAACTCCTCTCCAACATCAATATCAGTGCTACTAGTAGCAAGAGCAACAACACTATGCTTAGGAGAACTAGAAGAACGCATTTTCCAAACTGCGCGAGAACTACTTCCCTCACGAGTCACCATGTGCCATGCTTGGTCTCGGTGGTTCTCTTCATTCTACTCTTGGTTCAACTACCATATCTTCATTGGAACCAACACCCCGAACTCCACTAGACAACGATTCACCATTTTGTAGTAGTGATTCGCCATTTGTACTGATGATTCACCATGATTTTACAAGATAATATAATCTCATGAGAAATTCGCCAAAAATTTATATATACATATTATATTATTAACAAAATCGCCTTCCATTTTTCCTATGTATCATGGGGATTCACCCATTTATTATATATATAAATTTAGGGGGGTTCTTAAAATTTTCCCTACAAGTGACAACTTTTTTATGAGAGAAAATCCATCTATACCATACAAACTGATTGTGTTCTAAATATAAAGTTGCAATGCATAACTTTTGTGTGTTTTGCACATAATGGAGATCAAAATATTGTTCCATCTATACTATCCATGTTACGGGATCCTTGCCATCAAAATTCCTCATATTGATATTTGGAATATGACAAGTCTTGAACCCAACGTTAGATTCTATGAAATCATGATTGACATTTCTTTTTTTCTCATCATGAATTTCCTCTACTACCTTTTCTCCATTAGGAATCTTTAATTGTAGCAACTTTATCAAACCTTCCTTCAAACCTTCAAGTTTTTCTTCTATGCCATAAATCTTAGCTTCCATGTGACCCATATTAGCTTCCATACCATTCTTAAAAACATCCATCTCATCTTTTACGTATTATTTTAAATCATCTATGTTGCCTTTTAGTTCATCTTTGGTTTCTCTTTGTGAGAGAAATTTTTTTTGCACTTGGTCCCATAATTTTGACATATCATGCTACAATTCTTCATTTTCATGCATCATAATATATATTTAGGAGGAATTTTAGAACCCAATACTAATATATATGGTTCAATATGCCCTTGGAATCACTTAAATATTATTTTTCAAACAAAAGTTATGCAATTTCAAAAATAATACACACATTTTTCTTTCTTTTGAGGAGCTTGGTATTCAACCTGGTGTATCTCTATGATTTCAGATCCCTAATATTGTAACTTTGGTCTGATAGTATCCATCTGAGTCTTATTTCCAATGCCATAGGTCAGACCTAATTTTGATTCTTCAAGTTAAATTTATTCCCAGTCTCCCACGATGAACTGATTATAGACTACTTTAGTAGAGTAAGCTTGTACAGAGTGCCACATGTCAATTTTTTGACTTGTGGCCTCTACATTACTGTAAAAAAAAACTATATTTTGTTAAATTTCTGGCGTTTTCTACAAAATTCAAATCTGATGTTTGAATCGAAAGTTATGAAGATTTTCCCTAGGTCACATGTTCGATACTAAATTTTGGAGCCCGTGCAAACCCTAACTTCCCTTGATCATATCTCTGAAACTATAGTGAACCAAGATTTGAAATTCAAGCACAAATTTCACCTTCTGCCTCTACGTGGTTGAAATTTTGACTTCTGAAGCTTCATATAAAATGAGTTATAGAGAAACTTCCACAGTGGCCTGTTTGAAGCAATGAAACCCTAGAATCCAAAGCTCGGGTAACAAATGTTATGAGACCAACTCACAAAATAGAAGAAAACATATATCAGTGACTTTACATTTGTCCACTTCAAGGGGGAAACCTCCTTTACATTACATAAATGAACAATTATTGGATGAATCAAATGAAAAAACCTACTTTATATATATAGGAGTCTAAGGGATCACAATATAATCAGAGCCAACATAACAATAATAATGTAAGGGAATAACAATAATAATAGTGGGTTTCTATGGGGCACAACAATATAAATATTGCAGCTACATGGGAACCTTAATAAAATTAATGGGGGCTGCACTAATAATAAAAATAAGGAGATATACTAGTATTATAGGGACCTAAAACAATCTCTTTATCCCTTTCCCCCTTCCTTCCACCCTCTCTCTCTCTCTCTCCCCCCGTCCTCCTCCCTCTCTCCCTGTCCATCTCTCTCTCTCTCTCTCCCCCCCTACCTCTCTAACTCCCCATAACCTCTCTCTCTCTCTTTACCTCCCCATAACCTCTCTCTCTCTCTCTCTCTCTCTCTCTCTCTCTCTCTCTCCCCTAAATTGTCCCTTTGTCTCCCTTTCCATCTATCCTCCCCTATTTTTCCCTTCACATCTCCATATATATCTCTCTATCTCCCTTCCCTTTATCTCCCTTTCCCACAATACTCCCATATTTTTATGTTCAAATCTCCCTATCTCTCTCTCCCCCTCACTCTCCCCACTTCTCTCTATCTCTCTCTCCCTCTCCCCTTGTTACTTATCAATTTGGGAATTATCCCAGAACATTGATCAATATCCATTAGGTTCTATCATACTCTAAATTAGTTGCTACATTCCCTAAACAATTCATTCCATTGATGTCTTTCCTTCATGAAAGTTTCACTGCTTAGATGGCAGTTGAAGTGCCCCATTGATCCATCAATGCATGCCTAGATTGCAATAAGTTCTTTGCAAAGCATCTACTCCCATGGAAGACTGGGTTGCAAAGGATCTAGGCCCAATTTAGAGTGCCTTGGTTGACTGGGAGTGAATTTTTCATTAGAATATAGGAATTTTACCAACCTCTAGTGGCTTCTAGAAGTTGTTCCATATTTCACCTCATGTAATAGATTCGAATATGGACACCATGGAGTGATTAAAAATCTTATCCTCCTATTTCCATGAACAAGGAAACCTCTTCATCCATTTTTGGAAAATACATTCAACGTTTCATTTATGTCAAACTGCCATCATCTACTTATAAATAGATCATTGTTCATTATGCACAAGAGAGCAAGAATTTTTATTAAGTAGAGTTATGCTAGTGATATCACAACTCTTGGAGGTGTCGTCTGCATGTATTGTTATGTTGTTGGTGAGATGAGGATAGGACTAAAGCTAGAGTGAGTGACATCGAATCGATCCAAGTGGTTGTAAATTCTCCTTGTACTTCATAATAAAGACATTTGTTCCTTTCCTAATACAAGCGTCAATGATGATATATGTGTACAAATGAAATCGATTCAATTTGCTTAACATGAATTGATAATTTTCCTTTATGTCATTTTCTGTCTTCTATTTTCCATTTTAGGTACTAATCAAGTGAGTTCAGTTCGATTTATTGTGACGAAAGTGGTGAAAGGAGGCAAGGAAAAGAAAATAGATTACAAGTAGGTTTTCTTCCCTTATCCATTAATTTTAAGGAAAAGGTGAAATATCTTTCATTCTGTTATTGTAAGTGCAACAACCACACTTAGGGAAAGCATACTTATCCGTAGGTTTGATTTCCATAAAACACCCCTCCTCTCTCTCTCTCTCTCTCTCTCTATATATATATATATATATATATATATCCCTCTCTCACTCTCTCTCTTGCCTACCCCTCCCTCTATCCCTCTCTCTCTCTCTCTCATTAGTCATCATTAATTTTTACTATCTATAGATGACTAAATATTGATTATAGATTTATAAAAACAAAATCCATGAATATTGTGAGTTTTATAAATCTCACTACCTTCATTATCCTTATGGAAATTTTTTAACTATTCTATCATCTAGCCTTTTCATGGTCACCCTGTCACTCCTAAGAAACTCCTTATGGGTTTGTGCCACTCATCTATCCTTTTTTCCTGCCTATGACTTCATTGGCTCTATTTTTCGCTTGCCCATAACTCCATTTTCCATTTAGGGTTTACCTATAGCCTAACTCATGCCCATGATCCCAAAGTTCCTCAAGCATCGATAGTCTCAAAATCATCTCTGTAGGCTCTTTAGATAAATCAAGTACATTGGATTTTAGATCTTCAATACAATACTTTGTCAATACTTTGTTTTTACATTTGAAGCCTCCAAGGCCAAATTTTCTATAAAGGTCAGGTCAAAGAACCCCCCACTAGGTCAATTAAGGTTTCATATGGTTCGAGGTCATCACTTCCAAAGAATATAGCCATTCAGTTTCAGAGTCTGCACAAAAGGTAATGGACAAGCTTGACACTTTTGCAGAAGTGTAGAAATTTCCATCAGCAGAAGGTTTTGATAATTTAGATGGTTTGTTCCTAAAAGAAGACATCTTGCAGCAAGGAAGACCGGAAACACTTGGCCTTAAGAATAACTAGGGTTTCTGAGCTTGATAGTCTAGTAGTGTGCCAAGCAAGGATCAAATGCAAAGATAACCATGGAGTAGGTACACCAAAGATCAAACATGAAGAAAATTCTATCAGAGATGATTGATGAGATATGGTAGAAAGGAGAGGTAAACTAGTCAGTGCGTGCCTCGAGTCAGGCACTGCGTGTCTGGCTCTTTCCTCCTCTGTATTTTACATAGGATCTTGTGTGCCTGGAATTCGGTGCTGCGTTCCTGGCAAGATGATGTGCCTTTGCCTGATTTTCCTGACTCTCCCACAACAATTGCCTCCTGCACTGTGTCCTTGGCCTAGGCACTGTGCGTTTGGCCAGGAGAGCCTCCTCAACCCTAAAAACACTCAATTCACTTCAAAACCTCTCTCAAGCCTCCTCCAAATTCTCCAAACGCTAGTGAGGGTAAGTGCAGGTCATCAACTCTTTTCCAAGCATATTTGATGTTTTAAATGAATGAAAGGAAACCCTAACAAGAAGCCCTAAGCTACAAAGCTAGAAATCACTGTTTTTCACTTACTTCATCTACCTATAGAGGTAATAAATGATAAAAAGAGGCTTACATTGTTTGGAGGTTCCATATTCACCCAAGTTGTCCATAGACCTATCTCATTCGTAGCACTCAATCCGCTCACTTACCCATTCCTTAATTTGCCTAAAAATGCCATATCATTTACTTTCCCTCCACCTCACTGCACATCAATCCTATTGTTGGAAAATAAAAGTATAAAAATGTAAGCAGTTGATGCTGTCATTAGGTTTTTCCTCTCACTCATGCCTAATATACATATACCCTCATCTTCCCAGCCTCCTATCACTACTCCTTCATCACCTCCTACTAATCATGTTTTTCCATCCATTCACATTCTCTCATGACTCATCCACCTCACCATCCACACATGTTCCTCCACCTCAGGGCAACTCTCCTTCATCACCTTCTCATAATGCATCTGAAAATGAGGGAGATACCAATGATGAACCAAGCAGTGAAGAATGAAATAGAGGACAATGAAACAATTACCAGCAGCAATGATGATGGAAATAGGTCAAGAATCCAGGACATCAATGAGAAAAATGTAAATAATGAATCAAGCAATGAAGGAGGCAATGAGGTGGTAGATGCCAATAAGGATGGAAACAGGGAAGAATCAAACAAAGAAAAATCAATTAGTAAGTTAGATATCAGTGAGGAAAACGCAGCGAGGGAAATAAGGCTTATGAAGGATATGATGGAACCAATGAGGCTAAATACAAATAAAACCTTGAAAACCTGGCTAATCTATACCTACAAGTCTCCCAAACATAATTAGCTGAACAAAATTCAACTTTGGGCACATTTCTGCACTTATGAAATTTTGACTGATTTAAAGTGCCAAGGGTGCAACACTTTTTTGGGGCACTTTCTTGAGGAATGGTTTACATTTTTTGGGTTCATCTCGCCAAGTACATCACACACACAAATTGTTAGATGATTTGGAGTAGATTTGGTCCTCCAAAAGGGTAAAAACATGCAAAAATTCACCATTCTGCCCAATTTTCAGGGCATGTGCTGCACCCTTAGCAGTCTTGGGAGATTTGGTCTTTGGACTGAAAAATGGACACCAAATGAAAAACTCAAGGAATTTTTTCAAAGTAGACTCGACAAGATTTCCGATGAGGCTTCACGGAGCTCATTCCAACACCGGGAAGGACTTCAAAATTCAGCTGCAAGGTGACCTATTTTTCCAGTGCAGGCGTTGCGCCCTTGGACCTCACTGATGCACCCTTGCCTGCAAAGTCAACAAAAGACACAAATTTATTGAAAGTACATATTTTGTGGTTTTTTTGAAAAATCAATCCAAAGTTAGGTGTTAGAAGTTATTTTTCATTCATTGCATTAGATATTATGTGCCTTGGGCCTTGCATGGTATTAATGGACAAATTTAGCATTTATGATGAATTTATGACATTTTGGAAACCCTAGTTAGGGTTTTGGTCCTCCTTGCTTGTTAAATACAACATTGAGGCCTCATTGTACATGTTGGTTATTTTTTGAACTCAGCATAGGTTCTGAGTTGTAAGGAGTTTTTGGCTTTGGAGCCTTGTAATTCTCTTAGACTGAATAGCAATGGAGATAAGAACTTTGCAGGATTCATGAACATGGCTAATGGTGATGTCTTTCTCTTTTTTTTTCTCATTTTCTTATGTTTTACATATTGCATCATCTTCCTCTTGCTATAGAACATAAATTTTAGCTTAAGGTATGTTGTCAAAGGCACATTAAGCCTGTCTGCTCTTCTTGCTCTCATGTTTTCCTCTGCTAAGTCAGTTTAGAGAATTCTTAGTTTCTCTCTAATCACACTCAACTTGTTTATCTCAAGAATGATTCAATGGAGTCAGTTCCAAAGAGGTTTATGGTTAGCCTTGCCCTTTGGAATCACTTTAAACATTGTTTTTGAGGTCTTTACTTCGAAGTATTGCTAGTTAGGGTTTAAATGAAGAGGTTTATGATTTTCCATGCCCTTATGTTCATCTTAAATGGTTTCTTTGAAGGTATTTATAGTATGATTAAGGAATCTTAGGATTTCCCTACTTCTTGATCATCACTATTGTTATCTTGCATGTTTTCTTTCTCTGAAGGTAGATAGCTGGAGAGGTTAGGAGTTCCCTGTCCTCTAGGTTTTACTGGATTGTTGTCTTAATATTTTCTTGCTAGGGTTGGGCCAAAAGAAGTATGGTATGCCCTGTCTTTGGTTATTTATTTATGCATAGTAAGCTTTAAGGTCCTTCTTGTTATGGTATTTGACAAAGGATTCTTAACTACCCTTTGCACCTAGTTCACAATTTAATGTTCACTTCACTCACCTAAGCCTTGAAGATCCATTTAGCTTTGTTATACTTGCCCTCTGAAGCATCCTTGACCTATTGTTGTACCTTTCTAGACTTTTTGAAGACTCCATAGCGCAATGGTGTAACCCTCTCCTACTTTATCTATTTTTTTTGACAACCCACCCAACCAATCAAAACAAAGAAACAAACCCTAATCTTTATAGCTAGCCTAAAATCAGAACCCCAAAATCTATCAAGTTCACATCTTTTGCATAAATATAGAGAGAGCCCTCTCCAAGTCCAAGAAGGCTAGGTCCTAGGACTCCAAAGACTGGTTTGATGTTACCCCTGTACATTAGGTCTTGCCAATCTGAAAAATTATGGGGACCTAACATAATTGCAATCACGGTGGGACCCTGAGTCGATAACATATAAGTATTCCTTATAACCTAAAAAAACCCACAAGCATCCTTAGATTTGTATTTAGTTGTTGATGGTGGACAAGAAGTACATCCTTAAAAACTGAAAGCATCCTCCACCTAGCAAATCCACTCATCTTCAGTAGCCCTTTTGACCTCACTATTCCTCATAGACCCCCCAGGAATGCATTAATCATGCTGATGGTGGACAACAAAGTTGAAATCATCCACCCGGCGACTCCAGAAACTCTCGATAGACCTAAAAGACTCCACTGGTAGAAGATCCCAGACTAGTTATGAATATGCAGTAGCCCTTTCATCTGATTAATTGACAAATATGGATCCAAGGATACAACAGAGGTATGCTCCAATGAACAGAAATCACATCCCTGGATTCCCACACAAAATTCCTCATATAGATTGGTTTTCAAACCTGCCTATGTTTCAAGATGAAAAATTCGATGATCCCTTGTTACATCTCATCAAATTTCATATACATGTATGGAGGTTAAAAGTTGAATGGAATGAAGACTGGCTCATTAAAATGTTCATGGGGACATTAGAAGGTAAGGCAAGGAAATGGTATGAAGGCCTAGACCTTGGTAGTTTTTTTTCTTTAAAATATTTCCACAAGTTATTTTGTGAACACTATAAAGAATATTGTCCATCTCTATCATTAGCTGAAAATTGTTGTGATCAATCTAAATATCTCATACAATACCTTGTAAACATTGATGAAGATTTAGGAAATTGGCATCTTGAAATTCTATTAGAGGAAATTCCTGCATTTCATACTCAAGATAACCATTATGATATCCAAAAGGAGTCAGTTGAGGATGAAATCAATCAGGAAATAAAGGAAGAAAATCCATAGGATCTCTCTGAAAACACAAGTGATGATTCACCATCTCTTCTAGGTGAGGCTCAAGAAGACATTCAGCTTCATAATCAACCTTCACAAGAGAAAGAGAACTATTGTAGTGCTATCCAAAGAAAGAGAAAAATACCTCCTATTCTCACTGAAGAAGAAATAAATAAGATTCTAAGCATGTAGCTAGCCTCTAAACCTTCATGTGAGAAGAATATTTCTATTCATTTTCCTGCTAACCCTAGCTACCATAGACCAGAAAAGGGATATGTAGATCAATTCAAGAAGAAAAAATCTGATAATCCAATATGTTTGATTGGTGACATTACTTATATTAATGATTTTCAAAAGTTTGATCAGTATGATGATGGTTATGATCCTCAAATAGAATCTAATCTTGCAAAGCAATCAACAGCTATTTTGTGGGAGGAAATTCGGTTTCATCAAAACAATAATCAACCAATACATATAAGCTATGACAGTGATGGGGAAAGTCAAGAAAATTTGGAAGCAAGTGAAGCATCTTTGAATCTTTGTTCTAGTTCATTTCAGTCCATCAGAAATAACTTTCATGTGATTGGAAATCAACAATATTTCAATTTTGATGTTGAGGTTGGGGAAGATAATGAACTCCTTGAGCAAGTGGCTAATGAAAAGCCCTTTCCTGAAATGATTGAGGAAAGAATTTGAGACATATAATTCTCCTTAGCTCTAGATCTACAGCCACCAAGTCCCATTGAATTTCAAATTGTAGATGAGGGCTTGGAAATGGATAAACACAGGAGAGTTGTTGCACTGCATTCTCAAGAATATTTTTTGCCAAAGAGTGATCTTTCTCATCAACATGATAGTCTTCACACAGAATTCAGCCCATTCAATCAGAACATATCAGGTTTTCTAGAGGACAACATTGCAATATATGATGAGGCTACCAGTGCAGATGATCATGAGGAAGAGGTAGAGATTATTTCTCAAAATAATCCCAAGCATAGCCAAGTGGAGGAAGGAGTAGTCCTGAATGAAGCTTATTTCTCAAATCCTCTAAGCCAGGTATTTTTTCAAGATCCCTTTGTTGTTTTCTTAGAGAGATTTAAAGAGGGATTAAAATATGTCAAAAGCGGTTTGTTGCAAGGTTTAAAGAAAAATTTAGGCACTACTGTTTAGACACAAGTGAGGTGCGAGTGGCCTTTTGATTTTTTTCAGCACACTCAAAAGGTTGAACCAAGATCACTCATGGAACCATCTACTTGATTGGTAGTATTGGAAAAGTGAGTTCACAGAATAAGCATGTATCATATTTAAATTAGATTAGGATATATAGGTATGAAAATAAGCTCAGCACTTTGAGCATCTTTCTAGTTTTAGATTGTTTTGAAAAATGGAAACACAAAAACAGAGAAGAAAAGAAAAGAGGGCAGATGAAAAGAAGAGGTACAACCCCATACCAAAAAAGAGTATTGTTGAATGTGTGTGTTAGTATTCAGTAATTTTTTTCTTCATAGATGACTAAATGTTTTCCCTAGATTTCTAGAAACAAAGTTGATGAACATTGTGAGTTCTAGAAATCTCACTGCCTTCATCATCCCATCATGTCAGGTTCTACTTACCAGTCCCAGAAAACCCATTAGGAGCTCATGTCAATCATTTTTTCTGTGTTTTGTCAAATTTGGCCCAAATCCTCTCTTTTTCTTTACCTAAACCCCCCCCCCATTGCTACCTGAGGCCACCAATCAAATAGCTCTATTGTGTCTTCTAAAAATACCCGAAACATTGATGGCGTCAAAACTGTCTCTGTAGGATCTTTAGATAAATCAAATACATTGGATTTTGGATCTCCAATACATCAGTTTACCATAAACTTTGTTTTACACTTGATGACCCCAAATTCTATGTTTCAGTCCAAAAGCCAAGTCCTAGGAACCTCCCACTAGGTCACCTAGGATTTCACAGGTCATAGGGTGTATTTGGTGTCCTAACAAGCTATGTTTTTCCTATGTAAAGATAATTATTTCAAAGAAGAGGAGGGATAAGTAACTTTGTCCAAAATTGATCAAAGGTTCATTCAAGAAATGCCTCCTTGGCCTAATGCACAAATTCTACAAGGAATAGCTACCCTTTCTCGTATTACTACAAAAAAAAAAAAACAAGATGGCCATCAACTTAGAAAATAGGTAAGGTAGTAGGGTGAAATCACCACTTAAGGCTTCCACAGCAAAGAAGAAGGCAACAAGGCCTGTGTTTGAAGAGAATCAAGGTTTCTGACTGATTTGGTAAAATAGGTGAACCAGTGCAAGGAATTAGTACAAGGACTACAAGGACAAATCTCACCTCAACTCCATCCAGTGCACATTGAAGATTTTTAGAAATAATTAATGAGTTTTGAAAGGTTTTAGAGAACTTAGAAGACAACACTATTTACTCTTTTCTAATAGCCCTAAAACATAGGAGTTTGGGAAGAATGACAAAAAAGTCAAACAATGATGATAGGGCCTCCTTCATAACAACAAATTACATTTTAGGGGGTATTCAAGCTACATTATAGGGTTTGACAAAGAAGCACTGATTCCACCTCACCAAAAGGACAAAAGGGAAAATGGTATCAGTACAAGGGCCTTAATTTTCAAGGTAAAGTCAGAGGCATTAAAAATAATAAAACGGAGGAATACATAAGGTAAAGTGAAAAAGGATAAAATAATTACTAAGCACGAGTTTACTATTGGGAAAATAAGGTGTCAAAATTCCAAAAAAGGCACTAAAGGATCAAAGGCAAAAGTTGTGTAGGCACCTGCAAAAAGCAGAAGTGGCCAAGGGGAGACACAAAATGGTTTAAATTGTCGACTTTTCCCACTAGAGATATATCACTGTCAAAATGATCATAGGAACAAACATTTAATTGGTCTAAAACTCAGAGAAGCCTCCAAAAATGGTTTCCTTATCAAAAGTATATTCTGCAAGAGATAGACTAGCCATGAGTGACACTTCTCTAGGACTGTCAAAGATGGCTACCTACGAGAAGATTGATAAGGTCAAACAAAAATAATGTATCTCACAATGATGGAACATATGAAGAATAAAGGAGTTTTTGATGCCAACTGCTAAGGTTTCACACCAAGTGGTTTTTCACTACTTCACAGTAAAAACATGACATAATGTTAGTTAAAGGAGGGTCAAAATTCTTATCTTCAATCTCATCCACCAAGCAATCAAAGGCATAAAAAAAATATACATGACTGAAGATTCCAAGGGCACTAATAGTGAGGAAAACCTGTAAAAAGAGAACTAATGTCACTGTCTGGATTTTTTACTCAAAACTTTATCAAATGACCTTTTGCTTTTTCAAGAATTGGTTAAGTTTTCCAAAATCTGGGTAAGAGGCAAATATTAAGCTTGTTACAGAGTTTGTGAATACAAGAGAAACACCAAGATGCTCCAGCCAAGGCAAAAACCATTTTTTCTCAGAATTATGCCACCTACAAGAGAAAAAGACCAAAAAGTTAGTGAAAAGTAAGAAGGGAAACAAACATTATAAAAGTGGGTTTGATCCTAAAAATATTTTTCAAAAGGAGTATAAAGGTCTTTTCTCCCTCTTCCCAACTCATTTTTGTCTTTGAAGGAGAGATAGAGAGTCGTTCAAACTTTTTTAAGGGTTTTTCTGCAAACTAGTTGAAGTTTCTCTGGCACTGCACATAGGTGGAGGCACTACACACATAGCCTTCGGCGCTGTGCACAAAGGAGGAAGATATAGTGCTAAAAAGAACTATGCTACGCACAGAAGGGCCGGCGCTATGCACAGGTAGTGGCGTTGTTCACACACCCAAGTCGGAGCTCGACTCGCCCGCATCCTCCCAGCGCTACGCATCGACCTGCAAATAGCCTGACTCGACCTAACGCTATGCATAGAGGGCTCGGCTTAATGTCCAGTCGGGTGGTGCTTGGCATAGAGGAGATTTGGTAAAAATTTCGAAAATTTCTCAAGCTCACTCTTTCTCCTCCTCAATTTACCCCGGGCTACTGCATGATTTAGACAAGGTTGGTGGTCACTTTTCTTTACCCTCCAGGCATTCTTTTTGCATTCCTAATCAAATAAGGGTAACCAAAACCTAAAATTGGCTAAAAACCATAATCTTCATGGCAAGCACTCATTTGACCTTCTAGGGAAACTTTTACCAGTTGGAGAGTGATAATTAGCATAAATACACTAAGTACAAGCTAGGCCTCCTTCTAACCTCTGAAAGCATTCTTAGACTTCTTCCATTTTTCCTCCATTTTTTAAAATATGCCATCACCATCAGTCATTTTTCCTCCCTAGACCTAAATCTCTCACCAAGCTAAAAACCATTTTGTTCAAGGATACAATCAGTCACTATGTCCGAAGAGGAGGTAAATACCAGTAGTGGTGAAGGCTAAAGGCCTATCAAGCCAAAACACAAGGGAGGAAGAACTAATAGGTTTTATCCTTTGGAAACAATTCAAATCACCTCTTCTCCCATGATCCTTTCATGTTTTCAAGATGTTGGATGCTATCAGTTCTGTGAGAGAATTAAATAGGTCCAAAACCACTCAAATTTGACTAGGTTGTTCATTCCTAGCCTACCAAACCACCAGGTCAACCTAGCAGGAGTAAAATTTGAACTATCATCCAAATCCATTGCTAAAGCCAGAGGGATACTAGATGCGGGTGAGAGATGGTTCAAACTGAAAAAATTGGCCTTAAGCTACTATGAGCCTTTCCTAAAACCTAGGTATCAATAGGACTGCAAGAATTTTTTCCCCTTCTCCCAGCTGCTAGATTGATATGCCCCACTGATGAGGCAGATCATCAAGTACTGCACTTGTGAGGGGAGGTACTCCAAGCTTTATTCATATCACATAAGGATGCTAATGCACTTCACCAGGGTTAAATTTCTAAACCTATCATACTATCTCTATCGGAGCATTGACAAAATGGATTCAATAGTCAAGAAAAGGAATTATTCCCACCAAATGCAAAGCCTTTTTCACCACTCCTTGGTTAAGATGATTTTTTGCACCAGCTAGAGCAACAAGGAATTCCTTGGGAATTTTTTATCTCACATGATGTATTTGCAAATCCCCAAGCCTTCATTCAGCAAAATTTACCTTCCACTTCACACCCACTTACCTCCACTCCTCCATCAACCCCTAGAGATCATGATCCATCACCTCCACCTATGCCTTATCCACAATGAAACTTACCTCCTTGTTCTTCTCCTAATACATTAAATGAAGATGATGACAGTGGTAATGAGGAACAAGTATATGACAGTGGAGATGAAGAAAGTAGTAGGGCAAAGACAGAGTTTAATGAGGAACAAGAGGATGACATTGGTAATGATGGACAAGGGGTTGACAGTGGCAATGATGAAAAAGAATATGATGGTGGAAATGATCAAAAGAGTGGGTTAGACACAGAGTTTGATGAGGAAGAGCAAGAGGATGATGATGACAAGGAGGAGGGAGATGAACATGGCAGTCATGAAGAAAAAAATAGTGAGCACTTGGAGGAAGATAGTGATGGTAATGATACCAATGAATCACTCCCAAGTAATATAGAAAAAGGTGGTGCGGATGAGCAAGAGGAAGACCTAGAAGATAGTGAAGAAAATGATGAGGATGACAGTGAAAAAGAAAATGAACATGACAGTCAAGAGAAAAATGTGCATGAGCATGACAATGAACACAGCCATAGTGCAAAAAATGACAATATGGATGAAGATAATGAACATTAAGAAACAGAAGGTAATGAAGAAGAAATAGAAGGTCAAGAAGAGGAAACCAGTGAGGCACAAACATAGTTTGATGAAGGAGACAATGATAAAGAGAATGTCACTGATAAAACAGTCAGTGAGGAAGAGAATAACAAAAGAGATAGCCATGATAGTCATGACAACTTTCATGACCCTAATCAATATCTTAATGACAATGAGAATTAAAGTGAGAGTGCAGGGAATGATGAAGAAAAAGATACTAATGAGGAAAAAGGTCAAATTATGACAAGTGAAGAAGTTGCTGATCAATTTAAAGACCAATATGAGAGTGGTAAAAATCAGAGTGTTGAAAGCAGTAGTGAAGCTCACAACTCTCCCAATGAACAAAATGATGATGCACAAAGTGATGGGATATCTAGTAGTAAAGGTGAGAAAGAGGACTTTCCATCATATGATAACATTCATGAAAAGGACCCTAGAGTAGAAATCATTATAAATTTTGATTTCTCATATCGCAGGGGGAAGAGAGATGTGTTTGGTGCCTCAAAAAGGCAAAGGGCCATATTTTCTCCAGCCATCAAACCAGTGGACAAGGGAAAGAAAAATATGGAAAAGGGTGAGCAGCTGGTAAAGGTGAGGAGAAGTAAGAGAATCAAGAAAGCTACTCAAGAGCCTTAATTCATTGATCTAGACAGTGACAATGAGGACAAGGATATGACCACCAGATTTCTACTCCTAACCAAAGATGCACAACTTAAAGAGTGGGAAAGAAATTTCGAGATGGCACAGCATGTCATTCAATATTACAAGAATGAGCACAAAGCACTTCAAGAAGGTGAAAAGGGGCCCTGCTCTCGAGAAGAAAATGACCAAGCACTATGCAAAGAAAAACAAACTTGCTTGTGCCAAACTGAAGGAGGCTCTCATGGAGATAAAAAATCTAAAAGAGGCAAAAAATAATGATAGCCTTGGATTTTTGGTTGAGGCTTCTCAACAGGTGTCCAAGACCTCTTCAGGGACCACTCCACCAATTTTGGGAAAAATTAAACAAAATTTTGCTTTTTTGAAATTTTGAGGCCCTTGTGCGCAACACTCTTGGCGCTGTGCACAAATATTATGCATACTCAGCTTGCAAACTTTACATTTTTGGATTCCTCTCATCATCAACAAACTGCTCACAAAATTTCAGAGCATTTGGAGCATTTTTGAAACCCCCAAAAGGTCAAAAAACACCTAAATTTTGACCATTCTGCCTCATTTTCAAGTAAGGTGCTACGCATAGAACAGTGTTGGGAGAATGGGTTTTTGGACAGGAAAATGGCACTCATTCAAGAAAATTCAAGCGTTTCTGGAAAGTAGACTCATCAGGATTTCCAACGAGCCATCATGGAGTCAAATTTGGCATCGGGAAGGGGGCCAAAACTTAGTCACAAAAGACCCTATTTTCTGCTGAAGTGGCACTACACACAGAGAGTGTCTAAGTCTGTTTTATACCAAAAGTAAAAAAAAAACACTCATTTATTGTAAAATGATATTTTTGAGTTTTTTGAGGCAAAACACTCTAGAATTAGGAGCAAATAGTTATTATGGCATATATTTCTTAGGATATTATGTACCTTGGGCCTTGCAGGGTCTCTTGGCCATAAATGACATTTATGGTTGAATTTGACATTTTCCTACCATATTTAGGGTTTTATTTCTCCTTTCCTCCATAAATAGAGCATGAGGCCCTCATGTATTTTTTTGGCTTTTGATGAACTTGGAGAGCAATACATGGTTTCTATGAGCTTGGAGAAGAAATTAGTTTTGTGAAGTTGATGAATGGCTTGCTTGGATTGATGATGGAGAAGCTTGTTTGTAGGATTCCTTAGCTTGGTGAATGGTGGTGTATTCTTAACTTGTTTATGTTTTATTTTTCTCATTGTGTTTCATCCTTCTTGGTTGCTATAAATCAGAAAATTATAGATTGAGACATGCTCTTTGAGGCACCTCAGTACTCTTGTTTGTTATAGCTTTGATGTTTTCCTCTGTTTGGTCATCTTAAGGAATTCTTGATTGATCCTTAGGTCCACCTTAACTTTTTTTGTTTCATATATGGATTAGTATGCTAGTTTACAAGTATGATTCACGGTATGCCCTGCTTACTTGAAGTTGTCAAAACTTTGTCTTGAAACCTCTCTTTGGAATATTATTTGCTACGTTAAGTCAAAGAGGTCTCGTTCAATCTTGCCCTTTGCCCATGCTTATCAACTCGTTTCAAAGTTCTTTATTGTCTGATTTATGAAGTTTAGGAGTTCCCTCTTGATAAATTGATTTACTTGTGTTATCTTATATGTTTTCCCAAATTCTGAAGGTGAATTTACTAATGTTAGAAGCTCTTATGCTTCCTATGTTTCACTAGAATTTTTATCTTGGATATTTATTAGTTTAAGTATTGTTCATTGAGCTTAATGGTTTGCCCTACCTCATGAGTTATAGCTTTTAGCTATATGTATTTAATACCTCCTACTTTTTCCCAAACTTAATGTTCACTCCACCTCACACGTTACCTTAAGAATACATTAACCTTGCTAGATTGGTCGTACAACACACTCTATTCCATCATTGAAACACTCATGACTTTCATTGACTCCATAGCCCAATGATTCAAAGACTTCTCAGTCCATCTATTCCACTTGACCATCTTACCCAACCAAAAAATCAACTACCTAAAGCAAAAAGAACACATATTTTCACCCAATAGAGAGATCCCTCTCTAAGTCCAGGAAGGCTAGGTCCTAGGACTCCAAAGACTGGTTCCATGTTACCCTATCATTTGGTCTACCAATCTTCCAAATCACGGGACACTAACATTCTGGCGATCACGATCGGACATTCTGAGTTAGTGACAAACTAAGTATTCATTAGATCTCATAAAACCTACAAACATCCTTATATTGGAATTCATTTGTTGATGGTGGACAATGAGTACATATTCAAAATAGTAATCATCCTTCACCTGGTGATTCCACTGGTCTTCAGTAGCCATGTTGACCCCATTAGCCCTCACAAACTCCCCTAGGAATGAGTAAATAAAACCTAATATTGTTGATGGTGGATAGAAAATATGAAATCATCCACTTGGTGACTCCACAACTATAGAAAGACCTAAAGACTCCACTGGAGGAAGAACCTGAAACATGACTAGTCATCCTAGAAAGAAAGAGCACTCAGGCCTAGGTTGGATTGAAGAAATTATTGTTTTTATAATAATTTCCTACTTTAAACCTGATCAAGAGCACACTGATGAGATCCACATTGATTATTGGAAAGATCTAAAGCCTAAATAATTTGAGCCTCAAATTGTAGACCATGAGTAGATTTATACACCTGTGCCAATCCCAGATTCACCTGTGAAAGACCTAATGAAACATGAGCCTCGCGCTATCTCTTACTCCTACTGAAACCTCAAATATTCATAAGTCTCTTGTTGCACTATCTATACCCACAAAGGTCCCAGAAAGATATAATCCTCTAGTTTTGCCTCTTATCCTCCAGCCCCTCCCTATAAAACTTGAAAATAAGATGCCATATTTCGATGGAGAAAATACAAAGATCACTGCTACACAACATATTCAAAATATTGAGGATTTACTTTACCTATTTGAAGTAGGAGAAGATGATGTGCATATTATAATGTTTTCCTTATCATTACATGGAAAAATTAAGAGTTGGTTTAAAGACCTTCCAGCTACAAGCATTATCAATTTTCATCAATTCACTCAAGTTTTCCTAGATAAGTGGAAAGTCATGGGAAATGTTTTCTCATCATAAGGGAATACAATCATTTGAAAAGACAACCTAGGGAGATAATACAACACTTTTAACCCAGGTTCAATAAAGTATACAATTCAATACATCCTAAGATAAAGCCACCCCAAGGGTGGGCCCTCTTGCAATACCCAAATGCTTTTGACCGAGAAATGGCATTCCAGATAAGAGAAAGAGATCCTTCAAACTAGAAGAAATACAAAATATGGGAATTACTATGGAATACAACATACTAGAAATAGGGGCAAAGTTAAAAGCAATAAATAAGGACAAAGTAGCTCAACAGAAACTGATTTCTTCAAAAATAAAGCTAAAAATGTTGACAAATGCAGCCAACAAAATGATGCATATAATGGACAGGAAAGAGAAATAATACAAGGTTGAGGTTGGAGCTGGTCATTCAAAATAGCCGGGACTATTTACTTGGGAAGAACAAACTTAGTCACTACAAGGCAAGAGAAATAATCAAAATATGCATGCTGAGCTAGATTGCAAGGAAAAATATGTATAAAGTTTTCAAGTACTAGGTACCTTCATACATCTTGTGCTTCACTATTAAGAGAGCATTACAAACAAATTGCAAATAGAAACAGAGAGCATTTCTCTGAAGAATCAATCAAGGGCAAGATAGATGATACAAACCCTTTTGCATATCCAGAGGTCTTTCCCTTAAGCCATCTTGAAACCACACAATCTAAAATAGAGAATGAGTCAACACCTTTACGATATCTACCTTTATGCTTTGATTCATTTCAGATTATAAAAAGAAATTGGCACCCTGAGGATATATCAAAGGAAATTCATGGATTTCAAGCTCAAGTTAACTACCACACAAATCAAGAAGAGTTGGTTGAGGATGAAATAAATCAGAAAATGAAAGAGAACCCAAAGTACATCTCTAAAAGCCCAAGTGATGATTCATCATCTTTTCTAGGTGAGTCTCAAGAAGGTATCCAGCCTTAGAATCAACCTTCACAAGAGAATGAGGAGGACTTTTGTAGTTCTATCCAAAAAAAGATAAAAATGCCCCCTTTTTAACTGAAGGGGAGATAAATCAACTTATAAGCATGCAGTCAGCCTCTAAACCTTCATATGAATAGAATAGTTCTACTTATTTTCCTCCTAATCCCATCTATCACAGATCAGAAAATGTATTTATATTTCAACTCGAAGAGAAACAATCCGATAGTCCAATATGTATAGTTCGTGACATTAATTATATTAATGATTCTCCATGGTTTGATCAATATTTCGATGATTATGATATCAAAATGAAATCTAATTTTGCAGAGAAATAAACATTTGGTTTGTGGGAGGAAGCTCAGTCTCATCAACTTTAAAAAACCGATCAACCAATGCATAACAACTAGGACAGTGATTACGGAAGTTTAGAAAGTTTGGAATCACATGAAGGCTTGGAAGTTGATGATTACGGGAGAGTTGTTGTGCTGCCATTTCAAGAAGATCTATTGCCTAAGAATGCTCCTTCTCATCATCATGATGACATTCACGCAATTTTCAGCTCACTCAATCAAAGCATCTCAATTTTGTTAAAATACAACATTGCAATACATGATGAATCTGATAGTGCAAGTGATCATAAGGAAGAGGTGAATTTTCTTTCCCAAAAGAGTCCCAAACTTAGCCATGTGAAGACAGAAGCAGTCTTGAATCAATATTATTTTCCAAATCCTCACTTTCAGGTATTGTTCAAAGACCCCTTTGATATTTTCTTAAAGACAGGCGAAGAGGGATTAAAATATGTCAAGAACAGTTTGATGCAAGGTGTAAAGAAAAGTTTAGGCACTACTTTTCAAACACAAGTAAGGTGGGTGTGGCCTTTTGAATTTTTCAAAACCCTCAAAGAGTTGAACCTAGATCCCTCATATAATCATCTGCTTGATTGGTTGTATTGGAAAAATGAGTTCACCGGCTGAATGTATATCATGTATAGGTTAGATTAGGATAGATAGGCAAGCAAATAAGATCATCACTATGAGCATCTTTCTACCTTTATTTTTATATTGTTTTGACCAAAAAGAGATAAAAAATACAAAACAAAGAAAAAAATGAAAAAGAGGGCAGATTTGAAAAAGAGGTATAGCCCCATACCCAAAAAAAGAGTACTACTGAAAGTGTGGAAGCCTAAATGCCACTACATGTTCCAAAAAGTCTTGTTCAGTCATCTAGCCTAATCATGGCTGAACATGTTTTCAATTTATTGCTGATAAGTTAGTGAAATATAGTTAGTCAAATTATGCAAACTTGACTTATCAAAAGATATATTAGGGAAGAAAGATACTGGTTCCACATGCTTAAAACAGAAACAAGGAGAAAAATGTGGATGAATAGCAAAAAATGTATCACAACCTTGATTTTTCTAGTCTTATCTTGTACAAAAATAACATTTGTGTGCAGCTTTTTCTTATGCCACAAACCCATGGTAAGTCAGATTGTCTAATCCTAATTTAACCATTCTTTCAATTTCATGTTTTTAGCTTAGTGAAGGAATCCTGTCAAATAGCTTAATCTTTACAGTTGAGTAGTCTAGGTGGAGAATCAAAGGAGTTCACTAGCATAATATGAACTCCTGGAAGAAATAAGATAGAAGTAGATAGTTTGTTTTTCTTTCAAAAGAAAAAAATGTCAAGGGTTGGCTAGTCCAAATGCACCCAAGAAAGAAAAAATGTTAGGAAAATAGATTGGGTAGGTAGAGATGAAGATGACTTGATCATGTTTTTCAAATCTATTAAGATCATAACTTCATAGCGAGCATCATAAATAGAAAAGAGGTAAAA
This sequence comes from Pinus albicaulis, assembly GCA_034641835.2. Taxonomy (NCBI): domain Eukaryota; kingdom Viridiplantae; phylum Streptophyta; class Pinopsida; order Pinales; family Pinaceae; genus Pinus; species Pinus albicaulis. Next base: position 868,481,264 of record CM076576.1, on the reverse strand, counting down.
ATATGCCCAATGGATGAGGCACTGGTCTCCATTAAGCCGGAGATCTGAAAGTTCTGGACACCTCCTAAAAAGGATCTTCCCTTCCCAAGTGGAGCCACTGTTAGTCATTAGTAATTTTTGCCTTCATATATGACTAAATGATTTTCCTAGATTTCTAGAAAAAAAGTTTATGAACATTGTGAGTTCTAGAAATATCACTGCCTTCATCATCCTTAAGATATTTTTTTCACTATCTCATCATCCCATCATGTCAAGCTCTGCTTACCAGTCCCAAAAAACCCACTAGGGGCTCATGTCACTCATTTTGTTTTTGTTTTGTCACCTTTGGCCCAAATCCTCTGTTTTTCTTTGCCTAAACCCCCCACTCCCCACTGCTACTTGAGGCCACCAATAAAACAACTCTATTGTGTCCTCCAAAAACACCCCAAAAATTGATGGTCTCAAAATTGTCTCTGTAGGCTCTTTATATAAATCAAGTACATTGGATTTTGGATCTTCAATACATCAGTTTATCATAAACTCTGTCTTACACTTGATGACCCCAAATTCTAAGTGTTAGTCCAAAATCCAAGTCCTAGTAACCTCCCACTAGATCACCTAGGGTGTCACAGGTCATAGGGTGGATTTGGTGTCCTAACAACCTCTGTTTTTCCTGTGTAAAGATACTTCTTTCAAAGAAAAGGAGGGACAAGTAACTTTGTCCAACATTGATCAAAGGGTCATTCAAGAAAGGCCTCCTTGGCCTAATGCACAAATTCTACAAGGGACAACTGCCCTTGATTGTATTAATGCCAAAAAAAAATTCAAGATGACCGTCAACCTAGAAAATAGGTAAGGTAATAGGGTGAAATCAGCACTGAAGGCTTCCACAGCAAAGAAGAAGGCAGCAAGGCTTGTGTTTGAAGAGAATCAGGGTTTGTGACTGATTTTTCAAAACAAGTGAACCAGTGCAAGGAATCAGTACAAGGACTACAAGAAAAAAGGTCACCTCAACTCCATCAAGTGTACATTGAATATTTTTAGAAATAATTAATGAGTTTTGAAAGGTTTTAGAGAACTTAGAAGAAAACACTTTTTACTCTTTTCTAACAGCCCTAAAACCTAGGAGTTTGGGAAGAATGAAAAAAAATTCAAACAATGATTATAGGGCCTCCTTCATAATAGCAAATGGAATTTCAGGGGGTATTCAAGCTACCCTCTAGGGTTTTACAAAGAAGCATTGATTCCACCTCACCAAAACGACAAAAGGGAAAAGGGTATCAGTACAAGGGCTTGAATTTTCAAGGTACAGTCAGAGGCATTAAAAAGAATCAAAAGGAGGTAGACATAAGGTAAAGTGCCAAAGGATAAAATAATTACTAAGAATGAGTTTACTATTGGGAAAATACGGTGTCAAAATTCCAAAAAAGGCACTAAGGGATCAAAGGCAAAAGTTATGTAGGCACCTGCAAAAAACAAGAGTAACCAAGGGGAGACACAAAATGGTATAAACTACTAACTTTTCCCACTAGAGATATATCACTGTCAAAATGATCATAGGAACAAACATGTAATTGGTCTAAAAAGCAGAGAAGCCTCCAAAAATGGTTTCCTTATCAAAAGTATATTCTGCAAGAGATAGATTAGCCATGAGTGACACTTCTGCAGGACTGTCAAAGATGGCTACATATAGGAAGATTAATAAGGTCAAACAAACCTAATGTATCTCACAATAATGGCACATATGAAGACTAAAGGATTTTTTGATGTCAACTGCTAGGGTTTTCACACCAAGAGGTTTTTCACTACTTCACAGTAAAAACATGACAGAGTGTTAGTTAAAGGAAGGTCAAAATTATTCTCTTCAGTCTCATCTATGAAGAAATCAAAGGCATTAAAAAAATATACATGACTGAATATTCCAAGGTAAAGGTGAAAAAATGATCACGAGCTTACTGTTTATAGGTGTTGAAATTCATGAAAAGGATATAGTGAGGAAAGCCTTCAAAAAGAGCACTAATGTCACCGTCTGCCTTTCTTCCTCAAAACTTTGTCAATTGACCTTTTTCTTTTTCAAGAATTGCTTTAGTTTTCCAAAATCTGGGTAAGAGGCAAACATTAATCTTGTTACAGATTTTGTGAATACAAGAGAAACACCAAGATGTTCCAGCCAAGGAAAAAACAATTTTTTCTTAGAATTATACCACCTACAGGACAAAAAAACCAAAAATTCAATGAAAAGTAAGAAGGGAAACAAACATTAGAAAAGTGGGTTTGATCCTAATTTTTTTTTTCAAAAGGAGTATAAAGGACTCTTCTCCCTCTTCCCAACTCATTTTTGTCCTTGAAGGAGAGATAAAGATCCATCGAAAATTTTTAAAGGGTTTTCTGCAAACTGGTTGAAGTTTCTCCGTCGCTATGCACAGGCGGAGGCGCTATGCACAGAGCCTTCGACACTGCGCACAGAGGAGGAAGATACAGTGATAAAAAGGACCGCGCTATGCATAGAAGGGCTGGTGCTACGCACAGGCGGTGGCGCTGCGCACATGCCCAGGTCGGAGCCTAATTCGCCCACAGCCTCCCAGCCCTGCCCACTGGCCTGCCAACAGCCCGACCCGACCCGATGCTATGCACAGAGGGCTCGAATGAATGGCCAGTCGGGTGGTGCTGCGCACGGAGGAGATTTGGCCAAAATTGCAAAAAATTTCTCAAAATCACTCTTTCTCCTCGTCAAATTTACCCCAGGCTCCTGCATGAGTTAGACAAGGCTAGTGGTCACTTTCATTTCCCCTCCAAGTATTCTTTTTTCATTCATAATCAAAGAAGGGTAACCAAAACCTAAAATTGGCTAAAAACCCTAATCTTCATGGCAAGCACTCATTTAACATTCTAGGGAAAAATTTACCAGTTGGAGAGTGATCATTAGCATAAAAACACTCAGTACAAGCTAAGCCTCCTTCTAAACTCTGAAAACATTCCTAGACTTCTTCCATTTTTCCTCCATTTGTTAAAATATGCCCTCACCATCACTCATTTTTCCTCCCTAGACCTAAAGCTCTCACCACGCTAAAAACCATTGTGTTCAAGGATACAATCAGTCATTATGTCTGAAGAGGAGGTAAATACTAGTAGTGGTGAAGGCCAAAGGCCTGTCAAGACAAAACACAAGGGAGGAAGAACTAATAGGTTTGAGCCTTTGGATATAATTCAAATCACCTCTTCTCCCATGATCCTTATATATTTTCAAGATGTTGGATGCTATCAGTTCTATGAGAGGGTTAAACAGGTCCAAAGCCACTCAGATTTGACTAGGTGTTTCATTCTTAGCCTACAAAACCACCAGGTCAACTTAGCAGGAGTAAAAATTGAACTATCATCTAAATCCATTGCTAAAGCCACAGGGATACCAGATCTGGGTGAGAGATGGTTCAAATAAAAAAAATTGGCCTTAAGCTACTATGATCCCTTCCTCAAACCTAGGTATCAATAGGACTGTAAGAAGTTTTTCCCCTTCTCCCACCTGCTAGATAGATATGCCCCACTGATGAGGCAGATCATAAAGTACTTCACTTGTGAGGGGAGGTACTCCAGGGTTTATTCATATCACATAAGGCTGCTAATGCACTTCACTAGGGTTAAATTTCTATACCTACCATACTATCTGTATCGAACCATTGACAAAATGGCTTCAGTAGTCAAGAAAAGAATTTATGCCCACCAAATGCAAAGCCTTTTCAACCACTCCTCGGTTAAGATGATTGTTTTGTACCAGCTAGAGCAGCAAGGAATTCCTTGGGAATTTTTTATCTCACATGATGTATTTGCAAATCCCCAAGCCTTCATTCAGAAAAATTTTCCTTCCACTTCACACCCACTTACCTCCACTCCTCCATCACCCCCTAGAGATCATGATCCATCACCTCCACCTATGCCTTCTCCACAAGGGAATGTACCTCCTTGTTCTTCTCCTGATACATCAAATGAAGATGATGACAGTGGTAATGAGGAACAATAATATGATAGTGGAGATGAAGAAAGAAGTAGGGCAGAGACATAGTTTAATGAGGAACAACAGGATGACAGTGGTAATGATGGACAAGGGATTGAGAGTGGCAATGCTGAAAAAGAAGATGATGGTGGCAATGATGAAAATAGTGGGGTAGACACAGAGTTTGATGAGGAAGAGTAGGAGGATGATGATGAAAAGGAGGAGGGAGATGAACATGGAAGTGATGACGAAAATAATAGTGAGCACTTGGAGGAAGACATTGATGGTAATGATACCAATGAATCACTCCCAAGTACAGAAAAAGGTGGTGTTGATGAGCAAGATGAAGACCTAGAAGATAGTGAATAAAATCATGAAGATGACAGTAAACAAGAAAATGAACATGATAGTCAAGAGAAAAATGTGCATGAGCATGACAATGAGCACAGTCATTGTGAAAACAGTGACAATATGTATGAAGATAATGAACATGAAGAAACAAAAGGTAATGAAGAAGAAATATAAGGTCAAGAAGAGGAAACCAGTGAGGCACAAACAGAGTTTGATGAAGGAGATTGTGATAAAGAGAACGTCACTAATAAAATAGTCAGTGAGGAAGAAAATAACAAAAGAGATAGTCATGACAGTCATGATGGCTCAATGAGAATGAAACTGACAGTGCAGGGAATGATGAAGAAAAAGACACTAATGAGGAACAAGGTCAAAGTGAGACACGTGAAGAAGCTACCGATCAATTTAAAGGCCTGTTGGCCACACTTTGTCAATGACCCCATCACGCCATTTAGATTTCATCAGCAGTCGATATTTTTATAAATTATGTAAACCCATTCTGAATGTTTATGATGTAAATGATCTAAGTAAGACCATCATGTATGTAACAACCTATGTAAGCCTAGTATGTTGGTGACGATTTCTATCTTAGGAGGTTTTTTGTCTCACTGATTTACTTGTGTTTTTCGACACAAGTGATCGGCAGATTTTTCCCCTCCAGCCTCACCCCAAAGCTAGGGTGGATTTTGTCATCAATATGCTAAGTCAGTCCTAGTGTTTTTTATCGAGTCTTTGTAAAAGTAGTTTGGGAATAATCCTAGTTAGTTGGCTAGATTATTTTATTACAAGCTACTTGGTCTACTAGATCATTTTTTGAGTCGCGGAATTGGGTACCTATTTGAGGGTCTATATGAATGGGTATTCCCCCTTCATGTGTCTAAATGTATTTATCTTATGTAAATAGGGTTGGAAAAAATAATTAAATCCCCTCTCAGTCAATTAATTAAATTTTCTAGCCAAATTAATTAAAAATCCTAAGCCAGAAATTTAATTAATTTTAAGTCCTAGGTGAGTTAAATTTCTTCAAAGGAAAAGTTCGTTGGTCCTTAAAAAATGAATTTTTAAAGGTCCCAAGCCAAGGGGAATATTGAGAATTTGAAGAAATTTTGGACCCTTGGGCATAGGTGGTTAAGTCAAAGTCAAAATTTTGAGGAAATTAACTCAAAAATATTATTTTTGAGGAAATTAACTCAAAAATATTATTTTTGAGTTAATTAAAATGGAATTAAATGATAAATTCGTTTTTCCTCAAATTTATAATTTCGATGGTCCAGATTAAAAGATGATCAAATATTTTCGACGGTCAAGATTATTTTGACATGGATCAACCGAACTAGCCGTTGGAGATTCTGTCTTCAAAATTAGAGGTCTTGGTATGACATTTGCATCCGATCTTTGAATCGTGCACTTGTTCTTGGAAGCTATTGTGAATTTTTTTTTATCAATAAAGCATAAAGACTTTGGGGTTACAAAATTTGGTGTTCCTTTTCCAGATCTATGTAGTGATTTGTCTCTAAACTCTGCTACTCTATTTTTCATTTTTATGGTTGATGGCCTTTATGAATTAATCTGCATACAGGTATCTTGTGCAATTTTCTAGGTTTCTAAAATGACATTTTTGATTTTACGGAAAGATTAGTTATATATTATTCTAAACGATCTCATGTTTATTTTCTTAAATCTCTATCAATCTAAAGTTCATATCTAAGTGTGCAGGGAATTTTTTTTTAAGGTTTGGGCATTTGGGGAAGTCTTTATTTAGAACAGCCAACTCTCAGATTTCGTAAATCTGAAAATGCTCATTGTTTCCTAATTCTCAAAGCTATCTTATGAAATTGTGTTTTTATAGGGTCTTTTGGGGCTTGTGCCTCTCTTAAATTTTTATCTTCTTATTAATTGTGAAAAAACAGTTTAAATCTGGCCATGAGGGCCTATAATCCGTAAATTAGCATTGTAAATTTGTAAATATTCTCTACAGTATAAGGGTTTATTTATTTTCTGTGCATAGTTTTGGATCTGTTCTGGTTTTTGCAAGTTGCAGGGGGTTTCTTAGATTTTTTTTTTAGATCTAAGCCAGATCTAACCACCAGAGGGTAAGATCTGGCCTCAAGATTGGTTTTTCTTCCATATCTGGGCATAATTTTGCTGCACAGTGTGAATCTAAGGTGCATCTAAATCAGTATTTAAAAAAAAATTTGAGTTATGTTGGAAAAATTTTAATTACTGGAGGAATTTCTAGTGTACTGGATTTTTCTTGAGATAATATTTGCATTATGCTTCCCATTCCCATTACATTTCTGCCTTCACGCTGCCTAAATTCTCTGCGTCTGCCCTCCATTCATCTGCACATTGTCCCCTTCTTCTTACGGCCGCCCTTCAACATCAATCTGTCTGCTACCTCAATCCACCTCCATCCACAGCTTCATTCCTTACCTTTCTTCCTTGTCGTCCAGCCCGCCATCAACATCTGACCCCTCTCAACCTGCATCGAACCTGTGGCATCCCTGTCTGTATGCCGTCGAGCCCTCTGTCCACTGCCTCATCTCTCCTTTCCGTCGACCTACACGCAAACAAAAAAAAACAAATGCACACATAAAAAATAAAAGCAAAGTCACGTTATGTAATTTGCGTTTTTTTTTTTGGGTTTGGTTTTAATTTTTTTTTACTTTAGATTTAGAAAATAAAAAGGGGAGAGAGCTTTAGTGTTAGTTCCAAGTTTAATTCGATCTTTTTAGGTTTTAATTAGTTTGGTTAGCGTTAGTTCTTTTAAGAATTTTATTTATTTAGATTTTAGTCTTAGTTTAAATTATAGATTCTTAAATTTTAGTTTAATTTTAGATTTTGAAAATCAAAAAAAAAAATTTCCTTTTTAGACTTGATTTTTTAGCTTTAGTTTAATTTACTTTTTTTAGATTTTTTAACTTTTAACTTTTTATATTTTAATTATTTTTGTTTTAGTTTAGTTTAAATTTTTTAGATTTTCTTTTTTTTTAGATTTTAGTTTTTTAATTTAGCTTTAGTTTTAATTTTTAAATAAATAAAAAATTAAAAAAGGTCCAAAATTTTCTAAATTTTCAACTTTAGAAAATTCTCAAAAATTTTATTTCATTGTCAAAGTGAGCTTTTAAACTTTTATCTAAAGTTTGACTACAGGAAATTTTTAATTTTTGGATGTGGATTATTTGGAACATTATAAATTCGGAAATATTGCAAAGATCTGGAAATTTAATTTGATTGTCATCTCATGATAACATTGCTGTGGATTCAAAGTATTTTAATACATAGTTTTGGTGCGTTTTATCAAATATCATTGTGGTGAATCTATTTTTCATAGCAACAGTTACATATCAGATACTTGGCTTTAATTTTATAACGGAATATTTTGACTCCATAAGGCACTAGTTTTAAACTTATGAATCTAATTGGATTTGCAAAATCTAGTAATTCTTAACAAGTATTTGGTTATCTAGCTGTGTCTCCTAAATTGGTTGATTTTCAACCAGTTATTTTCCTTCATTTTTGTTAGGGTCTACCTCCCTTAGCTTACAAGGAGACAACTTAGATAGAGAGATTTGGGATTAGGGTGACAGCCCCCGAACTGAGCCATTGTCCCGGTGCCTAGACATTTTGTGCGACAACATTTTTTGGTGCCGTTGCTGGGGAACAATTTATTGGACTTTGACTTTATGACTTTCATCTCTTTATTCATATTTCATCTCAGGTATTTGGGTTAGCATCCTGTCCTAGTGGTGATTCCATTGGCTTCATCTTCCATAAGAATTTGTACTAGAAGACATCCGAGTAGCTTGATTAATCCTACTCCATATCCTGAAAAGGTTCTCAGAGTCCAATTACACAAGCTCTCTTCTTGTACACTTCTTGTTAATCTCGGCCAGGAATCTCTCTCTGATATCCATTCTATTTTTTGTGATCCGCCTCGACACGATATCATGGAATTATTTGCCCTATATAATTTTGCTAATATTCAGGGTTATCCCCATGCTTTCCCTCAAACTGAAATGGATAAATTACCTTCTTTTCAAGGAAATAATGCAGTTAGTGTCAAATCTCATTTTTTTTCTTTCACTAATTGGTGGAATATATTTGCGGTTTCAAATAACAATTTCGATGATGTAAAGATGAGGCTCTTTGTTCTTACTTTTGACCAAGATGTTATATAATGGTTTATTGAGATACCTTTGAATCAATTGCAGCTGCCTTTAAGGACAAGTATGGTGATAAAAGGGAATATAGACATTTGGTGAAAGAGATCAGTACCATAAAAAAATAAAGAAAATGAAACGATTGAAGAATTTAACAGGGGATTTAATGGTATCCTTAGAGAAATATCTCAAACTCATGAACCTCCTGATGGATCTCTTTTGAATTTTTACATTGATGCTTTTAATTCTGATACTTCATATGAGTTAAGGCATGTTAAAATTCCAATTATAAGGCTTGCCAATCTTTAGCTGAAGAACTTGAAAATGATAAAAGGGCATCAGGGAAGTCTGAAATTCCTGGTTTTGATAGGGCCACGACTAAATTAAAAGGGCCTAAAGGTAAAGAACCTCTAGAAGATGATGACGACTCTATGAAAAATTTAATGCAAAAGCTTGAAAGCATGGAACTTAACCAAGCGAATTTAATCTCTTACCATGCTAAGGAAATAAGTACTTTACAGTCTAGGTTGGTCCAAATATAAATGGCTCAAACGCAAAATTCCAAACCTATGAATCATAATAATAATAATCGAGGTAATAATACTTGGCAGAAAAAAGGTCATTCGAGTGAGCAGAGACCTCCTAATCCGCTTGAATATACTAATATGGTTGATGAAGCTCCACCTTATTGTAGAGCTTGTGATGCTTTTCATGAGGAGATTATTTTTCCCACTGTTAAAAGAATCATGAATAGTGGAATGTTTGGGGCAAGTAATCAGATAAATGTCATTGGTAAGGAGTTCTCTTTTTCTATGGAAGATTGGATGGAAGTTAAGGAAAATAGTCAAGATGTTAGGCCTTCCACATCTTCGCATAGTATCAATAATTTTTATCATGAGAGGGATTTGATGATTGAATTATTTGGTGAAAATCATTCTCCTGATCAAGTTTTTGAAATTTCTAAGGAAAAAGGATTAAATTATCAAATAAGGGATAAAGAGCAAGGTCATGGTCAAAATCCCCTTCGAATTTTTAATCCTAGTCCTAGTTTGAATATTGACTTGGGAGCATGGTTGAATAATGCTAAGATCTTGGTGCCTGTTACTGAGATTTTAAAGCTTCCTACTCATAGAGCTAAAGTTTTACATGTTCTTGGAGTTTTTCATGTTAGTGTTGCTCAAGATAAGACTCCTGAAGTCTCTTATCAATATGCTCCTATATATCTGCAAAAAATGGAGTTGGATAACAAGGATCATTAGCCATTTTTTGTTACTTTAATGGTTAATGGTTATAAATTGAATAATTGTATGCTAGATTCTGGTGCTTCAGCTTGTTTCATGGCCAAGAGGGTCATGGAACAACTTAATTTAAGAGTTCCTAGACTATACTACAACATATGTGACATGGATTCTAACAAAATTGAAGTTCGTGTGTTAATCAAGGATTTACAAGTTCATTTATCAGTTTACCCTGACATCATGATTGTTATGGACATAGTTGTAGTTGATGTTCTGGATGCTTGGGGTATGTTATTATCTAGAAAGTGGGCCTTTGATCTAGGAGGAAGTATTCATATGAACTGGTCTTATGCTATGATTCCTTCCCCTAGAGGTGAAGGGTTTATGAAGCTTAATAGAGAACCTGAAAGAAGATTCCATGTAGAAGATCCTAAAAGACCTCATAATGAAATAATTAAGGAACAAACTGACATGGGGAATTATGCTATTATGTGTAATTTCATGGTTACCTTAGATAACAAGGTTTATGAGAAGTTTGAGGACCTAAAGGATCAGGTTTGGTACATGCATTTTTATGGTGCAACATCTAGGTATGGCAAGGGTGCTGGAATTGTTTTGAAGTCTCCTCTTGGTCATATTTTTAAGTTTTCCTATAGAATTGATATTGATGCAACCAATAATGTGGCTGAATATGAAGCCTTGTTGTTGGGTTTTGATTTGGCAAAAAATTTAAGAATTAAGTTTCTTGGTATCAAGAGAGGCTCTGATCTGGCTATCATGCAAGTTAAGAATAAATTTACACGTAAAAATCAAAGGTTAAGGAATTATCAAAATGCTGTGTGGGATGTTATGGAACACTTTGATGCCATTAACCTTGAAGCTATCCCAAGAGAAAAGAATGCCTTAGAGGATGAGCTCATTGTAGCCACTTATACTTTACAATTATCCGATGAATTAATTAAGGAAAAGATAAAAATGGAAATTATTTTCAGACCTTCAGTCCCGAATAGTTCAGATCATTGGCAAGTTTTTAATGATGAAAATCAGGACATTCGTTTTCTTAATAATTTGGATGAGTTTGAAAATTTTCGGATAAGTTCTAAGAAGGTTGGATCTGAGGATCATGATGATATTATAAATCCTTCACCTGGGAATATTGTTGCTTTAGAGCAACTCTTTGATTGGCATGATGCCACAAAGCTGAAAGAGGAGAATAAAATGGATCTGGGTGAATTCATTGAAGTAAATCTTTGTACTTCTAAGGACCCTAAGATTGTTAAAATTGGTAAAGGTACTAATAAAGAAGAAAGGAAAATGTTGACCAACTTATTTCATGAATATAGGGATGTTTTAGCATTTTCATATGATGAGTTAAAAGGATATAGGGAAGATGTCATGCAACACATTATCCCTTTGAAAGATGATAATGATAAACGTTTTCATCAAAATCTTAGCTAAATAAATCCTAAGTTAGCCCCTTTGTTTCAGAAAGAGCTTTTAAAAATGCTCGCACTTGGAATCATTGCTCAAACTAGACATTCAACATGGTGTTCCAACTTGGTGATTGTTAGGAAGAAGAATGGTACCATTAGACTTTGTGTCGATTTTAGAAACCTTAATCTACCATGTAAAAATGATAATTACCCTTTTCCCAACATGGAGACTATGTTGCAAAGAGTAACAGTTTCAGGAATGATGTCATTACTAGATGGTTTTTCTGGATACAATCAAGTTTGGGTTAAAAAAGAAGATCGTCACAAAAATACATTCACCACACCATGGGGTACTTTCGAATACATTAGAATGCCTTTTGGGTTGACTAATGCTGGGGTTACTTTTCAAAGGGCTATGGATTATGCTTTTAAAGGTTTAATTGGAAAAATTATTGAAATTTATCAAGATGATCTTACTCTTTTTTTTAAAGATAGTATTACTCACATAGGTCATCTTAAGCAAGTCTTTGATAGATGTAGAGAATTCAGGATTTCATTGAGTTCTGCTAATTCTGTTTTTGGAGTAATTGAAGGGAAATTACTTGGTCACATCATCTCCAAATATGGGATCAAGACTGATCCTAAAAGAGTTGAGGCAATCCAAAAGATTCCTCTACCTCATAATCTTAAATCCATTTAGTATTTTCCAGGAAAAGCTATTTTTCTGAGAAGATTTATTCCAAATTACACAGAAAGAGCTAAGCCCATTCAAAGTATTCTGAAAAAAGATGTAAAATTTATGTGGAAAGAAGACGATAAAAATGTTTTTCAAGGGATTAAGGGTGCTATTGCTCAAGCTCCAGTTTTGGCGAGTCCTGATTATTCAAAGGATTTTATGATTCTCTCTTTCGCTTCTGAAGATACTATTGCTAGTGTCTTGTTACAAAAGAATAAGGAAGGTCACGAACAACCTATTTCTTTCATGAGTAGAGTGCTTCAAAATTCTGAATTAAAGTATACTACTATGGAAAAGAAATCCTATGCTTTGGTTAAGTCTCTTAAGGATTTTAGGACTTATGTGGGTTATTCTAAAATCATTGCTTTCGTCCCGCATTCCACGATTAAATATATCTTAACTCAAACTGATTGCTTAGGGACTCGTGCTAGGTGGGTTACTAAAATTCAAGAGTATGATTTAGAAATTAAGCCCACCAAGTTAGTCAAAGGTCAAGGCTTGGCTAAAATGATGACCGAGGGTAATGAGAAAGCGCTTGGTATGATCTGTCTTAATAATGCATATTTTCCTGAGCTGCAAAGGCTAGGAGAGCATGAATGGTATAACAGAATTATTTATTATTTGTTAAATCTTACATGTCCTAACCATTTAGTTTCTCATAGAAGAAGGGCCCTTAGATTAAAAGCCACTAAGTATTGCCTCATGAAGGATGGCCTTGGATGGAGAAATCACAAGGGGATAATACTTAGGTGTGTTGCTGAGATTGAGTCTAAAAATTTGATTTCTAAGTTTCATTCAGGATTTTGTGGTGGTCATTATGCTGCTAAAACTACCGCCCATAAAATTCTGAGAGCTAGTTATTATTTGCCTTCAATTTTTTTAGATGTGCACACATTTTTCAGAAATTACCAAGCATGTCAACTATTCACTGGGAAATAGAAGCTAACTGCCCCGCCCCTACAACCTGTAGTTGTTGAGGCACCTTTTCAACATTGGGGTCTGGATTTCATTGGCAAATTCCATGAAAATTATAGCAATGGCTACTCCTGGATCTTAACTGTGACTGATTATTTTACAAAATGGGTTGAAGTCATTCCTGCTAATAATGCCAATGAAAAAGGAATTATGGAATTTATTGAAAATCAAATCATTACTAGATTCGGTGTCCCTGTCAAGATCACTACTAATAATGCCAAGGCTTTTAGTTCTTTTTAATTTTCATCTTTTTTTTTTAAGTATGGCACTACTTTATCTCATCCATCTAACTACTATCCTCAGGGTAATGGCTTAGCTGAATCAAGTAATAAAAATCTTATAACCATTATGAAGAAGATAGTAGGAGATAATAAGCGATCTTGGGATAGAAAAATCAAGTTTGCTTTGTGGGCAGATAGAATTACTTAAAAGAAAGCTATTGGTAAAAGTCCTTTTGAATTAGTTTATGGCTTGGATGTAACTTTTCCTGTTCACCTTAAATTACCAGCTTACCAACTCCTTCAACATTTTTCCACTGATAAAGATGTTGTTCAAAATAGAATTGATCAGATTGTGGAGTTGTATGAAACTCGTAGGAAAGCTTTAGATAATATGTGTAAGAATCAATCTAACATTAAGAAAAACTTTGATAAATCATCTCGATATAGATCTTTGCAGGTTCAATATATGGTATTAGTTTGGGACCGAAAAAATTAAAAGCACGGAAAACACAAGAAATTTGACAATTTGTGGCTAGGACCTTATATTATCAGAGGCATTGCTAGACCAAACTCATTCTACTTGAGCACGTTGGAAGGCGAACCACTTCAGTTACCTGCGAATGGCCAACTGCTCAATTTGTTCTTCAAAGATGACATCTAATGCCATTAGGCATCCTCTGTATTGTATTTCTAACCCTACTCCTTGTCCTTTTATCATTTCATTTATGTAGTTAGATTAGATTTAATTTTCATGTCAAGTGGAATAATATATGTTAGAAGAGCTTCTATTTTTCATGTGCTTAATGTTATATGATGATATTTGGATGGTCACTACTTATGTAATTTTTTGTATTGCTTGGATGCAGATTCTAGATTCTCACGTTCCTTCAATGAAGCAACGTGTCCCCAAGTAGAGCCAGATGTTGACCACATTTTGTAAACGACCCCATAGTAGTACACCCCCATTTTTTCAAATAGGATTCATCATGTTCGACGAGGTTCACGCCATTTATATTTCATCAGCAGCCGACATTTTAATAAATGATGTAAACCCATTCTGCATGTTTATGATGTAAATGATCTAAGTAAGACCATCATGTATGTAACAACCTAGGTAAGCCTAGTATGTTGGTGACAATTTCTATCCTAGGAGGTTTTTTGTCTCACTGATTTACTTGTATTTTTCGACACAAGTGATCAGCAGAGTTTTCCCCTCCAACCTCACCCCAAAGCTAGGGTTGATTTTTTCATCAAGATTCTAAGTGAGTCCTAATGTTCTCTATCGAGTCTTTGTAAAAGTAGTTTGGGAATAATCCTAGCTAGTTGGCTAGATTATTTTATTACAAGCTACTTGGTCTACTAGATCATGTTTTGAGTTACAGAATTGGGTACCTATTTGAGGGTCTATATGAATGGGTATTCCCCCTTCATGTGTCTAAATGTATTTATCTTATGTAAAGAGGGTTGGAAAAAATAATTAAATCCTCTCTCAGTCAATTAATTAAATTTTCTGGCCAAATTAATTAAAAAATCCTAAGCCAGAAATTTAATTAATTTTAAGTCCCGGGTGAGTTAAATTTATTCAAAGGAAAAATTTGTTGGTCCTTAAAAAATGAAATTTTAAAGGTCTCAGGCCAAGGGAATATTGAGAATTTTAAGAAACTTTAGACCCTTGGGCCTAGGTGGTTAAGTCAAAGTCAAAATTTTGAGGAGAGTTAATTAAAATGCAATTAAATGATAAATTCATTTTTCCTCAAATTTATAATTTCGACGGTCCAGATTAAAATATAATCAAATCTTTTTGACGGTCGAGATTATTTTGAAATGGATCAGCTGAACTAGCCGTTGGATATTATGTCTTATAAATTAGAGGTCTTGGTATGATATTTTCATCCGATCTTTGAATCATGCACTTGTTCTTGGAAGCTCTTGTGAATGTTTTTTTATCAATAAAGCATAAAGACTTTGGGGTTACAAACTTTGTTGTTCCTTTTCCATATCTACGTGGTGATTTGTCTCTAAAATCTGCTACTTTATTTGGCATTTTTATGGTTGATGGTCTTTATGGATTAATCTGCATATAGGTATCTTGTGCAATTTTCTGGGTTTCTAAAATGACATTTTTGATTTGACAGAAAGATTAGTTATATATTTTTCTGAAGGTCTCATGTTTATTTTCTTAAATCTCTATCAATCTAAAGTTCAGATCAAAGTGTGCAGGGAATTTTTTTTTAAGGTTTGAGCATTTGGGGAAGTCCTCAATTAGACCAGTCGACTCTCACATTTTGTAAATATGAAAAAGCTCATTGTTTCGTAATTCTCAAAGCTATCTTACGAAATTGTGTTTTTAGGGTCTTCTTGGGCTTGTGCCTCTCTTAAATTTTTATCTTCTTATTAATTGTGCAAAAATTGTTTTAATCTATCCATGAGGGCCTCCAATCTGTAAATTAGCATTGTAAATTTGCAAATATTCTCTAGGGTGTAAGGGTTTATTTATTTTCTCTGCATAATTTTGGATCTATTCCAGTTTTTGCAGGTTGCAGGGGGTTTCTCAATTTTTTTTTTTAGATCTGAGCCAGATCTAACCCCCAGAGGGTAAGATCTAGCCTCAAGATTGGTTTTTCTTCCAAATTTAGGCATAATTTTGCTGCAAAGTGTGAATCTCAGGTGCATCTAAATCAATATTTTAAAAAAATATGAGTTATGTTGGAAAAATTTTAATTGCTGGAGGAATTTCGAGTGTATTGGGTTTTTCTTGAGATAATCTTTGCATTCTGCTTCCCATTCCCATTACATTTCTTCCTTCATTCTGCCTAAATTTTCTGCGTCTACCCTCCATTCATCTGCACGCTGTCTCTTTCTTCTTGCAGCTGCCCTTCAACATCAACCCATCCGTTGCCTCAGTCCACCTCCATCTGCAGCTTCATTCCTTAACTTTCTTCCTTGTTGTCTAGCCCGTCGTCGACATCCAAACCCTCTCAACCTGCATCGAACCTGTGGCATACCTATCCGTACGCCATCGAGCCCTCTGTCTGCTGACTCATCTCTCCTTGCCGTCGACCTACACGCAAAAAAAAAAAAACAAATGTACACATAAAAAATAAAACCAAAGTCACGTTATGTAATTTGCATTTCTTTTTTTTGGGTTTGGCTTTAATTTTTTTTACTTTAGATTTAGAAAATAAAAAAGGGAGAGGGCTTTAGCATTAGTTCCAAGTTTAATTCGATTTTTTTAGGTTTTAATTAGTTTGGTTAGCTTTAGTTCTTTTAGGAATTTTATTTATTTAGATTTTAGTCTTAGTTTAGATTGTAGATTCTTAAATTTTAGTTTAATTTTAGATTTTGAAAAATAAAAATAAAAATAAAAAATAAATACAAATTGCCTTTTTAGACTTTATTTTTTAGCTTCAGTTTATTTATTTATTTAGATTTTTTAATTTTTAATTTTTTAGATTTTAATTATTTTTGTTTTAGTTTAGTTTAAATTTTTTATATATATTTTTTTATATTTTAGTTTTTTTAATTTAGCTATAGTTTTAATTTTTAAATAAATAAAAAATTAAAAAAGGTCCAAAAATTTCTAAATTTTCAACTTTAGAAAATTCTCACAAATTTTATTTCATAGTCAAAGTGAGCTTTTAAATTTTTATCTAAAGTTTGACTATAGGAAATTTTTAATTTCTGGATTGGGATTATTTAGAACATTATAAATTCGGAAATATTGCAAAGATATGGCATTTCAATTTGATGGTCATCTCATGATAACATTGTTGTGGATTCAAAGTATTTTAATACATAGTCGTGTGTTTTATCGAATATCATTGTGGTGAATCTATTTTTCATAGCAGCAGTTACATATAAGATACTTTCCTTTAATTTTATAACGGGATATTTTGACTCCATAAGGCACTGGTTTTAACCTTCTAAATCTAATTGGATTTGTAAAATCTCGTAAGTCTTAACAAGTATTTGGTTATCTAGATGTGTCTCCTGAATTGGTTGATTATCAACCAATTCTTTTCCTTCATTTTTGTTAGGGTGTACCTCCCTTAGCTTGCAAGGAGACATATTAGATAGAGAGATTTAGGATCAGGGTGATAGCCCCCGATCTGAGCCGTTGTTGCGGTGCCTAGAAATTTTGTGCGACAACAAGGCCAATATGACAATGGTAAAAATCAGAGTGTTGAAAGCACCAGTGAGGCTCACAGTTCTCCCAATGAACAAAATGATGATGCACAAAGTGATGGGATATCTAGTAGTAAAGGTGAGAAAGAGGGCTTTCTAGCAGATGATAACATTCATGACAAGGACCCTAGAGTAAAAATCATTAGACCTTTTGATTTCTCATATCAAAGGGGGAAGAGAGATGTGTTTTCTACCTCAAAAAGGAAAAGGGCCATCTTTTCTTCAACTATCAAACCATTGGACTAGGGCAAGGAAAAGATGGAAAATGGTGAGAAGCAAGTAAAGGTGAGGAGAAGTAAGAGAATCAAGAAAGCTACTCAAGAGCCTCAATTCATTGATCTAGACAGTGACAATGAGGACAAGGAGATGACCACCAGATTGCTACTCCTAACCAAAGATGCACAACTTAAGGAGTGGGAAAGAGATTTCGAGATGGCACAACATGTCATTCAGTACTACAAGAATGAGCACAAGCACTTGAAGAAGGTGAAAAGGGGCCTTGCTCTCTAGAAGAAAATGACCAAGCAATATGTAAAGAAAAACAAGCTTGCTTGTGCCAAACTGAAGGAGGCCCTCATGGAGATAAAAAACCTAAAAGAGGAAAAAAAGAATGATAGCCTTGGAGTTTTGGCTGAGGCTTCTCAACAAGTGTCCAAGACCTCTTTAGGGACCACTCCACCAATTTTGGGCAAAATTAAACAAAATTTTGTTTTTATTTTTTATTTTGAGGCCTCTGTGCACAACACCCTTGGCATTGCACACAAATATCATGCATCCTCAGCTAAAAAAATTGACATTTTTGGATTCCTTTCATCATCAGCAGTCTACGCACAAAATTTCAGACCATTTGGAGCAGTTTTGACCCCACAAAAGGTTAAAAAACACCTAAATTTTGACCATTCTGCCTCATTTTCAGGCAAGGTGCTGCGCACAGAGCAGTGTTGACAGAATGGGTTTTTGGAAAGACACATTTCACTCATTTAGGAAAAAACAAGAATTTTTGGAAAGTAGACTCATCAGGATTTCCAACAAGCCATCACAGAGTCAAATACGGCATCGGGAAGGGGGCCAAAACTTAGTCACAAAAGACCCTACCTTTTGCTAAAGTGGGGCTACGCACAAAGACTGTCTAGCTGTGTTTCAGACCAAAAGTCAACAAAACACAATAATTTATTGTAAAATAATATTTTTGAGTTTTTTTAGGCAAAAAACTCTAGAATTAGGTGCAAATATTTATTATGGCATTTATTTCTTAGGATATTATGTGCCTTGGGCCTTGCATGGTCTCTTGGCCATAAATGACATTTATGGTTGAATTTGGCATTTTCCTACCATATTTAGGGTTTTAGTCCTCTTTTGCTCCATAAATAGAGCACGAAGCCCTCATGTATTTTGTTGGCTTTTTATGAACTTGGAGAGAAATACATGGTTTCTATGAGCTTGGAAAGGAAATTGGTTTTGTGAAGTTGATGAATGGCTTGCTTGGATTGATGATGGAGAAGCTTGTTTGTAGGATTCCTTAGCTTGGTGAATGGTGATGTCTTCTTAACTTGTTTATGTTTTCTTGTTCTCATTGTGTTTCATCATTCTTGGTTGCTATAAATCAGAAAAGTATAGGTTGAGACATGCTCTTTCAGGCACCTCAGTCCTTCTGTTTGTTATAGGTTTGATGTTTTCCTCTGTTTGGTCATCTTAAGGAATTCTTAATTACTCCTTAGGTCCACCTTAATTTTTTTTGTTTCATATATGTATTAGTATGCTAGTTTACAAGTTAAAGAGGTCTCGTTCGATCTTGCCCTTTTTCCATGCTTATCAACTTGTTTCAGAGTTTTTTATAGCCTGATTTATGATGTTTAGGAGTTCCCTATACATAAATTTAGTTATTTTTGTTATCATATATGTTTCCCCAGATTCTGAACGTGAATTTACTAAAGTTAGAAGCTCTTATGCTATCTATGTTTCACAGGAATTTTTATCTTAGATATTTATCAATTTTTTCTTGTTCATTGAGCTTAATGGTTTGCCCTACCTCACGAGTTATATATTTTAACTATATGTATTTAAGACCTCCTGGTTTTTCCCAAACTTAACGTTCACTCCACCTTAGACATTACCTTAAGGATCCATTAACCTTGCTAGATTGGCCCTGCAACACACTCTAATCCATCATTGAAACACTCATGACTTTCATTGACTCCATAGCCCAATGATTCAAAGACCTCTCACTCCATCTATTCCACTTGACCATCTTACCCAACCAAAACAATCAACAAACCTACACTTAACAACAAGCCTAAAATCAACTACCTAAGGCAAAAAGAACACATCTTTGTACCCAACAGAGAGATCCATCTCTGAGTCCAGAAAGGATAGGTCCTAGGACTCCAAAGGTTGGTTCCATGTTACCCTGTCATTTGGTCTACCAATCTGCCAAATCACGGGACACTAACAGTGTGGAAGCCTAAATGCCACTACTTGATGAAAAGAAAGTTTTGTTCAGCCATCTAGCCTAATCATGACTGAACATGTTTTAAATTTATGTTGATAGGATAGTTTAAGAATACTTGTCAAAACATTTAAGCCTAGCTTATCAGTAGATTATATTAGGAAAAGATGTTGGTTCTCAATGCTCAAATCTGAACCAAAGAGAAAAACAGGGATGCCTAACAAATTATAAATCACAACCCACATCTTTTATAGTTTTTTATTGTTCAAAAATAATGTCTATGTGCAGCTTGTCCAAATTCCACAGCCCATGGAAAATCATATTAATTAATCTTGGTTTGATCATGTTTTGAATTTCATGTCAGTAGGTTAGAGAATAAAGTCAGTCAAACAGCTTAATCTTGATAGATGAGTAGACTAGGTATAGAATAGGAGAGTTCATTAGCCTAATCTGAACTCTTGGATGTGATAAGGGTACAAATAGATAGTTTTTTATGTTTTCAAAAGAAAGAAATCTCAAGGGTTTTCTAGTTCAAGTGCACCAAAAAGAAGAAAAAAATTTAGGCAAATTATGATGGGTAGGTAGAATTGATGTTGAAGCATTCATGTCTTTGCATATTTTCGAAATCACAGTTTCAAGAGAACATAAGCAAATGCAGGAAGAAATCTACAAAGTATGAGTAAGGCACTAGTCTTCAAAACCCATATATTTGAACTCTAAGGTCCCGGAAACCTCCTGAAAAGGAGCTGCCCTCTCAGACTGGCGTTGCATGCTCTCAGACTGGCGCTGTGCTCTCAGACTGGCGCTGCATGCTCAGACTGGCGTTGTGCGCCTGCAGTTGAGTGTTGCATGCTTAGCTCTTACCTCTTGTGTATTTTACAAAGCTGCTACATGCCTAGAAGTGGGTGTTGTATGCCTGAAAAGGCGTTGCACCTTTGCCTAATTTTCTCGACTCGCCCATAGCAACTGTCTTCGGCGCTGCGCCCTTGGCCTGGGTGCTGCACATTTGGCTAGGAGGGCCTCCACAACCATACAAACACTCAATCCACTTCAAAACCTCTCTCAAGCCTCCTCCAAGGTTCTCCAAACGCTGGTGAGGGTAATTGTAGGTCATCAGTTCATTTTCAGGCATATATGATGTTTTAAATTAATGAAAGGAAACCCTAAGAAGAAGCCCTAAGCTACAAAGCTAGAAATCATTGTTTGTCATTTACTGCATCTGCCTAAAGAGGAAATCAGTGATAAAAAGAGGAACACACCGTTTGGAGGTTCCCTATTCACCCAAGATATCCATAAACCTATCTCATTCATAGCACTCAATCTCCTCACTTAATCATTCCTTCATTTCCCTAAAAATTCCATCTCATTTACTTTCCCTCCACCTCATTGCACATCAATCCTAGTGTTTGAAAAATAAAGTATAAACATGTAAGAAATTGAGGTCGTCATTGGGTTTTGCCTCTCACTCATGCCTAATATACATATACCCTCATCTTCTCAACCTCCTATCACTACTCCTTCATCACCTCCTATTAATCATGTTTTTCTATCCATTCACATTCCCTCATGACTCATCCACACATATTCATCCACCTCAGGGAAAATCTCCTTCATCACCTTCTCATAATGCATCAGACAATGAGGGAGATACCAATGAGGAACCAAGCAGTGAAGAATGAAATAGAGAACAATGAAATAGCGATCAGCAGCAATGATGATGGAAACAGGTCAAGAAGCTAGGAAATTAGTGAGACAAATGTAATAATGAATAAAGCAATGAAGAAGAAGGAAATGAGGAGGCATATGCCAATAAGGAAGGACATAGGGAAAAATCAAACAAATGTCAGTAAGGTAGATATCAATGAGGAAAGAGCAGTGAGGGAAAAAAATCTTATGAAGGATGTGATGGAACCAATGAGGCTAAAGACAAATAAAACCTTGAAAACTTGGCTGATCTATACCTACAAGTCTCCCAAACATAATCAGCTGAACAAAATTCAACTTTGGGCACATTTTTGCAATTATGATTTTTTGGCTGATTTAAAGTGCCAAGGGCGCAATGCACTTAGCGCTACGCTCTTTTTTGGGGCACTTTCTTTAGGAATGGTTTAGATGTTTTTTGGTTCATCTCACCAAGTACATCACATACACAAAATTTCATATGATTTGGAGCAGATTTGGTCCTCCAAAAGGGTCAAAAACATGCCAAAATTCACCATTCTGCCCAATTTTGAGGGTTGGCACTACGCCCTTAACAGTCTTGGGAGATTTGGTTTTTGGACAGGCAAATGGACAGAAAATTAAAAATTGAAGGTAGTTTTGGAAATTGAAGTCGCTAAAATTCCCAATGAGCTATCACGAAGCTCATTCTGACATCAGGAAGGCCTTCAAAATTTAGTTGCAACGTGACTTATTTTTCCAGTGCAGGCACTGCGCCCTTGGACCTCACTATTGCGCCCTTGCCTACAAAGTCAACAAAAGACACAAATTTATTGAAAGTAGATATTTTGTGGTTTTTTGGGTAAATCACTCCAAAGTTAGGTGTTAGAAGTTATTTTTCATTTATAGCATTAGATATTTTGTGCATTGGGCCTTGCATGGTCTTAATGGACAAATTTAGCATTTATGATGAATTTATGACATTTTGGAAACCCTAGTTAGGGTTTTGGTCCTCCTTTCTTGTTAAATACAACATTTGTACCTAATTTTACACGTTGGTTAGTTGTTGAACTGAGCATAGGTTCTGATTTCTAAGGCGTTTTTGGCTTTGGAGCCTTGTAATTCTCTTGGATTGAATAACAATGGAGACAAGCACTTTGCAGGATTCACGAACATAGCTAATGGTGATGTCTTTCTCTTTTTGTTCTCATTTTCTTATTTTTTACATATTGTGTCATCTTTCTCTTGCATTAGAACATAAATTTTAGCTTAAGGTATGTTGTGAAAGGCACATTAAGTTTGTCTTCTCCTCTTGCTCTCATGTTTTCCTCTGCTAAGTCAGTTTAGAGAATTCTTAGTTGCTCTCTAATCCCACTCAGCTTGTTTATCTCAAGAATGATTCAATGGAATCAATTCCAAAGAGGTTTATGGTTAGCCATGCCCTTTGGAATCACTTTAAACATTGTTTTTGAGGTCTTTACTTCAAAGTATTGCTAGTTAGGGTTTAAATGAAGAGGTTTATGATTTTCCATGCCCTTCTATTCATCTTAAATGGTTTCTTTGAAGGTATTTATAGTATGATTAAGGAATCTTAGGAGTTCCCTTCTTCTTGATAATCAATATTGTTATCTTGCATGTTTTCTTTCTCTAAAGGTAGATAGCTGGAGAGGTTAGGAGTTCCATATCCTCTAGGGTTTACTAGATTGTTCTCTTAATGTTTTCTTGCTAGGGTTGGGCCAAAAGAAGTATGGTATGCCCTGTATTTGGTTATTTCTTTATTCATAGTAAGCTTTAAGGCCCTTCTTGTTGTGGTATTTGAAAAATGATTCTTAACTTCCCTTTGCACCTACTTTGTTCACAATTTGATGTTCACTTCACTCACCTAAGCCTTGAAGATCCATTTAGCTTTGTTATACTTGCCCTTCGAAGCATCCTTGACCTATTGTTGTACATTTATAGACTTTTTGTAGACTCCATAGCCCAATGGTATAAACCTCTCCTACTCTATAAGTTTTTCTTGACAACCCACCCAGCCAATCAAAACAAACAAACAAACCCTAATCTTTATAGCTAGCCTAAAATCAGAACCCTGAAATTTTTCAAGTTCACATTTTTTGCACAAAGATAGAGAGAGCCCTCTACGAGTCCAAGAAGGCTAGGTCTTAGGACTCCAAAGATTATTTTGATGTTACCCTTGTACATTTGGTCTTTCCAATCTGACAAATTATGAGAACCTAACATCTCTCTCTCTCTCTCCATCCTACATAATCCCTTTGTCTCCCTTTTCCATTATCCTCCCCTATTTTTCTATTTATGTCTCTCTCTATCTCTCTCTCTCTCCCACCCTCTCTCTCCTCCTCTCTCTTCCTCCCTCTATCTCTCCCTAGCTCCATCTCTCTCTCACCCTTTCCCCCTCCAACTCTCCCCGCCTCCCTCTCTCTCTCTCTCTCTCTCTCTCTCTCTCTCTCTCTCTCTCTCCCAATCTCTCTCTCTCTCTCTCTCTCTCACACACACACACACACACACCATTGATACCTCTCTTTCCCCCTCCCCATCTGTCTCTCTAACCCCCCACCCCTCCCTCTCTCTCCCTCCTGAAATCTCCCTTTGTCCCCCTTTCCCACTATCCTCCCCTCTTTTTCTATTCAAATATGTCAATGTATCTCTCTCTCTCTCCCTCATACACTCTCCCTTTGTATCCATTTCCCCTATCATCCCCTCTTTTTCTGTTAACATCTCTATATCTCTCTCTCCCCCATTACCTCTTTATCTCTATCTCTCATTCCCCCTTTCCAACTCCCTCTCTCTCTTATGATCTCTCTCTCACTCTCTCTATCTCCCTCTCTCACTTTCTCTCACTCCCGCACTCTCCCATTGTCTCACTCTCCATCTCTCTCTATCTCCCTCCCACCAACACTCCCTCTCTGTCTCTCTCTCTCCCCCCTTCCCTCTCTCTCTCTCTCCACATCCCCATCTCCCCCCTCCCCCTCCCTCTCTCTCTCCCTCCTAAAATCTCCCTTTGGCTCCATTTCCCACTATCCTCCCCTCTTTTTCTATTCACATCTCTATATTTCTCTCTCTCTTCCTCATACACTCTACCTTTGTCTCCCTTTCTTCCTATCATCCCCAATTTTTCTGTTAACGTCTATATATATATATATATATATATATATATATATATATATATATATATATATCCCTGATTCTGTCTCTATCTCTATCTACCATTCCCCTTTTCCACCTCCCTCTCTCTCTCTCTCTCTCTCTCCCTCTCACTCTCTCTCTCTCTCTTCCTCTCCTATTGTCTCTCTCTCTCTCTCTCTCTCTCTCTCTCTCTCTCTCTCCCTCTCCCCCCCCCCCCCTCCCTCCCTCTCTTCCCCCCCCTCCCTCCCTCCCTCTCCCTTCATCTCCTTCCTCTCTCACCCTCCCTCTCTCTCCCTCTCTCTCATATCCCTCTTTCTATGACTCCCTCCCTCTCTCCCTCTCCCCCCCCCCCCCACCCTCTCTTTCTCCCTCCCCCACTCCCCCACCCTCTCTCTCTCTCTCTCTCTCTCTCTCTCTCTCTCTCTCTCTATATATATATATATATATATATATCAATCCCCCTCTCCACCTCCCTCTCTCTCCCTCTCTCTCTCTCTCTCTCTCTCTATATATATATATATATATATTTCTCACTCTCCTCCTCTGTCTCTCCCTCCCACACTCTCCCCTTATATCACTCTCTCTCTCTCTATCTATATCTCTAACTCTATCTCCTTTATGAGCTCTAGTATTGCACCAAGAGAGCCGCAACTCCTAGGGGCTACCCTACTTTAATTTATGAACCCAGGGTTCATACAAACTTGGAGGTGATAGTGCTATATTCACAATAGATGCATTCTGCTCATGTCATCATCTTCTACTTTATGAGAGGGTGTTATTTCTTAAAATATGATAAGAACTAGGAAGTAAATCACTGGAAGGAAATGACAGAAAGGAAATTAAACTAAAGTGCTAAAAAGAAAGGACAATAATGAAACTAATTTAATTGGCAGAAAGGGAAATGACTGAAAAGAAACTAAGCTAACTTGCTGAAAATAAATGGAATAAAGGAAACAAATTCTAAACCACATTTAACTTGGAAAATGAGCTAAATGCACTCTACTTATCCTATATTATATCTAACATGGTTCTATCCATGCAACTAAATTATCCATTACTTAATTCTAACTAAAAAAGACTTAATTTGCAGCTTTGAGGGAAGACAGGGGCTCAAGTAGCGAATTGAGGGCTTAGCGCATGAAATAGGGTTGATAAATGGAAATAGGGGGTTAAAACATTTTAAAACCTTATAATATGACTAAAATGGCTTTGGAGTGGAAATGAATTCAAAAGTGCAATGGCGGAGTACGATGGAGGACAAAAGCCATGATGTGCGATGTTGCAATCGCAACTTCGCAAGTTTAAATGGATACCGGTAAGCACTTAATAGAATGAACTGAAATGTGCGAAGTGATATTTGCGACATGTGATATGGCGGTGGCACGGATGATGGGGCGCGATTTCACAATATCACAATTACACGAACAAGTAGTACATGAATAAAGGTAAAAGTTAAAAGTTACAGGTTGCGATTTGCGATGTGGTAAGTTCAGAAAAATGTGCTTTGCGATAGGATAAGGTCTGCAGGTTGGGACTTGAAATGGGGATGACGTGGTGGTGAAAATAAAAAGGGAAAGGTTTTGATTTTTGATATGTGATGTCGCAATATCGCAATCACAAGAACGAGTAGTAAGCATTAAGGTGAAAGGTAAATGATGTGCAGTGCAATTTTTGATTTCACAATATTGCAATTGCAAGGAATGAGAGGTAAGTGTTAAAGGTAAAAGATAAATGTTGTGAAGTGCAACTCGCGATTTCCTAATATTGAAATCGTAAGGAATGAGCAGTAAGCATTAAAGGTAAAAGGTGAATGTTGTGATTTGCGAAATGCGACATATGGTGGCAGGAGTCTTGAGGAGCAAAGGCAGAGGTTGGATTTTCGGTGGTTTGGGATGGTTTTTCATGTGTTTCTCGTCAAAAGAGTAGGCAGCCGTGAATGGAGGAAAACAAAGAAATATGTTGAAGGGCTTATGTGCATTTTAAAAAAATGTAAGTACAGCGTTAGGGTGAGAAGGAAAGGAGGGGAATGGAGGCATAAGAACAGTGCTCAGAAGTGAAGCACACCTGTGCATTCATGCATGGTAAACAGGAAGAAATTCGTGATGAGAAAGTGAAAGAGAGGCTTGGATTTGATAATATAATTTCTTCCCAAAAATTTGAACAGAAAGAAATTTTGGCCTATGAGAAGGTCTACCCTACTTGAACTCTATTGACAGAGATGAGAGGGGGAGACTTGAACACAATTTTTGGAGTTTTCCCTCTATTTTACTATGCATAAGAAATTAAAACTATAGCAGCAAAAAAACTAAACAAAAATGAATCTTATCAAAAGCAGATCTAATTTAAATGGTAGAAGAAAAACTAGTTGAATGACATAAAGGAAAAGATAATTCCATTGGAGAAGCTGACGCACATGGATTGGGCACTAGCCCATGAGCCTAGCCCTCTTAAACTTAAATAAGTTGAATGAAACCAGTCTTCTCATTCCATAAAAGAATAATTGCATACATCTCTCAAATTTTGATCCCTGAATAAAACAAAAAACTCAAGATCTCACAACAATAGATCTGAATGGAATCGAGACTAGAATAGACTCTGTTAGCCCCCTATGAAATTCTTGTCAAGCAAGCCGGGGGCTAGATTGTCTTGGAGCCTTCAAGGAATGTCTTTCCCCTGAAAACCCATCTTTCTTGAAGTCTCTCTATGCTTGGCCTTATGTGAACTCTCTCTGTTGATCTCCTGTCTCCTAAAGGCCTATATTCACCCCTCATATCCCTGCAAAATACCACAATTCTCCCTTCCTTCCCCTCAAGATTCCCCTTCCTTATGCCTAAATTCCCTGAAATCCCCTTGTGATCCTATCCATGCCCCTATTTTTGCCTTTCCGACCCTTCATTGCCCTATCGTTACCTGCCCTTGGGCATAAAAGTGGATTAAAATGGGTTAAAATGGTGTATTTTATGATTTAGGGCCATAGCCCCTTCTCCGCAAGCCCCGCACCCTATTCCTCCATGTAACCAGGCGATGAAACCACCCGTCAGCTCTAAGGGTGCTTACTCCATAAATTCTTTAGGCGTAACGTCCGCCGTTGATCTTGGTTGATCGAACGGTGATCATCAACCCAAAAACCTTTGTGTTTTCCCGTCCAAACCATCAACAACGCCATCATCGTCCGTTTAAACGGTGATTCGACAGTCCGGAGCCTCCCTGCCAGTGGACCCCGCACCGCATTATGCTTCGAAACCACCAGTATTTTCTGCACCGCTCATCCGCAGAGGGCAGTATTCATCCAAAACCCAACGATTCCATACGACTGTTGACACCTGTCTCTGGTACGATTCTGAAACTGCTGTCTCCCCGCGTGTTAAATCTCGACTCAAGATGCCCAGCGAAATTGCTACCGACCGTCAGATCTGAGAGGGCTCATCCAACGGCTGACGTCTCCAAAATATGCGTGCGGTTTAACCTTCTGTCCACTGCCCCATGGCCCACTATGCGTCGCATTCCCGCCGTCGATCTCTCTGGATACCTGACGATCCAGATTTGTTCTTCCATCATTGACTGTTCCATGGTCTCCCACCTCGCCACATCACCGTCACGTACCTTTGCCATACGTCCGCACGTCTCTCCGCATATATTTGATTCTGAAGTCATTTTATGTGGTTTTTCCATGCAAACTGCCCCCGCTGTGCATCCACCTCTCAGACCATTTGTCGTTGAACGCTAACCACAAACCTAAGCATTTTTGCCCCTCGGCAATTTACATGGTCGCCCTCATCATATTCGTCATGTCCGCCACCCCTGGGTTTGTTTCCTCATCCAATTTTTTGTTTTGCAGGGTTGCTATAGGTGAAAAACTCCATTTTTCGGTCGTACCATCTTAATGGAGAAGTTTGCAGACAGGTTTAAATCCGAGGGCCGGCGCTGCTATAAAATTGTCAAAGAAAGTTGCTGACGGGATTTGCACTAAGGAAAAGCAGGATTACAAACTCTGAGAATCTCCCATCACCATTAAAACCCGAGCTAACCTGTTAGAGGTGGAATTGAAGCGGAAAAGTGTTCCAGTACAGAGCAAAAGAGATTAAGGCAAACTAATGAATATCTTAAGCCTTTAATCAAAGGTTTAGAATGCAAAGCAGCAGTTTGAGGACCCTGAGGATTGATCCAGAAGGTCCTGAGCATAGTAGAAAAATATCCCTGAAAGAATTTCCACCCTAACTATAGTTCAAAAACAGTCAGAAATTTATGAAGCAGACCTCTCAGCAGTTGTATATCATTTGTTTATTCCCCACAAGTACAACAAAGTATGGCCACCAGGATGCAACACAGTCATGTCTGGAGTAAAGGAAAATCTCTAGAAGATCATCCCTGCATATAGAGGTGACAGACATTAAATACTCAGTATTCAAACAGAATGGGCCTTGGTCCTGTTTCTCTACTCTGTGTTTAATGATTCATTTAATTTTCACCTGCCCTCTCAGTCGATATTCTGTCCATCATCTGCTATAAAGCACAGAAATAAACATTGTAATTGTTGTTGATGAGATATCAGTGAAACGCATGTATTTTCCTCTTGAGACAAGTTCTCCTGGTACTATTATAAGATAGGCTGAGATATGATGTATTCAGACTAAATGTTCAAGCTATGGGCTATGATGTACCTGATTGGTGTTGTTTTTAATATGACAAGCATGTTTCTTTGGATCCTGATCTAAAGAAGCTGGTGATGTTTTCTTCTCTCTGTGTTTGATTCCATTTCATTTCATTTCTACTGGCTCGCATCAGAAGTTTGGCATAAGATTTACCCTTGATAGGTACCTTATGTTGATGCTCTCCTAGCCTTTTATGTTTTCTGCTTATATGTGTATCTGAATTTTGATTTCATTTAATTTAACCAGTGTAGTGGATGTTGTTGCCTGCTCTCTGATGTATGAATTAATGAAATCTGTGTTTGGATGTTCTTGCTAAGATTTAGTGGGAGGTGTTGAGAACACTGGGAGGTCTAGAATCCTGTATCTGCCTCACTAGGATCTTTCCTTCTTGATTAAGCCTTTCCAAGATCCCTTGTATTGCCTCTAATTCTGTTCAAGCAGGCCTGGAGTTAAATGACCTCTAGCCTGATCTATAGACAGAGTTGGATGGTTCAACTTCATTCATTTTCAATCCTTAATGTCCCATCCCACCAATCATCCTCTAAGATCCAAATGCTCTAGATGACTAGCCCAACTGAAAGCTTGCACATTGATTACAAATAAATCCTTTCTTGACTCCATAGCCCAATGACCTTGATGTTCCCTGAGTTATCTATTTCAGCCTAAATTCACTCTATGCTCATCCTTGTCTTGTGATGAACGCTTCCTTCCTAATTCCCAACAACCAAACTCTTAGTCAAACAAACAAACCCTGTGCATATAACTAGCCTAAAATCATAACTTAGAGCTTCAAATACATACACTTTGGTTCATATAGAAAGATCCCTCTCTAGACCTAGGAGGGCTAGATCCTAAGGTCTAAAGTGGTTCTATGTTGTCTCATATTTTGGTCTTGTCAACCTGGCCAAAACATGGGAACCCCAACAGACTCCCCCTTCCTAACTCTAGCTCTGCTCTATTTATTCTACAGGGTAGCTACCAACAACTCCCTCGAAAATGGTGATTGATTCCTCTTGACTTCCAGTAAAAAAAGATTGAGTACACTCATCTTTGAGTTGCCTGGCTGCCTCTAGAGTTCAAATTGCTAGAGAGAATCCTTGGGATCCTTTGGCTGCCTTTGGAGTTCAAATTTCTAGAGAGAATCTATGGTGGACAATCATCATATATTTTCTCCTTACTATCTCCTCCAAGTATTTATGATAAAATATTTATAAAAATTCATAATAAATCATGATTTTCTATACTCAACCTCACATTAGGTACTCAGAGTATGTTAGCCTTAATTACCACCTATACTAGAATCATAAAACCAAATAATAATAATAATGCAAGAAAAAGAGATCTAAGAAGGCAAAAAGGTGACTATTAACCCCTCCAAATATGTCTAATGATGGAGGTCATCATCACCCCCCTACTGAATGGTTTCTCATCCTATGAGCAACTAATCCGCCTCCTTCATTTCATTTAAGGCTCTGACAGCCCCCCTGATTTCTTGAAAAAGAAGTGTGTGAGTTTCCCCAAGGGGATAAAAACCATTATTCTTTTCTACATTTTCCCATTCTTTATATTGTGCATCTCTTTCCTCTTCATCAGTCAGCCCCAGCAGCAAAGGTGGGCTGAGCTTTAGTCCCAACCATCAGATCTTCTTGGCCTGCATGGCCCTCTTGTATAATGGTGCCCTTTCCAATGCACCCCTCATCCTTTCTAGAGTATGTACTCCCTACTCTTGAGACTATGAGGGAGGTTTTTCCATGTCCTCTAGCTGGCCATAATGCAATCCTCTTCTATCTTCCTATAAACATCATCAAAGTGGCCTATCACCTAGTTTTGCGTCTAAAGGTAACTTTCCACTAGTGCAGGGTCCCTTTTAATCTCTTGATGGTTAAGGATGACTCCTCTTGGGATGAACACATCTGGACTGAGATATAAGGGTTCTCTATTTCTTCTTCCCATAAAATTCCATATCTCTTTTTCTCTAGTGTCTTCATTCACCATCCAAGATGCTAGAACCATTAACTGCATATTACCCATTGTAGGATTACGGTCACAAATATCCAGATTTATTAGCACAAAGTTATGCACATAAAACTCTACCATCTTTTCCAGATCAACTATGTTAGCTTGTTTGTGGAACTTCATGAATTTCCTACAATCTTGGAAAGGGAGTGATCGATGGGAGGTTAGAGTTTTGATTTTAAATAAAAGTAATTGTTCTTAGAGGTACATAGCATATGAATCTGAGGGGTATCTGTGCTGAAGGAATTCTATGAAAAAGTCTGCTATAGTGGCTACTTGCTCCTCTTTTTACTGCAATTGCTCCTTCATTACCACATTCTCTACCTATGCCTTCTACTGCTGCTCATTCAGAATTATCTCTTTGATTATTTCTTCGGCCCTTGGTCATTCTTCAATGATAATTAGGCTTGTGGGAGAAGGCTCTATTTATTTCTTATTCTTGTTAGCTCTAGAATACCTAGAGGTCTGTCTTTTTCTCTTTGTGCTCAGAGGAGCTATGGTGGCAACTATCTTTTTCTATCAAGGGGATGTGGTGTTGTGTTGTGAGTCTGTTTCTTGACCACTTTATACTATCTCTATGACTTATAGGGCCATCTCTTCTATTTATTTTTGGCCCTTTGTCTCTTCTTTCTTATTCTTCTAGTTCTTCTTATTTCTTCTAGTTCTTCCTCTTCCTTCTTCTAGTTCGTCTTGTTTCTTCTGGATCTTCCTCTTCTTCTTTAAGCATTACATGCTTCTGGCAATCTCTCTCCCTTTAAAAATTTTCAATTTACTGGTTTGGATGAGAGGGAATCTCCTTTTATTTTACAGCATAGATAATTTTTGGAGTGTGTTGGAAATACTGAGAGGGGGGTGAATCAATATTTATTTTCAATTGTTATTTTTACCAGTTAGATCACTTATATTTAGAACACAAAATGAACAATAATAATAAATTCTTTTATTAATTTCTTCTTCACAATAAATCAAGTACAATATATGTAGGTCTCCAACCCTAGATGAGGACACCAATATTCAATCTCCTAGGTTCCAACCTATATTTTCCAAGCACCGACTTGGACTTCCAAGGCTCCAACCTTGTCAATTTTGAGGCACCAACCTCAAGGGCTCCAACCCTACCTTCCAAGGCACCTACCTTGTCAATTCTGAGGCACCAACCTCAAGGGCTCCAACCCTATCTTTCAAGGCACCAACCTTGTCTCTATGAGGCTCCAACCTCCTGCTTCCTTTCTTAAAGATATATTTGATTATACTTATGACTCCCAATGTCTTCTTCAACAAGCCTTGACAATCTTCAGCTTACTCTTCACTGTAATATACACATCACGTCATCATTGACAGCCTTTTATTCATAGAAGGTGTCACCACTGCTCTTCATCATACTCAAACAATTTCTCCAAGTTACCTCATGATGGCTGCATCACGGTTTCCAATGATTCTTCCAAGATCAACTTCTAGATGCCTTCAATAATGCCTCAAGGCATTTTCAATAATTTGTCCCAAGCAATGTCTTCAATAGCCTTTTCCAAGAGTGTCTTTAATAGGCTTCTCCAAGAGAATCTTGAATCATAAATTTCTATACAAACTGCTCCCTCAATGATTGCTCCTAAAAAACCTCTTCAACATGTATATCAAATTTGCTCCAAGAAACTTCAAAGAGCTACTCCTATTACTTGTCCAAATTTAGTCTTCACAAGGCTTCAGGGACTCTTCAAAGATCACCCTAAATTCTGATCAAGACCTTCTTCAAATTTGGTCCAAGGTCTACACCAAAGATAACTTCAATTCTACTCCAAAGGTCTGCTACAAGGGCAACTAAAACTGCTCAGACAAGCTTCCTAACTCAGGCCACAAATATCTTCAACTTAAATCCTCAAAATGCTTCAAGAAATTTGCATTCGTATCAAATTCGAATGTCAACCTCCAACTGCCAAGAATTAGAATCTTGTTCACAATTTGTTTCTGTCTCAGTAACTACAGATTTGAACCCTCTTACTTAGTGAACTTCTGGTTTGGTCCTTTGGATCAGTTTCAGACGTTGAATTTCATCATGTGAATTCTGGGTTACTCTACAGGTCCAATTTTTTTAACACTGAGTCCAAGCCTTCAACTAAGATTCTCCAAAAGGTGGCAATGACTTTCCATGGATATGGAGACTATCCACAGATGTGGAGAGTGTCCACAGGTCTTGCTGCATAATTTTTCGGGCTTACTGCACTAGGTAGTCCACCCTTGTTTGAGATATCTATTATCGGGTTGTAAACTAATGTGACTACCCTTGTTAAGCTTCAAAAGATGAAACAGGTCTGAGCTATAAACACAGTTTGAGCTACCTGTAGTCTGTAGTCTAAGCTATATCCAAGATGATTGTCCCTATGTCCTGAAGCATACTAATTTGAGCTTACTTATATGCTTCCAAAGTGAGACAGGTCTAAAGATTCAGGTTCACAGATGAGTTTTTAAGCCTCCTACCCCTATCTGCAATTTCTGAGGTGAGTTTTCCGAAAATTGAACTGTAATCCGAGTTGTTGTTTAGCCTCCTGTTAACAAGACTGAGGTCTATCATAGATAACTCAACCTTCAGGTTTAACCCAACAGAAATTTCTTTAGCTGCTTCTCGGCCTCCTTAAAATTCTTCACCCTTCTGCGTTATTCTCTGAATTTTCTCACCAAAATTTGATGGTTAGAGATGATTTTGAGACTTATATTTATAGTGGTTTCGGCCTTTAATGAAGAGACACGTCTCTTGGCCATGAGGCATGAGCCTACACAAGTCGGCTTAGGTTGGCTCATTTGATAGAAATTTACCTTAAACTTGAAAAATCAATAACTTTCAAATCTCTTTGAGTTTTGGGCTGAGTAATATCTCGTTGGAAAGGAAAAATTATGCTCTTCAAGACGGTGTAGGTTTCATTAAGGAATTTTTTCTCTAAGGTAGCAAAAATATGTTTTTTAATGTGACTGATTATTTATGAGTGCAGAAATGGAGGCAGGGTAGAATGCCTTTGAATGTAGAGCCTCATGGTTTGATTTCTTCATTGATTGTCTTCATAATCATGCCTTAGCCTTCTTCAACATAGGGTCACCATCATCATGTCCTTGCCTTCTTCAACATAGGGTCATTAGGTTAGTTGTCCTTAAGATAGTGCAGATATATTGCATCAGCCAAACGCAACATCATTATGTACTTTTCATCATAAGGACATCAAGCTTCACATCATTGGAGATAGAACATATCATCGTGTATGTCTTATAGTCCTTCATTAAGTGCAGTGATATGGTAGTCTTCCATTATGATCATCAAGATACATGATTGAAACTTCATTTGTGTCTTGATATCTTAAACAAGAGTTGTAATCACTTGTAATCATCCTCTGGCATCTTCAAGAATATTTGCCATCTCGGTCACTAACATCATCAATGACAACCTAGATTAATAGTCTCCCCCTTTGACATTGATGGAAATATTCTTTCTCTTTCAACATTATCTCCCCCTTTGACATCAATGGCAAATGGGGTGCCCGAATACTCCCCCTATCAAGCTGCTACTTTTCTTCATGAATTGTAGTCCTTCATAGATATGTTACTCCCCATGCCATGGTGCTCTTTCTTCTAGCAATATGGTCCATGATAGATGTGTTTGTATTTCTTCATGTTTTGTACCATCTCCCCCTATCTGGACAAATTCCTTTAGTTCATGAAGGATTGCTCCCCTTGTGTAATCAAGTAGAAGACATCATCATAATATTATGTTTTTCTTCAATGGAGTTACTTTCGAGGGATTATTTATCAAGATAATCCATGTGTAACTCATCAAGGATTTCATAGGGCCCACTCATGGATCACTTTTTGCAAGAATACTCAAGAATCACAAACTCCCCCTAATTGTATGGATGGTATCTTTTTGGCAGGGTTTCATCATCAAATTCTTGGAATATCAAGGATAACTTCATCTAGTCAACAACATGTGTTGTTCGCTGGAGTGTTCAAGAGACTTCTGGACCCAACTTGTTTCCTTCTCCATACTTGTGTAGCTTTCTTCTC
Organism: Pinus albicaulis; assembly: GCA_034641835.2. Classification (NCBI taxonomy): domain Eukaryota; kingdom Viridiplantae; phylum Streptophyta; class Pinopsida; order Pinales; family Pinaceae; genus Pinus; species Pinus albicaulis. Next base: position 868,446,034 of record CM076576.1, on the reverse strand, counting down.
TAGCATGGTTCTAGCTTCTGCAGGGGCCCAAGTCAAGCTACAATCGTGTGCCATATGTCCAATGTTATGGAAAATGAAGCACTCTATTTTGTTCATGAATAAGAAATCATGACTTATTCTTGCAAAATTGCTTCGAGGAGATTAACGGACACCATTATATTTGTCTTTGTGATATGCCCTACAGTATTTTGCCATGTGCCAAAAGTTTGTACAAAAATAGCAATAACCAAGAAATATACTTTGGTGCCTCGGAGATAGAGTTTTCCTTGATATACTTCTAAAGTCTTTTTACCTTGGGATTATTTGATGATATTCATTGCCTTATATATTCTTGACATCATCTGCAAGTCTCCTTGGAACATAATTTCTTCCCTTGTTGTCTTGATTCTTCTCCTTACCCTTGCTGGAACTGGGAGCATCAACATTTCTTTCTAGGTTCCTCACATCTTTGTTGTTTGAAGCATTATCATTCTTGCTTGAGGATTCACCTATATAGCCAAGACCTGATTTATCAAGGGGATACCTTTGATGACTTAGGATGTCATCAAGGTTTTGAGAGCTTTTCAAGTTCTTATTTAGCAAGTCAACTTCCTTTTTAAGAAAGACAATTTCTCCTTTCAACTTTTCACTATATTCATCTTTCATAACTAGTTGCTTCTTCATTTCTTCCATCATCCTTGTCGCTTCATGTGCTTCAATTTTAAGGGAGATGATATTTGATTTCATTATGAAGAATTCTTCATTCTCTTTTGCTAGACTATTCTCCATTTATTCTTTTATTCTTGTGGCTTCACATGTTTTGGCCTTGAGAAGATTGATGTCTGATTTTAGTTTCAATATTTCTTCATCCTTTTCTTCTAGTTGGCATATCATTGTGTTTCTCTCATTTTCTGCTTCATTAACTTGTCCTTCTATGAATGCCAAATTTTCCATCACCTTCTCAGCTCCTTGTGCTTGTTTCCTTGCTTCTTCTAGTTGAGATCTAAGAGAGGAGACCTCTTCCTTGTATTGACCAATCTTTGCTTCAAGATTGTTCAAGCTCTTAAGACTTTGTTCAAGGTGGCTTGACAAAGTTTCTTCCCTTTTCTTTGCCTTATCCAATTGATTTGTCATATATATGACTTCTTCATGATGCTTTCTTTTTTTTAGATGAAATTCCTCTTTAATTTTGGCGAGCTCCTCATCTCCTTTTTGTACTTGAATCTTAACAAAGTCAACTAACTTCCTTGTCTTGTCTTGGTTACCATCTTGCGTTTTCTTGTTAAGTTCCTCATTTTCCTTTTTCAAACTGTTAATTTCTTCCATGGAAGCCATAATTTTATTCAAGAGATATTATTCAAAGTCTTTCTTGTTCTCTTCATCTTTTAGGTCTTCTTTAGCCATGTTTTTATTTCTATTATCTTCAGCTTCCTTGAAAAATTTTGGATTTATTTTTTGTTTTCCATCATCTTCTTGACTAGATATCATTTTCAACACTCCTTTTGAGTGAAGATCATGATTTTTTTCCCATATGACTTTTGCTGATGAACATTTTTCAAAATTGGCCTTCACAGAATTTGGTAACCCATTCAAAATTTCCTTCATTGCTCTTGTACTGTACTCCTTGGATTCTTCATCCATCATGTGATTAGTAATCACTAATTTCCAAAATTCAATTACTTGAGTCTTCAAGAAATTCCTCATTCTTTCCACCCATATATCAAAATTTCCATTGAACAATGGAGCCTTCGCAAATTGATTTACTTAAATTTCAATGGTTGAGGAAGACATATCTCTAGGAGGATTGGAGACTTTCTTCCTTAGCTTTGCCATTTGTGTTCTAATGATCAACCTTCAAGTTGTTAGGCTTTGAGTGAAGGTACTAGCTCTGATTCCAATTTTTGGAAATACTGAGAGGGGGGAGAATCAATATTTCTTTTCAATTGTTATTTTTACCAGTTAGATCACTTATATTTAGAACACAAAATGAACAATAATAATAAATTATTTTATTAATTTCTTCTTCATAATAAATCAAGTACAATATATGTAGGGCTCCAACCCTAGATGAGAACACCAATCTTCAATCTCCCAGGTTCCAACCTGTATTTGCCAAGCATCAACTTAGACTTCCAAGGCTCCAACCTTGTCAATTTTGAGGCACCAACCTCAAGGGCTCCAACCCTATATCTGGTACAGGCTCCAACCTAGTCTCTTGAGGACTCCTATCCTCTAGGGCTCCAACCCTATCTTCCAAGGTACCAACCTTGTCAATTCTGTGGCACCAACCTCAAGGGCTCCAACCCTATATTTCAAGGAACTAACCTTGTCTCTATGAGGCTCCAACCTCTTTCTTCATTTATTCATGACTCCCAATGTCTTCTTCAATGATCCCTGACAATCCTCAGCTTAATCTTCACTGTAATCTACACATCACGTCATCAATGACAACCTTTTCTTCATAGAAGGTGTCACCGCTGCTCTTCATCATACTCAAATAATTTCTCCAAGTTACCTCATGATGGCTGCATCGCGGTTTCCAATTATTCTTCCAAGGTCAACTTCCAGATGCCTTCAATAATGCCTCAAGGCATTTTCAATAAGTTGTCCCAAGCAATGCCTTCAATAGCCTTTTCCCAGAGTGTCTTTAATAGGATTCTCCAAGAGAGTCTTGAATCATAAATTTCTCTACAAACTGCTCCTTCAATGGTTGCTCCTAAAAAACCTCTTCAACATGTATATCAAATTTTCTCCAAGAAACTTCAAAGAGCTACTCCTATTACTTGTAAAAATTTAGTCTTCAAAAGGCTTCAGGGACTCTTCAAAGATCACCCTAAATTATGATCAAGACGTTCTTCAAATCTGGTCCAAGGTCTATACCAAAGATAACTTCAATTCTACTCCAAAGTTCTGCTACAGGGGCAACTAAAACTACTCAAACAAGATTCCTAACTTAGGCCACAAATATCTTCAACTTAACTCCTCAAAATGTTTCAAGAAATTTGCATTTGTATCAAATTTGAATCTCAACCTCCAACTACCAAGAATTAGAATCTTTTTCAAAATTTGTTTCTATCTTAGTAACTACAGATTCTAACCCTCTTACTTAGTGAACTCCTGGTTTGGTCCTTTAGATCAGTTTCAGACCTTGAATTTCATCATGGGAATTTTGGGTTACTCCACAGGTCCAGTTTTTTTAATGCTGAGTCCAAGCCTTCAACTGAGATTCTCCAACATGTGGCAATGACTTTCCACAAATATGGAGACTACTATTCACAGGTGTGGAGACTTTCCACAGGTCTTGCTACACAAATGTCCGAGCTTACTGCACTAGGTATTCCACCCTTGTTCGAGATATCTATTACCAGGCTGTAAACTAATGTGACTGCCCTTGTTAAGCTTCAAAAGATGAAACAGGTCCGCATTATAAACACAGTTTGAGCTACCTGTAGTCTGTAGTCTAAGCTCTATCCAAGATGATTGTCCCTATGTCCTAAAGCATACTAATCTGAGCTTAGCTATACGCTTCCAAAGTGAGACAGGTCTGAAGATTTAGGTTCACAGATGATTTTTAAGCCTCCTGCCCCTATCCGCAATTTCTGAGGTGAGCTATCTAGCAATTGAACTGCAATCCGAGTTTTTTTTTAGCCTCCTGTTAACAGGACCGAGGTCTATCACAGATAGCTCAACCTTCAGGTTTAACCCAACAAAAATTTCTTCAACTCCTTCTCAGCCTCCTTAAAATTCTTCACCCTTTTGCGTTATTCTCTTAATTTTCTCACCAAAATTTGATGGTTATAGATGATTTTGAGACGTATATTTATAGTGGTTTCAGCCTTTAATGAAGAGACACGTCTCTTGGCCATGAGGCATGAGCCTAGACAAGTCGGCTTGGGTCAGCTCACTTGATAGAAATTTACCTTAAACTTGAAAAATCAATAACTTTCAAACCGCTTGGAATTTTAGGCTGAGTAATAGCTCATTGGAAAGGAAAAATTATGCTCTTCAAGATGGTGTAGGTTTCATTAAGGAATTTTTCCTCTAAGGTAGCAAAAATATATTTAATAATGTGACTGATTATTTTTGGAGTGCAGAAATGGAGGCCGGGAAGAATGCATTTGAGTGTAGAGCCTCATGGTTTGATTTATTCGTTGATTGTCTTCATAATAATGCCTTAGCCTTCTTCAACATAGGGTCAACATCATCATGTCCTTGCCTTCTTCAACATAGGGTCATTAGTTCAGTTGTCCTTAAGATAGTGTAGAGATATTGCATCAACCAAATGCGGCATCATTATGTACTTGTCATCATAAGGACATCAAGCTTCACATCATTGGAGATAGGACATGTCATCGTGTGTATGTCTTATAGTCCTTCATTAAGTGCAGTGATATGGTAGTCTTCCATTATGATCATCAAGATACATGATTGACATTTCATTTTTGTCTTGACATCTTAAACAAGAGTTGTAATCACTTGTAATCATCCTCTGGCATCCTCAAGAATAATTTCCATCGTGATCACTAACATCATCAATGACAACCTAGATTAACAGAGTGCTTGTGTAACTCAGCTCAGCTCCAGTTATGTTTTAGACAATTGTTTCCTTCTCTTGTTAGTTCATGATGGACTGCATGTTTCCTCTCCTCATTCTCCTCTACTCCATTGATTTAAATTCTTTTCTTTTGAATGCCCAGGTGACATGTACTTCCAGTTTTTTTTCATTCATTCTTCACGGTGGTGGTCGAGTTAACTGGACACCTTTATGCCCCTTTGAACTGTAATTCTGTAATTAATTATTTCTTGCTATTATGGATGCATAGCAAGGGGTGAGAAGCTATACCCGAGTTTACCTATTGTTTCCGAGGCGGTTGCAGGAGGTAGAGGTTGGAGACAAGCCTGTTAGATCTTGCGTTCTTCACCATAATCCTGTACTCTAAATGAGTAGCTTGCTAAATGAGAAACTTCCTGAGTGAGTTACTAAAATTTTCTTGTTGTTTCTCTCTACTATGGATGTCATGTTGGGTGCTTGAGATGCCATGGGTGGCATTCTTGTTCTCCTGGAGTTGGTTATGCAGCTTTCCTTCTTGTTCTTCTTGGCAGTCCATGAACATCTTTGTTTTTTGAAGGAACTTCCTAATGTTTGTAGCAATCTGTTTGTGTGGTGATGCCCTTTCTACATTGTGCTAAGGAATGGAGGAGTGTGGTGTATGGAGGTGATGGAGGAAGTTATGAAGATGAATGGAGTGAATGATGGGATGGATGGTAAGACAGAAGAGGGGAAAAGAAGATGAATTCTTCTCTGTGTTTCCAGAAACCTTTAACAGCCTACAAAACAAAAAACATAGAAAACACAAAGATGCATATGTATTTTTTGTTTTTGTTCTTTTTCTCTCTCTATTTTTTTTTTTTTTGAAAGAAAGTGGGCTGCCTCCATGGAGGTTTTCAACCCACAAGCTTGGCTTGGGCACCTCAGAGAGGTTTTCACCCATGGATTTTTTATTTTCTTTTTCTCTTTTTTGTCGAGCAAGTGAGCTACCTCCATTGAGGTTTTCAAATAACAAGCTTATTCTTTTTTCTTTTTCTTTTTTTATTTTAGGAGGTGTGGGAAACTAGGGAGTTTCCCATCACATACGCCTCTCTTCTTATTGAATTTATAAACTTTTCCTTTGACAAAGGCTTCTTGTAAATTTTAATTCTGTGACCATTGAAAAGAAAGGGGATTCCTTCCTCATCTATGGTCCCTATCTGAACTGCACCATTATCAAAAAAAAATTTCACTATGTAAGGTCCTAACCATCTTGTCATTAGCTTGCCTTTAAAATATTTAAACCTTGAATCATACAAAAATGCTCAATATCCTTCTTGTAAGGTCTTTTCTTTGATGTTCTTGTCATGCCATAACTTCCTTTGCAGCCGAACTACCTCTGTGTGAAGAAGTGCTTGCATTCTGAATTAATTCAATCCATTTAGTTGCAAAAACCTCTCTTTTTGGGAATTTTATAGATTTAGATTTAATTTAGTTGTCATTCTTAAAGTATTGAATTCAAACTCAGCTGAAAGTAGAGCTTTCTTACCATAGATTAGTTCCTAAGGAGTGAATCATGTTGTTGTCTTCCAGGTAGTGTTGTAGGCCCAAGTAGCTTCTACCAATCTGTCTGCCAAATATTTTATGTTGCTCCTCACAACCTTGGTGAGGATGCTCTCTAAATATCTATTAGTTACTTCTACTTGGCCATTCGCCTGAGGGTGATAGGAAGTAGAAGTTCTATGCTTAATATTGTGCTTCCTCAAAAGATTCTTAATGAGGTGAGAGGTGAACTATGATCCCTGATTGGTGACTATTTCTCTGGGATATCCAAATTTGTAAAACATTTTCTCCCTCAGAAATTCTTCTACTTTCTCCTCGGTTTCTACCTTCACTACTTTTGATTCAACCCAATTTGTCAGGTAATCAATGCAAACTATGATATACTTCTTTTGTCTGGATGGTGGATCGATAGGTAAAAAAAATTCCATGCCCCACTTATCAAATCATTCAATAGTTACCTCAGGGTGTAAAGTAATTTCATCCCTTTGTGTCGGTTTCCCCATTATTTGGCACTGGTCACACCTATTGGTGTATCTTTTGAAATCTTGATGAAGGGTAGCCCAATAGTATCCTTCCTGCAAAACTTTGTAGGCAGTTTTCTTTGCAGCAAAGTGGCCTCCAGATGGGCTGTCATGACATTTAGAGAGGATATCAAAAACTTATTCCTCCCTCAAACATATTCTTGGGATTTGATCAGGGCCTAGCTTGAAAATATTTCCCCCAAGTCATGTGAAAGGGTCACTTTTTCTAATGATTCTGCTCCTCTCCTTGAATGGAATATTAGGAGGGAGTTTCCCAGCAACCAAATAGTTGGCTATATCAGAAAACCATGGTGAGAGTGTTGATATGGAAAAGAGGTGTTCATCTAGTAGTTGGTCATCCACCATTCCTTCCTCACCTACAGGGAGAACTAGCATGGACAAATAATCCGCAACAACATTTTTCTTTCATGGTTTATCAACAATAGTCAAATCAAATTGCTTCAAAAGTAACAACCATATAATTATCTTATCATTTACATCTGATTTGTTCATTAAATACTTGGTGGCTGCATGGTTAGTGTGGACAAAGGTCTGATATCCAGTTACATAATTCCTGGATTTTTTCAATGCATGGACAATGACCAACATCTCCTTCTTAGTAACAGTATAATTCATCTTGGCTTTGGAAAAATTATTGTTGATGAAATAAATGGAATAAGGGATTTTTTCCTCTAATTGTCCTAATGTTTCCCCTGCAAATTTGTTGGATGCATAAGTGTGGATGTGGAAAGGCATAGTCCAATTTGGACCTTAGAAGATGGGGGCAATAGTCAGCTATTTCTTAATGAGCTCAAAAGACTCTTGACAATGGCCAAACCAAATAAACTCAGAATCCTTGGCCAATAACCCAAATAATGATGAGTCCATCTTGCTAAAATATTTGATGAATCTCCTATAGTAACCAACTAAGCCTAAGAAACTCCTGACATCTTTATGATTTTGAGGAGTAGGTACCCTTTTGATGATAGTGATTTGTTTGGGTCTACGTGTATTCCTACTTGGGATATGGAGTGTCCTAATACAACCCCTTCTTTCTTCCGGAGATCACGCTTTTCTAGGCTCAAGGAGAGATGCATCTCAATGCACCTCCTTAGTGCTTTACCCAAATTGGAGAGAGCTTCCTGGAATTCATCCCCATATGGTTTGAAATCATCCATGTAAATTTCGACACAATCATGGACTAACTCAAAAAAGATACTCAGGACAGCTCTTTGGGAGGTAGCTAGGGCATTGCAGAACCCAAAGGGTAGGAATATATAAGAAAATGTACTCCAAGGGCAGCTGAAAGTGATCTTATCTTGGTCTTTAGGGCTGATTTGAATCTTATTGTATCCATTGGACCCATCTAACAAGCAAAAGAACTTCTTCCGTGCAAGGCTATCTAAGACTCGGTCTATAAAGGGAAAAGGGAAATGGTCTTTCTTGGTAGCTTTATGAAGTTCTCGATAATCAACAAAAATTCACCACTTCCCATTCTTCTTTGGTACTAGGACAAGAGGGGATAGCCACTCACTGTCAGATATAGGATATATGAACCCTTCATCCAATATTTTTTGAAACTCTTCTTTGACTATGTCCTTTAGATCTGGGTTCATCCTTCTTTGGGGTTGTCTCACAGGCTTGCATCCTTCTTTGATGTAGATGTGGTGCCTGCATACTGAAATATGCACCTCTTTCATGTCCTTGTAATCCAAAGAAAATGCTTCAATATTTTATTTCAAAAGTTAGAATAGTTTCTTCTCTTCTTCATTCAAGAAGTTTGGGTTGATTTTCAGAGATTTGGATGGGCCAAACTCAATAGCCTTGGTGGTTTCAGAGGTTGTCTCAACTGAGTGCACTTCCATCCAAGGTTTGATTTCAAACTCTTTGACTATAGTTTCGAGAGGAGTATTAGTGGGGGACTAGTTGTGAATGGCATGGTCGATGAGTTCATCTTCATCAAGCTTCCCCCCTCTAAGAATAGCATCTATGGTACACATAGGGGCAGTTTTATATAACTCAACTTCTCCATCCTCCAAACATATAGGGAGATCATGATCAATAGAAGGCTGGGTTGGAGTATATAAAACTAGTTGCTTAGACAAAGGCCCATTTTTATTAGTCATGTTTCCAGCCCGACAACTAATATAAGCATCTGTAGTGACTAACCAAGGTCTTCCTAAGATGAGAGGATAACCATTAAACTTGGATTTTGGTTGCAGGACCAGGAAATATGTAGGATACTCCCAAGAGTCAATGGTAACCATAGCATCCTCAACAATTCTTTTTGGATTTACTGTGGACTGATCTGAAAGTTGCAGAACTCTTGTGTTTTTCCTCAAATTCCCTTGGATATTAAGTTTTAACATAGTTTCCTTGGTCATGATATTGATGGCAGCCCTTTAATCAATTAGAGTGTTTTGGGACTATGAAACCATCTATATGTAAATCAACAACTGGACTACTAGGGTTCAGGTATTTTCGAAATATCACCTTCCCCAACAGCATGTCAGACATTTGTCCTACCACATTGATGGTGGGGGCATCTCTCTTCCTCCTTCTAGGTTTCTTGAAGCACTTTTCTTTGATGAGCCTATTGTAAATAGGGACATCCTTAATGGCCTGGAGAAGTTGTATCTTTACACACAAATGCCAATTTTCCCAGGAGTTTAGTCACCTCTCAGGTGTGCTGACTAGGGTGGATCAAGTGCTCAGGAAAAGGTGGTTGTTGGATCTCAGCGTTATCTTCTTCCTTTTCCTCCTCAACCTCTACAGGTGGAGAGGGGGGATGGTTTTCTGGGATTACTCGTCCCAACCTGAGATTAACCTCCTGTATCTCACAACACATTAGGGGAATTTTGAGGTCTAAAATGGGCCTCCTAAGAAAAATGTACAACTAAAATAAACTTTATAAGAACCAATAAGATTCAAGATGATAATGTCAACCATGGGGGATGATTCACCACTTTTTAAGTAAAATGGTAAAAATATTAAAAAATAATAAAATAATAAAACTACCTTTTCAACTTGTATTTTGAACTTATCTCCCAAATATTTTACTCAAATTTCGAGTAGGAGTACTTGTTCAATACAAAATTTAATTCCTCATCCAAAGAATACCCATGTTCCATAATTTCGATGGACCATGCTATGTGAAAAATGAGAAATACATGAAAAACGTGATTGCAATCACGTTGTTCATGCATTTCTCATTTTTCATGTAGTAGGTTCCATCGAAATTATGCAAAATGGGTACTCCTTGGATGGGGAATTAAATTTTGCATCCAATGAGTACTCCTGCTCAAAATTTGAGTAAAAAAATTGGGAGATAAGTTGAAAATACGAGTTGAAAAAGTATTTTTTTCTTTTTTCCCTCTAAAATTTGATGATGTAATCAAATCTTATTTTATGATTTCCATTGTTATTTTATAATTTCCTTAGGAGGCCCATTTTAGACTTTAAAATTAACCTAATGTAAGCTAGATGGGATTTTTCTCCATTGGGATCCTATTGTGCTTGTCTATTATTCGGGTTCAGATTGGGTTGTGCTGGTACAAGTAGCCTAGGTGGAGCAACATGAGTAATATGAGGTTAGGGTGGAGGAATTAGAGCAGGTAGTTGATTTTGTTGAGGCCTCCACCCTTGAGATGGATTGTTCCACTGAGGTTTTTGTGGAACGTATTGTTGAAATGGTTGGTTTACAGGTTGAGGATGGTATGAAGGGTTGGAAGGCCAAGTAGGGGGTGTAGACCAGGATGGAGGAGTGGGGGTGTACAAAGGTTGCATGGGTGTACTCTGATTGTTGTAATAGCAAGATTAAGGTTCACCTTGCATACCATTTTGACATGGCCGAGGGCCTCGTGGCCTTATTTGGTTGAGGAAACATAGTTTCTTTGGCATTATTTCCCCACCTTGATATACAACTTTAAGTTCAGGTAAGGAGGGACACTTGTCTGTGGCATGATTCTCTTCAAAATCTAAGCAAACCTCTATGAAATTTAGTGGAAATTCATTTCTTGGGTGCTTCTTGGTACATCTAGGACATAATATGGCAAGGTCTCTCTCTACTTCCTATTGCTTCCTTTTGACCTGCATTGTGTCAATTTGCAAAGAAAAGGCATGTAGCATGTCACTGGTGAAGTCCTATAGCATGTTTCCAATATCATGTTTTATGAAGGTGGAAGAGGAAGGAGTATTGTATGTACTTTGGCACACTCTTCCTTTCATTCGTAATTCCCTAGGATGGTTTCAGAAGACAGTTTTGATTGTTTCATAGGGTTGTTGGTAGATATATCCTCCTGATAACATATTAAAGGTTTCTATCATCTCTTCAATGATCCCTCAAAGAAGTACAAGTTTAAGTGAGTTAGGATCAAGAGTACAGTTGGCTCTCTTATATTTCAGTTAAAACCTCTCTTCATAATCCTCCAAGGATTCATCAGGCCCTAGAGTCATCCTAAATATCTTATCCTTATTTTCCTTAGACCTACAGTAGTTTTTGTACTTTCTGATGAAGGTCTCTTCCATCTGTGCACAAGTAGTGATGCTATCCCCAGGCAGACCCATGAAATAGCAGAAGTTTGCATCCTTAAGGGTGGATGGGAACAGCTTCAACTTCTGATCATCATAGGTGTAGTCATAATTCCTACAGACAACAACAAATTAATACATGAATGTGTCAGGGTCCTCAGAGGTAAGTACATGGAAGTGTGGAAGAGTTGAGTGGGTGCTATTTCTTAAACTATGATAATAACTGGGAAGTAAATCACTGGAAGGAAATGACAGAAAGGAAATTAAACTAAAGTGCTAAAAACAAATGACAAAAATGAAACTAATTTAATTGGCAGAAAGGGAAATGACTGAAAAGAAACTAAGCTAACTTGCCAAAAATAAATGGCAGAAAGTAAACTAATTCTAAACCACACTTAACCTGGAAAATGAGCTAAATGACCTCTAATTATCCTATAGTTTATATAACATGCTTCTATCCATGCAACTAAACAATCCATGACTTAATTATAACTAAAAATGAGTTAATTTGCAGCTTTGAGGGAAGAAAAGGTCTAAAGTGCTGAATTGAGGGCTTAGCATACGAAATAGGGCTGAGAAATGGAAAGCGGGGTTAAAAACCTTATAAAACCTTATAATATTGTAGAAATGTCTTTGGAGAGGAAATTAATTCAAAAGTGCGATGGCGGAGTGCGATGGAGGAAAAAAGCCACGATGTGCAATGTCGAAATCGCAACTTCGCAAGTTTAAATAGATAGTGGTAAGGACTTAACGACATGAACTAAAATGCGCAAAGTGTGATTTGCGATGCATGACATGGCGGTGGGACTGATGGTGGGGTGCGATTTCGCAATATCGCAATCACATGAACAAGCGGTACGTAATTAAAGGTAAAAGCTAAACATTGCGGGATGTGATTTGTGATGTGGTAAGTTCAACGAGATGCGCTTTGTGATAAGATAAGATCTGTGGGTTGCGATTTTCTATGAGGATGACATGGCAGTGAAAAGAAATAGGGATATGTTTCGATGTCGCAATATCACAATCAGAAGAATTAGCGGTAAGTGTTAAGGTGAAAGGTAAACGATGAGCAGTGTGATTTGTGATTTCACAATATTGGTAAGCATAAGCATTAAAAGTAAAAGGTGAATGTTGCAATTTGTGAAGTGCGACATACAGTGGTGGGAGTCTCAAGGAGCGAAGGTGGAGGTTTGGTTTTCGGTGGTTTGGGATGGTTTTTAACGTGTTTTTCGTAAAAAGGGTAGGAAGCTGTAAACAAAGGAAAACAAAGAAATAAGGCTGAAGGGCTTAGGTGCGTTTGAAAAAAAGTTAAGTGCAGCATTAAGGTGAGAAAGAAAGGAGGGGAATGGAGGCATAAGAGTAGCACTCAGAATTGAATCATACATGTGGATTCATGCATGGGAAATAGGTAGAAATACATTATGAAACAGTGAAAGAGAGGCTTGGACTTGGTAATACAATTTATTCCTAAAACTTTGAAAGGAAAGAAATTTTGGCCTATGGGAAGGTCTACCCTACTCTAATATTGACAGAGATGAGAGGGGTAGATTTGACCATAGTTTTTGAAGTTTTCCCTCTATTTTACTATGCATAAGAAATTAAAACTACAACAACAAAAAAATAAACAGCAATGAAACTTATCAGAAGCAGATCTAACTTAAATTATAGAAGAAAAACTAGCTGAATGACAAAAAATAAAAGATAATGCCAGCAGAGAAGCTAAGGCACATTGATTGGACCCTAACCCACAAGCCTAGCCCTCTAAAACTCAAATCAATCAAATGAAACTAGTCTGCTCATTTCATAAAAGAATAACTACATACATCTCTGAAATTATGATCCATGAATAAAACAAAAATCTCAAGAGCTCACAACAATAGTTCTAGATGGAATCAAGACTAGAATAGACTCCCCCTTCCTAGCTCTAGCTCTCCTCTATTTATTCTACAGTGTATCTACCAATGAATCCTTAGAAAATGGTGATTGAGTCCTCTTGACTCCCAATAAACAAATATTTAGTACACTCCTCTTTGAGTTTCTTGGCTGCCTCTAGGATTCGAATTGCTGGAGAGAATTGTTAGCATCCTTTGGCTGAATTTGGAGTTTGAATTGCTGGAGAGAATAGAGGGTGGAAAATCCTCCTATAATTTCTCCTAGTTGTTTCTTCCAAGTCTTTATGATAAAATATTTATAAAAATTCTTAATAAATCATGATTTTCTGCACTCAACCTCATATTAGTACCCAGAGTATGTTAGCCTTAATCACCACCTATACTACCATCATAAAACCAAATAATAATAAAAATGCAGGAAAAAGAGATCTAAGAAGAAAAAAGATGACTATTAACCCTTCCAAATATGCCTAATTATGGAGCTCAACACTCCCTCCCACCAACACTCCCTCTCTCCCACCCCCTCCCCCTCCCCGTCCCCCTCCCTCTCTCCCACCCCGTCTCTCTCTCCCACCCCCCCCCCTCCCCCTCTCTCTCTCTCCCCTTCCCCCCTCCTCATCTCCCCACCTCCCTCCTCCCCCTCCCTCTATCCTTATCTCCCTCCTCCCTCCCCTTCCCCCTCCCTCTCTCACACCCGCTCCCCATCCCTCTCTCTCTCTCACCCCCTCCCCCTCCCCCCTCCTCATCTCCTCACTTCCCCCCTCCCTATCCCTCCCCCACCCTCTCTCCCTCCTCCGCCACCCTCTCTCCCTTTCTATCTCTCTCCCTCTCTCTCACCCTCTCTCTCCTAGTCCCCCTCCCTCTCCCTCACCTTCTCTCCCCTAGTCCCCCTCCCTCTCCCTCACCCTCTCTCCCCCACTCCCCCTCCCTCCCCCTCCCTCTCTCTGCCCCTCCCCCTCCCTCTCTCTTCCCATCACTCTCTCTCTCTCTCTCTCTCTCCTCACTTCCAATATCTCTACCTTTCTCCCTCTCACTTACTCTCCTAATATCCCTCCATTTATTCCTTAATATTTTATTCAAAAAAACCATCCCAAGCTCTATCTCTCCCTTCACGCCTCCCCATATCTCTCCCCCCCTCACTCTCTCCTTATCTCCCACTTTCTCCCTCTTTCTCTACTTCCACTCATCCTCTTTCACTCTCCCCTCTCCCCACTATAGCTCCATGTATTTCTTCATCTTCCCCTATGCCCTTGACCCCTCTTTATCTCTCTACCAATTTCTATTTTTACCTCTCTCTCCCACTTTCTCTATCTCTTTATATGTCTCTAACCCTATCACTCATGTCCTTCTCTCTCCCTCTCTCTCTCTCTCTCTCTCTCTATCTCATGTACACCCACTTACTCACTCTCTCCTCTTGTATCCCTCTTCCTATATCTTCCCCACTTTCTTGTCCACACTCTCTACTCACCACTCACTCTTGACATTTATATGCTTTCATCTTCCTCTCTACCTCCTTGCTCTTAGACTCTCACTCCCCCTCTTTCCCCACCCGAGTCCCCATCCTTTTACAAATTATAAATATATTTTAAATAAAGCTGTGATTAAAAAACATTATTTTATAGTATAAAATTTATATGAAAAAAACACTACAATATTGAAAGATAATAGGTACAATATACGAGAAACTAGAAACACTCCATTTGCCTCCATTTCTCACTATACTCCCCTCTTTTTATATTCACATCTCTCTATATTTCTCTCCCCCTCGCTCTCTCCACTTCTCTCTCTCTCTCTCTCTCTCCCCCTCTCACCTACCACTCGCTCTCCCTCCTTCCCTCTCTCTCCACCTCCCTCTTTCCCTCTCTCTCCCTCCCTCTCTCCCCACTCCCCCTCCCTCTCCCTCTCTCTCTCTCCATCCCTCTCTCTCCATCCCTCTCTCTCCCTCCCTCTCTCTCCCCCTTGTTGATATTTTAGGTGTTGGGATAGCATTGGATGTGCTCTAGCTCTCAAAATTTGTGGAGGGACTAGAGTACATGAGATCTGTAAGACCTAGAAAGTGATTTAAGAAATTGCATCATGTTTAAGATATGTTTAATTAATTAAACTTTTTAATTAAGGACCTTAAGTCTAACTTAGTAAAATTAAAATATTAACGTTAATTAAATTAAACATGTGATGAGAAGGACATAAGTCAGACGGATCAAGATTCCTTTTAATCCTAGCCATCAATAAGATATTATGTAACGGTCTTTGGTTTCCCAACAAGAAAAGTATAAAGGAAAGGCTTGGGGTTAGTTGGAGAACACAAATAGTGGCATAGAACTGAAATTAAGGTGGAATTCTAGGGCATGGTTTGTTAATAATTTCAAAACTGTTTCAGTTGCTGTGAGGGGTAGTATTGGCGAAAGGGATGGTTTGATCCCAGGACGAGTGAAAAGATGGAAGAGAAGCAACAAACTTAGTAGCACAGAGGGGGGAAAAACTACATAGAGCACCCATAGCCCAACAGAGGTGACACAAAGGCATCAAGAGGCCAGGAGGGCTGACTAGTGCCATAGAAGGTTGACGTGGTCCCAGGAGGACTGACACTAGACAACCAGGGTAGCGTAGGGGCAGCGTAACCCAATCTGGGGTGATGCAGGCCCTTCCCGAGTAGTGTAGTGCCTAATGTAGGCTATCGGAGTTAACGCAGAGGGATTCATAGTACCATTGGAGTTTCTGAAGACTAAAAAGGGATGAGTTCTATATATCCCATTTCAGGGTGTGAATTATTTGGTTTTTATATATCTAGAACAAAGGTATAGATGCAGGTTATTTTCTCTATCGGGTTAACCAGTTTGGTGCCTAGATTTGTTGTACTTAGATTCTACTTAATAATAAAACCCTCTAGTAGCCAGAAGATCAGTTTTCCCGCATTTGGTTTTTCCAGGGACAATTGTTGAGAAAATCCTTGTTTGTCACTTTGTCATTATGCATGTTATTAAGTTTAGATATGTATGTGCAGGTGTTACATAGTATTTTTTCACCATCCTTGCAATCCCCATCCTGCACATTGGAGGACCATTCTCATGAGTTCTGTGTATTGTCATGCCTTGCAAAAAGTGTCATTACATCCCTTAGCATGAGAAGAACATTTTCTATGTTGAATATTCCTAGAACAGACTGTCAAAAACATATGATTTTGGGTCGGTACTAGTAGGCAGTTATGGCCTCATGCCCATACATAAATTTACACTAGGCCTTGTGCCCATTGACGCTCTGTCTCAGTGGGCTGCCCACACCGAGCTATTTTTGGAAAGTTTTTTAAAATATAAGCGAAGCTTACATTACCAACTACTTCGTGAGCGGAGTCGGCATGGATTGTTTGAATGAATAACATCGAGGACCTTCCTTTGGCTTCTTTTTTCCTACTTTTGAGCAACTCCCCAAAGAATAAGGTCTGCCTTCCACCTTATGAGGGACCCCAAACCACCTCCTCCTCTCCTATAAATACATCTCTCTCACATAGATGCAACTAGCTTAAATGGTTGAATAGATGAGAGTCCTTACTATAGCTCGTGTGAGATAGAGTAGAGAGAGAGACCCATTGTCGAGAGAGAGCCTAGGTTTATTGCCTCGCCAAGTCTAATTAAAATGCTTGAGACACGTTTAACTGGACCCGCTGAAGGAGGCTGTGACGTCAAGGCTTATTTGGTTATAAAATCTTTCTCTCTCCTTATTAATACATGAATGATGTTTTGGTTCCTGTTCTGTGTTTGATACATTTAATCTTGTGCAATAAGTTTATTTCTCCTTGGCCAATAAAATAGTTATGAATGTAAGTATGTTTTCGTATGTTGCTATCATTCTCTTATCCTTGTGCAGGCACCTGAGTATTACGGCTGAAGGACCGTAACATGTTAGGATGAAGATCAAGAGACTAATGCCACAACTACGACAACTACTTTGGAACAAAGGTAGGACATCTATCCCGACTCAGTTTCATTCATAAACTAGGAATCCAAAGATTAGCATGTCCTCTTGCTGATAGACCCACCCTAGGGCTAGAGGGATCACCTCTGTCCGCAGAGGAGATTTACCTGCACAAAAAGTTGGAAACTCCACTAGGGATCAGTGTGTGTTGTCATCTCTCATTGTTCATCCAGTGTTTTTCTTTTCGAGACAACTTTGGTCGTTTCATCATTTTTCAGCTTTTTTTAGCCTGTCTGATTATTTTTAGCCATTCTGTTCAGTCCCAGAGTGTCAGATCTAACCTCTGCTTGGTGGTTTTTTATTTTTTTCCCATAGTTTTCTCACTTGGTGTTGTTTCTTCCTAAACATACGCGCCGATTGGCGCATGTTGCTTTTGTCATAGGTGCACCAACCCCTGTTTAGCGCGGATTATAGCTAAACAGTCGTGCTGAATCCTATAGGATTGAATTTTGAACTATTTTTTGAGTTTTTTTTAGTATTTCATGGCCCTGGTTTGGATTTTTAACTTGAAATTGGTCTACTAACATTTTTTCACTCTCTTAACTTGTCCTTCTCAGTTGTTTTTCCATCATCTTATCAGTGGAGTTTGTCACTCTAGGGTTTCTAGGTGCCTTGTGTCGCTTGTTCAGTTGTCTCTTCACTGAGCCTTCTGGGTTGAGTTTGAGTCAGTTTGGTCTGCATTGTTTCAGTTCGTTGACTGGTTGTTTTAGCTTTTCTTTCGATTCTTGTGTCTTTGGTTTGTTGAATATTCATCTTTTGTTTCATTTCGCTCCCCATTTGTCACCTTAAGCATAGATTACATTGCTTGTTGAATCAGTCCAAAAGCCCTATTTTTTTGAAAGGGTGCGTCTCTATTTTTGATTTTGATTGATGTTTGTATTGGATTGATGTCTTTGTTTTATATCATTTCCATTCAAATTTCTCAAAAATAGTGTTCATTTTTCTTAGTGTAACAGTGCATTTTTCTTCTTGTTCATCTAAAAAGGCAAAATATATATTCTTTCTTTTAGCTTGAAAATGAAAAATGTTCTTCTGCATTAGTAGCATTTAGTGAACAAGGAAAGAGATTTTCATTTTTTCTTTGGTTTCTTAGATGCATTAGCGAAAATTCTCTTGTATTCAATTGCTTGTTGCTTTGTTTTGAATTACTATCCCTCTTTTAGCTAGCATCCATTGAAATGGAATGATTTTTTTTTCATGTAGTTGTGCATTAAGATTCGAGATCACATTCAGTAAGGCCCTAAAATTGATTCAAGATCAACTTTAAAATGAATTCAATCAACCTAAGGAAGCATTGAAACATAACACAAATATTATAGAGGTCCAAGCTCATGACGTGTTTCGACGTCGTTAAACCTAGTAGCTATCGTTCGCCATATGGCTTTAGACAACACTAGCACAAACTTGTGCTCCCCACACTGTCGCGTATGTAAAGGGAGACCCTCATAGGTTGCAATCCTTTATCCATAGGAAGTCGAGTCTGCCGCCCTGTAACCATGATACACCGAACATAGCATTTGGGAAGACTACCTGCATGTATGTTAAGTCCTTGGTCACTTCTCTTTCATTTGATCACTAAGGTGTATATTGCAGTTCAAGAAAACTTGGTACACCCTCCTTCTTAGATTTCTTGAGTAGTCATTTTGGTCTTTTCGTGAATCTCTAAAAGTGAAAATATCCTTGATTAATTGTCCTTTCATGCTCGTTTCAACCCGAAAGTGACTGGAGTCATCTTTTGTCTATTTATTTACTCTTAAAACATGAAACAACAAAGTTTTGTTTCAATGTCATAAAATTAACTTCCCACAATCACATGCCCATTAAATATATTTTCTTAGCTTTTTTTTGAGTAATTCCTTAGTCTCTAATATTGGAGCTTCGAGTTGGTTATCTTGATTCTCTTCTGTTTTGAAACATTTTCAAGTGGCGGAGCCACAAGTTTCGTCATCCTCTTCATTACCCCCTAGTGGTGATCCTTCTCCTAAAGTTTCTTCCGAAGCATCTCAACCCACTAAGTCTGCCTATTTTTGGCAGTATATTCTTCCGCGTATCTTACCTCTCGTTATGTGATCTCCTCTTGAAGAGCCATTTGATATCAATTGGCAACCTCAACACACTTGGTCTGGTTTTGGGAATGCACAAGACTTCCCTCCTCTTACTTCAGAACCACCTTTACTAGCTACTAACTTACTTAGCAATGTTCGTCTTCTTTTTGATGATCAACTAGCTTCATCTGACATGGATTCTTCGAGTCCCATTAGTAGTGAAGATATTTATGTTTCTACATGAGATTATTAGCTTCCTCCAGAGAGATTTCCTTATGTCTTAGATCAACCTTCCTCTCGACCGGTATCTCTCCCACGTTGTAATGTTCCTTTTTTAGAAACATTATCAATCGACAAAGAAAATCTATTCTAGAGATAGACTGTAGGGGAATTTACTGGATTTTTCACCTTTAAACAAAGAATGAGCTCCAGAGGCTATCTGGCCCACTAGCAGACTCTATATATAGAGCATTGTGAAGAGATAATATCCCCAAGATGGAAGAATAACAAGATTGGGAATCTCTTAAGATAACCGCAACATTGCAGCTACAACAATAACAAATACATCAAAATGGAAAATAGCAATGATTCATATACACATGGAATGCAGAAGAATCCAATGGCCATAATATTAAGACATAGCAGCAAATAAGAATACAAATCCTTGAGGGAATGATCACTCAAGCAAGGCACTAGAAGCCTCAAGAAACTTGTACATGAAAATGTGAAATACACTACAGCATGAATAAAGCCTTAGGCCATGACTGCGCAGTTATAGAGAGGAACTGCTACATAAATAATGAAAATTCAAGGATATGAAAATGCAGTCTCAAATAAATTAGGGGGAGCAAGATCTCAACCCGTGAAAATACATAACATCAATCCTTTAAGAGGATTGGCTCAAATCTATACAAAAATGCTATAATACAAAAATGTCGGAGTTGCAGTAGCTGCTACAACTCAAGAGTTGGAAATACATGAAGAAGGCTGAAATGGCTGCAAAAAATGAAGAACCCTCCTCCAATGGAAATCTGAAGTGAAAGGCTGATCCTTTCACCCAAGATTTCCCCTCCAAGTGACTGTCAATCCCTCACAGCAAATAGTCACCGAGAAGAATGTTGTTTAAGAGAGGGGATGCGCTGCCAGTGATGGAATGTGGTTGGCCTGATTCCAAATATGGTGGGATATGCTCAAGAACCACCTTTTCTGATCTCCCAATGGATGGAACCTCTCTCCACTGAAAAAATAGCTTCGGATGGTGTGTGGAAACCTCCCCAACAACACCCAGCAACACTGCACAATGTCTGCTACAGAAACTGTTCTGATGTAGATGATTGAAGCTATGGCATGAATGCCTGAATATTGAGAATGGAGTGCAATACTTCATGAACTCCTAAAGAAGGAGAGGATTTCCTAAATAGGACTCCCTCATGCCCGAAGGCACTGCAGCTCTGTTGAACAAAAAGAGGCAGCAACAAGTCCCTAAGACTCAAATGTAAAATGATCAAAGATAATCTCAATGGTTGCCTTGCTCCTCTTTTAAACAAGTGAGCCTTTGCTCCATGGGCCCTACTTCGAATTAGGTTTTCCTTCCTCTAGAAGCTTCCCTCCTATGTTGTCCCAGTTAGTGCCTTCCAACTCATGCCAACGCAGTTTGACTTGGTCAACCTTGGTCAAGCCTTTATGAAAAAACCCCCTTTCACACATGGAGGTGTGAAATCCAGCTCCAAAAATGGTCCTCCTTCATACTTAGAGGATTTTTTTTCTCTAATAATTAAAATAATGGGTCTCCTACCCATTTTATTCATCTCCTACATAAAATTAGCACAAATTAATGTTACATAAAAATTTGGAACATTACAGTCCTCCCCTCTCAAAATATTGCTTTCCCTCAAGCAATTGCAAGGATGAACTGAGTTTCTTTCTGCCCTTCCTCCTGTAGCATCCTTATGTGATGATATCCTCAAGAAAAGAATTCCATATCAGCAATGAAGTCTTCAAACTATCGCTCCAACATATGCAATATAGCCTTGGGGTGAACATTCCCAAATAGTTATCATGTAGAAACAAATATCCATGAAGGAACAAAGAGTTGTCTAAGGGCCTTCTTGAGACATGAGATCTGATATATAATGGGATTTATCATTCTCATATGAACCTCCCATACTCAAGCCATCAATCATGAAGGAACAATAAGATGCCTCCCAAGAAGGCAACTCATGGAAGATCCCCCCAACCTTCAGCTCCGGAAATGAAGGTGGGATGAATATCTGATCATGGCAAGCGCTATAACTTGCCCCATACTGTCCTCTTCCCCACTTATGATAAGTGTGGAGTGTATGCTAATCCTGGGTTGCCAATGTATTGCCCTCAAATGGAAAAATGAAGAGTAATCCCCCAAGAATCTCCCCTCCATCAATGATAATCTAGCTAGCCCAAGACATGTCATTTATGATGAATAGGACAAGATCACCATAGAATTCCCCCATGAAATTTTTGTTGTAGGTTATGCCATGTGAAAAAATATGCAAACAATTCCTCATAGGGTCACAATGCAACCTCATCCATTGTAGTTACAGAAAATAACATGGCAAGTATTGCACAACAACTACCACATCTACTACTAAATAGTAAATAGATGAGTGAATCAACAACATAGGGTCAAATACCTGCCCATATACATAAAATGGATGGAAAATATTACCAAGCCCATGGATCACCCCACAAGTAAGCAAATATGTGGCTGTAGCCATGCCTCCTCTCATGTTCCCCTTAGAACATGCACTGCAGAAAATATGGGAGTTCTTCCTCATCAATGACACATTCATCCCATGTGTCTATCCTTTGATCATGTCCTCCATTAATATAACAACAATATCAGCCAAGGAGACCATACTTAGAAATAAAATGAGGCAAGTGCTAAAGGTTTCATGCTGTGCAAATATGTACCAACAGTCTCCCAAGTAGTCACAACACAGTTTCCCAAACTGCTGCTTTGAGAAATGATATGGCGAGTTTTTTTTCATTTCATGAATAACAATGTATGTTCTTACATATGATAATGCATGGTAAGTGGTTGAACATAAATTCTGAACATAAATGGAAGGTAACACTTGCCCAAGGTCATATAAAATATGGCTATCTCCATCGCATAGTTTGGCCCAATTTTTCTCATGGAGCAACATGAAAAATCTGCCCCTTTGAAAAGCCCATGCATTGAATCATAATGATAAGAGTATGTAAATCAGAAAAGGTACACACAAGACTCTTACCATAGGCTTAAATTGAGATGATATATGGATCTATGAATGTGATCCTCCTCCCAAATGACAACGCTGTGAGCTCATGCAAAAAGGCTCTTGCCCATGCCAATCTTTGTTCCTTGACATGCTCCTTGTCAAGAAAAACTTTGGTGATGCTGCTGCAAATATGAAGCTTCTCCCAAGAGGGAAATTCCTCCCAATAAATCCCAGCTAAGGATTGATCCCATTGCACTATGATAGTTCCCTCCTCTACTCCTGCAACACCATCAATCATATGAGAGAAAATCTGCTTGTGCTCTCTCCCATCAATCCCAGGCAACTCAAGTGATTGCTGCATCCTCATGCTTACACCATGTACCTCAAATGATGAAGGTATCATGAATGATATATATATCATATCAGCTCCAAATATTCCTTCTCCTTGCTGCTCAATGATGTAAACATCTTGCCATCTCTTCTCCATTCTTTTTCTACTCCTCCCATGAGGGATACCATCCTTCCAAACCGATTCTTGCTCCTTGCATTTCATGAGAGTTTGAAATGCAGCTCCTTGGAGACCTCTTAGGAAAGGCCTCTCTCCCATCAATATGTTGGACCTATGAGGATTCAAATGTGATGGAGGTGATGTCTCCTCTCCACCCATGTTCAATAGCGCTGCTAATTTATCCAATGGTGTAGCAGCTGTCTTCTCCTCTCATTCACAATTTGTTTCATGATTCTCCATGGAGGTGTCATGGTTTTCTTCATCCTCCGAAAGTTCAGACTCCCACCTCAAAGGTTGAATGAAACTCATAAAATATGTATGAGGATGAGGGTTCATCTCCTCTTTGAACCCTTTGAATAGCACAGTGCAATCATGAGGCCCTAAAGTGGCCATGTGATTTGATCCTTGGACCTCTTCATATGAAATTCCACCATCCTTTAGATTAATTGCTGAAGTAAAATGTGGAACTTTTCTCATACCTTGGTGGATCTTGGGATCTTCTTGTGTGGCTGAAATGGCTTTTCCTCCAATGGCTTCTTTATCCATAGATGTTGAAGGCTACTTCTTCAAAGCTATAGCAGTGTTGGTGCAATCCTCCTCCCATGGTGGTGTGAGCTTCTCTTCCTTTGTTCTTTCTCCATCAAAGGTTTGGATCAACATTTGAGAAAAGACAACAAAATAAATCACCCTTGAATGGACCAAGGGTTTGAACCACCAAATAGAGGTTTCCTCCTCCATGTGCAGTGCTTCCATCTCCACTGCTTCTTTCTTTGCCACTGGATGCAGCAATAAAAATTCCTCCAACTTCTTCTCCCAAGCTCTAGCTAAAGTAACCCCATCAAATGTAGACAATAGAAACCTATTGCCTCCGATTTCTCCTCTTCCATAGGGCCTTCTCTCCTCTATCTGCTGAATATACTATGGGAATGTTGTAGCTCCCCTGAATGCTATAGAATGGGGTTTATAGTCACCCAGGTACTTTCTTAAGATCTAAAAATCCAAGCATCTCCCATGCTGGTCTTCAAGAGAATAGGAGGTGCATGGACCTTCCTATACTCCCCTTTTCTTCTCCTCCTCCTCAGGGAGGCTCTTCTTTATTCCAAAAATAGATGAGATCAGGCTCATCTTATTCATTATTCTCCTCTGAAATCGAACTCACAGGCTATGCCAAGTTCGATGCTTTGATACCACTGTAATGTTCCTTTTTCAGAAACATTATCAATCGACAAATCAAATCTATTCTAGATATATACTGTATGGGGAATTTGCTGGATTTGTCACCTTTAAACAAAGGATGAGATCCAGAGGCTACCTGGCCCACTAGAAAACTCTGTCTATAGAGCATTGTTAAAAGATAATATCCCCAAGAGGGAAGAAAAACAATATTGGGAATCTCTTAAGATAACCCCAACATCGTAGCTACAGCAATAAAAAATACATCAAAGTAGAAATTAACAGTGATTCATATACAAATGGAATGCCATAGAATCCAATGGCCATCATATTAAGACATAGCAGAAAATAAGAATACAAATCCTTGAGGGAATGATCACTCAAGCAAGGCAGTAGAAGCCTCCAGAAACCTGTACATGAAAATGTGAAATAAACTACTGCATAAATAAAGCCCTAGGCCATGACTGCGCAGTTATAGAGAGGAACTGCTACATAAATAATGAAAATTCAAGGATATGACAATTTAGGCTCAAATAAAGAAGGGGGAGCAAGATCTCAACCTGTGAAAATACATAACATCAATCCTTTAAGAGGATTGGCACAAATCTATACAAAAATGCTATAATACAAAAATGTCGGAGTTGCAGTAGTTGTTGCAACTCAAGAGCTGGAAATACATGGAGAAGGCTGAAATGGCTGTAAAAAATGAAGAACCCTTCTCCAATGGAAATCTGAAGTGAAAGGATGATCCTTTCACCCAAGACTTCCCCTCCAAGTGACTATCAATCCCTCACAGCAAATAGTCACCAAGAAGAACGTTGTCTAAGAGAGGGACTGCGCTTCCAGTGACGGAATGTGGTTGGCCTGATGCCAAATATGGTGGGATATGATCAAGAACCACCTTTTCTTATCTTCAAATAAATGGAACCTCTCTCCACTGAAAAACTAGCTTCGAATGGTGTGTGGAAACCTCCCCAGCAACACCCAGCAACACCCAGCAACACTGCAGAATGTATGCTATAGAAACTGCGCTGATGTAGATGACTGAAGCTATGGCCTAAATGCCTAAATATGGGGAATGAAGTGCAATCCTTCATGAGCTCCTCAAGAAGGAGAATAATTCCTAAATAGGACTCCCTCATGCCTAAAGGCACTGCAGCTCTGCTGAATAGCAAGAGGCAGCAACAAGTCCCTAAGACTCAAATGTAAAATGATCAAAGATAATCTCAATGGCTGCCTTGTTCCTCTTTTAAACAAGTGAGCCTTCCCTCGATGGGCCCTACTTCGAATTAGGGTTTCCTTCCTCGAAAATCTTCCCTCCTACGTTGTCCCACTTAGTGCTTTCCAACTCATGCCAACGCAGTTTGACTTGGTCAAACTTGGCCAAGCCTTTATGCAAAAACCTCCTTTCACACATGGAGGTGTGAAATCCAACTCCAAACATGATCCTCTTTCATACTTAGAGGATTTTTATTCTCTAATCATGCAAAGAATGGGTCTCCTACCCATTTCATTCATCTCCTACATAAAATTAGCAAAAATTAATGTTCCATAAAAATTTGGAACATTCCACACCTGGTTATCGTACTTTGTGTCAGATCATTTCTGGAATTCAATCATTGTATCAGAACCCGATATGGTCTAATACATCATCTCCCTCATGAAGTTTGGCTGTCTCGGTATCAGAGGTATCGCCCTTGATTGCTATGACGTCGACGATTGTAACCTTTGTTCCTATTTGACCCAATCTCTGTGTGGATTCATCTGCATGAGTTTTAAGCATGAATTAGTCATCTTTAGGTCTACTATTGTTTGTAGGTCCATTTTTATTTAATCCCACGTTACCTGTTAGGTCTATTGCGAGTGGATCACAACCTCACGTTGTAGGATCTCAACTTGTTAGTAGTGCACCTATGGTGTCTACTTCTATTCCTAGCGGTTATATAGTTGATGAGTATTTGTTGGCTATTCAGCAATAATATTCTGCCTCTTAGGGTCCACAACATCAGAATTCTACCCCTCAAGGTTCTCAGCAGTTGCACACTTCTGGTAATCCTCCACATCATTTCGACGTGTATCATAATCCCATCTATTTTCCTCCAATTGATCCTAATAAAACTATTTACCATCCAGGGTAGCTCTCAAGCCCAAAAGGACAACCCTTTCAGGGACAACCTTCGGTCTAGTAGGGACAACCATCTGGTTCACAGGGAAAAATTTATGGTCTGCAAGGACAACCCTTACAAGGACAACCTTCGACTCAATAGGGAAACCCTACGGTCCTTCTAGTCAACCTCAAATTCAACCGGGAGCATCTTATGTTCCCAGGGAGAAAAGATATCCACCATAGGGACAACCTTTTGTGCAACAACACCAACCTTTTGTTCAGCAAGGAAAAAAAATTGTACAACAAGGACAACCCTACTGTCTTACGCCAAGTCAACCTAGTTCTTAGGGGAAACCTGGCCCATCCCAATCATCGGGAAAACCTTTTCCACAAGGGAAACCCGGTGGCTCCCAGTATCCAGGCCAACCTGCCCCGTATGGACAGCCTGCCCAATATTAGTATCCGGGTCAACCTGATCCGCAGGAACAACTCATTCAACCTCAAGGCACTACTTAACTTCCTCGAGGTAAATCTCAGATAGTATATAGTGCACCCCAAGGTTTGACTTATTTTCCTCAAGGTCAATCCCAGATGGTGTATAATCCACCTCAAGGAAATGCTTACATTCTGTAGCAAAATCCATATGTTTCTCAGCAAGGACCTCAGTGGTATTCTCAAAATCAATATCCCAGTCCTCAACCCATATATGGGAAGAACTATTTGACTTATAACCCCTATGGACAGAATCCTCTAGGACAAAACATATGGGGGCAAAATTTCTCTCAACATGGGTGGAATGCTAATACTAGTCTTTATCAATGACCTATAATTCCTTTCAATCCTCAATTACCTTTCCTTGCGATGTTGGAACTACCTGATGTGTCAAATTTGACAAACGATCCAATCCTTCATAGCCTGTATTAGCCTCCAGTTCCAACCAAAATTTCTAGCGATTGTCCCAAGTTTGAGGGAAAGTACGGAGAGGACCCCCAAGCGCATGTTATGACATATCATCTTTGGTGTTCCTCTAACTCTGGGGTTGACAATTCCATTTGACTCTGTCTTTTCCAACAGACTATCACTAGTGTCGCTGCCAAGTGGTATATCGAATTATCTCATGGTGTATTCCAAGATTTCCACTCTTTAGCCATGGTGTTTCTCACACACTTTCAGTTACCGGTTTGATATGAAACCAAGACACACCTCCTCACATCCTTGAAACAAGATCGAGCTACTCATATCTCTGATCATTTTCATGACTGGAGGCGTCATCATCACTTGATCAAGCTTGATATTCCTTATCAACTTCTAACTGATTGGTTCACTACCTCCTTCATTGCTCTAATTTCTAAGGAAATTGCTATGGGGGCATGTGTTGCTGAGGAACAAGCCGTCACTCGTGCCCAGTACCTTGATCTTGTGTACTCTCATTCCGACACATTGTATGAACTATTGCTTAATGCCCCTTGACCTGGAACTTCCAAAGCACCGGAAATGCCATATGTCAATAGTATCATCATTTATGTGTATCAAAACTCTTGGAAGTCTTCATCTTCAAATCCTACGAAGAAAAAATCGAATCCTTCCAATGATACTGCTTCTCAGCAGATCCCGAATTCTGGTAAAAATGCAGAGGTGAATGCCATCTAGTCCAATCCAGTAGATAAAACTTTCAAGGGTAAAAAGAAGGGTAAAGGTAAGGCGAAAGCCGATACCCCAAAATAGGATTCTTAGAAATCTCATGCGGATGATGGTTCGCAATGCAAACCAAAGTACCCTTCTTTGATTTGTTACGAAGAGCATTACACCAAGGACTTTCCTCGATGAGCCGAGGTTAGTCATTAGCTCAAAGGCACCCAAGGCACTCCGAGTGTTCTCAAAGAACCGTTTCTGTTATATTAGAATCAGTTGGTAGAGCAACCTTAGTCCTCTGCTTCATTTGGCTCTCAGGTTTTCATGATGAATGGTTTTGCATCTGTTTCTATTGCTACCTGGTCGAAAGATTATGCCGAAACGCGTTAAGAAACCAGGAAGGAATTTTTTGATTGTCCCCCTCCCTTGCCTAATTCTGGCCCTCTTTAGATTGAAATGCCCACTACCGAGCCCACTATATGACGACCTTCCAAAGGTGTACCCTGTAAATATTCCTATAATCTTAACGCCTGTGTTGCTCAACATTACAGTATTGTTGAGGATCTGGCTCTAGTGCCATCTACTATTTCTACACTAGAAGTCCTTTAGATTTGTTCATCTCAATGGAAGGCTTTGTTGTTTACTATGAGTGGAGTCCATCCTGCTGATTCGAGCCTTATCACTTTCAACTTGGAGAATTTCATCACGTGTCTCCCTCACCAGCTTGCACTCATCATCCAAGTTGGGAATAATGGAAAGAATATCCATCGAGCGGTTGTGGACAAGGGTGCATCTATGTGCGTCATGTCATCTACCTATTGGAAAGCCATCGGTTCTTCAACTCTCAATTCATCTCCAAATTCTCTAGAAGAATTTGATGGAAGGGAATATAAACCTCTAGTTGTTCTCGCTAGTTTACCGATTACGTTATAAGGGAAAATAGTTAACGTCGAGGTTGAAGTAGTTGATGCCAAGCTCAATTATAATCTTCTCCTCAGTCGCAGTTGGACTCATGCCATGCTGTACATTCCATCCACTCTCTTTCGTGTGCTTTGATTTCCACACGAAGGAAAGATCATCACTGTTGATCAATTGTATTTTTTCACTGCTTCATCTTCTGAGAGAAATTTTCCATACGTAGATCAAACTCCTATGCCTTATGAGAGCATAGGGCCAGGTCTTTTCAAAGATCCTGTCCTCATGGGTATTTTTACTCTTCCTCCACCCAAAACTATTCATGTTAATATGATATCCAGGTCTTCTGATCTATGGATCATCCCTTCACCCGAGAAGGTCAATACATTTGGAGATTCGATGCTGTTAGATCCAATCGAGATTGATTATTGTGAACTTGTTTCGGATTTGGATCCTCTGCCCTCTGATCATGGTCCTTTGAGTACATCTCTTGACAGTTATTCACAATCCCCCTGGCTCGGCGATTCAGATTCACCCGATCCCTTAAATGAGATATTTCCCTCCAATGAAGCCATCGTGCAAAATATGTCTCCTGAGGATCCTCCTTGCCAGGATGATAGTCATCATCGTTCCTCATTTATGTGTGGCCTTGGGGCCATGTCTACGTGTATTAAGAAGTTTTATTCTAAATTTCCTTCTCCTCCACTTCAGACACCCATCCCGATACACGAAGTATTTGCAGAAGGTAACTTAAGCAACATCACACAAATAATGTCTATCGACATCTCTGTCAAACTGGGGGTTGTCGAGAACATCCATATTGGGGTGATCTATTCTCCTAATGAGATCAAGGTCTATACTAGTCTCTTCTGTGAGTTTCATGACATTTTTGCATGGTATTATGAAGAAATTCCTGGTATCGACCCAAGTATAGTGGTGCACAAAATTCTTACCTATCCTGGTGCGAGGCTTGTTCACCAACTCCTTCGTCCTATGCACCATAGAAAGGTGGCTGCTATTAAGGGAGAAGTTGAAGAACTTATGAAATCTAGTTTTATCTATTTGATTCCCTTAACAGAATGGGTTTCCAATATTGTTCTTGTGGATAAGAAGTAGGGTATTATTTTTTTCTGTGCTGATTACCATGATATCAACCGTGCTTTCCCTAAGGATAATTATCCCACTCCTTTTATTGACCAGATCATTGATGATTGTGCTGGGAGTGAGATCTTTCCCTTATGGATGGGTTTTCTGGGTATAACCAGATTAATATTCTTCTAGCCGATCAACACAAGACTTCCTTTATCTGTCCTTGGGGTACTTTCACCTATAAAAATCTCCCTTTCCATCTTAAAAATGGTGGGGCTACATTTAAACGAACAAGGTCCTATGATTTCCACTATATGAAGCCATTTTTTAGCCTTATCTGGATGAAATTATAGCTCATTCATCTAAGTGTAAATGCCACCCTGATCACCTCTGTCAAATATTTCTTCAATGTCAACGCTATAACATCTAACTTAATCCGCATAAGTGCGTCTTCTCCGTTGACCCTGTTAGACTCTTAGGGTTTATCTTGTCTAAAGATGGGATACGTCTCGATCCACTCAAAGTTGAAGACATTTTTAATCTCCCCTCTCCTTCCTCCTTACACCAGCTACAGATTCTATAGGGGAAAGCTCATGTAGTATCCCAAAATAAGGGATTTCTACAAGAATAAGAATATCTTAATATATTCTAGAGTTGGAGATGCAGCAATGTAAAACACACATTGTATAGCAGCATTATATCAATATAAAAATCATGAGAAGATCCAAATAGCCATGAAAATTATCTTATAGCAGAAAATTTATACAAATCATTGAGGTAATGATCACTCAAGCCAGGCAATGCAAGCCTCAATAAAACATGTACAAGAAAATGAAGAACACTGCTACATATAGAAAGCCCAAGGCTATGACTATGAATTTTATAGGAGGCACTGCTAAAGAAATAATATCAATACAAATATATGGCAATGCATGTCTCAAATAATGTGGGGAGCAAAGCTCTAACCCCTAAAAAACAATATCAAGTCAATCCTAGAAGGATTGGTTGAAATATACAAAATGGAAAAAATGTCGGAGTAGCAGCGCTGAGTAGCATATGAAACTCGAGAACTGGATGGAGATGGTTGTATATGATACAAAATATGAATATAACTCCTCCAATGGATCTTCCAAGCGAAATTCTGATCCTAACACTGAAGATCTGACCCTCCAAAGAATACTACAAACCCTCACTACAGATGCACACTGAAAATAATGCAGTCTAAGAGAGGGACTGTGCTGTAGATCATGGAAATGGTTGGCCTAGTGCCACAAATTATGGGAACTAGCTCAAAATATCCCTCACTGATCCTCCAAAGGAAAGGATACTTCCTCCTCTGAAAAATAAGCACAGGAAGTGGTGTTCAGTAACCTCCACTGCAACACCCTGCACCACAATTCAGTTCTAAACAGAAACTGTGTTGTAGCTAAAGGAGGATGCTTGGCCTCAAGCCTGAATGTGGAGAAATGAAGACAAATAATCCTCCAAAAGGTCTCTAAAGGAACGAGAAGGAATTCCTAAACAGGAATGCCTTGTGCTAAGCAGCACTACAACTCTGCTAAAGAGCGGGAGAATGCACAAAGTCTAAACAGACAAAGAAATCAATAATCCATAAGCTAACCTCAAATGTCTAATATCTTCCTCCTTATAAGGCTTGTGAGCCTCCTCACCTTGGGTCCCACCTATTAGAGTTTCCAACACCATGTGATCACTTTCCCTCCAAAACTGCGTTGTATCTTCATCAAGACTACTCCTCCATACTGCGTTGTTGACTTAGTCAACTTGATTGAATCAACATGATTCTTTTCCTGTTCATACATGGAAACTGCAAATCCAGCTACTAAGATATTCCCTTTTCACACCAAGAGAAATTTTATGCTAATACAAGATAAGTATGGGTCTCTTTCCTCCATTTATTCACCTACTAAGTGCAAGAAACAAAATTTAATATTCCCATTAGCTGCATGCTAATTTTAGGAATATTACAGTCCTCCCCTCCCAAATGTTGCTTTTCCTCAAGAAACAGCAAGGATAGAACTGGAAAGTCTCCTCCTCTCCTCTTGTAGCATCCTCATATGATGTTCTCTCCAAAAGAATAAGATGTTGTCTCAACAACAAAACTCCATAGTGTCTCTCTCAAGCATACAAATTAGCATATGGTATACATCCCAAAAGGCTATCATCATGCAAAAGTAAAGTACTCAAGGAGACAACTATGTGCTATTTAGAGGTCCTCTCAAGGCATGGAGTTTGAAATGCATGGGAAACTCTCATTCCCAAGTGAAACATCCACCCCCAAGCTATCATCCATGTAAAATGAGTCACCCTCCAACATGGAAACTCATGAAGAATCTCCTCCACCTTTGGCTCATGAAGTGTAGGTGGGCTGAATAGATGCACATGATAGGAAAGAGGGCCTATCCCACGCTGTCCACCTCTCCAATTATGATAAGTGTAGAGGGCATTCTGATCTTGGGTTGCAACATAGTTTCCCTCAAGTGGCAGGAAGAAGATTGATTCTCCAAGGATCCTCTCTCCAATGTCATGAGCCATGCCAACCCAAACCATTCCATACAAGATGAATGGCACATCATCACCACATGGCATCCAAATAAGAAAATTGTTGAAGCTTGTGTGAAAGTTTGGATGGTACAAATGGTTTTCCAGGTGGATACTGCGTAGTCTTCCCAACTGTTGTTTGAGAATATCATGTGGCAAGCAGTTCTGTTAGTCATCAATATTTTTTACTTGTTGGTGATGAGTAGTTGTAACAGCGAAGTTTTCCAACAGCCGATCTAAAAATTTGTCAAATTTTCCAGCTGGGAAAACACCTATGAAACTTTTTTCCCTCCTACCTTTCAGTTCGCCCATGATGAGATGAAACCTCATTATAAAATCATACCTAGCCTCAGCCATACTAGTTTTCCCATTAGCTCTAAAGAGACCATCCAAATCCATTCAAACAGTCTCCCCTAAGTTAGGAAGTGGCACTTTAAGGCATTTATCCCTTGGCAAACTATCCAAGAGCTAAAAACATCCATCTGCTATAGACCAGTCATAACAGACCTTCCTACTCTGCTAATGAAATTGGTTATAGCCCTAGGTCGCGCCACTAATACACCCTTAATTCTCAGCAATACATAGACCATAAGTCAAGCTGATTTTAGGTGTTTTTACAGTGTTTGATGGATCTTTCAAGTACAGAAACATACCAGCATCTCAGAAGACAATTTTTGGCTCCACATGAGAAGACAGCTGCTTCTCAATGTGATCTTGAGCCTAGGATGCAGCTACAGAGAAAACAGTTCTTCATCAAGCTCTTGCGACCACATTCAAAGCCTGAAAAAAGAGTGAAAGAAAAGCAACACTATCAAGAGGCTGATGACATGACCTGGCAAAGAACCTCCTTCATCTATAAGCAGAGGGTTATGGACAAGTTTGGTTTTAAGAGTTGCAACTGACTATAAGACAGATTTGTTTTCAATAAACAGTGAGATAGTGAATAGGGTTTTCTAAAGAAAAGTGATGATTGAAGGCAAAGGTAAAAGCAGTAGTGTTTTTAAAAGTTTGTTTGCCTGCCATCATGTATAAGAGAAACCCTTTTCAAGCATTCTCATCAAACATTATTCAGCAAATTAATACAAAGGTTGAAATAACATCATACATTTCGCCAAGTAAAGGGCCTCCTTCATTGATAAGCAGAGGGCCAGGGCATTGACTAATTTCAAGGTTGACTGATCAAGAGATAAGTGGTAAGAACAGTAAGAGATAGTTGAAACAAATAAACAATGTAAAATACCAAGAA
This sequence comes from Pinus albicaulis, assembly GCA_034641835.2. NCBI lineage: Eukaryota > Viridiplantae > Streptophyta > Pinopsida > Pinales > Pinaceae > Pinus > Pinus albicaulis. Next base: position 868,412,536 of record CM076576.1, on the reverse strand, counting down.
CGAAAGCAGGGGTACCACTGCAATCCAAGAGGTTAAACTTGTCTCTTAACAGGGTTTCTTCAAAAGACAATTTGCAACTCAAACAAAAAAAAAGTGAAGAGTGGTTGATGAGATGGGTCATTGCACAGACAAAAGATATGATGATGATTATGTTTCAAAGGACACTGATCTCCCTACTCATAAGAGAATGTCCTTAAGATTAATTATCATAAGTTGACAAAGAAAATTTTAGTTTAGTTCTTCCCAAGAAAGGTATTGCAGCTAGGCACAGTTGTTCATAAAATGCAAGAAGGACTTTGGCATGTTTTTCAGATTCTGAAGAAAACATCAAAAAAAATATAGGCATGTTCCTTATAAAAAGGTCAAAGGTACTTTATCAGTGCATTTTGAGTAAACGGAGAAGTGTTAAAGAAATTCCCTTTTAAATGGACAGAGGTGGAAAAGCCTGAGTAAATGCAACTACATTTTGCACCCGCAGTCAGAAAATAAGTTTAAAGGACACTCGACAGTCAAACATCCAGAGCAGACACATTAGTTTAAAGGTTCAAAGGGTAAATCTACCTCCTTGCAGGAATACTAGAGTTGCCTCATCATCGTTGGTACATTGCTGAGTAGTTGGTCCAGGGTTGAAAATACTATTAAAAGGTCTAACAGTGGCAGAAATCACCTTTCAAACATATAAGCACAGTGAATAGATTTATGACCTTTTGAATATGCTTTTTTTAAATGAATAGGTTGATACCTATTAAAATTGTTTAAAGGCATGAAAATCCTTTTGCCAACATCATTCAAAGAGATGGGCCCCTCTCAACGCATTTAAGATTACTTTGGGTTTCAAAAAAGTGAACCAAGGCATCGTTTCAAAGAACAAAACCTTCAAAAAACCCTCACAAGTCTAAACCAAGGGATTTCATTTTGTTTGCATTTCAAAGGGACAAAGGACCGTTTAAAATTCATTTTGCAAACCCCAAAGCATGAGCAAGGCATTCCTTTGATGTTCACGAGGCCGGAGAAAGAGGTTTCAAGAAAAAAAACAGAGTTTTCAAGGGTTAAATATTGCGTGGTGTGTTATAGCGAAAAAATTGCAAAGGGTTACAAGGCCACGCGGCACGCCTGTAGGTGCATGCGAAGTGCTTGTAGCTTTCAGTCCTGTCAGCCCGACAGTGACCCGGAAGCTTACCTCCGCGCGACGTTCTTCTTCCTGAAAGTGCCACGCATCTGTTGACGGCTCAAACACCTCCAAAATGAGTTAAAAACGGCCCAAAGTCCTTAAAGAATCATCATCATAGATTTAAAAGGTATTCTATGTGCCTTCTTGCTTTGTTAAGACTACCAAGAGAGGGTAAAAGGGATGAAACTCATGGGGTGAAATCACAAGTTTGAGTTTTGCGTTTTTATTTAAAAGAACAAGATTTGCTGTAATTCTGTTGGCTAGAGATGAAACATTAAAATGTTATGAGTTTAGTTGATAAGAAAAGGCCATGAAACTGCCCTTAGAACCGTGATGAAAGAAATGAGAGACAAGGTGTTTAAAGGGTGAAACAGTAGGTCAGTTTTCAAACACAGTGATCATTAGATGAACATTTTTTGACCTTCCAAAAGTCTCCTTTGTATGTTTAGAAGATAAAAAGAAGTTTTTGGCCTTCAGTTCCATAAAGCAAAGTTAGTGAGTAATCTACCATTTGCATTCGAAGGTGTTTTCAAACTGGATATGAGGAACAGTGGAGTATAAAGAGTGCAGTATTTTGATTGAAAAGGAGTTTTGTTATTGAATGTTACAGGACTTTTTGTGACCACATAAAAAAAAAAAAAAACTCTGTCACCTTATCCTATTACACAGTGATATTTGACTGTGTATATGCCCTTTTGATTGACTATCTTCATGTTGTTGAATCTAATGGTGAAGTGGCCTACAAAGAAGAAAGCAATGTCTTGAACTAAGAAGATTGTGGTTTTTTCCTTTGTCTGAAATACAAGGTTATACTGTTGTCCTCAAAATACCAAAAGGCAAGGTGACCTTACCACAAAACAAAGAAAACATCACTTTTACTGTGTATCTTTATTGACTGTGATTTTGTTCTTGAAGTTTACTTGTTGAGTTGCATACCAAGTGGAAAGGTATTGCTTTGAAGGAACAGGAGTCTTATACAAAAGGAGAAATTTTCCACAACACTCAAAACCATTGTTTCCTTATCAAACAGTGAGTTGACAGGCTGAGACAGAGTTTTGTTTAAAAACACATTTCAAAAGCTTTGAGGCAGTTTGGTGTTTCAAGAGTGCATCTAGATCAAGATGTCTCCCAGGAAAGATAGCAGGAGTGGGTTGCACAAGAGGTATGAACCAATTTCCACCAAAGAGGTCAATGCACACCCATCTATCTTATTCAATTTTCATGAGGTGGGGTGCTTGGATTTTTGCCAGAGAGTACAAGAAGTGAAAATTTTCTCTCTTTTAACACATTTGTGTGCCTTGAGGTTCAAAGACAAATATTTTCAATTGGCAGGCCTTGATTTCAAGTTCTCCCCGAGATCCATATCCAAGGCTACTAAAATTCCCTACATTGGTGAGAAATGGTTCAAACAAAGCTATTTGGACTTAGATGACTACAAAACCTTCCTCAAGACTGAGCACAGAGAATCATGCCCTACTATTTTCCCTTTCTCTTATCTTCTAGCCAGCTATGCCCCCCTCATGAAGATTATCATGAAGTATTTCACTTGTGAGGGGAGATTCTCCCATGTTTATGCATACCACATCCGACTGTTGATGAATTTCACAAGGACCAAGCAGCTGAATCTTCCTTTCTTCTTGTGCAAAAGCATTGAGAAAATGGCCTCCTCTATCCAAAATAAGCCTTTGTCACAGCAAATAGCCTCTCTATTCCATCACTCTCTCATAAAAATCATCATCCTTCACCAGCTTGAAAAGAGAGAGGTCTCTTGGGATGTTTTCATCAGTCAACCGGATTTCTCCACTGTCCCTCCAGTCCATACATCCCCTACATCTCCCACTCATCCCCCCTCCCCTTCTTCTAGCAGGCCTACTCCTAAAAGGCTCAAGTTCACTACAGCACAAACAAAAGAGTAGGGATAAGGAGAAGGAAGTGGCCAGCAGGTGGAGGAAGGACATGAACATGAAGGAAAAGATGAAGAGCATCAAACTGAGGATGAGGGGCAACAGCATGACAGTGGTGATAGTGAGCAGTAGTAGGAACAAGAAGAGGAGAGTGCTGAACAGTAGCAACTCAATGGTGATGAACAACATCAGGGAGAGGAAGGGTGGCAGTTTGAACAGCAGCATAAGGATGATGACCAGGGGCAGCAGCTTGAACAACAAGATGAGCAGGAAATTGAGACAGAGCAGCAGCATGATATTGATGACCAAGGGCAGCAAGAAAGTGAGGCATAACAGTAGCAAGGTATTGAGGAGCAAGGGAAGCCTCCTCAAGATACACAGCAGCTTCCTCATGATGCACAACAACCTCCTCAAGATACACAGCAGCCTCAATAAGAAAAGAAAATTCAAGGGGATGACAAGCAATATGACAAAGTTAAAGGAATCATGCCTTCCTCTCCTAAAAAGACAAAGTCTCGGAAATCTAGGAAAAGAATGCCAAGGGTGGTCACTCCAAATGTGACAAGAGCTCTTCGAAGCAAAGGTAAATTGCCTAAGAAGCCTATCATTGATTTTCCTAAAAGGAAGATCACTAGAATAGCCACCCAAAGCAAAGGGAAGGGCAAGGTAGAAGGAGGTCATGAGTGAGAGAGTGCATCCAATATCATCCCAATCCCAAGTGATGATAGTGATAATGAGGCCCACATTCTCGAAAACCTTTTGATCCAAAGAGAGAGAGAAATTGATGCATTGAAAGGTGATCTTCATAGGGCAAGGAATTTCAATCATTTTCTATAAATCCAAAACAGGAAAATGAGTGTCCATATGGCTGTCTATGAGACACGAGCGACCAAGTACAAGAAAGAGGCTTCCAAAGCCTAAGGAAGGATAGATGAGGTCATAGGTGATTTTGATGAAAGTGAAGAAGAAGACCAGCCTAGGCGAAAAAGGCCTAGAACCATAGGGCTTAAAAGAGCCCTTGAGAAACAAAAAGAGGAGGAAAATGCCCTTCTCCAATCCACCCCTCTCACAAAATTGTTTGAACAGGAGATAGAAAACAATAAGGAGGCGTGGCTTGAAAGAGTCAATGACCATTTGGAGAAGAACTTGGAGAGGGAAAACAGGGATCTAGAGCTGCAAAGGAGAATGACGAGGCATTACAAGAAGTTAAATCAGTTTGCCCGTCGCAAGTTAAAGGCTGCCCAAGAAAAGCTAAAGTAAGCTAAAGGGAAGCGCCCGGCATGAAAAGTGAAGAAAGACACATCAGGGCTTGAGATTTTGGCCACCACTTCGAAGCATGTTGCTAAGGACCCTTGAGGGTCATACACACCAATTTTGGGCAAATTTTGACATGGTTTGGTTTTTTGGCATTTTTGAGTTTTTGGTCAAAACTTGTGAAATTCGCCATTTCAGTTTGGGGGATTTTCAAAGGAGGAAAATGGTATCAATAGATGCCATAATTTTAGAAGCATACTCTCAGCGATTTTTAGGACACTTGTAGATCATTTTCTCCCCCGAAATGGCGGAAAATGCTCGCTTTTTGCACACTCTGCCCGATCTATCAGCAGACTGTAATTTTTGGTTTTTTACACAGAGGTTCAGTTTTGGAGGACTTCTAGGCATCATATTTGGAAACTTTCAGTTGTTCTAGAAATTAGACACTCTGATCTTTCCAAATAGCTATCATGAGCCTCATTTCGACATCGGGAAGACTTCCAAATGTTGCCGGAAAGTCAGGGGACCTTTTGCTGATGTAAATTTTGAGTATTTTTGTAATTTTTGAACCTTTAAAAACTGATATTTCCTCATGTGCGTTTAGCTATTTTTGCACATGAGAAGTAAGGAAAAGTCAAGTTATTTCCCCTTTTTAGCATTTTTTAGATATTTTATGAGATATTTTTGTGCCTTGGGCTTTGCAAAGCCTCAAGGACAAGTTTATATATTTTGATTAGGCCAATAGGATGGAAAGTTGAACCATGAGGTTTTCCTCACTTTGGCCTATTTATTCCAAAGGCTCACATTGTAAACAAGGCTGAACTTGAGAAGAGAAGCAATATATGGTCATATAAGCTTTGGAAGAAATACTTGTCTTATGCTTTTGGATTGCCTCTTGGATGCTCTTGGATGACTGAAGAAGGATTGTTGTTGGATTCCATGACTTGGTAGAATGGTATAGTGTCTCTTGCTTTGTTGTTGTCTTCTAGTTTTCATTCATGAATACATGTTTCTTGCTTGCTATAGATCAGTAGAGAACTAATTTGGGATATGCCCTTGGAGGCACCTCAAATTTCCTGTTTCTTCATAGCTTTCATGTTTTCTTCTTCCTTAGTCACATTAAACAATTCTTAATTTCTCTTTAATAACTTGAGGATATTGTTTCTTGTTTCATTCATAGTTCTATGCATTGCTAAGTATGACTTACGGTACGCCTTGCTTACCTATGGCTAGCTATAGTTTCATCCATGAAATTTCTCTTTGACTGATTAGATTATCATTTTGTTGAACCAAGGAGGCCTAGTTCCGATCTAGCCCTTTGTCTAAGACTATGAAAATCTTGTTTCCAAAGTGCCCAATAACTTGAAGTACTGTTTTTAGGCGTTCCGGCATAGTAAGTTAAGTTGTTTGTCTTTCTTAAGTGTTTTCCCCAAAGTCTAATATCCATTTCCCAAAGTTAGAGGGTAATATACTTCTATACATGGCTTGAATGTTTATTTCTATGTATTGATTAGCTTATATTTACATTTTGCATGATTAATGGTTTTCCCTACCATGTTTATGTTATCTATTAAACTAGTTATGCTTGAAACTCTTTGTTGTTCACAAACTTGATGTCCATTTACTCCATTTTTCCCAAAGATCCTTTCTAGCTTGAATCAAATCGGCCCTTCAACAGCCTTGTATCACCATCTGATAGCTTTCTTGACCTTTTCGACCCCATAGCCTAGTTGATATGACATCTTTTTACCTATCTTATATATTTGATTAGTTTCATCCCTCACAACCTAAAAACCAAAACCAAAAAACCTACTTCATAACTAGTCTAAAATCAAAACACAATAAGAAAACACACAAATATCCCTTACACAAATAGAGAGAGCCCTCTTTGAGTCCAGGAAGGCTAGGTCCTTGGGCTCCAAAGCATGGTTTGATGTTACATTGTCATTTTGCTTGCCAATCAGCCAAATCACGGAACCCTAACATAATGGCGATCACGGTGGTACCTTTTGAGTTAGTGACAATCTAAGTACTCCTTAGTAACTCTCGAAGTCTCATTCAAACTTAGAAAACTTAAGTGTTGTCCGAAGAGTAGAAAATAGCTCCTTCACCATCTTAGAAAAATGATGAGTCAGTTATAGGAAAACTCTTCCAAACCTTAGAAATACATAAAGAACTCATAAAAACCACAAAAAACTCCCTTATATTGGTTATTGTCAGTACTGGTGGTGGACCATACACATATACCTCAAAATAACCAAGTTCCACCTGGCGACTCCACTAGGCTCCAGTAGGCCTTATTATTTTACCAAACTCTAAATTACTATCCGATCGACCTATCCCACTGCTCACTAACATAATGGCGATCATGGTGGGACACTATTGAGTACATGACAGTCTAGCAAACTCTTATAGACTCTTTAGTCCTTCAACATTTAACTTAGACCATCAGCCTTTAGAATCATTTAGAGTAAACATCTCTATTTCACCATCTTAGCAAAGTGATGAATCAGGTTTATAACACTCTCACATACTAGGCTGCACATAAAACTCAGAAAAATCCCAAAATATTCCCAGATTGGCTTTTCCTTAGTTACTGGTGGTGGACCATAGCTAAATCTTTACAAAAACAACCAAGTTCCACCTGGCGACTCCACTAGCCTCCAGTAGGCCTAAAAACTCTATAAAAGACTAAAAATTTATAAACCATACCTTTCTGCTAACTCATCCTTCCAAAAAATTGGACTTAGGGTAGAAACTATGTAATCAATGACAATCTAAGTATAACTTAGCGATTCAGAACACCTCACCATAAACATAAGAGATCAACAGAAACCTTCTTGCCAAGAGAACCATTAGCTTGTCCATGTAGCCTAGCAAACTGTTGAAACCAAGTGAATCACTCTTCTTTGCAAGTTTCCATCTCAAAGCTTGCTATAAAACTTTTTCGCAAAGCATCTTTGATAGTATTGGTGGTGAACCACAGTTCTCATAAGAAATCCACCTAGTGACTCCACTAGTCCATCCCTTTTATTTTTGACCATCCTTCACAACAGTGGAACTTTAGAGAGATAATCTATCCAAAACATTCACCATCCTCTCTAAACTCTAATCCTGAAATCTGGCTTCACGAAGAATCTGCACCAGATCTCATCCAGACCCAAATCCCCCTATCATAGTAGATGACCCAGAGAAGATTCTGTTGCAAGTTTCCTAAACTGACAATCTAGCTACCGATAGGTCCATCCGTAAAACAAGATCAGTAACTAAACATCTTACTACCTTACCAGATTCCTCTTTTGACTTAGAATCAGCAAAAACCCTTTTTAGAAGCAAGTCACGAAGTAAGATAAACTTTGACGACCTTGAGCCCCTAGATCTGCCACAGAGTCCTAGAACAGAAGCCTCACCTACCACACCTCTCGACTTTCATCTTCTCCATCACTTTGGATCATACCATCCCAGATCTGCTCAAAAACAGGTCATTAGTCCAAGTACTTCTGCCACACCTATCCAAACCACTACTGTTCAAACCACCTCAGCCCATCCCACAAGCCCTCATCTTGTACATCATCCATCAGCTCCCCTCATGGCAGCCTGGTACGCACCTTTGGTGTTTCCACTACCTTTGGCTCTCCTACCAGATAATTATCAAGAAAAAATCCCACACTTTACCGGAGAAGAGACTGCCACAGCTCAACAACATGTGAGTAGGATTAGCGATGCTTTTGAATACTTGGAAGTATAAGACGAAACCGTCAGAATGAGAATTTTCGCCCAAAGCCTGGGCAGAGAACCCAAAACATGGTTTAAGAGCTTGCCTCCAAACAACATCCACAACATCCCAGAACTATATGAAGTCTTCAAAAACAAGTGGGAAGTCCGAAAGAACCCCATTCAAATCCTGTCACAATATAACAATCTAAAACGGGAAAATGGGGAAAGTGTCCAGGGATACTGCACTAGGTTTAACAGTGTGTATAACACCCTCCCACCTCACTTCAAACCCCCACTTGGTTCATCCTTGGCCAAATTCCCTAAGGGTTTTGATCTATACATGACATATCAGCTAAGAGACAAGGATCCCCCTACCCTAGAGGAAATGAAACAAGTAGCCATAAAAGTAGAAGCCAACTTAGTGGAAAAAAGAGCTAGGACTAGATCAGAAAGAAAAGTCACATATAGAGATGAGGTCTCCACTTCATCTCCTTCCCTAGATCCTAGAATAGATGACTTAGTCAAGACCATGGCCAAAATGTGGGAAAAGATAAATGAAAAGACCCATGTTACGGACAATCAACCAAACCCTCCAAACATAAACCGGAACCAAAACTTTAGGAGGGAACAACCTCAAAACCGACCAAGGGAAAATGACCAACAAATTAGGCCACCATGTAATGAAAATTATGTGGAAGAAGATCATAGGGATACAAAACCCATTGATGAAAGTCATTTTAACCTCATAGGGTCTGATAATGAGAGTGAGGTGTATCTCACAGAAGAAGAACAATCATTCTTCTCTCTGAATCAGGACGAAACCAACTATGAAGATCCTGAGGGTCCTGCCATAGATTTATAAAATGTCATAATAGAAGCTCACAGGTAGTATGACCTTAGAAGCAGGAAAAATCAAGACAACTCCAAGAAAAGTAGCTCAGATACTGCTAAAACCCCTGATACCATCCTTAAGAAAGCAATCAACAGTAACAAAATCATAGTCGGGAAAAATGAACAAAACAAACATAGAGTTACCCAAACTAATCCTGATTCAGATATTCCTAGTACTTCCACAAAGATTTCCGAAGTGGCTGTGGTGAACAAAATCCCGAAACATAGCCAGCAAACTCAAAACATAGAGAAGGTCATGATTGAAAAAGCTGAAACAAACATATCTAAATTATAGCTACCTTTTATTTTTGAGGGCGAGATCGCCAAGATAAAGATCACCATGCCTCTTACCGAGCTTATCACCCAAAAATCTTACAAGTCCCAAGTGCTGAAAGTCTTGAATATATGAAGTGATGCCAACACCCTTAATCTAGCTGATGGCACTCCTGAAGTGTTGTTTGGTCCGAAAGTAGAAGGGAAATTCCAAGAGGGAACCACTCTTCCCTTTTACATCATTTTAAATATCCACGACCAAATCCTTCACAATGCCATGCTAGACTCCGGTGCCTCGCATAATCTTATGCCAAAGGTTGTAATGGAAAGACTAGGCCTAGAAATCACAAGACCATACAAAGACTTGTATTCATTTGATTCGAGTAGAGTCAAATGCCTAGGTTTGATCAAAGACCTTTGTTTTAGTCTGGCCCAAATACCTGCGAAACATCTAATCATGGATATAGTAGTGGCAGACATTCCTCCCAAGTACGGAATGCTTCTATCTAGATCTTGGGGATCCAAGCTCCAAGGGAATATTCAACTGGATATGTCTTTCGCCACCATCCCTGTGTTTGACCAAACAAGAATACTCTATCGAGAGTCACACATGAAATACATGATCAGTAGCCAAGAGAGGCCATATAAAATTCCAATGTATTCCGTACATTCTGACCTAAACTCTTTTATTCTCTATACTGATGAGGACATTGAAGAACAATCAAAAGAAACTAAGGCAAACTTAGACCCACCACATCAGTTGCCCCTAGTTCTCTATGATGAACTAGATACTCAAAACTACCATGATCGTAAACAACTATCTCTTGAGGAAAGTAAGTATGTTCCTTCTGAAATAGGAATAGAGCAAGAAGCACAAACCATCATGTACTATCAAGCGAATTGCTCGAACCTTAGTCAAACATCAACAGTGACCTTTGGAAACTTTTTTAGGGTAAAGGCATTAGAAGACTTACATATCACAAACCTGTTTGGAACTCGGGAGCAGGGAAGTTTAATGTTTCTACCATACCTCAAAGACTTACCATCACATAACTCTTCCGCTGCAAATGAAACTCTGACCGTAGCCATAACAACTCAAAATCTAGAAAAAATGTCTGATAAACTTCTTATGAGAAGAGATGATAACTGCAGTCCAAGCATACCAGAGTTACTTGAATTGGCCCATATTCTGTCTTTTCACCAAAAACTTAGAAATTCTAGAATTAACAATCTCATGAAGAATACCATTTCATACAGGGACAATAGGGGAAAACACTATGCCACTTCCATTCCTTCAAGAAACAACTTTGATAAAAGGAAATATAACAATATGGACCAATCAGTAATAATCAAAGATAAAATAGCTGGTCATAGGGTTTGTTTTGATTTTAGAAACACTAGTGCACATCCCTATAACAGAAATTTTATTCTTCCTATTCAAAACCATGATATCCCAATAAAAGGTGCTTTTAACCATATTTTTTTGCAAGATGATGTTTCGGGTTATAGTCAAAGAATTCCCTTGCAAAGTAGACAGCCTAAAGATTTTTTTCAGTATGCTGGAGGTAGTTCTAGTTTCAGAATCAGAATTTCAAAACCACCGGATATTAAAAATATGCTCATGAAAGCCATGTTTCCAGTCCTCAATTTCTGCATTTTTTCATACCTTGATGATGTCATTATTTATTTCAAGAATGACCAAGAGTTTATGCATTACTTGAGGAAGATTTACAGCAGAGAAAGGAGTGGGAATCAGAGATACAAAGAGGTAAAACAGGAAGATACTGGTTTGTTCAGAGATTCTTGCATGAATCCCTATGTCATGTTAGAAAGAGAAAACTTTCCAAATTTCTCTTTTCAGGAGTTGAGTGGGCCAAGAGTGATAGGAGATCCTTATGAGGATAAGATACTTAAATTTCGTCATTTCCAAGATTTCTGAGTTTAAAACAATTTCATTCATTGTATATACCACTGTTTGAAAAATAGATAAACAGAGAAGTAAAAACCAATTAAAGATAGAAAAGAGGGCGGTTGAAAAATAGGAAAAAGCCCCATGTTCCAAAAAATAGTCCTTCGGAGAGCGCGCAAGTCTAAATGCTGCTACTAGTACTCAAATGTCTTGTTCAGCTATCTAGGATAATCATAACTGAACATGTTTAAATTTATTTGCTGATAAGTTAGTGAGTGAAAAAGATGGTCAACATTGTGTAAGATTGACTTATCAAAAGAGAGTAGATTAGGAAAAGATACTGGTTCCACATGCCTAAAATAGAACCAAAGAGAGAAGCTAGGGATGAAAAACATATTGTACATCTTAGCCCCATTTTTCTAGATTTCCTTTTTGAAAAATAAATATTTGTGTGCAGTTTGTCCTTTCATGCCGCAAATACATGACAAATTAGACTGTTCAACACTGATTTGATCATTTTAAATTTCATGTTTTAGATTAGAGAACAAAATCCTGTCAAACAGCTTAATCTTGACAGTTGATCTATTTTAGGTAGAGTAATGAATGAGTTCATCAGTTTAATCTGAACTCCCAGCAAATATAAGCATAGAGTTAGATAGGTTCATTTTGCAAAAAATAAAAATATGCATTGTCAAAAGGCTGCTATTTCAAATGCACCAAAAAGAAGAAAAAATGTTAGGAAAGATAGTGGGGTAGGTAGAAATCATTGATGCTGATCATGTTGTCTCTTTTCAGAAGTAGCATCAAAGAAGAGTGAAATTTTCACCAATGGGTAAGGTACTGGTCTTCATAAGCCAAAGATCTGAAATTCTGGACACCTCTTGAAAAGGAGCTGCCCTCTCCAAATGGAGCAACTGTTAGTCATTAGTATTTTTTACTTGTTGGTGATGACTAGTTGTAACAGCCAAGTTTTCCAACAGCTGATCTAAAAATTTGTCAAATTTTCCATCTGGGAAAACACTTATGAAATTTTTTTACCTCCTACCTTTCAGTTCGCCCATGACGAGATGAAACCTCATTATCAAATCCTACCTAGCCTCAGCCATACTAGTATGCCCATCAGCTCTAAAGAGACCATCCAAATCCATTCAAACAGTCTCCCCTAAGTTAGGAAGTGGTGCTTTAAGGCATTTCTCCCTTGGAAAACTATCCAACAGCCAAAAAAATCCATCTTCTATAGACCAGTCATAACAGACCTTCCTACTCTACTAACGAAATTGGTTACAGCCCTAGGTCGCGCCACTAATACACCCTTAAGTCTCAGCAATACATAGACCATAAGTCAAGCTAATTTTAGGTGTTTTTACAATGTTTGATGGATATTTCAAGTATAGAAGCATAGCAGCATCTTAGAAGACAATTTTTGGCTCCACATGGGAAGACAGCTGCTTCTCAATGTGATCTTGAGCCTGGGATGCAGCTACAGAGAAAAGAGTTATTCATCAAGCTCTTGCGACCACATTCAAAGCCTGAAAGAATAGTGAAAGAAAAGCAAAATTGTCAAGAGGCTGATGACATGACCTGGAAAAGAACCTCCTTCATCTATAAGCAGAGGGTTATGGACAAGTTTGGTTTTAAGAGTTGCAACTGACTGTAAGATAGATTTGTTTTTAATAAACAATGAGACAGTGAATAGGGTTTTCTGAAGAAAAGTGATGATTGAAGGCAAAGGTAAAAGCAGTAGTATTTTTAAAAGTTTGTTTGCCTGCCATCATGTATAAGAGAAACCCTTGTCAAGCATGCTCATCAAACATTCTTCAGCAGATTAAGACAAAGGTTGAAAGAACATCATACATTTCGCTAAGTAAAAGGCCTCCTTCATTGATAAGCAGAGGGCCAGGGCATTGACTGATTTCAAGGTTCACTGATCAAAAGATAAGTGGTAAGAATAGTAAGAGATAGCTGAAACATAGAAACAATGTAAAAGACCAAGAAGGAAAGCAGGTGTACCATTGCAATCCAAGGGGTTAAACTTGTCTCTTAACAGGGTTTCTTTCGAAAGATAGTTTGCAGCTCAAACAAAACAAAATTGAAGAGTGGTTGATGAGATGGGTCATTGCATATACAAAAGACATGATAATGATTATGTTTCAAAGGACACTGATCTCCCTACTCATAAGAGAATGTCCTTTAGATTACTTCTCATAAGTTGACAAAGAAAATTTGAGTTTAGTTCTTCCCAAGAAAGGTATTGCAGCTAGACACAGTTGTTCATAAAATGCAAGAAGGACTTTGGCATGTTTTTCATATTCTGGAGAAAACTTCAAAACAAATATAGGCATGCTCCTTATAAAAAGGTCAAAGGTACTTTATCAGTGCATTTTGAGTAAAGGGAGAAGTGTTACAGAAATTCCCTTTTAAATGGACAGAGGTGGAAAAGCCTGAGTAAATGCAACTGCATTTTGCACCCACAGTCAGAAAATAATTTTAAAGGGCACCTGACAGTCAAACATCCAGAGCAGACACATTAGTTTAAAGGTTCAAAGGGTAAATCTAGCTCCTTGCAGGATTACTAGATTTTCCTCATCATCGTTGATACATTGCTGAGTAGTTGGTCCAAGGTTGAAAATACTATTAAAAGGTCTAACAGTGGCAGAAATCACCTTTCGAACATATAAGCACAGTGAAAAGATTTATGACCTTTTGAATATGTTTTTTTTAAATGAACAGGTTGATACCTATTAACATTGTTTAAAGGCATGAAAATCCTTTTTCCAACATCGTTCAAAGAGATGGGCCCCTCTCAACGCAGTTAAGATTACTTTGGGTTTCAAAAAAGCGAACCAAGGCATCGTTTCAAAGAACAAAACCTTCAAAAAACCCTCACAAGTCTAAATCAAGGGATTTCGTTTTGTTTTCATTTCAAAGGGACAAAGGACCATTGCAAATTCATTGTACAAACCCCAAAGCACGAGCAAGGCATTGTTTTGATGTTCATGAGGCCGGAGAAAGAGGTTTCGAGCAAAAAAACAGAGTTTTCAAGGGTTAAAGATTGTGCAGCGTGTTTCAGCGCAAAAATTGCAAAGGGTTACAAGGCCGTGCAGCGTGCCTGTAGGTGCGTGCGATGCGCCTGTAGCTTTTAGTCCTGTCGGCTCGACAGTGACCTGGAAACTTACCTCCGCGCGACGTTCTTCTTCACGAAAGTGCCACGCATCTGTTGATGGCTCAAACACCTCCAAAATGAGTTAAAAATGGCCCAAAGTCCTTAAAGAAGCATCATCATAGATTTCAAAGGTATTATATGTGACTTTTTGCTTTGTTAAGACTACCAAGAGAGGGTAAAAGGGATGAAACTCATGGGGTGAAATCACAAGTTTTATTTTTACGTTTTTATTTAAAAGAACAAGATTTTCTGTAATTCTGTTGGCTAGAGATGAAACATTAAAAGCTTATGAGTTTAGTTGATAAGAAAAGGCCATGAAACTGCCCTCAGAACCGTGATGAAAGAAAGGAGAGACAAGGTGTTTAAAGGGTGAAACAGTAGGTCAGTTTTCAAACAGAGTGATCATTAGATGAACATTTTTTGACCTTCTAAAAGTCTCCTTTGTATGTTTAAAAGATAAAAAGCAGTGTTTGGCCTTCAGTTCCATTAAGAAAAGTCAGTGAGTAAGCTACCATTTGCATTCGAAGGTGTTGTCAAACTGAACATGAGGAACAGTGGAGTATAAAAAGTGCAGTATTTTGTTTGAAAAGGAGTTTTGTTGTTGAATGTTACAAGACTTTTTGTGACCACATAAAGAACAAAATAAACTCTGTCACCTTATCCTATTACACAGTGATATTTGACTGTGTATATGCCTTTTTGATTGACTGTCTTCATGTTGTTGAATCTACTGGTGAAGTGACCTACAAAGAATAAAGCAGTGTCTTGAACTAAGAAGATTGTGGTTTTTGCCTTTGTCTAAAATAAAAGGTTATACTGTTGTCCTCAAAATACCAAAAGGCAAGGTGACCTTACCAAAAAACACAGAAAACATCACTTTGACTGTGTATCTTTATTGACTGTGATTTTGTTCTTGAAGTTTACTTGTTGAGTTTCATACCAAGTGGAAAGGTATTTCTTTGAAGGAACAAGAGTCTTATACCAAAGGAGACATTTTCCACAACACTCAAAACCATTGTTTCCTTATCAAACAGTGAGTTGACAAGTTGAGACAGAGTTTTGTTTAAAAACACATTTCAAAAGCTTTGAGGCAGTTTGGTGTTTCAAGAGCGCATCTAGATCAAGATGCCTCCCAGGAAAGATAGCAGGAGTGGGTTGCACAAGAGGTATGAACCAATTTCCACCGAATAGGTCAATGCACACCCATCTATCTTATTCTATTTTCATGAGGTGGGGTGCTTGGATTTTTGCTAGAGAGTACAAGAAGTGAAAAGTTTCTCTCCTTTAACACATTTGTACGCCTTGAGGTTCAAAGACAAATATTTTCAATTGGCAGGCCTTGATTTCAAGTTCTCCCCGAGATCCATATCCAAGGCTACTAAAATTCCCTACATTGGCGAGAAATGGTTCAAACAAAGCTATTTGGACTTAAATGACTACAAACCCTTCCTCAAGCCTGAGCACGGAGAATCATGCCCTGCTATTTTCCCTTTCTCTTATCTTCCAGCCATATATGCCCCCCTCATGAAGATTATCATGAAGTATTTCACTTGTGAGGGGAGATTCTCCCATGTTTATGCATACCACATCCGACTGTTGATGCATTTCACAAGGACCAAGCAGCTGAATCTTCCTTTCTTCTTATGCAAAAGCATTGAGAAAATGGCCTCCTCTGTCCGAAAGAAGCCTCTATCATAGCAAATAGCCTCTCTATTCCATCACTCTCTCAGCAAAATAATCATCCTTCATCAACTTGAAAAGAGAGAGGTCTCTTGGGATGTTTTCATCAGTCATCCGGATTTCTCCACTGTCCCTCCAGTCCATACATCCCATAAATCCCCCACTCATCGCCTATCCCCTTCTTCTAGCAGGCCTACTCCTAAAAGGCTCAAGTTCACTACAACACAAACAAAAGAGTAGGGAGAAGGAGAAGGAAGTGGCCAACAGGTGGAGGAAGGACATGAACATGAAGGAAACGATGAAGAGCATGAAACTGAGGATGAGGGGCAGCAGCATGAAAGTGGTGATGGTGAGCAGCAGCAGGAACAAGAAGAGGAGAGTGTAAACAACATCAACTCAGTGGTGATGAACAGCGTCAAGGAGAGGAAGGGCAGCAATTTGAACAGCAGCATAAGGATGATGACCAGGGGCAGCAGCTTGAACAACAAGATGAGAAAGAAATTGAGATAGAGCAGCAGCATGATATTGATGACCAAGGGTAGTAGGAAAGTGAGGAAGAATAGTAGCAAGATATTAAGGAGCAGGGGCAGCCTAAAGAAGACACATAGCAGCTTCCTCATGATGCACAATAGCCTCCTCAAGATACACAGCAGCCTCAAGAAGAAAAGAAAATTCAAGGGGATGACAAGCAAGATGACAAAGGTAAAGGAATCATGCCTTCCTCTCCTAAAAAGAAAAAGTCTCAGACATCTAGGAAAAGAATGCCAAGGTTGGTCACTCCAAATGTGACAAAAGCTCTTCGAAGCAAAGGTAAATTGCCTAAGAAGCCTATCATTGATTTTCCTAAAAGGAAGAGCACTAGAATAGCCACCCAAAGCAAAGGGAAGGGCAAGGTAGAATGAGGTCATGAGCGGGAGAGTGCATCCAATATCATCCCAATCCCAAGTGATGATAGTGATAATGAGGCCCGCATTCTCGAAAACCTTTTGATCCAAAGAGAGAGAGAAATTGATGCACTGAAAGGTGATCTTCATAGGGCAAGGAATTTCAATCATTTTCTAGAAATCCAAAATAGGCAAATGAGTGTCCATATGGCTGTCTATGAGACACGAGTGACCAAGTAAAAGAAAGAGGCTTCCAAAGCCCAAGCAAGGATAGATGAGCTCATAGGAGATTTTGATGAAAGTGAAGAAGAAAACCAGCCTAGGCAAAAAATTCTTAGAACCATAGGGCTTAAAAGAGCCCTTGAGAAACAAAAAGAGGAGGAAAATGCCCTTCTCCAATCCACCCCTCTCACAGCACTATTTGAACAGGAGATAGTAAACAATAAGGATGCGTGGCTTGAAAGATTCAATTACCATTTGGAGAATAAGTTGGAGAGGGAAAACAGGAATCTAGAGCTGCAAAGGAGAATGACGAGGCATTACAAGAAGTTAAATCAATTTTCCCGTCGCAAGTTAAAGGCTGCCCAAGAAAAGCTAAAGGAAGCTAAAGGGAAGCGCCCGGCACGGAAAGTGAAGAAATACACATCGGGGCTTGAGATTTTGGCCACCACTTCGGATCATGTTGCTAAGGACCCTTGAGGGTCATACACACCAATTTTGGGCAAATTTTGACATGGTTTGGTTTTTTGGCATTTTTGAGTTTTTGGTCAAAACTCGTGAAATTCACCATTTCAGTTTGGGGGATCGTCAAAGGAGGAAAATGGTATCAATAGATGCCATAATTTCAGAAGCATACTCTCAGCGATTTTCAGGACACTTGGAGATCTTTTGCTCCCCTGAAATGGCAAAAAATGCTCGCTTTTTGCACACTCTGCTCGGTCTATCAGCAGACTGTAATTTTTGGTTTTTCACACAGGTTCAGTTTTGGAGGAATTTCGGACATCATATTGGGAAAATTTTAGTTGTTCCAGAAATTAGACACTCAGAGCTTTCCAACGAGCTATCATGAGCCTCGTTTCGACATCGGGAAGGCTGCCAAATGTTGCCGGCAAGTAAGGGGACCTTTTGCTGATGTAAATTTTGAGTATTTTTGTAATTTTTGAACCTTTAAAAACTGATATTTCCTCATGTGCGTTTAGATATTTTTGCACATGAGAAGTAAGGAAAAGTCAAGTTATTTCCCTTTTTTAGCATTTTTTAGATATTTTATGAAATATTTTTGTGCCTTGGGCTTTGCAAAGCCTCAAGGACAAGTTTAAATATTTTGATTAGGCCAATAGGATGGCAAGTTGAACCATGAGGTTTTCCTCACTTTGGCCTATTTATTCCAAAGGCTCACATTGTAAACAAGGCTGAACTTGAGAAGAGAAGCAATATATGGTCATATAAGCTTTGCAAGAAATACTTGTCTTATGCTTTTGGATTGCCTCTTGGATGCTCTTGGATGAATGAATAAGGATTGTTGTTGGATTCAATCACTTGGTAGAATGGTATAGTGTCTCTTGCTTTGTTGTTGTCTTCTAGTTTTCATTCATGAATACATGTTTCTTGCTTGCTATAGATCAGTAGAGAACAAATTTGGGATATGCCCTTGGAGGCACCTCAAATTTCCTATTTCTTCATAGCTTTCATGTTTTCTTCTTCCTTAGTCACATTAAATAATTCTTAATTGCTCTTTAATAACTTTAGGATATTATTGCTTGTTTCATTCATAATTCTATGCATTGCTAAGTATGAATTACGGTACTCCCTACTTACCTATGGCTAACTATAGTTCTATCCATGAAATTTCTCTTTGACTGATTAGATTATCATTTTGTTGAACCAAGGAGGCCTAGTTCTGATCTAGCCCTTTGTCTAAGACTATGCAAATCTTGTTTCCAAAATGCCCACTAACTTGAAGTACTGTGTTTAGGCATTCCGGCATAGTAAGTTAAGTTGTTTGTCTTTCTTAAGTGTTTTCCCCAAAGTCTGATAGCCATTTCCCAAAGTTAGAGGGTCATATACTTCTATGCATGGCTTGAATGTTTATTTCTATGTATTGATTAGCTTATAGTTACATTTTGCATGATTAATGGTTTCCCCTACCATGTTTCTGTTATCTATAAAACTAGTTATGCTTGAAACTCTTTGTTGTTCACAAACTTGATGTCCATTTACTCCATTTTGCCCAAAGATCCTTTCTACCTTGAATCAAATCGGCCCTTCAACAGCCTTATATCACCGTATGATAGCTTTCTTGACATTTTCGACCCCATAGCTCAGTTGATCTGACATATTTTTACCTATCTTATATCTTTGATCAGTTTCATCCCTCACAACCTAAAAGCCAAAACCAAAAAACCTACTTCATAACTAGCCTAAAATTAGAACACAATAAGCAAACACACAGATATCCCTTACACAAATAGAGAGAGCCCTCTCTGAGTCTAGGAAGGCTAGGTACTTGGGCTCCAAAGCTTGGTTTGATGTTACACTGTCATTTGGCTTGCCAATCAGCCAAACCACGGGACCCTAACAGGTTCTTCAATGAGTTACAAGTTGTGCATGTTTTCTCTTCCACCACAGGGTAGTAAGCAGCAATGGATATCAGCTGTACATAATAAAAAAAATACACTTTCCCAAAATCATGTATAGATGGGCGACTAGCATTATAGATATTGGCCGTAAAGTGACCGTGATACCCAAAAATACTTTTTCTCTCTTGTGGAGCAATGCATTGTTCATATATGGTGAGAAGATACAAATACTCAATAGACTAAAAAATAAGTACATAAATGCATTTCTTACCATACATAGTGAGTAGGCTGAAAGTGAGGCCCATGAATGAGTCCTCCCATGAGAATCTCCCCATAAGAATCTACAAGAAGAAGGGATACATACTCTCCTTGATACACTCCATCAATAAGAACATACTCCCATGCGACAACACTGTTGGCCTTAGTGATAAGGCTCCATGACTCCTCCCTTTGACATTCCATATACCAAAGCCATCCACCATCATGTTGCTACGTGAGAATATATTCTTCCTACATGGAAGCCTCTCATGATCCTTCAATGCTGAAGGGTAGCCTCCTTGCACCTTGAATGTGCCTTCCTTCTCTTTGGAATTATCATGATAAGTATGGGAAAATTTCTGCCCATACTCTCCCAAGTATAACCAAAGCAACAACAACTCTTTCTGCTCCCACATCTCTCCCTCATACAAGCCATGGAGTAAGATCATGATGGTTGTCTTGTATGATGCCCCATACAAACAAGTTTTATGCTATTCTATCATATGGGTGCCATGCCATTCCTCCATCCGCCACATACCTCTTGACAAAAGGTATGACCCAAGATGGCCAAACTCTCCCAAGAGTAGCCAACGCAACTTTGCTTCTTGATGCCCTCTGTCATAGATCTGCAAGTGTCTCACCAACCTATTGCTCTCCATCCACCTCCATTCATCCAAATGTGGATACCTCCAATCATTCTCCCCCTTGGTATCTTCCCAATGACGACTACTAATCTCCCCAAAGAAAATCTTCCTCCTCACACCTCATGGGAATTTGAGATGCAACCCCTTGGATATATTTCAGAAAATACCTCTCATCAATGATCCTCTTAAATCGAACAGGATCCAAGTGTGCTAAAAGGAAAACATCACCAGAAAGTGGCACAACACTCCTTATGCCCTCCAAAATCTTACACCCTAACTCCTCATGTTGCATGCAACTCAATAGGGGTGCAAGGGAATGAATGTTCATTCCTCCTTTGTTTAAGCCAAGGTCATACAGTGCAGTGCAAGCTTGTTGCTCCACCACAACAATGTGTTTTGATCCTTGACCATGTGAGGAAAAATTTCCAAGGTTTCCTATAAGATATTCTAAAATGATAGGAAATGGAAAT
Organism: Pinus albicaulis; assembly: GCA_034641835.2. Classification (NCBI taxonomy): domain Eukaryota; kingdom Viridiplantae; phylum Streptophyta; class Pinopsida; order Pinales; family Pinaceae; genus Pinus; species Pinus albicaulis. Next base: position 868,391,739 of record CM076576.1, on the reverse strand, counting down.
TTATGCATACCTTGGTGAATCTTGGGAACATCTTGTATGGCTACAAGAGTTTATTTCTTCAATGTGTTGGTTGATCCAACTACTGATATGGATGGCTGACCACTCATGAATGTGACATCGCTGATAAAGGTCTCCTCAAGTGGAGATGAGGTCTCCTTCTTCTCCGATCTCTCACTATCAAATATTTTGATCACTCTTTGAGTGAAATCTACAGAAGTAGATACCCTTGCATGGCTCACATGGCTGAACCACCAAGAGCCTGCCTTACCCTCCAAGTGCAGCGCTGAGATCTCCACAACATATTTTTCCACTACTGGATGTAGCAAGAAAAATTCTTCTAACTTCATCACCCAAACCCTTGCTGTATATATGGGTGATCCATCAAAAGTGGAAAATAGAAACCTATTGCCCTTCACCATCCTATTGTTGTATGGCCTCCTTTATTCTTTCATTTGGATAAACTGAGGAATATCTAGAGTCTCTTTGAAAGCTCTAGGTTGGCACTTGTACTCTGACAAATATCCACTCAGGATCTCATGTTCTGAGTGTTATTCTTGCTCTTCACTTCCTCTATGAGAATAGGAAGTGCATGGATATTATTCTTCCTCTTGAAACCTTATAGAGGTCTCACTACAACTTTCTCCTTCTTGAAATCCTCTGGGAGTTTCATTACATCTTCCTTCTTTCATCTGGTGAACCTCCTTGGAGAGGCTCTTCTTAGATCTAAAAATTGATGAGAGTAATCTCATCCTCTCCATCATTCTGATCTCCTCTTCTTCTTATCTTCTAGATTGGATCTGAAATCCACAGGCTGAGCCAAGATGGCAGCTTCGATACCACTGTAGTATCCCAAAATAAGGGATTTCTACAACAATAAGAATATCTTAAGATATTCTAGAGTTGAAGATGCAGCAATGTAAAACACACATTGGAGTAGCAACGTTATATCAATATACAAATCATGAGAAGATCCAAATAGCCATGAAAATGATCTTATTGCAGCAAATGTATAAAAATCCTTGAGGTAATGTTCACTCAAACCAGGCAATGTAAGACTCAATAGAACATGTACAAGAAAATGAAGAACACTTCTACATATAGAAAGCCCAAGGCTATGATTGTGCAGTTTATAGGAGGCACTGCTGCAGAAATAATATCAATACAAAGATATGGCAATGTATGGCTCAAATAATGTGGGGAGAAAAGCTCTAACCCTTGAAAAACAATATCAAGTCAATCCTAGAAGGATTGGCTGAAATATACAAAATGTCAAAAATGCCAGAGTAGCAGGGCTAAGTAGCAGCTGCAACTCGAGAACTGGATGGAGATGGCTATAGATGATACAAAAGCTGAAAAGACCTCCACCAATGGATCTTCCAAGTGAAAGGATGATCCTAACACTGAAGATCTGACCCTCCAAAGAATACTGCAAACCCTCACTGCAGATGCACACTGAAAATAACGCAGTCTAAGAGAGTGACTGCACTGTAGATCATGGAAATGGTTGGCATAGTGCCAAAAATTACGGGAATTAGCTCAAAATATCCCTCATTGATCCTCCAAATGAAAGGAGTCTTCCTCCTCTCAAAAATAAGCACAGGAAGTGGTGTTCAGTAACCTCCACTGCAACACCTTGCAACACAACTTAGCTCTAAACAAAAACTGCACTATAGCTGAAGGAGCATGCTTGGCCTCAAGCCTGAATGTGGAGAAATGAAGAGAAATACTCCTCCAAGAGGCCTCTCAAGGAAGGAGAAGGAATTCCTAAACATGAATGCCTTGCGCTAAGCAACACTGCAACTCTGCTAAACAGCAGGAGAATGCACAAAGTCTAAACAAACAAAGAAATCAATAATCATAAGCTAACCTCAAATTTCTACTATCTTCCTCCTTATAAGGCTTATGAGCCTCCTCACCTTGGGTCCCACATATTATGGTTTCCAACACCATGTGATCACTTTCCCTCCAAAAATTCATTGTAGCTCCATCAAGACTGCTCCTCCATACTGCGCTTTTGACTTAGTCAACTTGACTAAATCAACATGATTCTTTTCCTGTTCATACATGGAAAGTGTAAAATCTAGCTACTAAGATATCCCCTTTTCCCCTTTCCCCCATTTATTCACCTACTAAGTGCAAGAAAAAAAATTTAATATTCCCATTAGCTGCATGTTAATTTTAGGAATATTACAGCTAACTTCTGGTGACGTTTCATCCCGAACTATGTTGAAGTAGCCAAAGGATTTACGCAATTTTTAAGAAAGGCATCCCATTCCTTTAGGATGAGATCTCCCAAAAATATTTCAATGCACTGAAGACATTATTGGTCAATTCTTCTCTGTTGCATCCTCCCAATTATCATCCCGATTACTCCCTCTATTTGGTTACCACGTTTAGCACTGTTTCCATGGTTCTTGTGCAAGACGATGATGATGGTGACGAGCATGTAATTTATTATCTGTATCATAATCTTCTCGATACTAAAAATTGCTATGCACATGCCAAGAAGTTGGCGTTGGATGCTGTCCAAGCCATTCAACATTTTTGTCACTGCATTATGTTGCGTATAATGACTGTGATTTCTAATTGCAACCCTATGACTTACATTTTGACTCGTTAATTCCTGGGGGGAAAATACTCGAAGTGGATAGTTATCCTCCAGGAGTTTGATTTGGAGTTTACTACCTCCAAGTCGAAGAAGTCATTGGTCTTCATCGATTTGATCTTATCTCTCCCTTCTGATTCTACTCCATCTAGTTCCGAGGACACACTTTTTCTTATTAGCACTCTCGATCCTTGGTATGGTGATATCATCGTATACCCTCAAAATTCCACCTTTCGGTCTAAGTTGATGAAGGATGCTCGTCGACACATTCACCATCATTCACAACCTTATTTCATAGTTAGAGATACTCTCTACCGCATTGATGTTGATTCAGTTCTCTGTCGATGTTTGACTCTCGAGGAGGCTGAAAAGGTCCTGAATGACTATCAGTGGCGCTTGTGGTGGTCACATGTTTGGATATGATACTGCACAGAAAATTCTTCATGCTAGGTATTTATGGCCCACCATCTTTAAATATTGCATTGTTGATGTCCATAACTGCCACGATTGCTAGATTTATCAGCGCAAGATGTGCGCGCCACCCTCGCATCTTCATCCTGTCATTACTGTTGGTCCCTTTGTGAAGTGGGACATCGATTGATGTGTAACCCTCACTCAGCCAGGGAGCATGCTTATATTATCATCATCGTTGATTACTTCATGAAATGGGTCGAAGCAATCCCCACACTTACCGCTGACGATAAGACAACAACACAATTTCTATTCAATCATGTCATTACTAGGTTTGGTGTCCCTCAAGCCATTATTACTAATCATGGATCGCATTTTCATCATTACATGATGGTCGATTTGACTTCTAAGTTGGGTCTGAGTCATGATAGCTTAACGCCATATTTCCCTCAGGCCAATGGCCAAGTTGAAGTCATGAAAAAAGTTCTCATCACTATGCTTCAATGTAGGATTGGGACACATAAGTCAAACTGGAATCTCATGTTGCTTTTAGCTCTCTAGGCTTACCGAACCTCAGTGAAAGATGCGACTGGATTCACTCCATTCTAGCTTGTTTATGGTTTGGAAGCTACCCTTCCGATTGAATGTGAGATACCTTCTCTCAAGATAGTTGTAGAATTGTTGCCTAATACTTCACCAAAAGAAGAGCATATTCTATATTTAGAAAGGCTTGATGAAACTCACTACTTTGTTGCTCTTTTCATAGAAGCACAGAAAAAGTGGGTCAAAGTTCATTTTGACCAGTCGATTTCCCCTAGTTCCTTTATAGAAGGAGACCTCGTCCTCCTGTATGACCAAGCCCACGATAAGCTGGGGGCAAGAAAATTCCAACCCATGTGGCATAGGCCCTACATTGTTAAGTACATTTTGCAGAATGAGGCTTATGAGCTTATTGATTATGAAGGTTATCCTTTGGATCAACCCAAAAATGGGTTGTATCTCAAAAAATATTATGCATGAGTTTCTCATGCATGTTTTTTTTGTACATAGGTGTTTTTAATTTTTGTACATTTTTGGTTTGGTGTGCTTTGGAAGCATTTTCCTGCTTATTGGGTCATTGCTTATTGTGAAGATGTATGTTACTCCTTATGTTGATTTCATGGATGGTGCCTCTCATAGTACCCAGAATATGTCTTCCGTAGCCTGGGTGATTTATAATCCTGCTGGTGACTTGATAGATCTACAAGGTATTTTTCTAGGACGCTGAATATAGTGTTGTCATTGAACTCTTAACTGACGCCATTGCTATTGATATTCGTGGATTGATTGTTAACATAGATTCTTAGCTTGTTTTTATTTAATTTAATCGGCATTATTTTGTTAGACATCCTCAAATATTAAGGTTGTATTTGCGTGTTTGTTTGCTGGAAAGACATTTTGATTACATCACATATCAACATATTCCTATAAAAATGAATACATTAACTAATACAGTAGCTAATATTGTATTAGATAGACATTTGCGTAATTTGTAAAACATTATCATCACATGACAAGATTCATAGCGGGAAAATAGATGTAGGTGTATATATATATATATATATATATATATATATATATATATATATATATATATATATATATATATATATATATATATATATATATATATATATATCGAGTGTTTGCATCCACGTGCATCATAAGTTCAAAAAATATGTATGTTTTGGTTACATCCTGAGACATCATGTCTTTGAAAAAATATGCAAAAATAAAATGCCTAGTTTTCTGGCCAGTGTGATTCTCATGATAGCATGTCATTGCTCGTACAAGCCGCCTTAATAAGTAGTGAACACGGTTCAACACCCCTGCAATGTGTCTTTGGTACACGCGAAGAACATCATAAAATATCGCATAATCTGGGAATCTACTGGTAAGTTCCTCCAGGTTGCACATGATTTCCTCCTCCTCGCTTCCCTCACCATGAGGGGCCACATCGAAATCATGAGGAATTCACCATGATTTGGGAGACATTCCTGCAGATCTTTCTGGGCCAACATCTACAAATACATGGATCAACATTAGAATATGCATAACAAAAAAAATCATACTACTCGTAGAAATAAAAAATGAGTCTTACCCAATGCTTCATCCCAATCCTTTCCTGCTTGGAGTGGGAGATCCGCATCATCGATAAATTATGTGCCAGAATAGGGCCAGTCCTCCATGAAAATAGGCTATCGGCAGAGCCACTCAAAGAACTCCGGTCTCCAGGACATTTGTTGACTGCCTCCTGATCTTGGCATCGAAGCTGCCCATTAGGAGGCGGACCATCTGTGGCTCTTGGGCTAGTGGTGTAGGAACTATCACTTCCTAACATTGGAATATTGGTAACCATTCTAGGATGAATGGCACCAGGATGGACCCATAGACAAATTGTTTCAGCTTACCATTCTTGCATTTCGTCAACTGGAATTTCATGTTGATCATGACTGCCTCTGCCCAGTTGTAGAGAGTTTGTGCCATGAAATGTACTGTAAGAAGTAACTATGTTTTGGTGGCCTCATGCGAAGCCTGAACTCCCGCAACTCACGTAATGGTGTGCAACACTTCCTTTAGTGCCAGATCTGGGATTGTTTGGATATCCAGCTTCCCACTTTTGGATCCTTTCCTCGCCCCTCGGCACACTCTGTCGATAGCCATGCTCATGTTTTCCATTATAGGTTGGGTACCTATCATGATTGGTACTTCCACCCTTCATGAAAATCCTATTATTAAACAAACATCTAAGACTTCAACCTATAACTCTTGGTCATGAATTATGAAACTTTCTCGGTCAATGTCCCAGACACTAATCAAGTACTGTAGTAATTTCGGTTGAGATCCAAGACATGGTGCCATGAATAATTTATTGAGCACATAGCCCCTAAGGGCATCCATGCATCTCACATTTCCCATGGCTAGCTCGTCTTATTCACTATGTTCTCTTTCCTTCCATTCGATCGTCATTTTTCTCTTTCACACTAGCAAAAACATCATTGGGATCATCATTAGTCAAGTCATTTTCTATTTAAATGTTTAAAATATGATTATTGTTTGAATTCACAAGCTAAAATCATTACCGTGATTGGCACACCTCTCTTTGAATTCAAGGCTGATTGGCACGAGTCTGTGCCCGATACTCGCGCCGGCCGTCACGCCCTAGTTTTTACAAAAACCACTCCACATATCTAAAAATTGGATTGCAGGCAATGAAATGTATATCAAAATGTAAGAAATGGTATGAGCTCTTACGTGGAATAGATAGATTCGCAATTCACCTTCTGGATTTTTCGCTATCAACTCCAAAATATCACAGTGAAAAAGGGTAAAAATTGGTCACAAGAGGTTAAAGTGAAAAGTAATTTATTTTTACTATTTTTGGCATTTTATAAACTTTTCAGAACTCTAATTAGGTTTTTGAGTATATTTTTTGATTCCTTTGCTATTTTATCTCGAAAAATGTTTTTTACATGCATTTCTTGTGCAGCAACCGATCGGCAACATGACGGCGATGAAGTAATGAGTTATATTTTATACTTTTCAAACTCAATAAAAACATAAAAAGTTACCCCTGGAGTCATATTTCAGTTGTTTTCTCACTCTCGAAAATTGAAAAGATTGCTGAGACTCTTGTCATTTTGAAATTTTTAAAGGTTACGAAACGATATCTACCCATTATACGTTTACCCCTTTTTCGGGCTGGGATGGATTATCTACGAAAAAGGAATACCTTAGCCTATCGCGACTAAGAGGTTCTCTCAGACATAGTTTTCTACCTTTTCAGACCTATGAGGCTACCTACGAAAAGGGACAGCTAGAGTTTTATTTTCTACTTATTTTCAAACTCTCTAAATATGAAAATACATTGAATTCTTCCTTTGTTAGACTTGGTAAACCTACATGACATCGGAAATCATCACCATGATGTTGTTATCACTCTAGTAATTCCAAATTTGTGAGATTTTTGTTTAAAGTCTAAGAACACTAGAGGTAACCATAGACCAACTTTTAAACTCTAAGATATAGCCTACTTTTAAACTCTAAGATCTAGCCTTCTTAGGGTTCAGAGAGGCCTCTCACTATAAGATTTAAATTTTTTTTTTTTTCTATAAAATATTAGGCTAGCTATGATTATGAAATTTGGTTTTGGGTTTGTTTGATTTGGTGGGAAAAATCACCTAAAGAGATGGATAGTGGGAAATTTGTTTGTCCATTGGGTTGAGGAGTCAAAAATCAAGCAGACAGAGCTGGGATTAAAGTCAAGAAGTCAAATGCTTTTAGGGCAAGATAGATAACCCATGAAGATCTTGGAAGGTTGTTTGGTGAGGTTATCATATGGATAAAGAGTAATGAAGGGTTATTTGATCTAGAAAAGGGAAGTAGTAGGCAGAGGTCAAAATAAAGAGGGATAAATTAAGGGTTCCCTACTCTGGAAATCAACAGAAATCATGGAATTGATAAATAGTAAAAATGGGGTGCTTTTAACAAATCCTGAAGTAATACTTCTGTTTATTCATTCAAATTTGGAAAAAAAAAAATATGGATGCATGTAACAAAGAAACATAGACAATGACAAGAAGGAAATACTTCATTTCAATAGCTCATCACATGAATCCTAAAATATGATGCTACTTGATCCAATCCACTCTACTACTCGAGATTTGAAACACAAAAGCCTTCAAGTCCAATAAAAAATGACTATAGAAATCTTCAGCAATTTATTCCACAATAATACTTCAAAAAGTGAAGTATTTATACATAATGTTTACAAAATATCCTAGAATGCTTCTAGGAATTATATAAGGGAAATAAAAATATATTTACAATAATAATAATAGAGATATCTGCTCAAAAATTCAACAAGTTATCCTATCAATTCAAAAAAAATAGTAACTGATTATGGATAAGGTGTAGCTGGTTGCCTTGGTGTCTTCCTTGCTGGCTTTAGATATTTCAAGCTTGTTTTGAAACCTTATCTACTTTATATGATACTCTTTCACTGATTCTCTTTAATCTTTGATACCCTTTTTCAATTTAGATACTCTTTAACCATTGTAAAACATGTTACTGTTGTAAAAAATCTGTTTTGACTGTAATTTCAGCAAATTGTTTTTATCTTTTATTTTTCTGCCTTTCTATCTTTTATAGTAAATCTGTCAATGAATACAAATATTCTTCACTTGGAATTTATATTTTCTTCAGATTTCTGAATTTTTCATCTACTTTTGTATATCTGGAAAAGGTTGGCTTAATGAAAAACAAGTTTCTTATCTCACACTACAAGTAAAATAGGTCCTCAAAACTTCTAAGTAAAACTTTTCCTATTGGAGTGCCTTGGACACGACCCGATTTCTCAACTTGTTCATTTGCATATTCTCTAATATTTTAATTATAATCTTCCTGAGGCATTAATTTTTCATTGATGACCAAAATAATAGGCAAAATTCTTTGCTAAAATTCTCAAATTTGACCATAAACCTGATTATGGATATGTTCATATTCTCACATTTTTCCTCAAGCTGCTTCATTAGGTTCTTCTTGGTGATGAATTTCTTTATCTCAAGGATAGTTTCAGTCCTGTCAGTAATTTCAATCTCTTCTGACTCTTGCATGTTCTTGTTGTTGAGGAACTTTATCAGCTCTAAAGCTTGTTCTCATTTGCTATCAAGTTCCTCCTTAGTCTTCTGAATCTCTTCTAAGGCTGCTTTGAGCAAATCTCTCTGTTCAAAAATTCACTTGAATGGAAGGCCACACATCATTTATGGCTTCTATGATATTGTTCCATAAATAAATTTTCACATATGAAATTTGTTCTTTTAAAGTTAATTACTTCTGTAATTTCTTCAATTCTTCATTCATTTTGATGGCTTTCTGCTCATGTGTTTTGGCATTTATTTGAGCCAACTTGTCTGAATTTTCTAGATTGTCTATCATTTTCTTCAATCTGTTGATTTCACTTGTTTGAAGTGACATTTATTGCATAGCTTTCACTAGTTTGATGGCCTCATCTATAGGGTGAAATGCTGTAGTGGATTATTCTGTAGCTGATGTTGTGGATGGTGTCGCTAGCACTGTAGTAGCCAGTGGCACATTGGGTGCCAACTCTTCAGCTAGAGTTGATGGCACAGATGTGGTAACCATAGGGATGATTGTAGGTGCTTCCTATATTTTTGGTGTTTTTTTTTCCTGGACAATCTTGTCCATATGAATCTCCATTTATTTTATCTGTGCTATAAGCTAAAATATTATGTTAATCATATCATCTTTCTCATTTTGTCCTTCTATTATTTCCTTGGTTTGAGGATGTTCATTTGGAGGAAGTTTAATCTATTTCCTCAAAGTTGCAATGTTCTCATTCTTTTTCTTTATTAATTGTTTTGCTGCCTTGACATTTGCTAGGTCAAATCCAATCTATAAGACCAATTCTTCCAAATATTTGATTCTTAGATCCTTAGCATACAAGGATTTTTTGTCCAATTTCATTTGATATTTCATGTTTGTAATATTGTTTTGAAGTTTCTGAACAGTCATAGCTTTAGTTGTAACAGTATAATACAACATCTCTGAACTCTGTCTATGAAATTCAATCTGATCAAGAGCATGATTTTTTTCTCTTTGGACTTCTAAATCAATATTCTTATAGTCTGCCACTGTCTTTGGAGTTTTTACTGTTGGATGCAATACTGACATGATTAGCTTTTTGTTTGAATAATCAAATGCACACAAAAGCTTATTTTTAACACTTGGTGCTTGTTTCAGATATTAACAGTAGATATCATTTTTTATTTCTTCATCCTTTAACTTGATCTATTTGTACTTCTCCCTCATATCTAAATCTTTCTCCTCAGTTGTTTGTGAGGATGAAGCTTCCATGTTATGTTGTATCTCCATAAGTTGTGTATTTTCATTGTTAACCTATTCTTCAGTCCTATTATCTGTATTCTGTTCATTTATGATAACAGTGGTAGCATTTGTGTTTGTGTTTGGGAGATTTGTTTCTTCAACATCAATGGTTACCTTCTCTTTACCTACTGAATCTAACTTAGGCCTTTTGTTGTATCTTAACTTGAATTTAGTTTCAGTGGTAGTTTCAGCAACATAGGTACATTCTTCTCTTACTCTCTTAGTGGCTTTCTTTGTTTGAACAATAGTCTCTAAAGTGTGACTAGTATCACTTTTCTTCAATGCATCTACTAAAGTATTCTTTGCCACTGATTATGATTGGTATATTTTTCTATCTTTCATTTAATCTCATGAATGAAGGGTATTAGCTTACATTTAACCCTCATTTTACTTAGAATCCCTTGTGGATCATAATTCCAAGGAAAGCTTTCTTAAAATATGCACTCCAATAGTTGTTTAGCTGCTTCTGCCTCTGCATCCCTATTATTGAAAATGAATTGTCCTACTTGATTCTTCAATTTGAACTATGTTTTCTTATTTGCTGCTAATAAATTGATAGAATTAGAGTTTAATATTTTCCTGATATATTCCAAGGAAAAAAATCTCATTGATACATGTTTGGGTAGCTTATAGGGCAAAAAATTGGATCCAAACACTCTAATCTCAATATGTTTTGCATATAAGTACCAATCACCAGTCTTAGTTTTCTCTGACAACTATAAAATCTTCTTCATCTCATCACTTATCGTTGGTTGCTATGTATTTGCTAATATTTTGATCAATGGATGGATGAATGAATCTGAAAACTCTGCATATGTGAGCTATGTGGACTCTTTCCTGATCAAATAGGTCTAGAGAATAACTGAAAGAGGATTCCATTCTACATCAAGAATTTGAATGGTTTCTGGAAAATTATCAGCTTGAAAATACAAGAACATGTGGAAGAGGAAAGAGGTGTATCTAAACACTCCTTCAATTGGAAATTTAACCAATTGGTCATGAATATTATCAACAATATATCCAGCATAATAAAAAATAACAGATGGAATTTTTCGTGGGGTAAATGTAGATAAGAAACCTAAAATGTATTCATCTGTATATTCATCAGTGAAATACCCTAGAATGAATGAAAGCATGTAAATTACATGCCTTGAACCCTCTGGAAATTTTGAACTGGAATATGGAGGATTGTTTTGAGGAATTTCTACATGTAAAGGCATAAATGTTTGGAAGATCAGAATCTTTTGGGAAAATCTAGGCCAATTTATAGCTTGGTAAGGGCCTCTATGGACAAAGGAACTGCTTGAGGATCAGGTTGGAGTTGTAGCATTTGGTTTATGGATTCAGCAGTAATGGTGAAAAGCACTTCTTTGTTGGCATTTACTATGGCTCTCTGCTCAGGCACATAATACTGTTGATATAACCTAATGACCTCTTGACATGGATGAGTTACTGGAACAACATATTTGGGCAAGTGTGATTCCCAAATATTGACTTCTTCTTCATTATCTAAGGATTTTTCATAGCTCCAGTTATGAATGTCTAGCAGATTAAATTCAACAATTGGGTTTGATATTTTGTAGTTAACATTAGCTAATAGAATGTGCTCAATGTCTATGATAGGGGGTTGTAAGGGATTTATGTTGGAAATATTATCATTGATGGAAAAGGATCACAAAGGAGCAACACCATGACAAGGGAGAAGGTCATATTCAGATGAAATTTTTGTAGAGAAAGAAAGTAAAGTGGCAGAGGCTACAAGAGGAGGGTTTAGACATGAATAATTTTTTTTTGAATTGTCAGGGTTTATCTGTGTATGCTTGGCAATTAGCATCGAGATTTATTAACCTCTGTAATAAAGGTTCGGAAGAAAATTAGGACTCTGGTTCTTTGGTTGAGAGTGTAGCGATAATCAGTCTCTGTTTATTGAGTTATGCAATGAAAAGGAGGTTTTCATGAGAAATTTAATTTAAATGAAGAAATGGTGAAAATTTGCATTTGAACGCGATTTAAAACAAAGTTTGCAAGTTAAGCAGTTTTCAAGAAAACCGAACATTGTTGTCGCACAACCTTTAAGCTATGAGCGGTTTTTCCCATTTCAAATGCGATCGAATGATATTGTGACACGTCACGAGCACAATACCATCCATTTCGTGTTGCTTTTGGGTGATGAATTTCTGGGGTCGATTGAATGCAATTGTCGTCCGATTAGATCTGTAGGAGATACGACAGTGTTCACATCAGTAATTGCACGGGGTTTAAAACAAGGTATTGACCTGTCATTCTATGTAGCAGAGTTTTATTAAGGTTTGGAATCTGGTTATATGAGGCCAAAAGCTTTTAAACATTGTTTAATGCATAGTATAATATTACATTTCCGAGGGTTTTAAATATTCATTTCCGAAGGTTTTAACGTTATTTCTGAAGGTCATTACATATTATAATGTGCTTTATATTATTTCCGAAGTTCTAAATATTCTGAAGATTTTTAAATATTTCCGAATTTTTAATGATATTTCAATGGAGTTTTATTAAAGTGGTTGAAGTTCAAAAATACACTGTCAAGGGGATTTTAACCTTTGTTTAAAAGGAAATTAAACATTTCTGAAGGTTCTAATATTCATTCTGAAAGAGTTTAAAACATTGGGTTAAAGTGAGTTGTATTGTTCCGAAGGTTAAAAAGGGGATTTTTCTTCTGAATATTATAAAAGTGGATTATAATGTTTTGAAATGGAAAAGGGTGGAATGATCAAAGGTGTAAGACCAGCGTAAACAAACTGATGACATTAAAGGAGATGTGATGCGATGTGATTGCATATCGCAATCGGGGCAGGAGAAAAATCGCACAAATGTAGTGAAGTGGTGATGATGTGGCAAGGTGATGTGGCACGATGAAATGGAGATGACGTGGACCTGGTCCACATATCTCAAATCACAAGATCGGAGGGGTGAAGATCGTAAGAGAAAATTTGCGATGCGAATCGGCAATGCAAATTTCATCGCATATCACAGATTGCAAAGCTCAGAAGAGATAGCACTCATATATGCTGAAGTGCGATAAAGGAGCCGGATGTGATGCAACTTAGAACCATTATTTAAGAGATTTCAAGTCTGGATGTATGTTATTTCTCTTTGTAAATCACATCGGAAAGAAAAGGAGCCATATAGCAAAGAACGTTTGAAACGCCGAAGTGCGATAAAGTGATAATACAGCCTGGTGGGACCCTTTGCACATCGCATATCGGGAGATCAGAGGGACAAAGCACATGGAATATATGAATCGTCGAAGTGGGATAAAGAGAGTGGACGCGATAAAGAACAAATCCGAAGCCTAAAACATCTCAAGTCCGGGAGTATGTGGATTTTCCTTTAGAAATCGTCTCAGAGATAAAAGGGAAGATTATAACGTAAAACAAAAGTGAAAGTATGAATGTGGGTAGAAAGGCTCGGGTAAGGACCCGACATAGATAAAAAGGTAGAACCGAGTGTTTAGAAGAGCAGTGAAGGCTGAACATTGTAGACACAAGAAAGAGAGGCAGAGTCGAGAACAGAAGAATATAGTGGCACTGTTGGAAACAAACAGCTGGGTCAAGTTAGGCCAAAATGAAAGTTATGCAGGACTGTGTTGAATATAAAAGCAGGAACCGAAACGACTCTGACAGTAGCAAAAAAGACAAATGCACAATGAGAAAAGAGATGAAAGGAATGAGTGAAATAATTTTGTTGTAACTGTAAATATAAATGAATTAATTATTTTTATTGTATGTGATACAAAGGCAAGTCTCTAAAGGCAAAGAAAAACTCCACTGTAATACACAAATATATATACATTCTGTTATATTATTCTGAAGGTGCTAGACAAGAAAATGAGAAGGGGGGAGGAAAAGAGTCATACCTGTTCATTTCGAATTCCCTGTGGAATGCAAATAGTTATGAGGTGATCCTTATAAATAATGTTACTAGCATATGCATAGAAAAAGAGTGAGAATGAATAAATGAGTGAGAAAGTGTAAGAAGAAAAGGAGCAGAGAGGGTTGTGAAGATCCAGAGATGATATAAAGCAAATTTGAAGGCTGAAAGGACAACAGTAAAGAAGGAGAAAAACAGAGCTGATACCCAAGTAAATCAGCATATGATTTTATTATATAGTGAGTAAGTTGGTGCTTCCATGTCAAGTTGTAGCTTGATAGAAGTCAGGTTATAGCTAGCTGAGGTAGGAGCCTCCTGTAGGTTGTAGCCTGCAGAAAATAGATGGGAGTTGGAGCTTCCTTGCAATTTGTAGCTTGCATAATTGAGGTAGTAGCCTCTTGTAGGTTGGAGCGTACAGAAAATCAGTGGTGAGAGGGAGTTGGAGCTTGCCTTTGAATCACAACAATAATAATATGTGGTTTTCTCTCTTATGGGTTTCCACTTATATCTGTTGTCTATGTGCTTGATAATTATGTGTTGATATTTTGTATTTAATCTACTTAATACCTGCTGCTCACTTATTAAGATTTTTGTTCCATTGAATATTAAGTTGATCACAAAATGAAGATGTAAATAAGTGTAAAAGAAAGTTTTACAAGACCATGACTGCATTAAACTGATTCACCACCCCTCTTAGTTTAACCAAGCATTCAACAATTTACAAAAATAGCAGCCTTAGAAGTCATTGCTGGAGTTGATTTTGGCACTTTGGAACCTCCAGGATTGCTAGAACTCTCCGTTTTAGAAATTTTGGCTACTTCTACAAAATTAGATAATTTGCAATAGTATCTTTACTTTAGCAGAGATTTCTTGGATAAAATGTGGTCTTTCTTTGGGCTTTTCCTTCGAATTTTGGACTCTTCAATAGGCTTTTACATACTTTTACTAGTTTAAAACAAGAAACAAGGGTTTCCTGAGTTTTTCAGTGAATAATTGGGCTAGAATTCCTTTAAGGTTAGGTTAAAGAGCTTAGGATACCTTTAGAGGATTTCTAGTCTTTATTTGGGGTTTTAAAACAGGGCGCAGCATAAACAGGAATTTTTAGAAATTTTGACAGTATTTGGCCTATTTTTTAGACTTTTTGATAGGGTTTTTTGGACTTTTTGATAGGGTTCTATGAATCAATTTCGAATTCTGACTGGAATTGTCTTTTTAAAGGCCTTTTTAAAACTAAAAACAAGCTCAAATTTTGGAAGAAAACATGTTATGCGCAGGTACAGGGTTTTGAAGAAGTCTCTGAGGTCTTTTGAACAGATTGAATGATTTCTTTATAATCTCTAGAACAACTCAAAGCTCCTCTACAATATTCAATAGGTACAGGGGGGAATTTACAGGTTTTTGGGCAATAAACCAGTGGAAAATACCATTTTCGGAGCGAATATAGTGAATATGCGCAGAGGAGGCTAACAGTAAATACATATAGTGAGTCGAGAAGGCTAACAGTGTATTTTTCGAAATTTATTTATAAATTAGGTTTAATTTACCCTATAATGAATGATGGTCACATTGGGCGAGAAGGTGGTTTTCGTGTTTTGAAGGGGAGAAACCACGAGTGGTTATCGTGTTCCATTTCGATGGTAAGTTGTTTTGGAGGAAACCAATGCGATCTAGTGAAAATTGACCACGTGGAGGAGGGAAAAAATCACAATACCACCCATTTTGCGTAGAAATGAGATGGGGAATATCGCACAAGTTTATTTGCAATATAGATCTTCCATAGTTGGATCATGGGGTTCGATTGCAAATGGCCCAGATCTATTGGGAAAGTAGCATCAGGATTTGGTAGTGGGGCCGGGGTATATTGGCGCAACGTGGATTAGTTTTAAACCTTAATGAATAAGCATTTAATAAAGCTTAAAACCTTAGGTTTATATAATAGATGGGGGGGAGGTAATGTAATATATGCGTTAATTAAAACATTTCATCAATGTTTAATTAATACTTAGGCGAGGGTCATATTATATAGTTTTTAAACATTTGTCAATAGTTTAATAACCATAGGGGGCAGGGATTATTTTTTTATTGATATGCTTGAACTAATGGGATTTTGGGTGGGCATTTAATTTAATCACATGGGGTATTTAAACATTGGTTTAAACATAAAATAGAGGGTTTGGGGGTTATTTAACATATAAGGGTTTAATACTATACGAGAGGGAAATATTTTAGGGAGTTAAATAAATAAGTTAGAGATTAATATGAAAAAGGGATAATGTATGAATAAAGTACATATTTAACTCTAAGTAAAGTGAAAATAAACATAACTTGTCTTTTTTGTATTTCTCCACACGTTAACTTAAGATAAATGCATTTTTAGGGTTTATGAATGATTTTTGAAAGGGAATGAAATTAGTTATTTAGGGTTTCACTTTTACTAAATGAAATGGGTTTTTACTTAGGAAAAAGGGATTATGATTATGAATGAAGGGTAAATGCTGATGAATATGGGTTTTGTGTAGGAATTCAATATTTTTAAACCAATCAGTCATCGAGCCTTGGGTCCGGTCCCAAAAAAAGTCAGAGAAATTCTTTGAGCCTCTTTAACTAATAGTTTAGAATACTGAATATTTGTAAGGGAGGGGAAATTAGTAATTTTTTCCCGATAATGCTTTATTACATGCTTGCACAACTAATTTCTACCTACCCATATTTATTTCTAACATTTTTTACTTCATTTTCATGGGTGCATTTAAGCTTCAACCCTAAATCCATTTTCTTTCAAAGCATAAAAAATATCTAAGCCTAACCTTATTTCATCTGAGGGCTCAGTTTAAACTGTTGAGCTCCTCATTTATTCTATAACTATCTACTAATTTGTCAAGTTTATATTGTTTGACATATCTTTATTCTCTATCAAAAGCATGAAAAGTTAATATTAAAATATTTAACTGATCATGGATTATGGCATTTATTGACAATCTGCACATAATCATTATTCTTGCAATAAAGTAAATAGTAGTGGCATTTTGACTTGCTCACTTTCAACTCTTATTTTTATCTCTTTTTCTTTTGGGGTCTATCTTTTCTAAGTCCATTGATCTTTCTTTTAGAAATTTTACCCTTTTTTTATTTTTTATTATTTTTTATTTTTTCAAAATATGGGAAAACAACTTGTAGAAAGCAATGTATGTACATATTTACAAGACTATCAAATTCAATTAAAAAATTATAAACCCTATTATTATAGGACCGTAATAGTGGCTCCACATGGGGATGGAATTTCCTGGTGAAATGTCAAGAACTTTAAGACTAGTAGCCTTTGAAATTTGACTATGGTGATCCTGTAAGTATATTTCTGATCTTTGCATTTATTCATATTTATGATATTATACCTCTCAAATCTTAGGGCCTTCTCTCCTGGCTTCAAATTTGTTAGGAAAACATCTATCCAATCTAAACATTTTCAATGTATATGTACAATGATCAAAATAAATGAAAACTAACTATTTGTCAACATTCTGCCATTTATTGGTCCATCTAGCATTGTTGATCCATCTATTTCTTTCACGTAGAAAGCATTATTACCTCTATATCCATAAATCACAAAAGTTCCTCTCCATAGAAAATAAAATTTTCCATGCTTACCTTTGTCTTCTCTTCTTGAATCCCATTTTAACACTTTTATCTCCAATGTAAAAATAATCATCTTTAGTCTTTTTATCAAAAATTTTCTTTATCTTGTCCTGGATAATTTGAAACTTGATATAAACTTCTTCCCTTGTTTTTTGCAAGAGAATAGTTTGATTTATCCTTCTTTGAGTGTCATTTGTTTCAACTTGTAACTATCGGATAATCTTCATCACTGGTACTCTTAGGGAGGATGGAAAAACAACATCCATTCCATAGACAAGTTGGTAAGGAGATGTACCAGTAGATTTTTTAGTTGTAAGTCTATATTGCCATAAGGCATTGACTAACTTCTTATTCCAAGTCTTTTTTTATCTTCCAGTAAATTTTTGATGATGTTTACAAGGCTATTATTTGAAGGTTCAGCTAGGCCATTACATTGAGGGTAATATGCAGTAGAATGAACTAGGGTAATATTTTATTTATGGAAAAAGTCAATCATTTTCTTAGATTTGAATGTTGTTGCATTATTGGTAATTATCTTTTGGGGACATCCAAATATTGAAAGAATGTTACTTTCTAGGAAGGGGATTATGACTGTATCTGTGGCTTGACTAGAGGGTATGGCTTCAATCCACTTGGTAAAATAATCAGTGGTTATCAGAATCCACTTATGTTGGGCTAATGATGGGGGGTGAATTTCTCAAATGAAGTCAAGACCCCATTGTTGAAATGGAATTTCTGTAGAGATAGGCTTTAAGGGCAGGGGTAACAGTTTTTTCTTACCCTCAAAGATTTGGCACTATGACAGGAGGTCACATACTTTTTGTCATAAGAAAACAAGGTAGGCTAGTAAAAACCAGCTCTCAGAATCTTGTCTACAGTATTTTTCCAGTATAGATGTCCCTCAAAGTCACCTGCATGAAATTCTTGTAATACTTTGTTATCCTCTTCTTTTAACAAACAATTTAATAAAATCCCACTTTGATCTTTCCAAAAAAGTACCTTGTCTAAAATACAAAATCTTACTGCCTTAAGCTTTAGTAATCTAGATTTTGTTCTTGATAAACCAGGAGGAGCTTGTAATTTTAGTAATACAAATCTAATATCTGCATACCATGGTGAATTTGAAAATGCTTCACTGATCTCTGGAGTTGCCATCTCCTCTTGATCATCTATTTGGGCAATAAAATTTATGTCTAGGGCATGACAATTTGATTCAGCCATAAGTCTGGCTAAACCTTGACCTTTTAAGAACTTTGTGGGTTTTATATCTATGTCATATTCTAAGATAGCGGAAATCAAATTTCCTCTTCTTCCATCAAGACCATCCGGAGTAAGAATGTCTTTTACAATAGCATTTGGGACATAGGAAATGATGTGAGAATAGAGAATGTAAACTCTGAAGTCTTTAATGACCTTTACCAAAGCTAAGGCTTGTTTCTCCATGATATTGTGCTTCAAATATGCATTTCTAAGTGTTTTGATAAAGAAATCTATGGGTTGTTCATAACCCTAGTCATTTTTCTGTAATAAAATTGCAACAATGGTGTGTTCTGAAGCAAATGAAAAAATGATGAAATCCCTTTTGAAATCAAGACTTATAAGGACTGGGGTTTTGGTTAAGGCTTCTTTGATGGATTCAAAATATTTTTTGGCCTCAACAGTCCATTTAAGAACTGAATCCTTTTTAAGCATGTTATTTAGTTCTCTAATTATCTCAGCTAAATTGGATATGAATCTTCTTAAAAAATTAAACTTACCTAGAAAGGCTTGTAACTCTTTTATGTTTCTGGGTGGATTGATATTAAGAATTGCTTCTATTCTTGTAGGATCTATTCTAATTCCTTATTTAGAATGATATTTCCTAGTAACTTGCCTTCTTCTAATCCAAACAAGGTTTTCATATGATTTAATCAGATGCCAAACTTTCTGCATTTTATAAAGACTTGTTTAAGATGATATAAGTCTTCGTAATCAGTCTTAGAAAATACAGTTATGTCATGTAAGTAAATTACCAAGGATTCATGAATTTCCTTTGCAAAGGCTATATCCATAGCTCTTTGAAATGTTTCCCTTGAATTCATTAAACCAAAGTGAATTTTTACATACATAAAAGTGCCCCAAGGAGTGGTAAGAACATGTTTGGCTTGACTCTCTGGTTGGAATAAAATCTAGTTGTATCCTGAAAGTCCATCTAAAAGAGAAATCCTAGAAGATCTAACTACCCTTTGTAAAATATGATCCATTTTTGGTAAAGGATAATTATCTTTTCAGGACTTTTTTTAGATTCCTAAAGTCAACACAGAATCTAATCTCTCATGTTTTCTTTCAGGTTGGAACTAGGTTAGAAACCCAATCATAATATCTAATTGGTGCAATTATCTATGCATCATATGTTCTTTTCACTTCTTTTTCTATTAAGGGCATCAAAACATGATTGATTCTCCTTAACTTTTGTCTAAAGGGCTTTTGATCTTCTTTTACTGGAATTTTATGTTGAATTATGTTGGTGTCATAGGATTTAAGGTCCTCATAACTCCAAGCAAAACCATCTTGGAATTCCTTAAAAAGAGTAATATATTTTTCCTTTTCCTGTTGAGGTAAGGCTTTTGAAAGTTTTATCATTTTGGGTTTCAGTTCTGTGCCTATGTTGCGTTCCTTAATGTCAGATCTAATTGGCTTCATTTTGGGTTTTCTAGAAACATCATTTGAGTCAAATAAATATTCTAATGGAGTTAAAACTTTTGGCAAGAAATTGTCTTTGAGATTTAATATGCCAGATTCTTTATCAATTATCTCATAAATTTCTACTCTCTCTAATTTATCTATATCTGATTGATTGAATTTAGTTGGTCTAGAAAAATTTAATTTATTTACATGTACATTATTCAAATCTCTTTCACTATCTAAATCTTGATCTATGGTACAATCAGTGTCTATTTTACAGTTCTAAAATTCAACTTCATTATTCATAAAATTATAAATTTGTTGATCTTGTGAAAAAATCTTCCAATATTTGAGGTTATCTGGGATTATTGGTTTGTGCTTTACTTCTATAGTATACATATGATTAGGCTGAAAAGGTAAATTACAAGTTCTAGCAAATGTTGCCAAAGAATGTGCTTGTAAATTTTTCCTTCTTCGTATTGCAGAGAAATTACATTCCAATAAATCATCAATCAAATCTAATATAGTCTCTCTATATTGGCTTAATATAGGATTTTAAACTAAATATTCACCTTTAATTTGTTTCAAAATCAACTCTAAATCTCCCATTATTTTTATTCTTTTACCTCCTAAATTTCTGATTATTTGGATCCCTAAAATGAGGGCTTCATACTCAGCCATATTGTTTTGTCCATTTGAAATTCAGTCTAAAATGATGACCTTCTGCATGAATTTTTCTCTATATTAGTTATCCATAATTTTGCTCCTGCTCCTAACTTGTTTACTGAGCCCTCAAAGTCTAAATGCCATAGAGATTCATGAAAGATGTTATCATTGTTTTGTGTTTTCTTTTCTTCCTTTAGTTCAGTCTTGATTTCATTATCAGTTTTAGCATTACATAGGATGAATGAATCTAGGTTACTAGGTGTAGCATAAATTGGGTAGTTTATTGATTTTTTTGCATTACTTACCATGTATTTCATTAAATTTTCCCTATATAACTTTTTAGGTTGACCAAAAACTGATATAGTAGCATAAGACATGTCCAATTTTAGAGATCCATTTAACTTTTCTCCCCATGAGCGTGATAATAACATTACATATTTGGGTGGGATATTAGCTACTATAATGTCCATAAGTATACTCTCCCCAAGATATTGAACTAGTGTTACACATAAATCTTTGATTAATCCTATGCATTTTAATTTTCTTGAGTCAAATGAGAATAAATCCTTGTAAGGCCTTGTAATGTCTAAGTTCAGGGTTTCCATTATAGCTTTGGGCATTAAATTATGTGAAGCCCCTGAATATAACATTGTGTTGTGTAAAATTTTATCATGAATGGTTAAACTGATGTAAAATGGAGGTATTGATCCATCTGGATGTTTTCCATTTACATCTGGGCCAAATATCAACTCTGGTTGATCATCATTCAAGTTTATGGAATATTTTCCATCATTTATATTCAGTGTTTTAGTGATGGTTGATTTATACAAATCATGTTTTACCAATTATGTTAAAGGAATTGGTATTTTGAACTTTGAAATCTCAGTTTGTATGTTGAAAGAAGGTTGAGATTTACTTATTTGAATTAACTCTTCTTTGGTAACTGTAGTTTTTGTTGGTTTATCTTGTTTTTCTACAGTTATGTTTTCATTTTCAGTTTGAGTTTCTTGTGTTTTACTATTTTTTGTTTTCTTTTCAGGAATGGTTTGTGAAGCCGTAGATATTTTTTAGTTTTAGAATTGTTAGAAGTTGTTTTTGCTGTAGCAGCTTTTGGATCTGTTGATTTTGGATCAACAGTGGATGTTTTAGGATCTAAGTTTGTTGTTTTAGCAGAATCAGATGTTTTTGCAGCAACAATTTTTTGTGAATCTTTTGTAGCTTGAGAAACTTCATCTGTTATGTCAACAATCTTAGGGCTTGGTGAAATTTTAGGATCAAAAACTTTTTGGGAAGAACTAGAGTTTTGCCTATTTTCCCTAGCGAGATTTGCAGAACTTTTGTTGTTGGGGCTTCTAATTTTTTCTTATTTTCAATTTGAGGAGTTTTCTTAGTAGAAGTTTCAGTATTTCTCTTACTCCTAAGGTTATATTGCTTGTGAACTTCATTTATGGCAAAATTATAACCTTGTTTATAATCAAAGGATTCCCCTAAATCTAATTGGAGTTGTTGGAGTTCAAATAACTCTTGATCTTCATGTGTGAGAAAGATAGTGTTATTATCATATATTCCCATTAAATTTATGGTATCCTCATCCTCAACATTTTTTTGGGAACTCTCGGCATAGTTCTCTTGAAATGGAGGTCTTGTTGTTTGGTCTGGGACTGATTCTTTTGATTTTCCTGAATTTATGTTTTTTCTAAAATTGGGATTTCTGATTTGTTGTTTATTATCCCATTGAGGTCTTCTTTCTATGTTACCTAATCTGTCCATCATTCTCTCTAAAGTCTTAGCTAACATATCTATTTTTTTTCCTGAACTAGAGGCTTCTTCTTTTATAGTTACTCTCCTTTCATTTCTCAATCTATTTTCTTTAGCTAAAATGTTTACTTCTACATCTACAACATTTGTTTTCATTCTTTCCAAGGTTTCTGCATTTCTTTATCTTGACTAATATGCCATGTCAGTGTCAAATACATCTGGGAATTTGAGCAAGACAGAGTTAGGAGTGGGCTTTATATTTGCAGGAATTGAATTGTAAACATTGTTATATCTAGTGCAGTAGTCTTGTACTGATTCATTGGGAGCTCTCTTCATTGCATCAAATTAAGACAATATTTGTAAAGGGTTTCTTTTCTTTTCCCATTTATTTAAAAATAATCTATGGGAAATATCTAAATAAGCTATACCACATGTAGTAATACCTTTAAACCATTTCTTTATTTCTCATGTTAATGTTTGTGTAAACAACCTCATTTGTACATATGATTCATCTATCTCATGGAGTTCAAAGTAATCTATCATTTTGCTTATGTGCTTATGTGCAGTATAATGTGTAGTGGCATCAAATTGTGGTATTTTACGTTGGTAATCTTGGGGCATGTCATGAATTTGTCCAGGAAGAACTAAGGGAGCATACCTAACAGGCGTAGCTTGAATTCTAGCTTCGCTAGGAGGTAAAGTAGAAGTACTTGGGGCTGTACTAGAAGAGGTAGCTGATGACACTCGATTATAGAAGGTTGAGCCAGAAAAAGTAGTGGAAGAACTAAAATATGAGGTGGAGGTACTAGGAAGTGAAACTGACCTATATGAAGAAATAATAGGAAATGAGAATGATGTGTTTGAAAAAGTAGAAGGTAAACTAGTGGATATAATGGATGTAGGGAATGAAGGAAATAATATTCTAGGCTGTAGAGGTAGTCTAGAGATAAATGGATCTATATACTGTATGGTAGTAGAAACTATAGATGATGTAGTGGCATAAAAATATGAACCTATGGATTCTAAAAGGTTTGTATCTAACTAAGAAGTAGAATTTTTAGGTGTATATGTTGATAAGGCAGCTAGTTCAACTGAATGCTAAAAGAGAGCTTCATCTATTTCCTTAAGTACAGTAGCATTAAATTCATTAAGTTTATCATAAATCTCAAAAATTTTAGATTCAGAATCTTCTAAAACAGTTTCATTTTTAATTTCAAGAGATGAAATAAAATCAAGATCTATAACAATGCTATTTAAATCACTTTCTGATTTGTTTTTGAATAAAGAATGTTCAAATTTAAATCAAAATCTATGTCTTGTATGCTTGTCAAATGTTTTGGAAGAGAATTTGATCTAAATAAGGAAAATTTATTGCCTAAATATACTATCTGTTTTTTCTTTTTTCCAATTATGTCTGGGTTGTCCATTATAACAACAGGTTTAGGATCCGAGTTAGACCTGGTATAATAAACTTTCCTAGAAGCTAGAATTACAATTTTTTTTAAAAATGATACTAACAACTTATAAAATAGTCTTAAAGGAAAAATGATAATGAAAAATATCCTTTTAAGACTTATTTTATGACTGAGGATTGGTTAGTTCCCCAGTATGGTCACCAGTATATTATCACTCTAGTAATTTTAAAGTTGTGAGATTTTGGTTTAAAGTCTAAGAACACTAGGCATAACGATAGACCAACTTTTAAACTATAATATCTAGCCTTATTAGGGTTTAGATAGGGCTCTCTCTATAAGATCTAACTTTTTTTGTTTTATAAAATATTAGGCTAGCTATGATTGTGCAATTTGGTTTTGGGTTTGTTTGATTTGGTGGGAAAAATAACCTAAAGAGATGGATAGTGGAAAATATGTTTTTCCATTGGGCCGAGGAGTCAAAAATCAAGCAGACAGAGCTGAGATCAAATTCAAGAAGTCAAATGTTTTTAGGGAAAGATAGATAACCCATGAAGATCTTGGAAGGCTCTTTGGTGAGGTGATATGATCAGGATAAAGAGAAATGAAGGGTTCTTTGATCCGGAAAAGGGAAGTAGTAGAAAGAGATCAAACGAAAGAGGGAGCAATTAAGGGTTCCCTACTCTGGAAATCAACATAAAACATGGAAATGATAAACAGTAAAAACATGGTGCTTTTAACAAATCCTGAATTAATACTCCTATTTATTCATTCAAATTTGGAAAAACATTTATGGATGCATGTAACAAATAAAGATAGACAATGACAAGAAGGAAATACTTCACTTCAATAGCTCATTGCATGAATCTTGAAATATGATGCTACTTGATCCAATCTAGTCTACTACTCAAGATTTGAAACACAAAATCCTTCAAGTTCAATAAAAAATGACTATAGAAATCTTCATCAATTTATTCCACAATAATACTTCAAAGGGGGAAGTATTTATATATAATGTTTAGAAAATATCCTAGAATTCTTCTAGGAATTATCTAAGACAAATAAAAATATCTTTACAATAATAATAGAGACAATTGCTCAACAAATCAACAAACTGTCCTACCAATTCAAATAAAATAGTAACTGATTATGGATAAGATGTAGCTGGCTGCCTTGGTCTCTTCCTTGCTGGCTTTAGATATTTCAAGTTTGTTTTGAAATATGATATGCTTTATCTGATACTCTTTCACTGATTCTCTTTAATCTTTGATACTCTTTTTCAATTCGGATACTCTTTAACCATTGTAAAAAATGTTTACTGTTGTAAAAAATCTGTTTTGACTGTAATTTCAGCAAACTGTTTTTATCTTTTATTTTTCTGCCTTTCTATCTTTCATAGTAAATTTGTCAATGACTGCCAATATTCTTCACTTGGAATTTGTGTTTTCTTCAGATTTCTGAAGTTCTCATCTGCTTCTGTATATCTCGAAAAACTTGGCTTAATGAAGAACAAGTGTCTTATCTCATGCTGCAAGTAAAATAAATCCTCAAAACTTCTAAGTAAGACTTTTCCCGTTGGAGTGCCTTGGCCACCACCTTATTTCTAAACTTGTTCCTTTATATATTCTCTGATCTTTTTATTATAATCCTCCCGAGGCATTAATTTTTCATTGATGACCAAAATATTAGGCAAATTTCTTTGCCTCAAACTCTCAAATTTGACCATAAACCTGGTTATGGAGATGTTCATATTCTCACATTTTTCCTCAAGCTGCTTCATCAGGTTCTTCTTAGTGATGACTTTCTTTATCTCAAGGATATTTTTAGCCCTGTCAGTAATTTAAATCTCTTATAACTATTGCCTCTTCCTACTATTGAGAAACTTTATCAGTTCTAAATCATTTTTTGGTTTGCTGTCAATTTCCTCCTTAGTCTTCTAAATCTCCTCTAAGGCTGCTTTGAGCATATCTCTCTGTTCAAAAATAACTTGAATGGAAGGCCACACATCATTTATGGCTTCTATGATCTGGTTGCATAAATGATTTTTCACATATGAAATCTGTTCTTTTAAAGTTAATTCCTTCTGTAATTTCTTCAATTCTTCATTCAGTCTGATGGCTTTCTTCTCATGTGTTTTGGCATTTATTTGAGCCAACTTGTTTGAATTTTCTAGATTGTCTATCATCTTCTTCAATCTTTTGATTTCACTTGTCTGAAGTGACATTTATTCCATAGCTCTCACTAGTTTTGTGGCCTCATCTGTAGGGTGAATTGTTTTAGTGGATGATTCTGTAGCTGATGTTGTGGATGATGTTACCGGAACTGCAGTAGCAAGTGGCACTTTGGGTGCCAACTCTTCAACTAGAGTCGATGGCACAACTGTAGTAACCATAGGGATGACTGTAGGTGCTTCCTGTATTTTTGGTGTTTCTTTTTCCTGGACAAGCTTGTCCATCTGAATCTCCATTTATTTTATCTGTGTTGTAAGCTGAAATATTATGTTCATCATATCATCTTTCTCATTTTTTCCTTCTATTATTTCCTTGGTTTGAGGATTTTCACTTGGAGGAAGTTTAAGTTGTTTCCTCAAAGATGCAATGTCCTCATTCTTTTTCTTTATTAATTGTTCTGCTACCTTGACATTTGCTAGGTCAAAACCAATCTATAAGACCAATTCTTCCAAATATATTGAGATTAGACATCATTTTTTATTTCTTCATTCTTTAACTTGATCTATTGGTACTTCTCCCTGATATCTAAATTTTTCTCCTCAGTTGTTTATGACGATGAAACTTCCATGTTATGTTGCTTCTCCATCAATTGTGTATTTCCATTGTTAACCTGTTCTTCATTCTTATTCTCTGTATTCTGTTCATTTATGATAATAGTGGCAACATCTGTGTTGGTGTCTAGGAGATCTATTTCTTCAACATTAATGGTTACCTTCTCTTTACCTATTGAATTTAACTTAGGCCTTTTGTTGTAGCTTAACTTGAATTTAGTTTCAGTGGTAGTTTCAGCAACATAGGTACCTTCTTCTCTTACTCTCTTAGTGGCTTTCTCTATTTGATCAACAGTCTCTAAAGTGTGACTAGTATCACTTTTCTTCACTACATCTACTAAAGTATTCTCTATCCACTCAGTCTGATTGGTATATTTTTCTACCTCTGGTTTGGTCTCATGAATGAAGGGTGTTAAGTTACATTTAACCCTCATTTTACTTAGAATCCCTTGTGGATCATAATTCCAAGGAAAGCTTTTTTTAAATATGCACTCCAATAGCTATTTAGTTGCTTCTGCCTCTGCATGCCTATGATTGCAAATGAATGGCCCTAATTGATTCTTTTATTTGAACTATGTTTTCTTCTTTGCTGCTAAGAAATTGATAGAATAAGAGTTTAATATTTGCCTAATATATTCCAAGGCAAAAAATCTCATTGATACATGTTTGGGTAGCTTATAAGGCAAAAAATTGGATCCAAACACTCTAATCTTAGTATGTTTTTAATATAAGTACCAATCACCAGTCTTGGTTTTCTCTGACAACTGTAAAATATTCTTCATCTCATCACTTATCCTTGGCTGCTATGTATTTTCTAATATTTTGATCAATGGATGGATGAATGAATCTGAAAACTATGCATATGTGAACTCTGTGGACACTTTCTTGATCAAAGAGGTCCAAATAATAACTGAAAGAGGATTCCCTTCTACATCAAGATTTTGAAGGGTTGCTAGAAAATTATCATCTTGAAAATACAAGAACACGTGGAAAAGGAAATAGGTGTATCTGAACACTCCTTCAATTGGCAATTTAACCAAATGGTCTTGAATATTATCACCAATATATCTAGCATAATAAAAAATAATAGATGGAATTTTTCCTGGGGTAAATGTAGATAAGAAACCTAAAATGGATTCATCTGTATATTCATCGGTGAAATACCCTAGAATGAATGAAAGCATGGAAATTACATGCCTTGAACCCTCTGGAAATTTTGAAGTGGAATATCAAGGATTAATTTGAGGAATTTCCACATGTAAAGGCATAAATGTTTGGAATATCATGAATATTTTGGGAAAATCTAGGCCAATATACAGCTTGGTAAGGGCCTCTATGGACAAAGGGACTGCTTGAGGATTAGGTTGGAGTTTTAGCATTTGATTGATTGATTCAGCAGTAATGGTGAAAAACACTTCTTTTTTGGAATTTACTATGGCTCTCTGCTCAGGCACATAATACTGTTGACATGGATGAGTTACTGGAACAACATATTTGGGCAAGTGTGATTTCGAAATATGGACTTCTTCTTCATTATCTAAGGATTTTTCATAGCTCCAGTTATGAATGTCTAGTAGATTAAATTAAACAATTGGATCTACTATTTTGTAGTCAACATCAGCTAATGGAATGTGCTCAATGTCTATGACAGGAGGTTGTAAGGGATTTACAATAACAGAAGTCTTACAAGTCATGGCTGGAGTTG
This sequence comes from Pinus albicaulis, assembly GCA_034641835.2. NCBI lineage: Eukaryota > Viridiplantae > Streptophyta > Pinopsida > Pinales > Pinaceae > Pinus > Pinus albicaulis. Next base: position 868,363,249 of record CM076576.1, on the reverse strand, counting down.
ATTTTGGCACGTTGGAACCTTCAAGATTGCTAGAACTTTTCTTTTTAGGCATTTTGGCTACTTCTCCAAGATTAGACAGTTTGCAGTAGTATTTTTACTTTAGAAGAGGTTTCTTGGATAAAATATGGTATTTCTCTAGGCTTTTCCTTCCAATTTTGGATTGTTCAATAGCCTTTTACATACTTTTATTGGTTTAAAATAAGAAACAAGGGTTTCCCGAGTTTTCCAATGAATAATTGGGCTCGAAGTCCTTTAAGGTTAGGTAAAAGAGTTTAGGATACCTTAAGAGGATTTCTGGGCTTCATTTGGGGTTTTAAAACAGGGCGCAACATAAATAGGGATTTTTCAGAAATTTTGATAGGGTTTGGCCTATTTTTTGGACTTTTTGATAGGGTTCTATGAATCAATTTTGAATTCTGACTGGAATTTCCTTTTTAAAGGTCTTTTTAAAACTGAAAACATGCTCAAATTTTGGAAGGAAACTTGTTATGCGCAGGAAAATGGTTTTGAAGAAGTCTCCGAGATATTTTGAATGGATTGAATAGCTTCTTTCTAATCCCTAGAACAACTCAAAGCTCCTCTGCAATATTCAATAGGTACAGGGGGGGATTTAAACGTTTTTGGGAAATAAACTAGTGGAAAATATCGTTTTCGGAACGAATATAGTGAATATGCGTAGAGGAGGCTAATAGTGAATACATACAGTGAGTCGAGAAGGCTAACAGTGTATTTTTTCAGAATTTATTTCTAAATTAGGGTTAATTTACCCTGTAATGAATGACAGTCACATCGGGTGGGAAGGTGGTTTTCGTGTTTTGAAGGGGAGAAACCATGAGTGGTTATCATGTGCCATTTTTGTGGTAAGTTGTTTTGGAGGAAACCAACGCGATCCAGTGAAAATTGACCACATGGAGGAGGGAGAAAATCACAATACCACCCATTTCGCATAGAAATGAGATGGAGAATATCGTGCAAGTTTATTTGCGATATAGATCTTCCACTGTCGGATCGTGGGTCAATTGCGAACGGCCCAGATCTATTGGGAAAGTAGTATCGGGATTTGGTAGTGGGGCCTGTGTATATTGACGCAACGGGGATTAGTTTTAAAACTTAATGAATAAGAGTTTAATAAATTTTAAAACCTTAGGTTTATATAATAGATGGGGGGGAGGTAATGTAATATATGCGTTAATTAAAACATTTCATCAATGTTTAATTAATACATAGGGGAGGGTCATATTATATAGTTTTTAAACATTTGTCAATAGTTTAATAACCATAAGGGGGTAGGGATTATTTGTTTTATTGATATGTTTGAACCAATGGGATTTTGGGTGGGGATTTAATTTAATCACATGGGGTATTTAAATATTGGTTTAAATGTAAAATAGAGGGTTTGTGGGTTATTTAACATATAAGGGTTTAATACTATATGGGAGGGAAATACTTTAGGGAGTTAAATAAATAAGTTAGAGATTAGTATGAAAAAGGGATAATGTATAAATAAAGTACATATTTAACTCTAAGTAAAGTGAAAATAAACATAGCTTGTCTTTATTTTATTTCTCCACACTTTAACTTAAGATAGATGCATTTTTAGGGTTTATGAATGATTTTTGAAAGGGAATGAAATTAGTTATTTAGGGTTTCACTTTTACTAAGTGAAATGGGTTTTTACTTAGGAAAAAGGATTACGATTATGAATGAAGGGTAAATGCTGATGAATATGGGTTTTTTGTAGGAATTCAATATTTTTTAACCAATCAGTCATCGAGCCTTGTGTCTAGTCCCAACAGAAATCAAAGAAATGCTCTGAGCTTCTTTAAATGATAGTTTAGAATACTGAATATTTGTAGAAGAGGGAAAATTATTAATTTTTTCCCGATGATGCTTTATTACATGCTTGCACAACTGCTTTCTACCTACCCATATTTATTTCTAACATTTTTTACTTCATTTTCATGGGTGCATTTAAGCTTGCAACCCTAAATCCATTTTATTTCAAAGCATAAAAACTAAGTCTAACCTTATTTCATGCAAGGGCTCATACTAAACTATTGAGCTCCTCATTTATTTTCTAACTATCTAGTGATTTGTCAAGTTTATACTGTTTGACATATCTTTATTCTCTATCTAAAACATGAAATTCAAAGCATGAAAAATTAAGATTAAATTGTTTAACTAATCATGTATATGGCATTTATTGACAATCTGCACATAATAATTATTCTTGCAATAAAGTAAATAGTAGTGGCATTTTGACTTGCTCACTTTCAGGTCTTATTTTTATCTCCTTTTATTTTTGGGTCTATCTTTTCTAAGTCCTTTTATCTTTCTTTTAGGACTTTTACCCATTTTTTTTTATTTTTTTATTTTTCATTTTTTCAAAATATGGGAAAAAACTTGCAGAAAGCAAGGTATGTGCATATTTACAAGACTATCATAGTCAATTCAAAAGCTATGAACCCTATTATTATAGGACCCTAACAGATGTAACTAAGTTCCTCCTTCCTATGGCTCGTAAAATGTACTAGGATGGATTTTTCCGAAGGAAAAACTTACATGAAAAGCATATGCTATCCCCTTTAAGCTTGTTTTCCAAAAATAATTGGGGTACTCGCAAACAATGGTGGGGGGAAATAGAACCAGTTCTCAGTCTTGTCGATAGTATGTTTCTCTTGAACATGACACTCATCTACATTCGTGTCGGGTTGGGGACATCCCATTTCATCATTTTTTTCCTCCATGGGTTTGGGTAATTTTTTTTGACCTCTCATATATTCTTTTCCATGTCATCATGACGTCAGATCCCTTGATGTCAAATACGGCCATTTCTAGAGTCGTGTCAGTGATATGTTCAAGAAAAGTTTTTTGTTTCAGTTTTCAACCTCTGATCCCTTGTTTGCTCTTGATTCACTATCATCTTATTCCTTTGTCTCGTGTCGATGATGTGGGATACATTATGGCCCTCCTTCAACTAGGTTACTTCATGTTGACTTCAATTCATTATATAGGAAGTTGATCTAGAGACTCCCTTCTGGTACCTTGAAGCTTGCATGCCTCAATGGCAAGTTCTTTGTGTTCGACGATAGGTCCTCATCACTGGCCTTCGATCGAGTGATTCCGTGGGTGTTTAACGCCAAATCACTGTTCACATTCCGTGGACTATACTAGTTGTACCTTGAGAGCCATTATTGTTATTAGTGATTTCTCTCATGCCTGTTAACAACTTTCATCATTGGCTGGTAATCAGGTGACTTTCTTCCATGTTCAACTTCAGCTCACATATTCACATGCTTGAATTTGTACTTGTTTAGGTCGAGATGAAGGGAAATACCCTAGATTTTTTCTAATGAAATCTAGGCTATGAGATCATTTTGGTTTATCATGACTATATGCATGACTCTTTTGATTGGATGGTTGCGACCATACTTGAGTCTATTTATTGATCCTTCTTGCTTGACGGTTGTGTCCATGCCCCAGATCATGTGTTTATATGTACTCTATTATGGATGGTTGTGCCCATGCCACATGTTCATGTATCATAGATATCCATTTTACTTGTACTTGCAGGTCTTTCGGCGGTGGTGTTTGGTTTCAACACGTTCTCGTAAAGAATTTCACTCCCCCCTCTCTCTCGAACCTCATACTTTAGGGGGCATATGTTACATAGTATTTTTTCACCATCCCTGCAAAATAAATCCCGCACATTGGAGGACCATTCCCGTGAATTTTATGTATCTTCATGCCTTGAAAAAAGTGTCATTGCATCCCTTAGCATGAGAAGAAGATTTTATATTTTGACTATTCCTGGAGCAGACTCTCAAAGACATATGATTTTGGGTCAGTGCTGGTAGGCAGTTATGGCCTCGTGCCCATACAAAAATTTACACTGGACCTCACGGCTATTGGTGCTATTTCTCATTGGGCTACCCGCGTCGACCTATTTTTTGAAAGTTTTTTAAAATAGAAGAATAGTTTCCATTCACAACCACTTCATAAGTGGAGTTAGAATGGGTTGTTTGATTGAATAACGTTGAGGACCTTCCTTTGGATTATTTTTTTCTACTTTTGAGCAACTCCCTAAAGGATGAGGTCTCCCTTCCACCTTATGAGGTATCCCAAACCACCTACTCCTCTCCTATAAATACATCTCTCTCACATAGATGCAGTTAGCTGAAACGGTTGAATAGCTGACAATCCTTACTATAGCTAGATAGCTAGTGTGAGATAGAGTAGAGACAGAGACCCAATGTAGAGAGAGAGCCTAGGCTTATTGCCTCACCATGTCTAATTCCTCGACGAATGCTTGAGATGAATTAAATTGGACCCGCTGAAGGAGGTTGCGATGTCAAGGCTTATTTGTTTGTAAACTCTTTCTCTCTCCTTATTAATACATGACTGATGTTTTGGTTCCTGTTTTGCATTTGATACGTTTAATCTTGTGCAAGACGTTTAGTTCTCCTTGACCAATTAAATAGTTATGAATGCAAGTATGTTTTCCTATGTTGTTATCATTCTCTAATCCTTGTGCAAGCATCTGAGTATTATTGCTAAAGGACTGTAAGGTGTCAGGACGAATATTAGGAGACTATTGCCACAACTATGACATTTTTGTTGGAACAAAGGTAGGACATCTATCCTGACTTAGGTTCATTCATAAACTAGGAATCTAGAGATTAGCATGTCCTCTTGTTGCTAGACCCACCCTAGGGCTAGAGGGATTGCCTTTATCCACAGAGGGAATTTACTTGCACAACAACAGGATTTTAATGTGTTTACTTAGATGTTAATGTTAAACTTTTTCATATTAATAAATTAATGTAAGTAGGAGAAGTAAATCAGAAATTTAACAGTAGGATTTCTGTTTGAGATATTCATAAATTTCACATGGTATCAGAGAAATTACATATCTAGCCTGGATCTCCAGCAAGAAGGCTGAAGAATCTGTGCTACAGAAAACCACAGATAAAGTAGAAACAACAGTAGATAAACCAGACTAGAGAAGGCAACACAAGAACAGAAGCAAGCAGAGCCGAGTAGAGGCAAGGATGACATAGTCTCCATGCAGACTCACACGAACCCACGTTCTTACTGTGCAGAGGCAACACAGAAGCTGCTGCGAGAGTTTATTTTCACGCAGAGGCCTACTAGGGTGACACAATTTAGAAGTTGATTACTATTCAAAGTGTCGAAAGCTGAGCTGCAGACCTTCGGCAGTTGCTGGTGGGGTTAGAATTCTGATGGTGCAGAACTTAGCCTAATATAACTTGACGAAGAGAGGGAGGAGAAAAAATTATCAGAATACTTCCAGCCAAATATGTATGAATACCAACCAAAAAATCGAAGAGAGCTAACATGTTTTGTTTGGAAGACTTCCAAGAGAAGGTGTCAGTTGTCATACGGAGCAGAGGATTGCTATTTTGCCAAGGACCCTAGATCCAAGTCTCTAAGAAATAGAGGAGGATTCGTTATGACACATTTTCTTATCATATGACACCTCATGGACTACATGATCCGGATAGGTTGGACGGCCTATCCAACTTTTCAATCCGGAAGGCCAAAATCCTAGTAGTCATGGATGCATACGGCTTGAGGAAACATGCAGAGAAAGTCTTGGCCATGCCGATTGATGCTCTTCTCCTAAAGAAGCATTAATAATCCGCGACACACATCAAGAACTTCATTATAGATGGGGTGAAATATCATTTGGTCCCACACATAGCTGAGAAGGAAACAACTCATGAGATGTGGGTAGCTCTAACCACGCTATATGAAGGAAGATCCATCCAAAGAAAGATTCTTCTGGAGAACCATTTGAGTTTATTCATGATGGCCAAGGGAGAGGATCAGCTAACTGGAATGGGATTCAAGGTAGATGTCGATGTCATGGTAAGGACTACTCTCAATGCAGTCATAGAGGACTCAGAAACTTTTGTCCAAACTCTCTTGGGTAGAGCAGACCTTCCCAACCAGGACAACATGTGGGCTATCCTCCGACAAGAGGAAATCCGTAGGATGAGAAAGAAAAAATACAACAGTCGTTCAAGTAGAGGGAATAAGGAAAAAGAGGAAGATGCAACCTTGGCATCTAAAAGGAAGCAAGGGAGGTAGAAGTGTGATCTGTCAAAGATCAAGTGTTTCATGTGTGGCGAACTAGGACATTTCGCCATCAATTGTCCTAAGAAGAAAAAGGAAAAGGAAGATTCTAACTCCAAGGCTATTGTGGCAAACTATGGTTGTGAAGATGACATAGCCATGAAATCTCATGAACCACGAAAGTGGGGTGACATGGATTAGTAGAGTAGCTATAGAGATTTGGCAGGATCCTCTAGTAGCCCAAATCTTGGATTACATAAATGGGAGCCTTAAGATGGTAGGAGGGCAAGTGTAGCAATGGGTGCAGAGAAGCACAGACTAAACAACAGAGTGAAAATACAAAAACAACATAGCAATAGTAACTTAGAGGGGCTTATGTGACTTCAGCAGCGCAAAGCAAGCTTGCTTACACAGTGCAGAGCTGCAACAACACATGGGCTTCAGGAGGACAACACAACGCAACAATAATGTATGGGACTTTAGCGCAAAGGCAGCGCAGAGGAGTTCTTATTACGAAGAATAGAGCTGTGGTAGCACAACAATCACTAGATGACAGCATAAAGCAATAGCCTATGGAGCTTCAGTGATGAGATATACCCCAACTAACTTCTGTGTCAAATATTGGGCGGGAGAACTTCAGTTGCTTACTCTTAGCAACTAAGTTGCAGTGCAACATTTGCTAGCACGATGCAGCAGATTGAGAGGGAGTTGAAGTATAAAGGTGGCAATGGTGGTGCCAACGTCATGGGAAATATTATGGGAGAGCAACAACAACACAGTGATGAAGTGCAGTAGGCCAAGCATAAATGCTGAGACCCACACCAGATATCAGTGTAGTATTTAGGGTGAAGTATTATTGCTAGAACACGTTTCTTGCTAAGAGGGAGTGTTGAGATTTTGAGGTGTTGGGTTAGCATCAGATGTGCTCTAGATCACAACCTTTGTGGAGGTACTAAAGTGCATGAGATCTCCAAGACCTAGAAAGCGATTTAAGAAATTCCATCTTCTTTAAGAGATATTTAATTAATTAATATTTTTTATTAAGGATTAAATTTAATTAAATTAAACATGTGGTGAAAATTACTTAAATCACACATATTAATATTTCTTTTAATCTTAGCCATAGATAAGAGATTAGATCACAGATGTTTGTTTCCCAACGAGAAAATTATAAAGGAAAGGCTTGGGGTTAGTTAGATAACACACATAGTGGCAGAGCACTGAAACAAAACTAGAATTCTAGGGTGTGGTTTGCTAATAATTTCAGGAGTGTTTCAGCTATAGCGAGGGGTAGTGTTGGCAAAAGGGGTGGTTTGATCCTAGGCTAAGAGTGCAAAAAGGGTAGAGAAGCAGTAGATTGAGTAGCGCAGAGGGGGCAGTAGCTACGCAGAGCACTCATATCCCAATCAAGGTAGTGTAGTGGCAAAAGGAGGAAAAGAGGGTTGACGCAGTGCCATAGAAGGCTAACGCAACCCCAAGAGGACTGACGTTGGCCAGCTATGGCATCACAGGGGAAGATTAACCTAGTATGGGGTGATGCAAGCCCTTCTTGAGAAGCGAAGGGGCTGACACAGACTAGCAGATCTCACGCAGAGGTTTTCAAAGCAACACTGGGGTTTCTAAAGACTGAAAAGGGTTGAGTTCTGTAAATCCCATTTGAGGGTGTGAATCAGTAAGTTTTTCATTATCTAGAACAGAGGTATAATTGCAGATTATTTTCTATGTCGAGTTGAGTAGTTTTGTGCCCAAATTTGTTGTACTTAGATTCTACTTAATAATAAAACCCTCCAACAGCCAGAAGATCGATTTTCCTACATTGGCTTTTTTCGGGGATAGTTTTTCAGAAGATCCTTGTGTGTACTTTGTCATTGTGAATGTTATTCAGTTTAGATCTTTATGTGTAGGTTGTTAATGTGTTTACTTAGATGTTAATGCTAAATATTTTCAGATTAATAACTTAATGTAAGTAGGAGAAGTAAATAAAAAATTTAACAGTAGGGTTTTTGTTTGAGATATTTAGAAATTTTCACACCATCCCTCTCTCTCTCTCTCTCTCCCCCTCTACCTCTCCCTCTCCCCCTCCCTCTCCCTCTCTCTCTTTCTCTCTCCTCACTACTAATCTCTCTAACTTTCTTCCTCTTACTTCCTCTCCTACTATCCCTACTTACCTTGCTTAATATTTCCTTCAAAATATCCATCCCAAGCTATATCTCCCCCTCGCTCCCTCTTTCTCTCCCCCTTGCTCACTCTTTTTCTCCTTAAACTACTCCTCTTTCACCCTCCCCTCTCCCCCTATAGATTGCTCTCTTTCTCCATCTTCTCCTCTGTCTTTGACTGTTATTTCTCTCTCTACCAATCTCTCTTTTAACCTCTCTCTGCCACTCACTCTACCTCTTTCTATGTCTCTCACCCTATCACTCACTTCCTTCTCTCCCTCTCTCTCTCTCTCACATGTACACCCACTTACTCACTCTCGTCTTCTCTCCCTCTTCCTATATCTTCCCCACTTTCATGTCCTCACTATATACCCACCTTTACCTCTACACATTTCTCTTCTTTCATCTTCCTCTATACATCCTTGCTCTTAGCGTATCATTCCCCCTCTTTCTTCATCCCGCTCCCCATCCTTTTACAAATTATAAATATATTTTAAAGACAAATATGATTAAAAAATATTATATTATAGTATAAAATTCATTTGAAAAAATACATTAAAATATTCAAAGCTAATAGGTACAATATATGAGAAACTAAAAACATATTTATATGAAACAAAAATTACAAATTACAATTTTATTTTAAAATTTAAATTTATATTTATATTTTCAATAAAAATATACTATTTTTCATCATCATAATCTTCACCTCTCTGTCTCTCTCTCTCTCTCCTCACTCCAAATCTCTCTACCTTTATCCTTCTCACTTCATGTCTTTATCCCTCCTACATTCTCCCTTTAACTCCCTTTCCCACTATACATCCCTCTTATTCTATTCACATCTCCCTATCTCTCTCTCCCCCTCCCTCTCTACACTTCTCTCTCTCTCTCTCTCTCTCTCTCTCTCTCTCTCTCTATCTACCCCTCCTCTCTCTGTCAACCCTCTTTCTCTCTCTCTCTCTCCTACACTCTCCCTTCATCTCACTTTTCTACTATCCTCCCCTCTTTTTCTGCTCACATCTCTCTCTCTCCACATATATATGTCTCTCACCCTCCTACACTCTCCTTTTGTATCCCTTTCCCATTATCCTCCCTTGGTTTTTTTGTTCACAACTTTGTATTTCCCTTTCCCTCCCTTTCTCCCCCCCCCCTCTCTCTTTCCCACTATCCGTCTCTCCCTATCCCCCCCCCCCCCTCTCTCTCTCTCCTTCCCCTTCCTTATATATGTCTCTCTCCCCCCATCCCTCTCTATCTCTCTCTCGGTCCACCTCTCTTTCTCTCTCTCTCTCTCTCTCGGTCCACCTGCACCACCCCTCCCCTCTCTCTCTCTCTCTCTCCCTCTATCTCTCTCTTTGTTTCTCTCTATCTCTCTCTCCCCCTCCCTCCACTACTCCCTCCCTCTCACCATCCTACACTATCCCTTTGTCTCAATTTCTCTCTATCCTCCCATGGTTTTCTATTCACATCTTTGTATTTCTCTCCCTTCCCCCCCCTCTCTCGCTCTCCCTCTTTCTCTCTCTCTCTCTACCCCTCTCTCTTTCTCTCCACCTCCCCATGCCCAACCCCCCCTCCCTCTATCTCTTTATGTACTCTCTCTATCTTTGCCTTTATCTTTCTCCCTCTTGTAGGTTTTAACCCTCTACAAAAATTATCTACAAACAAATCTTAAGAACATAAAATAAACAATAGCGAGAGCATAAAACACAAAATAGATAAATAAAGAGCTTTTTCCCTGGATCCCAAATCGGGATGACCAACTTGATTTTTCGTTATATTCCTTTTAGTGTTACAACACATATATATACATGCCGAAGCATACATAAACCCTAATCCATTAACCCTGGCTTAAAACATAACCGTAGTTCCCTTGACCAGATCTACAAAATACCAAGGGCCGAAAACCATCATGCCCCAAAACCATGTGCAAACCCATGCACAAAACCATGGGTGAGTCCACCCACCAGAAAATAAGAACCAAAAAAATTTTCTGGGGCACTGCCTCGAACCCCTACAAGGGGGCTACTGCCCCTCCCCCCCATACGTTGCACCTAGCGCAACGTACAGAGGGGGCTATCACCCCCCTTATTACCCCCTCGCACGTGACTAGTCGTGGAAAGAATATAACACAAACCCAACATTCTCCCACTTGTTGTTTTCTTTCTGCAGGGGGCCATAAGAGAGCTAAGTCATTAACCTAGATTTGCAACACCCATTGTTTCTCTACACCAAGAGAACTTCTGAGTGCCACATAATTTTTTAACACATCTAAAACATTCTTCAAAGTGTCCACCTTTACCAGTAACACCCTTTTAGCCTCAACCATATATCTCACAAAGTGATATTGAACATCAATGTGCTTTGTCTTTGAATGATAAGTAGGGTTTTTACCCAAGAAAATTACACTTTGGCTATCACATTCTATCCTTATAGCTTGCTGCACAAACCCCATACTTGAACACAATCTCTGCAACCAAACTGCTTCCTTGTTTGCATGATTGGCTGCCATGTATTCTGCCTCTATAGTTGAAAGAGCCACTACAGACTGTATTTTACTCATCCAACTGACTGTACCTCAAAATAGGCTGAACACATACCCACTTGTAGATCTTCTTTGGTCCAGATCTCCAGCCCAGTCAGCATCAACAAAACCACGAATGTCTAACACTCTTTCCAATCCCGGTCTTCCCTGGTATCACAAGCCATAATGACTAGTGCCACGAAATATCTGAAAACCTGCTTCACTACTATCCAATGCTCCTTCCCTCAGTTTGACATAAACCTGCTCAATACTCCCACTGCATGTGCAATGTCTGGTCTAGTATAGACCATTGCATACATTAGGCTACCCACTGCACTTTCATATGGAACACGGGACATATCCTCCTCTTCTTCTTGTGTCTTGGGACACTGTTCAACAGATAGCTTTGTTCCTAAAGGAATATGAAAATTCTTCGGTTTACTATCCTTCATTTGAACCTCTGCAATATAGTCTTGACCTACTTCCTTTAGTTTAACCAAAGCTTCCTCTTTGCTCGATCTCTCTTAATTTCCATGCCCAAAATATAGTTTGCAGCACCAAGATCCTTCATGTCGAATTTGGAGAACAATTGGGTCTTCAAATCTTGGATAATGTATTTGTCATTTCCAATCAACAACATATCATCCACATACAAGACCAAATAAATAACATGGTCACTAATTAATTTAAAATAAACACAGTGATCCTCCTTGCTTCTAGTGAAGCAAAGTCCTCGTATATAGGTATCAAATTTCTGATACCACATCCTTGGTGACTGTTTTAACCCATACAGAGACTTCTTTAACCTGCATACCAGTTCTTTCTTCCCCTTCACCATAAAGCCTTCAGGTTGTTTCATGTAGATCTCCTCTTCCCGATCCCTGTGAAGAAATGTTGTCTTCACATCCATCTGTTCTACCTCAAAATCAAATGTAGCAGCAACAGATAAAAGTAATCTAATAAAAGTAACTTTGGAAACAGGAGAAAAAATATCACCAAAATCAATTCTCAGCACATGGGAATAACCTTTTTCTACCAACCGAGCTTTGTATTTCTCCGCCTTGCCTTCTACATTCATCCTCTTCTTAAATACCCATTTTCTCCCGATGGGATTCCTTCCAGCCAGCAATTCCACCAGATCCCATGACTCATTTTTATGCAAGGATGCCATTTCATCAACCATGGCCTCCTTCCAGAGTTTTCCATCCTCTGAATCTACTGCCTCCCTGACGGTTCTAGGATCATCATCAGTTATAGTTAAAGAAAAATTTGAATAGAAAGCAGATGGACTATACCTTTCTGGCTGTCTTCTTTCCTGAACTGATCTTCTCACCATTGGAGTTTGTGGCTCTTCCTCTTCTGAGTCTTCTTCTATTGTAGAGTCTGATTCATCCTCATTTAGCTCAAACTCTATCTTCTCAGGTTCTTTTGGTAGGACTTCATGTTTAACAACATATTTCACCTCTCTAAACACTACATCTCGGTTGTACACAACCTTCCTTGTTTCCGGGTTCCAAAACTTGTAACCCTTTAAACCATCCTTATACCCAATAAAGATGCACCATTCAGATTTATTATCCAACTTGCTCCATTTCTCCTTTGGAGCATGTACATATGCATCACATCCAAATACCCTCTGTGAAAGAGAGGGTTTATTACCAGTCCATACCTCATGTGGAGTCTTATCCTCTAACGCTGATGAAGGTGATCTGTTAACCAAGTAACATGCAATCTCCACTTCCTCTGCCCAGAATTCTTGTCCTAACCTAGTACCACTGAGCATGCTTCTTGCCTTTTCCATCAGCGTTCTGTTCATTCTTTCTGAAACTCCATTTTTTTGAGGTGTGTATGGAGTAGTCTTATGCCGTGCTATACCACACTTCTTACAAAACTCTTCAAATTCCTTCTTGTAGAACTCCCCACCATTATCTATCCTCAGCACCTTTATGTTCTTCTCTATATGGTTTTCCACCAGAGCCTTAAATTCTTTAAATCTGTCAAAGACTTCAAATTTATTCCTCAAGAAATATATCCATGTATTCCTTGAGAAGTCATCTATGAATGAAACATAGTACACAGACTTACCCAGTGATGGAACCGACATAGGTCCAAACATATCACTGTGCACAAGATCTAATATCTTGTTCGCCCTCTTGGCACCAGAAGGAAAACTCACCCGATTTTGCTTCCCATATACACAATGTTCACAAAAATCAAAATCTAGAGAGCTATTAGACATACCTTCTACCATACCGTTTCCATGCAGTATCCGAAGGCCCTTCTCTCCAATATGTCCAAGCCCTTGATGCCATAACATGGTATTTTCTCCAAAGACCGCTAGGCTTTCCGCTCCACTTTTGGGAACCACAGCACTGTTTCACCCATCAATAACAGTGCTGCCCTGAAGCTTGTATAGAGTTCCAATGCGAACTCCCCGCATTAATATCAGTGCTCCCCGAACCATCTTACAGGTATCTTTCTCGAACACTGTTTTTACACCTGCATCATCCATCTTGCTTATAGAATTCATATTTCTGGTCAATACAAGAATGTGTAGAACACCAAGAAGTGTTCTAATCCTTCCACCTTGCAGCTTTAGCTTTACTTTTCCACGTCCGATGTTTCTGGCCTTCCTATCATCACCTAAGAAAACATCACAGCCATTATATTTCTCATACTCGCAGAACCACTCCCTCTGGGGAGTGAAGTGAAAGGTTGCACCCGATTCAATCAACCATGACACATGATCTACATGTGTATTTGAAGAAGAATCCAAATACACATCCCCCCTTCATTCGAGGTGGTTTTTTCCTCTGCAGAAGGAGCATCATAAGATCCATTTCCTTTCTCAGGAGCTTTAGATCTATAGTCATTTTTGTAGTGCCTTTCATTTTCGCATTTCCATCACACCTTTACAAACTTTCCAGGAGATTTAGATCTCCCTCTAGATTTAGATCTCCCACTTGAAACCCTATTCTTGTTTCTGTTATGGGACCTTCATCGTACAGATAAGGCATCTCCACTTTGACCTTCCCTATTTCTTCGTCTCATTTCCGCCAACAGCAAGGCTGAGACAATGTCATCAAAATTCAAGGTAGTTGTATTGCTACCTATTGCAATAACTAGACTATCCCAAGAGTATGGTAGAGAACACAAAAAACTGATGCACTTATCTTCATCTGAGATTTTAATATGAACAGATGATAGCTGACTTACCATAGTATTGAAGGCATTCAAATGCTCTGTCACCGAGTCTCCATCCTTCATCCTCAGGTTATACAACTTTTTCCGTAGGAAAAATTTATTCACCAAAGACTTAGATTGGTACAAATTCGCTAGCTTGTCCCACAAGGTCTTCGTCATAGCTTCCCCAGATACATTCAACAATACTGAATTTGAGACACACAACCATACTGTGCTCTTTTCCTTCTGATTCAGTTTCTTCCAGTCTTCATCTGACATTTCCGTTGGTTTAGTTCCCGAATCTACCATGATCAACTGGTCCTTATCCACTAGTAGATCCTCCATCTTGAGCTTCCACAACTCAAAACTCTGACCATTAAATTTATCGATCTCTATCTTCCCGCTGCTTGCCATCTTCTTTCACCGCAAAAATCGATTCCGCAGATCTCCCACTGAACAGGGTCTTCCTCAGGCCTGAGCAAAAAACCCTCAATAGCAAAAGCGTCCCCTTGAAGCCGAAACAACTTTGATACCAAATGTAGGTTTTAACCCCGTAAATAAATTATTTGCAAACAAATCTTAAAAACAGAAAATAAACAATAGCGAGAGCCTAAAACATAAAATAGATAAATACAGAGATTTTCCCTTGGATCCCAAATCGGGACAACTAGCTTGATTTTTCATTATATTCCTTTTAGTGTTACAACACATATATATACATGCCGAAGCATACATAAATCCCAATCCATTAACCCTGGATTAGAACATAACCGTAGTTCCCTTGACCGGATCTACAAAATACCAGGGACCAAAAACCATCATGCTCCAAAACCATGTGCAAACTCATGCACAAAAATATGGGCGGGTTAGCCCACCGGAAAATAAGGACCAAAAAAACTTTTCGGGGCGCTACCCCGGACCCCGACAAAGGGGGCTACTGCCCCCCTTGTGACCCCCCTGTATGTTGCGCTGCCCCCCATACATTGTGCCCAGCGCAACGTACAGGGGGGGCTATCGCCCCCCCCTCCCCCCCACGCGTGACTAGTCATGGAAATAATATAACACAAACCCAACACCTCTCCCTCTCTCCTCTCAATTTTCCCTCTCGCCCTCTCTCTCTCCTCCCTCCTCCAACCCCTCACTTTCTCTCTCTCTCTCTCTCACCTCCCTCTTTCCCTCTCTCCATACCTATCACTCTCTCTCTCTCTCTGCCTTTCCACCTCCCTCTCCATGCCTCTCCCTCTATCTCCTCCTCCCTCTCTCCCTCCTCTCCTCTCTCTCTCCCTGGCCCCCAGCCCTGCCCCTCCATCTCTCCCCCTACTCCCCATTCCTGCCCCTCCATCTCTCCCTCCTCCCTCTCCCTCTTTCATCCCATCCCCTCCCTCTATCCCTCACCCATCCCCCACTCTCCCTCTCCCATCCCCCCTTTCTCTCTCTCTCTCTCCCCATCCCTCTCTCTCCCCCTCCATTGCCCTCTCATAATGTTTCTTGGTGGTTAAAAAAAACATGCCTCAAATCAGTTTAAAACATAAAATATTTATGTATAACTAATTATTGACCTTTTAAATATAACAATATATGTATAAATAACTATTGACTTTTGGAGATTGAAATGGATCAACAAAATTAAGCTGCCGAAAATTAAACGAAGAAAAGAATGTGTATACAAGGTTATTGTCCCCAAACCAGAAGCCATGGAGCTTTTATCCTTTTACTTAGGAAGGTGTTTGGTGTTGATACTGTGAATTTTTTTTACCGCAACAATGAACAACTTATAAAAATGATAGTAGTGTTGCAAGGGGACATGCTCATCATCTCCATGCATTATAAGGTTTTCATGAAAAGTAAAAATAAATCCTGAACTTCTCAAGACATAATATCATGTCTAAGTAGTCGCGTGTGTGGAATGTTGTCGGGGAAAGGTGAGGAAAGGCGATTTAAATTTTGGTTAAGAGAGAAGGAAGCTTACTTGGGGTTTTTTTAAGAATCCTTGTAGAAAACAGTGAAAAAACATTCCAAAGAATCCTACAAAGCAACATGGTTTTACTCTATTTTCATAACATGGTTTTCAGAATAGCAGACCTATTTTTCTTCTTTTAAATACAACATAAATTTTAAATTTGGTTAAGAGAGAGGGAAGCCTACTTAGAATCCAAGTAGAAATCAGTGAAAAAGCATTCGAGAGGGAGAATCCGACAAAGCAAGATTGTTTTACTTTAATTTCATAACATGGTTTCCAGAATATCTTACCTAATTTTTTTTTTAAATACAACATAAATTCTTTAGAAACTAGAGTAGAGCTCAGTGTAAAGGATATGAGAAATACCTCAAGTAAGTATCAAGTATCCTTCAAAGTCAATATTAACATCATAGACCAACGTCTCCACTAGAGCTCCTCAACAATCTTTTCTACGCCTCCACGCCCACAAAAAAAATTTATCAGAAAGAAACTGTGAATGTGGGATGTACATAATAAACAGTTAAACAACATGTGTTATGTACAACAACCACGACTATAGGGTGTAAGAAGGCCAACCACCCATCTCCCACAGAAGCAAATCTAAACAATAAAAAAATACAAAAAAACCAAAAAATGTCAATATCAAAAAGGAGAAAAAAAGAGAGGAATTAAAATAAAAGCCCACGAATATACTAAGAGCAAGAACAGTGAGCAAGAACAGAGAAATATCGATGGATATTGCTAAAGCATTTACAGAATAAGAAATAAAAAACAAAAAAGGTCAAATCAACAAGGTGCACTGCAGCCATGCTCTGTAGCATTCTGCTGTGCCCAGCCCAACACAACAACCCACCATCCTCTATGCACTGCTCTGTAGCGGCAGGGTATACAAAATTGATCAATATAAATACATATCTATTTTCATGAATAGAGATAATCAGTATGTATATATATCATTAATGGAATCGGAGCTTGATGACAGAACTCCTATGCCGAGCTGGATCACCTCGACGAAATAAACCACCATGCTCCCAATTTAAAAAAAATCCTTTGAATTGCTTCCACATAAATGGTGAGGACTGTGAGGATTCTATGTACTCCCTATGCATTCTCCTTCTCGATGCCAAGATATTAACCATCAGCTCTAACTCATTTGTGCACCTGTATATGGGCTTACTTGGATCTCTCGATCAATCGAAAACATCAATCCTTATCCATTTCTTCATGTCCTCAACGACTCTGCCTTTTTCAATTCACTTTCCCAAACCACATATAACAGTTTTAATGCCCATTCATTTCATCTGCCCACAACGGTTATGGTTTTTTAAATTTACTCTTTCCCTCCCAGACTACAGCATAGCTGTTTAAATTCACCTGCCATCCTGTTGTAAAAATGGTTTAAAATGCTTTTTCCGCTGATGTCCACACCGCTGACCTGGTCGATGGTCGTTTTCAAGTTCACAGTGGCGTTGCCACGTGATGTGGCACTGACTTCAAATTTGGTAACCACCATTCTTTTGATCTTAAGATCTAAATTATAAATTTTGCCCATGATATACGTATGTTTGTGGCAAAATTCATTAATTAAATTAGAGGTTTTGGGATTAAAATTTATTAACCATCAATTTAATGTTGAAGCAGTAAAATTTCTTAACCATCTATTGGATATTAACAATTTTGCAGGTTAGTTATTGAAAATTAATGATGTAACTAGTGTTGGAACACTTTTCATTTTCGTATTTATATAGGATATATTTATCACGTGTGTTTATAATAAAGGTATTTTGTATTATTTAATATGGAATATAGAAGAATAAATATAATTATTTTTTTTACATGTAAATATATTTAATATAATATAATAATGGTGGATAATTTTGATTTTTTATAATTTAAGAGACTCAATTTCATATAAATCAAATAATTAGAATATATATATATATATATATATATATATATATATATATATATATTTTATTAAAATGTATATAAAAATTACATTTAAAATTTTACAAAGTTTGATATGCATTATTCATATATCTGTTTTTAAATAATTATTATTTATTAGCTGTGAATGTATTAGAGTAGAGATGTTTAGTCTTGAATGAAAAATTGTATCTAATATAACTATTCATGTTTATTATTAATTTCCATTAATAAATTTTCAATATTTTAAATGGAAAAATATTACTCATTATCTCAAAACATTAGTAGCTTTTTTAATTCCAACTATAAAATCATTAATTTACTTTACAATTTTTTTACCACCATAATAATGGTTATGTAAAAATAAGTAGGAAAATTAAAGGTAAAGTGATCTATAAAAGATGACTAGGAGTTTCAACTATCATCTAAGTCTCATTAGTAATCTAAATTGGTAATTGGACCAGCTAGTCCAATTGAGAATTTTTTTTATCATTTTCAGGAAGAAATGGTCTAATTAAGAAATTAGCAAGTAACACTGATAGTGGATTTTCAAAAGTGTATTTACGGCGTAAGGCGTTCTTCTTTGAAAACAACTCCCCCAGTTGTCACCGTGCACATGTCTGCACCATCACATGGAATGTTATATGATTGAAATGTTTTAAGCCATTTAATCTACCCTCCTTCATTAAAGCTAACTGCCTAACTAACTCTCTAAACCCTAAGCCATAATAAATGTTAAGTTTACAGGTCTGTAGAGGATACTCATGGTAGATTATTGCGTAAATAACAGGTATATTGCACGAAAAGAAGTGTTTGTGTTGAGATTCAACAAGAAAATTTCAGCACTCACGCCTAGTGCATTAAGCACCTACAATAGGGTGGGGCCCACAGTTGCTAAATTTGGTGCATGTATATTTTAGTTATCCCTTAATTAAGATGAACATTAAAATGTAATCTAGTCTCAAAATAAATTGTAATAGTTCACTGAGTGTGATAAACTCTTTTATCTCATGAATTTCGAGTTAGAGGTAGTTGGTGAGGCATGCAGAGTAATTCTAGTTGTAACAGAGTTTGAAGTGTTGTCATGCATTAGTTAATGTAGGTTGTAATCAGTTTAACTCAATTAAGTGACTTAAACTCAGTTGTGCTAGTTGTAACTATTTGATACACTAGTGAGAGATCAAGTGAATTAAATATTAATTAAGTCACAATCATTGATCTGACATGCAACTGAGGATTTACTATTATTAGTTGCATGCATGTCAGATCTAGTGGAGACCCAGTTGAGATCTAGGTGAAAGGCAAATTGATTATCAATTGTAGGATTATTGGGTAGCACCCATGCAACCAAACACCCATTGGATTTCCCATGATACTTACGCAGTCAAGGAAGGCCAAGATTCCTATTCTTTAGGGATTGCATTCCTCAGGGATTGCACAAGAAAGGAAGGTTGTCTCGAGGCAATAAATTGGCTAAGTGTTGGTTAGTTTTATGTATGATAGTGTGAGACAATTAACTGAGTACAGGAGCGCTCTTGTGAGAATAGTTGTATGTAATTGTTTCATGATTCCATGCTCAATGTAGAATAGAAGATAGTGGCATTTTGAGCAGCAAGCTTTCCCCGGGAAATTATTTGTGTTGTGGCTTCATTGATTATTCTTTGCTTCATGTGATTAGTGATTGTGTTTTTAATTCCGTAAAATATTTGTAGAAGTGATTCAGTATTTAACTTTAGGTAATTGTTAGATCAGATTGAATCCATGATATACATGCTTGTTGTATAATTTCTACAATTTGTTCTGGAAAGCCATTGTGGTGACTACTATCTAGTGCATGGAGGAAAAACATACTTTGAACTCAGTGATGTTGCACTTGATAACATTCCATACCTCTATAAGATATCATTCGAATTGTGCCCATATCATTGAAATCATATTTTATTATATCTACTCTCTACTGAATTAATCCCTCCATCAATTTCATTTCACCCATTTTCAATGTAATTTTAAGAGTTGATTTTTGATAAATTGGAGAGGGTTTTGCATGAACTTTTTGGAAGTAAGAAATATTCAAATATTTTTAGATGGGTTTTCGAGAAGAGGAAATAGTTGAGAGTCATTCATGGTTATAATAATGGAGCCTGCAAATCAGATAACCAGGGAATTGAAGGAGGCAGAAAAATGTGAGTTAAGGTTTCTCTATCAGGTTTAAAATGGGTGAGGTTTTAGCTTTAGAAGATACTAGCTAATGTGGGGCTACCCCCAAGGTTCAGAAGATTGAGAGCCTTAATCAAAAGAAGTTTGATGTGCCTCTTGTGTTTCTGATATTCTATAAATTTTCAGGTGTTTCTGAGATTCTATGAAGTTTTAGGTGGGTGTTTTGGTGTAGAAGATTCTGTGAGGGTTGGAGGTCCTCTTCTAACTCTTTTTGGGTTTCTCATTTTTCCATTAATATGGAGTGTTCCAAATTTTCTGGTTATGTTTTTTGCTTCAGGAGTACTTGTACTATCATCATTGAACTTTCAAGAAATTGTAGCAGTTGAGAATTATCTCTATTTCTTTGGTATGCTTGCAAAGTTTTCTACCTTTATATGATTAAGAATCAAGAAGTTGGGACTTGCTCGCTCCTATAAAGTTACTCTTGGAACTATTGTATTTATTCTCCTCTATCTAATACCTTCATTTTTATTGGGTGGTAGCATTTTCTTCTTTTAAATTGATGCCTTCCAGTTGTTATCACTCGGATTGAACATCAGGCTGAAGAAGGCAATTCTGAGGTAACCACAAACCACACTTATTCAAGTAGCTAGCCCTAATAGGCAAGGAGAGGGATCTCTTGGTAAGAATCATAGTCGATATGACTGAGGAAATAAGATATTAGGCTAGGTATAGTAGCTTATGGTCTTGATTTTTTTATTGTATAGGGTTTTTCTGGATCAGGAGGAGTCAAATAGTCAAGGCAAGGAAATTAGTTTAAGATTTGCAGGGTGTTCTATGGGGCAAGGTAGGTACAATTTTTAGCACTTTAGGGTTTTTATGGTGAGATGATCAAGACAGGTGAGGAGCTAAAAATATCATGGTGAAATCATGGTTCCTTTCTAAGCTAAAGAACTAGAACATACTGTGAATGTCTACCCAAAAACAGAGCATAGAAATTATGGATTTTGATCATCTAACTTGAAAACATTCACTTAATAGACATGAAATGATGGATGAAGTAAAAAATTATAACATATGAGAAAAAAGAAGAAACTGAAACTAAACACCATATCACATGGATCCCATAAAAATAGCTGCAAATTTGATTAATGTCCAGGCCAAAACTGATACAAAAGTTTGTCTTTTCAAAAGCCAAAACTCCAAATAAGTCCAACCATTACAGTCACTGAGAAAACACATTATATAGACCTCAAAACCACTCTCCTTAGCCTTAGTGAGTTGAATCCATGAGATGGGAATCAGTTACACCTAATGCCAATGAAGACTAGGAAGACTCAACAATTTGCCTCTAAAAGAGAGGAAACTGATTCATTTGACCTCTAGTGGACTCACCTAACGTATCTACCTTAGATGAAAGTAAAAACATGACATTTACATTCCTCGTGACCATTTACATCAGTAATTTCTTCATTTTCCAAAGAAAAAAGTCAAACTGGAGTGAAACTTCAAAATTTGTTGAAGACTGTGAAAAATAAATTTTTCTGGCAAATGTGCAGTGCCCAAATAGAAAAAATGGCCTCTTTTGCAAGAATATTTTGAGTTCCTTATGGATATCCAAATCAGCATCATGATATCTCATTGGAAAGATCTTTAAGTCTAGTTTCAAAATCTACCTCCGGTTGCCAAAATGGTGCTCATTTCCCTGTCAAAAAGTCAATCTCCCAAGACTAGTAAACGTGCAGCGACCACGTCAAAAAGGAGGCAGAAACAAGCAAATTTAGTAGTTTTTTGCACTTTTGAGGGACCAGTTCTCCTCCAAAGCTTCTGAAACTTGCTAGGGTTGATGTATTCATCATTATGAACATGATGGTGGTGGCCATTGGTCATTTGGATGCCCCAAAAAAGAGCACAACAACCAGGTCGATGTGTGTTTGGCAGAATTTCTCTGTTCCAAAAGACTCAAAAAACCAAAAATGAAATGAAGTGCCAAGTGTGCCAAAATTCACCAAAATTTATGAAGGTAATTACTTATAAAGTGCTTGAGGCATGAAGAGACACCTCAGCAAGTATATCTAACCTCTCTTTCTCCCCTTGCTTAGTCATTATTTCAATTTTAGCATTAGCTCTTTTGAGCTTGGCCAATGCATGTCCTCAACAAGTCATTGTCCTTGTTAGCCTTCTCTAACAACCTCTCCAAATAAATATTGTCTCTATCAAGCCATGATTCCCTGTCATTGCTAATCTCTAGGGCAAGAAACTCATTTGGTGTGAGCTGCTCTTCCAACTCAACTTCTCTTTGTCTTTCCCGAGCTAAAGCTCCCTTCCTCCCTATAGTTTTTGGTTTCTATCTTGGAGGCTGATCCTTCTCATCATCAATATCTCCAAATTTTTCCAAGGTCTCCTCCAACATGGCCTTAGCCTTTTCTGCCTCTCTTTGTGCTTTGATGGTCTTTACCTCATTGATGATTTGTTTAGCTTTCAGCCTCTGATTTTCTTGCTCAAGAAAATAAATTACATATTTTTCTCTGTCAAGATTAGCTTGAAGTTCAGTAATCTTTGATTCTTTGCCTTTGATTGCTGCACTAGTGATTTTCCCTCATCTTCCTTATCTAGGTCAATCAACTGAAACTCATGCTCTGTTTCATGTTTTTCCTCTTGGTCATCAATGATAGGCTCTTTAGCCCTTTCCTTTCCTTTGTCCACCTGTTTTGTCGATGAAGAAGGCATGGCCCCTTTCACTCCAAGTGAAGAAAACACATGCATGTAGCCTCTATGATAAGTCTTGGGAAATGGCTCAACATCAGTAAAATTAGCCCAAGTTTCCTCAATGTCCTCCTCACTACTTAATAACTCAGAATCATTATGTGATGATGGTGAACGGTTATAGAAAGGTGAAGAAGAAGGATCAACATGGGGTGAGTGAAACTGACTTATTGTTGATGTATGAGCAGTAGGCTGAGATGGAGGAGTAGATATGGGAGGATGAGATGATGAGGGGATACTCTGCTCATGCTGACTAGGTGGGGTAGTGAAAACTCCATTTCCTAAGAATGTGTCCCATGGAATGTTCTTTTGCTCAAGCTGATGCAGGGTTATCATCTTGATGATGGAGTGGTGGAAAAGACTCTGCATTTGAATATTGTAATCCCTATTTTGTACAATTTATGCCATCTTGTCAATGCTGTGGGAGAGATAATAGGGTATGTGAAGCATTATGACTGTATTGAAGTGCATGAGGAGTCGGATATGATATGAATAGAGTTGAGAAAACCTCCCCTAATAGGTGAAGTATTTCATGATTATTTTCATCATAGTGACATATCAGTCAAGAAGATGAGAGAAAGGGAAAATGGTCTTTTTGTCATCCTTGTATCTAGGTCTAAGATATGGTTCATAGTAGCTCTGATCAAGTTTTACTTGTTTACACCATTTCTCTCCCACATTAGGGATCCCTGTAGCAGCTGCAATGGCATTAGTAGACATGGTAAAAGTAACCCCAACAAGAGTGACCTGCCTATCATGAAGACATGAGATGAATATCCTTGTTAACATAGGGTGATATTGGACCCTTTGCACCCTCTCACAAAATTCAAAACAACCAACATGTTTAAAACATGACACAGTGAGGGGAGAAGCCATGAGCTCCTTTGTGGTTGTTGGTTCATTTATGATGATTTTTCCTCATTTCTTACATGATTTCTTCTTTGGTGTTTGTTCCTCACTGACACTTCTATCTTCCTCTTCATAAATTTTGAATTTGAAGTCTATGAAAACCATAGGGTAAATGGAATGAGATGAAGGGAGTGAGAGGTGAAATGAATAGCTTAGGAAAATGGAGGGAGTGAATGTAAATGAAAACCTAGGTCTATGAAAACCCTAGGATTTAGCAATATTTATGACTGATATCTGTTTAGGGACATGAATATGGATATGATGCATGGAAATGGGAAGGAAATGAAAACTAGGGTTTCATAGCAATAAGCATTTCAATTTTTTTTCTTTATGAAACACCAAATATATTAGAGGAGAGGTGTCTTAGGGTTCACTTAATGTTTTAAATCCCTTTGAAATTTTTTTTGATGAAATGAAACTTGTTGGATGTTTTGAAACCCTTTGAAACCCTTCCTAAGAAAATGCACATAATCCTGGAGGAACATGCATCGACCGGGAAAATGCACAGTGACCAATGGTAAATGCACAACGACCCTAAAATTTGACTCAAAATGCTTGAAAACTTGAAATTTCTCCTTTGTTGGAAACTCTTGATGAATGAATGGAAGCAATAACTTTCTTTGAGGTGTTTGAATAAATTTATAGCTTAGTGGTTTTGAATTTTCAATTTGAATTACCCACTTTTCCTATTTTCACTTTTCCCTTTGGATTTTGGCATTTTGTAGTTTGATCAAGTCACGGAGTTTGGATTTATTTTCTCCACTTAGGCCAGAAATGATTACATTTCATAGCTTGGGATGAATTTATTACATATGATAACATAAAATTAAATTTGGAAAAATATAAATAAATTACATATTGAATTTTATATCAAAATGACATTTTTATATAAAAATCATTAAACTAAAAAAATACAACTCAGAAAATATGATAATTACATCATGATGATCTTATTTAGTCCCTTTCATATATGTGATGACCTCATTTTAAATGAAGGAGTGACCTTGATAAATATAAAAACCTAATGACCTAATGGGATTTCTTTAGACCTGACTTTCATGAATGAGATTTGACTTAAAAGACTTCCTGGTGAAAAGAGTATTTCCATAGGTGTTGTTATTCTCAAGGGGACTTGAGAATGAGTCATCCAATATGATCTTTGAGGGAGAGTGAAGTTTAATGACAAGGACAACCACCAGTGGAAATTTTTTATATCATGGCCTAATCGAATGATTGAAAATTCATTTAGAATGGGACACCTAAGATGCACATGAAAAATGTGTTTTGATCCCTGGTGGAAGTATGCAAACAATGACACTAACATTGGCCTTATCGAGGATGGCTGCTCCTTGGAGGTGTCAAGAACACCGTAGAACAAGTGCCTAACCATTGGGCAATACGGTCACAAACAACTGCAAACCTGAACTACTTATACCAACCAAAAATACACACACACAACAACCTATACACTAAGAAACTGAAACTAATGCTGAAAACTGAAATTCTACCTTAGGCAGCTTATTTATGTACAAATCTACCCTACTTTGCTGTAAAATTACTAGATCAAGTGATGTTGTAATTCCAGATTAGCCAATCAAGCAACTGTAACAATAATGATTCTTGGAAGTGCTTGAACGATAACACAATTGGGCATTCTTATAGCCATACATGCACACAATGTCTATGGCTTTGTAAAAGAGAATATGGTCTATCATTTAAATTGAAAAAATATTCCATATATATTGCAACGGGATCATAGAAACAAGACTCTGTCTGCTTCCCCAACTCCTCAATACATGCCTCCATCTACGAACTATTAATGAAAACATCCAAGGGAAGCCTTACCTTTATTTCCTTTTGCTAGAAAAGGTTCCCAAAGAATGGGACTTGACAGTCCATATCTTGGGACTGTATTTGGGTCTCCAATTCAGCTAGATATTTTTCGATTTTGATGGCAAACTCTTGCAAAAAATTGAGCTTAATTTCATGGCTACATCGATAGGACTTCAAATAAGAATAAAGAGATGAAGCCAAGTTCTCATCTACCTCATCATATGTGCACATATCTTCCCATTCTCTAAATACTTGAATAGAGGCCGCCTCTATTTTGAATTCTTCCTTCTCCATCCATGTTTCCAGAAAGATACGCCACAACTCTGCAAATGACTTAATAGATCTGACAGAAAAATTTTCAATCCATTATCTACATTTCCCTTGAAATGAATCATAGAACAATCTGATGAAGACATATTCTTGTTTGACTCTAAGAAGTTCAACAATTTTTTTAAAATTTTCTACATGTTTAAGAGTCAAAGTCAGATCTTCTCCATTAAATATAGGGTCATCGCTCAAAAAATATGCATCTTTCGGTAATTTATTAGGAAAACTAGGAAGATTAGAAAAGTCCATACATAAATTCCTTGTACAAATAGAAATGACATCTAATTCCTTCATTTAGCCAGTGGAGCCACCATCAAGTTGGAGTCGCCAGGTGAAGAGTTTAGCCTTCATATGCATCTAATTTCTATCCACCATCAGCAATCAGATATAAAATTTGTCGTTCTTTCCCAAGGAATATATGATCTTTGTTCCCTAGTGGAGTCACTAAAATTGTAATCACTCAAATTGAACCTCAAGCTAAAGAAGGCAATTTCGAGGTAACCAAAAACCACGCTTAGCCAAGTAGCTAGCCCTACTAGGCAAGGAGAGGGATCTCTCTATAAGAATCACAGCCAAGTTGACTGATGAAATAATATATTAGGCTAGGTATAGTAGCTCAAGGTTTTGATTTTTTTATTGTATAGGGTTTTTTTACTAGATCAGGAGGAGTCAAATAGGCAAGGCAATGAAATTAGGTCAAGATTTGCAGGGTGTTCTATGGGGAAAGGTAGGTATAATGGTTAGCACTTTAGGGTTTCGATGGTGGGATGATCAAGATAGGTGAGGAGCTAGAAAGAGCATGGTGAAATCATGGTTCCTTTCTAAATTGAAGAATTAGAACAGACTGTGAATGTCTACCCCAAAAAAAGCATAGAAATTATGGATTCTCTTCATCTAACTTGAAAACATTCACTTAATGGCAATGAAATGATGGATGAAGTAAAAAAAAACATTATAACATCTGAGCACAAATAAGAAACAGAAAATAAACACCATACCACATGGATCCCATAGAAATAGCTACAAATTTGATTAATGTCCAAGCCAAAACTGATAGAAAATTTTGTTTTTTCAAAAGCAAAAACTCCAAATGAGTCCAACCATTATACTCACTGAGAAAACACATAATATAGACCTAGAAAACACTCTCCCTAGCCTCATGGAGTCGAATCCATGAGATGGGAATAAGTTACACCTAATGCCAAACAAGAAACTGAAGACTAGGAAGACCCAACAATTTGCCTCTAAAAGAGAGGAAACTGATTCATTTGACCTCTAAAGGACTCACCTAATGTATCTACCTTAAATGAAAGTAAAAACATGACATTTACATTCATCATGACAATTTACATTAGTAGTTTCTTCATTTTTCAAAGTAAAAATTTAAAATTTGTTGAAGACTATGAAAAATAATTTTTTCTGGCAAACACGCAGTGCCGAGGCAGAAAAAATGGCCTCTTTTGCAACCAGCTTTTACGTACCTTCTTGGTATCCAAATCAGCTCCATGATATCTCATTGGAAATATATCTGAGTCTAGTTTCCAAATCTACATCGAGATTCCAAAATGGTGTTCATTTTCCCTGTCAAAACGTCAATCTCCCAAGAATGGTAAACATGCAACAACCAGGTCAAAAAGGAGGTAGAAACATGAAAATTTTGTAGTTTTTTGCACTTTTGAGGGACCAGTTCTCCTCCAAATATTATGAAAATTGATAGGGTTTATTTCTTCATCATTCTGAACATGATGGTGGTGGCCATTGGTCATTTAGAGGCCCCCAAAAAGAGTGCAGCGTCAGGGTCACTGCGCATTTGGCAGAATTTCTGCGTTTCAAAAAGACTCAAAAGACAAAAAATGAAATGAAGTGCCAAGTGTGCCAAAATTCACCAAAATATGTGAACGTACTTTCTTATCAAGTGCTTGAGGCATGAAGAGACACCTCATCAAGTATATCTAACCTCTCTTTCTCCCCTTTCTTAGTCAACCTTTCAATTTTAGCATTAGCTCTTTTGAGCTTGGCTAATGCAATTCTCTCTTTCTGCGCTTGAAGTTTGACTCTTGTCCTCAACAAGTCATTGTCCTTGTTGGCCTTCTCTAGCAACCTCTCCAAATAAATATTGGCTCTATCAAGCCATGATACCCTGTCATTGCTAATCTCTAGGGCAAGCAGCTCATTTGTGTGAGCTGCTCTTCCAACTCAACTTCTCTTTGTCTTTCCCGAGCTAAAGCTCTCTTCCACCCTATAGTATTTGGTTTCTATCTTGGAGGTTGATCCTTCTCATCATCAATGTCACCAAATTTTTCCAAGGTCTCCTCCAACAATGCCTTAGCATTTTCTTCCTCTCTTTGTGCTTTGATGGTCTTTACCTCATTGATGATTTGTTTAGCTTCTAGCTGCTGATTTTATTTCTCAAGAAGATCAACCAAATATTTTTCTCTATCAATATTAGATTGAAGTTCACTAATATTTTCTTCTTTGCCTTTGATTACCGCACTAGTGATTTTTCCCTCATCTTTCTTATCTAGGTCAATCAGCTGAAACTCATGCTCTGTTTCATGCTTGTCCTCTTGTTCATCAATGATTGGCTCTTTAGCCCTTTCCTTTCCTTTGTCCACCTATATTTTTTACGAAGAAGGCATGGCTCCTTTCACTCCAAGTGAAGAAAACACATGCCTATAGCCTCTCTGATATGTCTTGGGAAATGGCTCAACATCAGTCAAATTATCCCAAGTTGCCTCAATGTCCTCCTCACTACTTGATGACTCAAAATCATGATGTGATGATGGTGAAGGGTTATAGAAAGTTGAAGAAGAAGGATCAACATGGGGTGAATGAAACTGACTTGGTGATGATGTATGAGTAGTAGGCTGAGATGGAGAAGTAGATATGCGAGGATGAGATGATGAGGGGATACTTTGCTCATGCTTACTAGGTGGGGTAGTGAAAACTTCATTTGCTATGAATGTGTCCCAAGGAATGTTCTTTTGTTCAAGCTAATGCATGACTATCATCTTGATGAGGGAGTGGTGGAAAAGACTCTGCATTTGATGATTATAATCCCTCTTTTGTATAATGTATGTCATCTTGTCAATGCTGCGAGAGAGATAATAGGGTAGGTGAACTATTTTGAATCTAGTGAACTGCATGAGGAGTCGGAGATGATATGAATAGATTCGTGAAAACCTCCTCTCACAGGTGAAGTATTTCATGATTATTTTCATCATAGGGAAATATCGATCAAGAAGATGAGAGAAAGGGAAATGGTCTTTTTTTCATCCTTGTATCTAGGTTTAAGATATGGTTCATAGTAGCTTTGATCAAGGTTTCATTGTTTAAACCATTTCTCTCCCACATTAGGAATCCCTATAGTAGCTGCAATGGCATTAGTAGACATGGTAAAAGTAACCCCAGCAAGAGTGACATGTGTCTATCATGAAGAACTAAGACGAATAGCCTTGTTAACATAGGGTGATATTGGACCCTTTTCACCCTCTCACAAAATTTAAAACAACCAACATGTTTAAAACATGACACAGTGAGGGGAGAAGCCATGAGCTCGTTTGTGGTTGTTGGTTCATATATGATGATTTTTCCTCCTTTATTACATGATTTATTCTTTAGTGTTTGTTCCTCACTGACACTTCTGTCTTCCTCTTCAGACATTTTGAATTTGAATTCTATGAAAACCCTATGGTAAATGGAATTAGACATGAAGGGAGTGAGTGGTGAAATGAATAACTTAGGAAAATGAAGGGAGTGAATGTAAATGAAAACCTAGGTCTATGAAAGCCCTAGGATCTAACAATTTTTATGAATGATATGTGTTTAGGGACATGAATATGGATATGATGCATGGAAATGGGAAGGAAATGAAAACTAGGGTTTCATAGCAATAAGCACTTCAATTTTTTTTTTATGAAACACCAAATATATTATAGGAGAGGTGTCTTAGGGTTCACTTACTATTTTAAATCCATTTGAATAAATTTGTGAGGAAATGAAACTTGTTGGAGGTTTTGAAAACCTTTGAAACCCTGCCTGAGCAAACACGCAGGGTCCTGGAGGAGCACACAACGACCAAGGGTAAATGCACAACGGCCCTAAAATTTGACTCAAAATGCTTGAAAACTTGAAACTTATCCTTTGCTAGAAACTTCTCATGGGTGAATGGATGCAATGACTTGCTTTGAGGTGTTTAAATGACTTTATAGCTTAATGGTTTTGAATTTTCAATTTGAATTACCCACTTCTATGTTCACTTTTCGCTTGGGACTTTGGCACTGATACACTTTATCTCTCTGACTTTTGGCATTTTCTAGTTTGATCAACTCATGGAGTTTGGCTTTCTTTTCTCCACTTAGGCTGGAAATGATTGCATTTGACAGCTTGGGATGAGTTTATTATGTATGAGAACATAAAATTACATTTGGAAAAATATAAATAAATTACATATTGAATTTTATATCAAAATGACATTTTGATATAAAAAACATTAAAATAAAAAATTACAACTCTGAAAATATGATAATTACATTATGATAATCTTATTTAGTCCCTCTCATACATGTGTTGACCTCATATGAAATGAAGGAGTGACCTTGAGAAATATAAAGACCTAATGACCTAATGGGAGTGCTTTAGACCTGACTTTCATGAATGAGATTTGATTTAAAGGACTTCGTGGTGAAAAGAGTATTTCCATAGGTGTTGTTATGCTCAAGGAGACATGATAATGAGTCAGCCAATATGATCTTTGAGAGAGAGTGAATTTTATTGACAAAGACAACCACTAGTGGAACAATATTATATCATGACCTAATGGAATGATTGAAAATTCATTTAGAATGAGACACCTAAGATGCATATGCAAAATGTGTTTTGATCCTTGGTGGAAGTATGTAAATACTGACACTAACACCAGTATCAATGAAATTTTATTTCGGTTTGTATTATGGCCTTGTCTTGAGTTTGTGAGGAGGAAGAAATGGATGAACTTTGTGATAGGTTCAGAGCTTTCAGGAGATCTTTATTTATTCGATGCAGGAGTTTGATTGTTGCTAAATAAAGGTACATAACTTTTTTGATAAATTTTATGATTTTTTGCATTCATGCTCATTGCAAAGAAGGAACAGAATAAATATAGGAGGAGTTAGGTTTTAGCCAAAGATCTTATGGAATTTTTTGTCAAGATAAAAACCTCGAAACTCCTGGGAACTTTTGCCGGCTTAAATACAGTAGTAGGATGGAAAAAGGCAGGCCCTGTAATGTAAGGATTTCTTTCAATATGTTTTATATTTGAAGTAAATGCATGGCCAGTACTATATTGAATCATTCATGTACTTTACAGTAGACTCTCTATATATTTGAAAGAAGCTTATTCATAATATTTAGTAGGCCTGAAATAACACAAATGGATTGGTTTTGAAAAATTATAGGATTTGAACAGTGCCATCATGATATAGTTCTAATTAATTGGGCATTTGTTTGTGCTTATTTTGGAGGTAACGGAAATTATCAACCATTTACGTCTTTTCTCTTGAATTTTTTTTTATATTTCTAAAATTTTTATATTTTATAAAATGAATAAGGATTTTTTGGATTTCAATAATTTGATGTTTCCTGATATAGTTATGATTAACTTTTTTAGCTTTATTTTTTCATTGAAAGTCCTGTGCTTTATTTCAAAAATTATCACTGATATAATTTGTTTATCTACTCTTATTCAAGTTAATGTTTTCTTAAATGTTTTTCTTGTTATAAATTGTGAATTATAGTTGGTTTGGGTGGCCGAGACAAATGTTATTATGGTCCTCTTAAATATTGAATTCATGCATGTAGAAACTTTCAAATAATAATAATATATTTAAAAATTACATATATAGAAAAAATAAAATAAAATAACTATAAGTGAAAAACCAAATAAGTATCAAATAATTAAATAGTAAAATAAAATAAAATAAAATAACCATATTGAATTGAATTATCAAACCATTATTTATGTACACTTTATAATAATGGTTTTTATCAACACTATGAACAAAGATAACATATTTCTTTTACCTGTATAATTAATTTAAATAAAAAATGAATTAACTAATTTGAATGAAAAACGAAAGGATATGGGGAATTTTTTCTCATATATTTAGAGTTTTTAATTTTATTAAAATATTATTTCAATTTTTTAAATTTTTCTCAATGAATGTATTGGAAAAAGAAAAGAAATTAAGGTTTGAAAGGATTAGAGAAAAGAAAAGTTAAAGACCAAGGTTAAAGTTAAAGTTTCGTAGATTTATAAGAATGAAAAATTTATATAGATAAAAAGGGAAAAAGTTGAGATAATTAATATATTTATATAGATATTTTTATTGTTGAAAATAGAATTAATTTTTATGGTCTTTATAATAAAATAGGGGTTAAAAAAGTTTCTTACATGCGCACACTACTAATTTTTTAACCATTTAAATCAACAAAATTATCATGATATATTTCATAATTTAACATAAAATATTGTATAATTTCTTTTATTTTCCATATAAATTTACATTTTACTCATTTTCTTATTAAATTGCTTTTACCTTAAATAAAAAGTTAATATAATGTGAAAATAAATTTATCGTATAAATTTTCTATTGAGGTATACATTTTCCTCATAATATAATATAAAAATAACTCTACCTTATAAATTAATATAATATGAAAATAACTCTACCTTATAAATTGTTAATTGGGCTATGTTGAGTGGTTCAGAGGTAAAAATGAAATCTTACATAATAAATTTAAAAAAAAAAACATTTATCATATAAATTTGTTTACCCATAAATTAATAAATAACATTAGAAATAATATTGATAATAAAAATATATTTCAATATGAAATAGAAGAGAAAAACAGACACACACATATATATATATATATTTAGAAATACCAAAACACACACACACATATATAAATTTATAAATACCCATCTAGTTCACTTACATATAGCTTTTCATGAGCTTAATCAAGGCTAATCAGAATATCCATCAAGCAAGAGACCATATTTTGTAGCGAGATTGTATTATATTTAAAAATACATTGCTAAGAAATAAAAGAGAAAATTTGCAACCCATAAACACTAAAAAAAATCCACCTTGTTCCAAGAAGTTTCTTGATCAAATCCAACTGCTTCACCCATTTACTTCCTATTTCCAAAAGTTTTTCAAAAAAATTTACCAATAAATACATCTCCACCACTATTTTCATGGGGGAATTTGTATTACATGCACAAATAGGTGTGAATTCACAAAAATTTCCATTACCTAAATTCACAAATAAGAAGTCTAAATCTAAGCATTCATTTGATATGAGAAACTTACAAATTTATAATATAATTTGAGAGGGGTAGAATAAAGCAACATACATGATCTTGCTCTATAATATAATTTTGGAGTCGTAGAATCAAGCAACATACATGATTGTTCTCTTTCTTTAGATCAAACCTAGTTTTAGTTCTTCAGCTCTTGATTTAAATGAGAACTTAGTTCTAGTTCTTCATCTATCACAACACTTGTAAAAGAATGTAAAAAGGTTAGTGTAAAATAAAGCTAATGTAAAAAGTAATTGCAAAATAAATCTAAATACAGTCTATCCATAAAATTACCATCTTAATCAAATCCATTAGATGCACTGAAGTAAGCCATAAAAAATGTAAAAACTGGGATAGTTACCCAGCAGACCTCATAAGTGAAAATTACACTAACATGTAAGTTATGTCTTACGATTTACGTAGATAAGAATCCTAAGCTCGTTTGGACCATGCAAATTTCCAAGGTTGGAAAAAAGTTGTATGATTGTACACACCATGAATTAACCTAACAGAATGTCCAACATCCACTGGTGAGTTAACATCCTTAACAAGGTGAGAACGGTTTGATTTTCTTTCTAGCATTTTTCATGAATTCACTTAGGTTGTGAAAAATCTCTTCACCAATGCTTTGGCCTCTATCTCTATAAATAGGGCCCTTTCTCCTCGGATCCTTTTGCATTGATCTATTCAGCCGTCTCACTGACCCCGTATTTTATGACTTTACCGCGGATGCTCTGGGTTATTTGTTGGAGGTCGCCCGTTTTGTGGGGAAGATACATGGTATTCTTTTCTCAGATGGCTCAGAGATGGTTAACAACCACTTTACTGATTCTTCTATTTTCTTGGTTAGATCCGAGAAGGATTGTGTTGATGGTGCCTTGTCTTGTTTAGGTACTTGTTTCTCTACTTCAGGTGTCGTGGTTAGTGCTCATAACACATATGTTTGGTTATTTTGGTTATATGACCCTCAAGACTATATTCCTGTAGTGAGGAATGAAGGAAGCTCGAAGTGTAGCATAGTTGGTAATTTTAGCTTGAAGCTTGAAGCGTAGCGTAGCTGGTTAGAATTGAGAAGCTAGAAGCTTAGCTGGTGATTTATGCTTCAAGTGGAGCGGCTGAGCATAGAAAAGTGATTGTCGTAAATTCAATTAACTGATATAGTGAATGTAAGGTTTTGATTGCTTGCTTGTTTCAATATGGGTTGATTTTAGGGTCTCTAGTGACCAACTTGGGTTGGGCATGGGGTAATTTTTATAACTGTTGTCGGATCATTATTTTCTAATATACTATACTTAATGCAACTTATCTGAAAAGGATGCTAAATTTGACAGGTTTTGTACTATTGTGGGATCATTGTTTGCTAATATACTATACTTACTGCAACCTATCGGTAAAGGATGCCAAATTTGACAGCTTTTGTTGTTGTTTACCCATGATTTTAACTAATTTGTATATTCATGTTTCCTATTGCTATCTTGGGTTATTTCATTTAGGGCCTTGTTACCAGATTTGGGCCATTTCAAAACTTATGGGATCATTTGGCTGATCCAGTCAACAATAACATTCTCACCAACCTGAAGATCGACTCCTAGGCAAAAAATAGAAGAAATTACACTCTAAAAGTCACTTTAGCTTTGAATAGTTCATGTTTTAAATATATTGTATGATGAAACTTTTGTATCTGTAAAATTGCAATGTAAAATTGAAGGATCACGCTCATGTTGAGCAATATTACTTTTTATGAAATGTGTAATGAGACATATCAAATTATGTTGCAAAGTTATATTCATTTATCATCGACTCCAATCATTGTTATTACAATAATATGTTGTATATTGGATCTAATTGTTAGTTACAAAAACATTCAGTACCTTTGGCACAACCTAGTATGGTATATATGATGTAAACATAGTTTTTTATATGTCACTAGAATAAAAAATTCCTTAATACTTGGCCTAGGTAATCACTAGAGTCAAGTTTCAACCCAACACAAAATCTAAACAATATTTTGCTTTGTTATTTTTAGAGTTTTTGTAAGTTCTAAAGATTTAAAACTTACATATCCGATGCCCATATCGTATGTTTTGTTTTGCTTGAAGTAGTCAACTACAACCTTCCCATTCTTAGTGTCTTCATAGTGAAGGTTAAGACTTTGAAGCACTTGCAAATTGCATAAACCAAAAATCCATGAACAACTGACCAAATTAGACTACTTTATTCAATTTCTTAAATAATCATATTTTTCACATTGTGAAATATCAAAGACATCAACTTTAAACTTCCATGTAAATATTCAACATTAAATTTTAAGCATGATCAATTTAGGTTTTGAATAAATTACAATTCCATGTAAATAAATATCCGCACCATTCAAACTAAACCCACAACTACACCTTATAAGAGAAAATTTTGGGGGACATTCCATGTTTGATTTTTTCCATTCATTAACCCACAACATTATAAGAAAGTAAAAATGGTCACCTCGCACGCCATCACATCCCATGACATTGTAAGTATTGGAAAATGGGAGATTACTTTATGGGAATTCGAGAGTATGGAGAGTATGGAAAGGGGTATCTAATAAAAGGGGTTATTTAACTAGAAAGATATATTTGTAGGGGGGTTTAGAAAAAGGGTTTTTCCAGATATTTATCAATTTTTAGTTAAATTGGAGGTATTTTTTATTCAACAAATGCATGTGTTATATCCCCAGTTCATTGAGTGAAGACCCTATGTTATGTCCATAAGTTTTGGAGTCCACTCTCTCATACAGATGCATGTGATCTTAAATTCTTCAAGATATAATGGTTTAAATTTTGTTGAATGATCTCTACATTATTTTCAACTCCATGACATGGCTAAGAAAAATATGTTGGATTAGAACAAGAACATGGTTGACACTAAGGAGATTAGTGGTGAAGAAAAATGTGATCTTTGAATAGTTTCAAGGATCATTAAGGAAATAATATAGTGGTGAGTAAACATTCAAAAGAGAAACACATTCAGTTTTCTCAAGAAGAGGTGTAGTTGATTCTATTCATGGGCTTAATTTCCATATTAGATATATGTGCATTTTTACTCAAGGGTAGATCTTAGTTCACATAGAAATTAAAAATTTATATAAAAAATTGTTATATTCATTTGAAGACACATGTTTCAAACTATAAAAAAATAGTTTTGTACTGATTAAGGTTGTCTATAGCAGCAAGACTTTTTCAAGAAGAAATATCGGTGAATTATACCAAAAAAAACCTTTGATTTCAAAGGTAGAAAATCACGATCCATTTATTTATTTACGAAAAAAAACTTTGATTTTTAAGGTATCAAATCACGATCCATTTGTTTATTTATGATACATTCATGTTGGCATAATCAGCGAAGGTATTTAACTTCAAAATAGGCCTCATGATTTGTAAGGCTCAAGAAAACAATATTGCAGTGATATTTCATTGTCACATGGTCTTTGCCTTTTGTTCATTTTTTTTTGTCTTTCAACAATTGTCAAATGAATATTAATCATTTTTATATGTTATTTCTTTATGAAATTTCATTTACAACATCTGGTGCAATTGCTAGCTGTTAAAAAAATGACAAAATAATCTACGTCTAACAAATTGTTTTTAGAAAAAAAAATTATTTATAATAAACCATTTGTTTATCAAAATTTCAAAGTGAAATAAATGTTAAATTTAGTCATATATTTATGTCGTAAGGCATTCTTCTTTGAAAAAAACTCCCCTAGCTGCTACTAAGTACCTGTTTGCACCATTGGATCAAATGTTAGAAGATTGAAATGTTCTAGGCCATTATATCTATTGTCTCCATTTACCTAACTACCTAACTAACTCACGAAGGCCTATTATGTCTCTTCTACCTAGCTATGAAATAAGAGATGACCTCTCAAGTCTCTCTCATTGCAGGATTAATGGTTGGAGAGAGAATTTGAAACTAATGTGTGTACAGACTTATTTTCATGGTCCATGTTATTAAAGAAACCCCATAGGGGATGACCAGCCATGGCACAACCATGCGTAATTTGTGCAGGTTGAAGGTAAACCTGAGATTGGGTACCTTCACAAACTCGTCTCCCTACACACTTTTCTCCAGCGTGCTCATGTAGAAAAACATCGTGGGGATACCAAACTTGGCTCTGGAGCTTTGAGCCCATCCTTGCTATGATGCATGAGACTAGAAGAGGAGCTGAAGGAGATGAATTTTGAGCCTCCTCATTATGAATAACTATCTTCTATTCATCAAAGGCCCCAGAAATCCTGTGGGATGAAGTAAAGGGTGCATGGATAAATTGATAAAATCAAAATGGGATCTGATGTTTGAATTGAGGGATTGAGTTCAAACTGGCACACTGATTATTTTATTAATATTATTTGATGTGATTTTATTTCAGGTTCTCAATAATGGTGAAGAAGTAAAGTTGTAGCGGAATGCGCTTAGTGTAATTGAAGCTCTAATTGGCCATGAAGAAGAGGACAAAAACAATTGTGAGAACAAATTTAGGCAGTTATAACAACTTATTCAATTTTATGTCGTGGTTTCCAAATTAGGATATAGTTTCCAGTATGAATTATTTCTTCTATATTTACTTTAGCTATTCTTTAAACTAAATTATTTATTTTGGTATGCAAAAGTATAGTTTGTTTATGTTAATTTTCTTGCAAAGTCTTGCAAGGTTCCACTGAAATTAAAATTATTACAAGGATATATGTGTTCTTAAAAATACTTACATAGTTTATACACTGTAAAGGATAAGTTAGGTATGTTATTTTTCTTGGAAGGGTTTTCATGAAAATGTATGTATATATTACCCATTTTGTTTAAATACTACAAGGATTTGAGTGCATAAAGAATGGATAAGAATTATGTGTATGAATAGATGAAAATAAAGATGGTTTCTTTTAAAATATGCATATGAATCTTGTACATACAAGAATACTAATGCATGTTTGTTCTTGTAAGGATTATGTTCATTGATGAAAGGGTGATTGTGAATAAAGAATGGATAATAATTATGCATATCAATAGATGAAAATAAATATGGTTTCTTTTAAAAGATGCATATGAATCTTGTACATACATAAATAAGAATGCATGCTTGTTCTTGTAAGGATTATGTGCATTGAAGAAAAGGTGATTGTGTTAAAATAAAAACACGTGTGCATGCACAAAAGGTTAAATAGAAAATATTTTTTCAGTATATATATATAAACAATTTTTTTATGTTAATTTTCTTGAAAAGAATAGTCTCTTGAAAAAATTGTCTCGTTAGATGAATTGTGTTAAATTCTTGATTTAAGTGAATAAAGGGTTAAGTTAAACTAAGAATAGCCTCTTGAACCAATTGTCTCGCTAAACCAACCTAGATCCATCTTAACTCCGGATCTATCAAGCGCCGAGAGGGATCAAATATCTCAAGGTGAAAACCTATTTTTTGAGTGAAAAACATGAGGAAAGGTTTGCACCTAGAGATATTTGATCCCTCTCAACACTTGATAGATATGGAGTTAAGATCGATATAGGTTGGTTTCAGTTGTGTGCGGCCAAGAAAAATCTATCAAATATCTCGAGGTGAAAACCTCTTTTTTGAGTGAAAAACTTGAGGAAAGTTTTGCACCTAGAGATATTTGATCCCTCTCAACACTTGATAGATATAGAGTTAAGATGGATCTAGGCAAGTTTCAGTCATCTGTGGCCAAGAAAAATATATCACTAATATGAGAAACATATGATTAAATTTATCAATAATATGTAAATATATATAATATTAATATAACCATTTTAGATATGCTAAATATGTATGATATTTATCGATTAATTTTAATTTTAAATTTACTTAGTTACCTCAATTTTTTGAGATGATAAATATTGTAAAATAAATTTAATGAAATGATGAAATAAAAATTTTGAATGCAAAATGACAATGTAAGAATATTGAATTATAGAAAATGTGAATAATAACAATGTAGTCAATTACAAATAGTCTTCATTGCAATCAATCTCAAACTATTATTATTGTCACCATTGTTAGTTTTGTCATCTTTTCATATCGATTATATGAAAATGATAGTTCGACGCGTAAAACATTTAAATATTTAGCTCAAGTTGTTGTAGTAAACATTATACCTTGTATTTATTGCTCTCCAATATTAATGTATATCGTTTTGTCATCTTTTCATATAAATCATAGGAA
Source organism: Pinus albicaulis (assembly GCA_034641835.2). Taxonomy (NCBI): domain Eukaryota; kingdom Viridiplantae; phylum Streptophyta; class Pinopsida; order Pinales; family Pinaceae; genus Pinus; species Pinus albicaulis. Next base: position 868,323,865 of record CM076576.1, on the reverse strand, counting down.
AATGATGGTTGGATGCGTAAATCATTTAAATATTTAGCTTGAGTGGTTGTATTAAACATCATACCTTGTCTCTGTTGATCTCCAATATTAATGTACATTGTCAGTAATTTTGTATGCTTATACTAAAATCAATGCACACTATTAATCCAATGACTTTAAAATTAATGTACCATCATACATCCAATTACATCAAATCAAAAATCAACATATACACTAAAATCAATGAATCTAATCCAAGAAATCAAAGAAGATTAGAAAAAAATGTATACACTGAAATCAATGCATTTAATGCAAGTAATCAAATAGGATTATAAATCAACATCTACATTGAAACCAATTCATCTAGTGCAAGTAAGAAAATAGGATTATAAACCATGATCTACTAAAATCAATGCATCTAGTGCAAGCAATCAAATATGATTAGAAATCACCATATACACTGAAATCAATTCATTTAGTGCAAGAAATCAAATAGGATTAGAAATATTCTACATTGAAATTAATGCATCTAGTGTAAGCAATAAAATATAATTATAAATCAACATCTACTTTGAAATTAATGCATCTAGTGCAAGCAATATAATAGGATTAGAAATCACCATCTACACTGAAATCAATGCATTTAGTGCAAGGAATAAAATAGGATTAGAAATAATCTACATTGAAATCAATCCATATAGTGCAAGTAATCCAATATCATTAGGAATCAACATCTACACTAAAATCAACTCATCTAGTGCAAGAAATCAAATAGGATTATAAATCACCACTTACACTGAAATCAATGCATATAGTGCAAGAAATATTATTCCCTATCTCCCCCCAACATATATATATCTATATCTCCATCCATCTCTCTGCCTTTGTCTCTTTACCTCACCCTGCCAAACACACATGCTCTCTCACTCCATATCTATCAATCTCTTTGTCCCCCCCTCGTTTTCTCCATCTGTCTTTTATTTCTCTTCATCTTACATATATATCTCTATCTCCCTTTGTCTCTTTATATCAACCCCAAAAAATACACTCTCTTGCTCCAATATATCTATCTATCACTCCCTCTTCCTCTCCCCCTTTCTCTCTCTCTTCCCCTTTCTTCCCTCTCCCCCACTTCTATCTCTCTTCCCTCCTTCTATCCTCTCTCCCTCTCTCTCCATCATCATTATCACTCCTTCTCTCCCTCCAACTTTCACTCTCTATGTCTTTATTCTTACCTCCATCTCTTCCCCCCCTCCATCTCCATCTCTCTTTCCCTACTTCTCTTCACTTACTCTCTTCCTTTCTCTCCCGCCTCTCTCTCTCTCTATATTCACCTTCCAACTTTGTTACTATATGCCTCTCTCTCTCATTCTCTCCCCCTATCTCCATTTCTCATTGTTTTTGTCTTTATCTCAACCCCTAACATACACACTCTCTACCCATATCTCCCTTGTCACTCCCTCTCTCTCTCTCTCCACTACTAACTCTATGCCTTTCTTCTTCCCTCCATCTCTCCCCATCCAGCTCCATCTCCCTATCCCTCTCTATCGTGCCCTCCAACTCCATTTATATATCCTTTCCTCTATTTGAATTCCCCTTTCTTTTCCTTCCTCTATCTCATTTTCTATCCTACATCCCTCTCTTTTCCCCAATCACTCTCTCTCTCTCTCTCTCTCTCCCTCCCTCCCCTACAATCCTCTCTCTTCCCCCATCACTGTCTTCCTCCATCCTTTCCTTCCTCTCTCTCCCTCTATTCCCACCCCCACACCCCCCACTGCCTCTCTCTCTACCCTCCAATCCTTTCTCTCCCCCATAAATCTATATCTCTCTCCAACTTTGTTACTATATCCCTCCCTTTCTCCTTCTCTCTTCTTCTATCCCCCCTTGTCTCCATCACTCCTTCTATGTCTCTTTATCTCACCCCTAAACATAAAAACTATCTCTCCATCTCTACCTTGTCACTCCCTCTCTCTGCACTTCTCACTCTCTATGTATTTCTTCTCCCCTTCCTCTCTCCCCCTCCAACTCCATCTCTATATCACTCCCTCTCTCCCCGTCCAACTCCATATTTATATCCATCCCTCTCTCCTCCTCCTCACATCCTTCCTCTCCTTAACCCCCCCTGCCTTTCCCCCTCCCCCTCTTTCTCTCTCTCTCTCTACCCTCCAATCATCTCTCCTTATCGCTCCCTCTCTTTCTCTTTATTCCTCCTCTCCCCTCTCCTTTAGTTTATCTCCATATCTCGCATGTCACTGCCCCTATTTCTCCACCTCTATCATATGTCTTTGTTATTCCCTCCCATATATATCTAAATTTAATATATATATTATAATATATTAATATGTATATTATATTTAATAATAATAATAATAATAATAATATTAATATTAATATTAATATTTTAATACTAATGTTAGGGTTAATAATATTTTTTTTGCATGGTATTAATAATAATTTGGTGGATGGTATTCGACCCATAAGGTTGGTATATAATTATATGTTGATTTCTAATCCTATGAAATATATTTTTATTTATTTACCTTACCTCTATATACCTCTTCTATATTTATTTACCATACCTCTTTTATAAATACGGTATTTGGCCCATAGGCTTCACCTAAATAAAACCTCTTTTTTTACCAAGGTTTTATTTATTTACCATACTTTTATTTTATTTATATTTTTATTTATTTTTATACTTCCTCAATAAGTATAAAAAGAGGTTTATTTATATTTATTAACCATATCTATATTTTGAGTGTTTCCAAAATTCTTCATATTTAAATTTTTTTTTCTCAAAATTTATTTTTAATGAATTTTTATTGTTTATTTATATAGTTATGCAAGTCATTGTTTAAGCAAACATTATTTAGATTTTATTTTGTAAATTTTAATCTATGAAAATGTAAATTCACAATTTACTTCGTGAATCTCATAATATCTCCATGATAAACCCTTACCGTATGGCAGGAATTTCTGGATACCATGGAGAAGAATCAGACCATGATTTTGGTTAGTGAAAATGGAAGTGGACACAATGGACGAATAGTGGTACAAATTTTATTACAAAGGATCTACAATGGAAAATTACTAGACAATGGAAATAAATGATATAAAAAAAATCAGAATGAAAATTCCCAAACAGGAGAGAGAAATGTGATAAAATATTTCAAATAAATTCACCTCACTAATAAATGCGATGAAAAATTTCACTCCATTGTGGATAAATGCTATACAAAATTTCAACAAAGATGTTTAATTGTTTTTATAGCATACTTTGTCACTTTAGATTGAAATAGAAGTTTCAGAAAATGAGTCTACTGAAATTGTATTCTCGCACACACCAATGATAGAATATTCAATCAAGCGATATACTTATATTTGTTTTTATTTTAAATTATTATAGAACCGATACTTTATTATTATTATAAATATATTGATTACAAAGAAATTTTTAAAACTTTCTTACATTACATTTACACATGTACCATATACTAAGTTGTAAAGCCGTCTCGGTGCAATTAGAATGGCTTGAGGTTGTGAAGTTAGACTCTCTTATGAATATTCCTTTTATCTTCTTGTTGGAATAAGTTTACTCGTGTGAAAGCCGATACTGAGTGAATCCTTGAGGCTTTTCACGTGATCTCTAGTGAAGCCTTAAATGGGTGATCAGGTCTCATGCTTGTGCTCGCGCACACAGTTTTTGTTTAAATAGATGGTATATCGTGAATTTGAATTATTCTTGCTAGCAGCGTAAAAAAATGGGCAAACCTCTTTCTCTTAGTTGTACAGTTTGCTTATACATTAAATAATGGATTATTAATCACCAAAGTGTTTTTACTCTCAATTTTTTATTTCAATATCTGCGACGATTTTTTTATATATGTGAATAGATTATGTTAGTTTACATATATGTTTTGATTTTTATATATGTGAATATATTATCTAAATTTACATATGTTTCTTTCTTCTATGCTACTATTTCTTATGCTACTTTCTTAGGAAGTTTTTTTTGCAACATGTGGTGCAATTGCTAGTTTTATTATATTTTATTTTAAATTTTTTTGGGTATCCTATTTGATATTTTCCTCCTCTATTGTTTAAAAAATTCAACAAAAAAACTATATATCAAGTTATTAATATTGTATTTGTAGATTTTATAAGGTGTATTGTTCATTTCCATCCTCTCTTGGGGTCATATTCACGCTGATTGAGATTTTATGCATTCAATAGACATGATGAAAATTAAATACCAACTAGATATCCTAATTTACACTAGATATAAGTAGTTTCCAAATGTTTCACAACTCGCCCTTCCTCTTTATGATGACCTAATGTTCATCAAAATAATATTTAATGTAAATTGAATCCAAGAGACAAGTATTTTTATTCCTTTCCCAACATTTTCATCACATGAACATAAAGAATGGGTTCACCTTGTAAAACTAGGATATCAAGAGGGAAAGATAATAAGTAATCATAGAGCCTCCATCTTTCAAACATGTGTAAGCTTAACCCCATATATGTTCCACATGTTTCTCATGGATACCACTTCCATGTAAGACATGAATCATATGGACATGGCTCATAAGAATTGTAAGCTCGTGATCGAGGTTTGTGTATCAAATTATTTGAAGAGAATTTCATGAGTGGCACTATCCATCCCTACTATGAAGCAAAGGATGTTCCTCTTCATCCTAAATATTTTTACGATTCCCATAAACAACACATACACACTTCTCTTCCATAAAACTAACCCAAGGAAAAAATTTCTATGCTAAAGGGGAACTTTTCATTGGATCTCATGGACTTCTATAAATTAGTGCTTTGGTTAAAAATCTCATCAAATTTACTTTTTTTTTGCAAAATAGATGAAACAAATGCATTATTGATCTATTTTAATGGAGTAATCGAGAAATATATAAGGCACAATTTATATAGAATGTTCTAATTGCACTTATGCAATAAATTGAAAATGCCAAAGTGTGATGCAATAGTGTACATTTATTTTCAAATTGTAATGAGAAAAGGGAAACAACATGAACCAAAGCAATGATTTCAGATTGCTCTAAATACGAGTCATATAATCACTTAGTGTATAATTCATAAATAGTGATTCAATTGTTTATTTTTTAGGACTATATTATTATTTGCTATTGATAATTGAATTTTTAAACATTCATGCCATAACATATTAAAATTATTAGCAATTATGTAGAAATAACAATAACTCCAACATTACAACGAATGAGAAACAAACATTAGAAGAAAAGCATGCACAAAAGGGACATAATTGTTTTCGTCAGAACCCGGGAAAAACCCCAAAAAGGGGAAAACGCATCCAAATTATTCTTTTGTTGGATATTCATTAATCTTTTAGTTGAGACACAAAGTACATCCATAATGAGATAAATTTAATGTATGTTGCAGGAAACAACCCCTAAGGTGGCGTCCCCGTACCTGAAACTTCTCGAAACACTGAAACGTTACCAAAACTCCAGTGAAATGAAGCTGAAACGTTTGGGTGGCGTTTCCTAATTTGGAAACACCACTGAAACATCGTTGAAAGGTTTCTATGGTGTTTAATCCTAATTATGCCCCATTTTCGACCAATTTTGACCCATTTCCATGATTTTTTTGCTTTTGTGGGCTAATTCAAGCACACAAGAAGGTTGTGGGGCACTTCTATGGCCAAAATAGATTCAATGTAGCACTAAATTTTATTTCTAATCACTCCACACACTAATTTATCTCTAATCAATCCACGCTCTAGTTCTGCTAAAAAAATAACTTGTTCTACTTTTTTTAATGAAGATGAAGATTAGCATTATAATATATGTAATTGTACTTGTCACTACCATATGTTATGTTTCATTTTTAGCACATATAAAGTATTATTTTGGATGAAAAGCCTCATGTATAGAACCTGATATTCTAATATTGGATGTACAACCTCATTTATAAATGATAATATTGGTTTTAGAATAATTTAATCATCTATGAGAATTAACATAGATTGGTTTTTCCTTCTAAAAAGTAATTTATGTGTCTCATTCTTTGTAATATTCCTAAATTAGCTTGCAACTAATTGGAATATTAAAGTTTTTTTTTGTCACTTAAATAGGTGAATAAGTGGGTAGGGAGACCCATAATTCTCTTTATGAGGAATTAAACCACTTCTCATATGAAAGTAGGTCATATTTTCAGCTTAATAAAGCACTCTAGGCTATGAAAAGGGGCTAGAGCACATTGATTGGGTCAACTTTAACCAAATCAACAACCCTGCCATGGAGGAGTGGACATTAATGGAGGGACAACGCAGTTTTAGAGGGAGACACATTGCATGGAAGTAGTGTCATTAATGGATGGGGCTTAGGGTTTGGAAGCTCATTTCTTATATAAGGAAGAGGATGGTAGCCATATTGGATCATGTTGATATATGTTTATTTTTTAATAGATGTTCTGTTTAGACATATAGCTTTCTTCAGTTGTTTAGCTAAGATTGCAATGTTGTTTAGCAGAGGGTGTTCCTAATCGAGAATCCTACCTCCTTCATTGAGAGGCCTCTTGGAAGAGTTTGCACTATACTTCCACATCCAGGCATTTGACCAAGCTTCAATCTCATGTACAATGTAGTTCTGTTTGGGGCGGAAAATGATACTTCCACACATGACATAGATTTCTGAGTATGACAAGAGGTTATTAACACTCTTGCATGCATTGGAAAAACTATGGAAGTTTTGGATGGGAAACACCTTCCAAGAGGACGTTGACCTCCATGTACTTGAATCTTGTCTTGGGCAAGATCAGCTGCAAGGGAGGCAGCAAAAGTGGGGTAACAATACTCCAACATGTGAGTTTGGCATCAAGCATGTCTAAGAGGAGAGTTATGATGAGACAGGTGCTTCATTTCAGATTTCTACAGAGTTTTCATTGTTGGGAAGCCTAGATCCATATTGTGAGTCCTAACTATTGGTGGAATATTCCAAGAACCTCTTCACATGTAAGGATCTTGATGGGAAAGTGATAGGTGAGAGGTATAGAGTTGTTGATGGAGTCATTTATTTCCATGATCAGATCTACTTGACTAGAGACTCCAATCTCAAGAAGGAGATTTTAAATGCAGCATGTGAGGCACTCTATTCAGGACATGTAGACTTAATTGGGTCTTATCACACCCTCATGGAGGGATTCTGTTGGGAGGATCTCAAAGAAGATATGCACCAACATATCATGAGATATGTAGCTTGTTTGATGTATGAGGAGGAAAGAAACCACCTTGCAAGGTTGTTCCAATCATTTCCCCTTTTGATGGAGGAATGGGAAGGTTCATCTATGGACCTCTTCACAAAATTGTCTACAATATATGGTAAATATTATGTTTTGATGCTTATTTATCAACTAACAATGTATATGCATTCCTTTACCATGAATTTGTAGCACATTGCTCCACAAAAGAGCAAGCCTCTCTTTGGATTTCATGGTCCTATTGGGACTACATTCAATGATGGGAATGACCACTTCATGGAGGAATTTGGGCAAAACATGTTTTTTTGGCTCCTATTCAGTTAACACCTAATGTCCTTCACTATTTTCAAGATTTTGAGAAGCTTATGTCAACAAGCAAGTGGTTGGATGGCCACTTAACATATGATGTTTTGAGACAAATAGAGGCAGAACATTGCTGGTCTCACTTGAGGGACTATTTTCACCATCCAGTGTGTCATGTGACACTTAGTCCATATTTATTTTGGAGCCCATATGGTGATGACATCATATTCACTATATGTGGGATGGATTCAGCAAGAGAGATTCCTAGAACCAAAGAGTGGGATCACGAGATTCAAAGTATCTTTTGGCTTCATGAGGACTATATTATTGTAGCCCAAGATCAACAGCTCCAAATTTACCATAAATGGAGAGAGAGACAGTGTAATTTGAACATTGTTATCTCTCATTTTCAGCCATGCAACCCCTATACATTGCAAAAGTAGGGGATTGGTGATTGTTCCTATGAGCTACCAAGGAAGGGTCATTTTTTTTGGATGATAGCATGGAGAGTGAAGTTTCTCATTAGGATTGAGGCACCCAACATTTACCAACTCTCATGCCTTAAGGAAGCCAATGGACAACATATAACTCTTTCCATATATCTCCCACTTGTTCATGATGAGAGTTATTTGGTATATCTACCAAAAGTTAATCTGTATACTTGGGAGGAGAAATATCCGTTGGAGGTTTTATAGTATACTTGCACTTGCTTGAGGAAAAGAAACATCTTGGAGGGGAAGAATTTAATATTCCTAAATTAGCTTGCAGCTAATTGGAATATTAAATTTTTGTTTTGTCACTTAAGTAGGTGAATAAGTGGGTAGGGAGACACATAAATCTCTTTATGAATAATAAAACCACTTCTCATGTGAAAGTAGGTCATTTTTTCAGCTTAAAAATAACCCTAAGGTGTGAACAGGGGCTGGAACACATTGACTGGGTCAACTTTGACCAAATCAACAATGTTTTCAGGGAGGAGTGGACATTAATGGAGGGACATCGCAGTTTTAGATGGAGACACATTGCATGGAAGTAGTGTCATTAATGGATGGAGCTTAGCGTTTGGAAGCTCATTTCCTATATAAGGAAGAGGATGGGAGCCATATTGGATCATGTTGATCTATGTTTATGTTTTAATATATGATATGTTTAGACATATAGCTTTCTTCGGTTGTTTAGCTAAGATTGCAGTGCTGTTTAGCATAGAATGTTCCTGATCGGGAATGCCACCCCTTTCCTTGAGAGGCCCCTTGGAAGATTTTGCACTATACTTCCACTTGCAGGCATTTGGCCAAGCTTCAGTCTCATGTACAACGCAGTTTTGTTTACAGTTGGGTTGTGTTGCAGGGGTGTAGCAGTAGAGGAGAGAGATCTCCAATTTCTAAGATAGTTTTACATTAGAAGGATCATCCTTTCATCCGGAAGCTTGTGAGGAAGTTCTCAGGGCTTGATTACATATTTTGGCACCAAGAAAAGTAGCATTCATTAGCTACAGTGTATTTTCCCTCAAGGACCACATTATTTTAGAGAGCAGCTGCAGTAGTGGGTTTATTTCCCTATTTGGAGTGTTTGGGTTTCCTGTGTGGGGATCAACCCTTCATTTAGGAGATTTTTTGGAGGAGAATCAACCATCTTTCATATCATATCAGCCATCTCCCATCAGTGATTCAGTTGTAGATATTATTCATCCCTAGGGAGAAATCTGTTGTATTTTGTATAGTGTGTATTTCTGGAAACCTTTTTTGGGTTGTCCTGGAAATCTATTTTGGAGCATGGATCTCTAGCCTTAGGATTTTTGGAGCATTATATCAGCAACAATATATTTTTCTATCTTTCAGCTTCTATTCTGTCATAGACAACACATTTTTCTGCGTTCCTATATTTCCTGTACTAACAACATTTTAGATCTAGGTGTATGCTTTCACGGGAGGCTTGTTTGCCCAACTTGAGTGACCTTTTCCTCAAGATATTCTACCTATTTTTCTGTTACACTCATAATGGAATGGATCTACTGTTGTCTCATGATTTTATCTATTTACATTTCTACATATTTCAAGTTTTATGCACTCCATTCCTTCTTTCCCCATTTGGGAATATTACATTCTTTTTTTCTTGCAAGTTATGTTTTAACTTATTTATAAAAAAATTACACACATACGTATATATATATATATATATATATATATATATATATATATATATATATATATATATAATTTCCATTTTTGGGGGGTTGGGTTTCTAGCCATATCCATTTTAGAAACTTCCATAGGTTTCACCACTTTGTGCACCTTAGCATTTAACATATCAGGTATTTTAGGCCCCACCCAAGTTAATTCACAAAGACATTTGTAAATTTAACAATTTGATATCTAGAGATTTATTGCCATAACTCTCCATATCACTTATGTTTTCATCATCATTGTTATACAATTTATTCATTGCCTCACTATAATATAGATCAAAACTGTCATTAACTTTACCAAATTGTTTTCCTATATATTTTCACCTTACCATTGCATTGTTTGGAGACTCATTGTCCTTGCACCAAGGTGACTGTCATGAATATGGTTATTATCATGACATGGCTATTGTCATAGTGTTTATCATAGTTTCGAAATCATTATTAGACATGCCTATAACACATGGATCACTGACGTACTGTTTAACAAAGGTAGTAATATCATATAAGATCAATATTACTAATAATGGCACATTAAAATAACCCTAAGTGGTTAGGGTCCTTTCCTTCGTTGGATAAACAATGTCACTTTAATATCTAAGATTTACTACCATATCAAAGCTAACAATGAATCTCTAAGTTGTTACACATATCTAAATAATTGTTATGCCCTATAAGGTTATTCTATCATATTGTCGACCTTTACATATCAATATTACGTTCAACATAACAAAGCCATATACAAGAGTCTCACTGTAGTTTAGATGATACTCTTTATGTCAACGGGTCAATGTTCACAGCGTATAGTGTAAGCTTATGCTATATACACTTTACACATCATTGATGTAAATCATAACTCATAGTTACATGATGGAAACAAAATATGTACTTCCACGATGCCACTATATTGAAACATAATACCACTACAACGGACCATGATGCCACTAAATATAGTAACTTCAACCATGATGGCACAACACATATTTTTTTATGAAAATGTGCATGTTATGGATTATAGTCCAGAGAATGTGACCCTTTAGAAAATGGTTCATTATAAGTAGCTATGATGTGAACCATGATTCCACTACAAACTATAATTATTATGATATTAAGGTGCCACAATGATGTCAATTTTTATCACTCATTAGGTTAAAAAATTCCATTGATAGAGTTCATGCTGTCTCATAAGTCATATTCATGAAATTTTTGAAAAAATTTGCATTTGGTGGTATCCATCATAAGTCTAAAACCCATCCCAAACCATTTCATATCATGTAAAATCAACCTAATATCATCTAGTTGTCATTCCCATGCATTCTAATAACAAATTATTACATCTGTCAGTTTTTCATGCAAATTACAAGGCAAATCAACAGATTTCACTATGAAACTGCCTAACAGTTCCCTAGTGAATTTGTTAGCAGTTAAACGGTTTTCGCTACGAAACTTGGTTTTTTTGCAGAAAGTGTCAGAGTAGTGTGAGGTGTCAACTTTTGATAGCACAAGTAAAGTTTGAGGTCATTTTAGTTCCTTATGATGATTTTCAAACATGCATAGTCGTATTTGTTGTCATTATTGTCTTTTATGGTCACATGTGTTATCATCAAACTTTGAGTTGTCAAATTACCTTTTAAAACCTTACCCCAAGTTGGTCTTTGTCATTTACTATTCAATCCTTGAAATTAATTTATCCCACTGTCAATATTTGAGAGCTGCTTCACCACACAAAGCAAGTTGTTGTTCGAATTTGGTTCTACAAGTGAGGCAGCAAAGAGTATAAAGCATCATGGCATTGAAGAAGAAAACAAATAAGAGTGGTCATTTTGTAAGGTATGAGCCCATGGATTTCAAGCTGCTAACTAAAGAGCTCATTTCTATGGAGCCTTTTAGGAAGACAGGTTGCCTATAGTTCTGCCAAAAATTGCAGGGTTTCCATGCACATATTTCTAAAGAATTTGCCACCAATTTTACAGGGACAACATCAAAAGTTCGGATTTTGAATTTCATAGTGTAACAAGACATCATCTCCCAAGCTACAGAAATTCCAAAAAGTGGTGAAGAATGGTTCAAAGGAATAAAGTTCAGAATGCAGGGTTGTGAAGAGTTTCTCAAGTAGGAGCATAGAGGAGCTGATATGACCAATGGCATCCCCAAGAGTTATATGAAAGAAAATTATGCAAATTTGTTGTTGGTGATCCAAAAAATACTTAACCTATGAAGGGAGATTTCACATGGTTTATTCTTACCATATTAGACTCCTTCTACATTTTGTTGGTAAGCAACCTCTTGACCTGCCCTTCTTTTTATACAGGAGTTTGGGAAATATGTTAGATAGAGTTCAATTCAAGTCAGAAGGTAGTGAGACATCAATATTTCACCATGGTATGATAAAACTATTAGTGCTAGAAGAGTTGAAAAGGTTAAACAGAGATTGAACCTCCTTTTTGTTTATGAGTGGGTATGAAGTAGATATAGTGACTCCAAATAAAGTTTTAAAACCTAAAACCACTACATCCTCTACATTCCCAGCTGCAACACAAGAGATTGGTGAAGAAGGAAGACAATTTCTTGTAGAACCAATAGACATTGAAGAAGAACCTTTGCAAGAAACTGATATCCGTCAGCCAGCACCTGCAAAACAAAAGATTAGAAAACAAAGCAGTAAGAGAATAACAAGGAGTCAAACATTGGCCAAAGGAAATCCGAAAGACATTCTACATGCAATATATATTGAGGATTCCCCAATAGTGCAAGTAGAAGACATTGAAGGTGATGGAAGGAAATTGAAGAAAGGTAAGTCTATCAAGAAATTGGATTTTGCAGGAGAGGATGTTGGCTTCATATTTCAACCAAGAAAGCCAATGAAAAGGTCACAGATTGAAAATAATACCATAGAAAACAAAAGAGAAGAAAAATTTAGTGAAGGTATGGAACCATAAAATATCATAGATTTATCCCGAGCAATAGAAGAAGTTTTCATTGTGCAGAGAAAGGGAAAGGAGAATATGGTTGGAAAATCAGAAACAGAACTCATCACAAAACAAATAAGAAAAGAAAGGGAAAAAATACTAGAGTTTAAGTTGGAAGTAGAGAAGCACAGGTCTGAAAAGGTTGAGTTTGATCGAATAATGAAAAAATGGGACAGTCAACTCTGAAATGTTTCAGAATCCATGAGTAATGCCAAAAGACTATTGAAAAGGACCAAGCCTCTAAGATTTATGGCCGAACATACTAGGAGGATTAATTTGTACCTGCAAGATGAAAGCATATCATTACAAAATCAAGTGGAAGACCTTCAGGAAGAAATGGACATGGGTCAAGATGAGCTAGAGAAGAGAGGACTTAAAATGAAAGTGATTGAAGAACCTGAAGGTCAAACTATAGTTAATGAAGATGAAACTCCCAAAGACTGAATAGTTGAACTAAGAAATTTTTATTAAGGTTTATATATTGCAAGTGACATAATTTTGGCTCGTAAGATCAAATTTTGAAGAGAGTTAAAAAATCTACAAATTCTTCCTTATTAGCTCCAAGCTTGAGGGCCAAAATTCTCTACGAAATTTCTGAAGAGTGTTTTTTTTTTTTATCTCTAAAATAGTTTGATGAAGGTCCAACGAAGGAGGTTGATGGTATTTACCTATTTTGACCTCAAAAACATTATTTGGCTAGGAGAGGTGGCATAAGGAAAGGATAAAGGACAAAAATAACCTCGTTACTAAACTACGCTACGAAACTGCCTAAGATGCTTTGTTTTGTAGTGAGGTGTTTTTAAAGGGTTTTTTGAACGTTTGAAAGTGTTTTGAAGCTCAACCAACCACGTGTAGGTATTGAAATATATTAGTGAAACGTTATAATAGATATTTGGCCTTCGACAAAGTTGTCTTCTTCACCAACTCAACAAATGACAGTCAGCAAATGTCATGTCATCATTTCCTTAAAAATAGGATGAATGTTTTTTAGTTCAATGAGGGAATTTATTCTTTGATGATGGATAGTGCCATTCAAGAACCTAACTACTTTTGATGTAACTATGCACTCCCTTAGTTAGTATATGTAATAAATATAATTAGAGTCCTATTAGGAGAATAAATCTTAAATGTATAGGTGTCTTTTTATGTTCCAGAAATAGAGTGTTAGTTATGATTAGCTGTCAAAGTGAAGGTTCGATGATCCAGAATCCTATGTAATGTAAAAGAAGTCTATTTATAGACAAAAGGTCAAATATCAAAGGGTTGGAGTGTATTGTACTAAACTGCCACTCTGTATAAGATTTTAGTCTCAGTAATATACAATGATATTTTTATTCTTTACTTGAGATTCGAAGGAGGTGTTCAATGTGTTGTATGTTCAATATATTTCATGTTTAAATATCTACAGTTAGTTTTATGTATGATTACTCAGAACTCATGGTAACATGCTCTCACTTCCTTTAGAGTTTAAACTGTTTTTTTCTTCCTGTGTTGTGTGTGTGTACCATATTTTCATTGAAACCTCCATTTGCCTCATTTTCCATAAGAATAACTATTTTCATTTAGTTTACTGATGTTGACCCCATAGCCCATTTGTAGAATTCCTTACATTTTCAACCTGCAATCAATCAATCAAGTTACAGTCATAGAGTTAGCCATCTAATATAATTTCCATTGAAAATCATAAGTTACCTTGAGAGAGCCCTCACAAACTAAAGAGGCTAATATTTAGTCAAAAGTGGTTTGAAAGAGTTACATTAAGTTGATTGATGAGCAGCCTATCAGAATCAATTTGGTGATAAAATTTTGGTGCGTCTGTCGGGAGCCTGAAGACATATTTCCCGAAATTTGTGTGCAAAAAATGAAGCTGAACTTTTGGAGGTAGCAGGAGCTCAGAACTTTTTGAGGCTGCAGAAACTACCTTGGTGACTCCACTACAAATTTTCATGCTTAAATGTGGCTTCAAGAAAAAAGATATACAAGGAGAAATCTAGATGCTAACCCACCTACCATTGTGGATAATCCAGAGAGGATTCTTAGAGGCATTGAAAGCAACTCTTCAAAATCAGGTATTCCATCACACTCAAGATATTTTTCCTCTGAAATTGTTCGAAGCCCTGAAGATAGGAAATTTGATGATAAAATTCAAGAATTTTCATTTAGGTCTAAGAGTGAAAATGAATTGACTGAGATAATTTTAGACCTGCAAAGTCTAGGCATTTATACATCATCCCTAGTATCCAAAAAGGAAAAGGAGAAATTTTTGGAGGCAGTTACATCAGAACTATTGTTAGAGAGGGAGTCTTTTGAAAAGTTTAAAGAGTTAGATCCATTTGAATTCTTGTTGAAAATAAAATCTGGTATACCTTTGCCTGAGTGGAGCTCATTTATATCTGGACTGCAAAGACCAACTACACCACCTCCTAATATCTCATCTTCTCCTATTGTTTTTCTATGAAATACCTCAGTTCTTGTCATTATGGCTGGATATGTTCCACCTCCACCTCCTCCTGTTGCACCTACAATACATGCATCACTTTTCCTCCCTCTTGTTCTTCATGACCTCTTAAGTAAATAATTAGCTAGAATTAAAACCTTTGGGAGTGAAGAGGAAATAACATCTGAGGAACATGTAGATCAATTCAATGATTTCATTGAAAGAGAGGAGGTAGACCATAACGATGTTAAAATGTGATTATTTTCTAAAATTTTCACTGGTGTGGTAAGAAAATGGTTTAAAGCCCTAGCTCCAGCAAGCTTGCAGAACTGGAAATAGTTTGAAGATATTTTTTTGAGAAAATGGGGAAATAGGAAAAATCCAGTGCAAGCCCTTACTGAATACAATAGTTTAAAAAGAGCCTTAGACGAATCTATCCAAGACTTCTCTAAGAGGTTTAACAAATTCTACAACTCTATACCTTCTCATCTTAAACATCCCCAGGATCTACTCAATTATGTTATGCAGAGGCATTTGATTATGATTTCTCCATTTTACTTAGGGAAAGAGAGTGTACTTCTCTAGAATAAATGAAAAATTATGTTGTGAAGGTAGAAGTGAACATGATAGCAGCTAATAAGTCTAATATGGGGAAAAATAAAATAAAAGAAGAAGAGAAACCTTCCTCCTCAGATGATAATTTTGACTCTATGTTGAAGACCATGGATAAACTCATGGATATACTAGCCCTTGGAACCACCTATTTTCCCCCTGCACAACATGATCCACAAATCAGAAACCCATAGTTTAGGAGGCCTTAGAATCAGCAAAGATAAAGAGAAAACATAAATCATCCTGACCCTCAAGTGAGGCCTCCTTTTCAGCAGAATTTGATTGATGATGAAGAAAATCAGCCTGAGATTGAAGAAGATATCATCCACTGTCTAGATGAAAACATGTCTAGGATGTTTATGACCAAAGAGGAGCATGATGAGTCTTGTCATTATTTTAATAAGGATGAGGGACAATTTGATTGCATAAAGGGTTATCAGCATGCTATATTTGAAATGCAGAAGTAGTGCAATGTTAGAAACAGAAATGTTCCCATCACTACAAATAAATCTCAGCCAAAGAAGGATGCTCCTAAATCATTTAAGCCTAAAAAATACTCACCACTTCCTCCTCCTGCCAAATAAAATGAAAATATCACTTATGTTTTCAATTTAGAAAATGAAATCTGCAAAATTAAGATTCATGTCCCATTTGGAGAAATTATCAAGGTTAATGAGTACAGAAGAAAATTTGTGAAGATGTTGAATTCTTAGCTAGGAGCATCATATATCCTTATCTACAAGAAGACCATCCTACCATCTACCTAGGAGAAATGTTGGAAGACTAGCAGAATGAAGAAGTCCCTCCTTTCTATGTCAGCCTTAATATTCATGATATGACCTTACACAATGCCATGTTGGATTTGGGGGCTTCTAATAACCTCATGCCTAAGGTGATTATGGAGAGGATGAGTTTGGAGATCACTAGGCCATACAAATATTTATTTTATTTTGACTCTAAAAGGGTCCAATGCATAGGACTAGTCAAAGATGTTGGTGTTGGGTTTGCACAAGTGCCTACCAAGACTATGGTGATTGACATTGTCGTGGCATATATTCCCCCCAAGTTTGGCATGCTCTTATCCAAATCTTGGGCAGAAAAAATCAAAGGCACCATGCAGATGGACATGACATATGCCACCATTCCTATTTTTGGTGAGCAGAGAAGGTTGTACAGGGAGATTAGGATGGCCTATATGGTAAGCAGCAAGGATAAACCTCAAAATTTTCCCATTTATGCTGTTGAAACTAAATTAGGATTAGAAATTATTTTCAATGAGCTAACTGATGAAGCAAAAAGTGAAGAGAAAATACAAAATTAGCAAGTTGAAAATCAGGAAATTGTAGAAGAGAAAGCAGAGAGCTGGTAGCTTCTACACTTTTATGGATCTGTTGGAAAAGAAGGGGTTGGAGTAGGAATTTGGATCACTACTCTGGATGATGAAAGTAAATTTTATTCTTTCAAACTTAACTTTTAATGTACAAATAATATGGCTGAATATGAATCTCTATTTTTGGGTTTGGAAAATTTGAAAAGATTGGGTGCGAAGAAGACATCAGTGTGTGGAGATTCTGAGTTTGTAATCAAACAATTTGAAGGATTATATCAAAATAAGGATGTGAGGATGAGAGCTTACATAAATCTGATTATAGAAATGCTTGAATTTTTTCGAGAATATGAATCTATTGTGAAAACTAGAGATCAAAACTCAGTGGTTGATTCTCTAGCTATTTCTGCAAATTTTTTTGTCATCCCTATGCATTCTACTAAGAAGTATGAAATTGAAGTCTAACATAGGCCTACCATCCCAGATAATATCATTTATCGGCAGGTGTTTGAATATGACCAACAATTTTAGAAATTTCATAGAGTTAAAGGAGGAGTTTGAAAACACACAAGTGGATCAACAAAACATGTTTGCTAAAACTAGGGTTAATTCTCAAGTTTTGCAGTTAAAAAATAGTTGTATACCCAAGGGCCTTATTCCACTTGAGAAAATATCTGATCAAAATGATGTTTCTAAATCTCCTAGGATGCATGCTAACGATGAGGAGGTAGAAACTTGTAATATTGGTACTTCCACAATGCCTAAAATAGTAAAGTTTTCCAAATTTCTTTCTATTGGGATGAAGCAGAAATATATTGAGATGATGAAGAAATACATTGATGTTTTTGCATGGATTTATGTTGATCTAAAAAAGTATGATCCTAGTATTATACAACATAATATTCCTATCAAAGAGAATGCGAAACCTTTCAAATAGAAATTGAGAAGGATTAACCCATTTCTCATGCCTTTGATTGAGCAGGAGATTAAGAAGCTTTTTGATGAAAATATCATTGTTCCTATAATATTTTCAAAGTGTATTTCTAATTTGGTACTAGTCAGAAATAAGAGTTGTGAGATTAGAATTTGCATTGATTTTAGAAATTTGAACAAGGCTTCCTTAAAGGATAACTACCCTCTTCCCAGGATGGATCAGATTTTATAGAATATTGTTGGCTCTCAAAGGATGTCTATGCTAGATGGATTTTCAGGTTATAACCAGATATTTGTACACCCTGAAGACCAAGAGAGGACTACTTTTACCATGCCATGGCGAACATCCATGTACGCCAAGATTCCTTTTGGTTTGATGAATGAAGGAGAAGCCTTTCAAAGAGAAATGGATATTGCCTTTCGTGAAGAGAAAGATAAATCATTTGTAGTCTACTTGGATGACATAACTGTGTTTTCAAGAAGGGAGGAATATCATTTGAAGCATTTGGAGAAAATTCTTCAGAAATGTAGAAGATTTGGTATCCCTCTTAACCCCACTAAATTTATTTTTTCTCTAACTTTTGGAAAATTTCATGGACATATTATATCAAAGGATGGGATAAATATTGATCCAAATAGAGTCAATACTATTCAGAAGATAGACCTACCAAGGAACAGGAAAGAAACTCAGTCCTTTCTTCGGAAGGTAAACTTTGTTATAATTTTCATCCTGAGCTTTGCTGAAATTGTCAAGGAAATTACCAAGATGTTAAAGAAATGAGCTGATATTGAGTAGATTGTTGAAGCTAAGAAATCATTTGAAGAGATAAAGAAAGCCCTCATTCAAGCTCAAATGCTTATTAGACCAAAATTTTCAAGTGAATTTCTGGTTTTCACATTTTCATCTGAAAATACCATAGCTAGAGTTCTATTGCAGAAAGGACAACAAGGTACAAAACAATCAATTTCATTCTCTAGCCGAACTCTTGCCAACTCAAAGCTAAAATATAATATTTTAGAAAAACAAGAATATGCTTTGATCAAAGCTATTAAAGATTTCAGAATTTATATTTTGCACTCTCATGTCATTGCATTTGTACCTAATACTATGGTTAAAGATATTTTGACACAAGTTTATCATGATGGCAAGAGAGGGAAATGGATAGCTGCATTGCTGGAGTATGATATAGAGATCGGGCCTACAAAGTTGGTGAAAGGAAAGGGGTTATAAAAATTGATGGCACAATAAAATTTTGAATGTCTTGATATGAATCTCATTGCAGAAATTTCAGAGCTGTCAGAGGAAGACAAAGAGTTGATACCCATTAAAGAGAATTTTATTTTATCTGAATGGTATAGAGATATTATCTTTGTCTTGCATCCTCATAGAGCTCCTTCAGAGTTGACAAAATAAAAATCAAGGTTTGTGAAGCTAAAATCATTAAGATACTACATTGTAGATAAGAATTTCTAATGGAAAGATACTGGTGGAATCCTTTTAAACTGTTTGTTGGAAAAGGAAGATGAAAAGGTTATTGAATAATTTCATAAGGGATATGGTGGAGGAAACAACTACTGGAAAGCTACAGCAAAGAAAATACTCAGAGCAGGTTAGTATTGGCCCACCATGTTCAAGGATGTCTTCAAGAATATCACTGCTTGCCATGAATTTCAATTTTTTTATGGTAAGAGAAAACTGAATCCTTTACCTTTGATGCCAATATATGTTGCAGCGCCTTTCCAACAATGGGGGTTGGATTTTATTGGTGAAATACACCCATCATCTTCACGAAAACATTGCTAGATCCTGACAGCCACAGATTATTTCACTAAATGGATTGAAGAAATCCTAACAAGGCAGGCAAATGTATCAGTCATCATTCAATTCTTGGATAAAAACATTTTTTCCAGGTTTTGTTTTCCTATGAAGATTATTACTGACAATGCACAAGCTTTTAAATCCAAAAAATTAATTAGCTTTTTTCATCAGTATCATATAACACTTTGACATTCAACGGCCTATTACCCCCAAGGTAATGGCCTTGCAGAATCCTCTAATAAAAGCATTGTGAGAATTATCAAAAAGTACTGCAGGAAAACAAGAGATCATGGCATGTGAAATTGAAGTATGATCTTTGGGTTTATAGGGTCTGTACAAAGCGATTCATTGGTACATCACCTTATGAATTAGTGTATGGAGCTGAAGAAAATTTTCCCACCTCCTTGGGAGTTCCTATAATGAAACTGTTGCAAGGAATTGAAGAGGAGCCCAATTCCATTTAGAGGAGGATAAACCAGCTCATAGCTATGTAAGAAACAAGGGAGGAGGTATACAAGATCCATCAGTAGTCACATAACAGAGTGAAGAAAACATTTGATAGAAAGGTCGAAGAAGAGAATTTTCAGATTCAAGATGTATTTTTAAAGTGGGAAGCCAAAATTGAGGAAAAGGGGAAGCATGGAAAGTTTGAAAACATCTAGAAGGGACCTTTTGTAGTAGCTGCATATCATGGAAACAATACTTATCTACTTCAGGAGATGGATCGACAACTTTGTGCTGGAGGATCTGTCAATAGAAAGTTTCTAAAACACTACTCCTCTTAAATTTTAATGGATTTTGAATCCATTGTATATATTTCGTTTTATTATGTTGTTCTACTAATAAATAAAGGTTCATTTTATTATGTTTTTCTACTAATAAAGACAGGTTGATCATCAAAATTGAGCCCAACGAGAAGGCCATAAGATTTTGAAGAAGGCTTGGTGAATTTTAGAAGTTTTATTTTAAAAAAAGGATAGCACTTGAACTACATGTTATTTGTTGTATCATAGGGGTACATCATCCCCAATGGAGCTAATGTTATCACTCATTAGTATAAACAATTCTATTGATAGGGTTCATGTTTTCTTATAAGTCATTTTCATGAAATTTTTGAAAAAAATTGCATTTGGTGATATCCATCATAAGTCTAAAACCCATCCCAAACCATGTCATATGATTTCAAATCAAGCTAATATCATGTAGTTGTCATTCCCTTGCATTTTAATCACAAAATATTACACCAGTCATTTTTTCATAGTTTCATAGCGAATTACAAGGAAAATCAACAGATTTTCCTATGAAACTGCATAACAGTTCCATAGTGAATATGTTAGCATTAAACGGTCTTCGCTACAAAACTCGGGTTTTTTGCAGAATGTGTCTAAGCATTGTGAGTTGTCAACTTTTGATAACACAAGTAAAGGGTGAGGTCATTTGAGTTCGTTATGATTATTTTCAAACATGCATAGTTGTATTTGATGTCATTATTGTCTTTTATGGTCACATGTGTCATCATCAAACTCCGAGTTGTCAAATTACCTCTTAAAACCTTACCACAAGCTTCTCTTTGTAATTTACTATTCAATCCTAGCATGTAAAGTATCCCACTGTAGATATTTGAGAGCTACTTCACCACACAAAGCAGGTTGTTGTTCGAACTTGGTTTTGCAAGTGTCATCAACAAGTGAGGAAACAAAGAGTATGAAGCATCATGGCATCGAAGAAGAAAAAAAATAAGGGTGGTCATTGTGTAAGGTATGAGCCCATGGATTTGAAGCTGTTGAATGAATATCCCACTACTATGGAGGATTTCAGGAAGACGGGCTGCCTACATCTATGCCATAAATTGTAGGATTTCCATGCATAGATTTCCAAATACTTTGCCACCATTTTTACGGGGACAACATCAAAAGTTGGGATTTTGAATTTCAGAGTGTCATTAGACATCATCTCCCAAGCTACAGAAATTCATAGAAGTGGTGAAGAATGGTTCAAAGGCACAAAGTTCAGAATGTAGGGATTTGAAGAGTTTCTCAAGCAGGAGCACAGAGGAGCTGATATGACCAATGGCATTGTCAGGAGTTATATGAAATAAAATTATGCAAAGCTGTTGTTGGTGATCCAAAAATACTTCACCTGCGAAGGGAGATTTCACATGGTTTATTCTTACCATATTAGACTCCTTCTACATTTTGTTGACAAACAACCTCCGGGCCTACCCTTCTTTTTATACAGGATTTTGGGAAATATCTTAGATAGAGTTTAGGTCAAGTAAGAAGGTAATGAAACATCAGTATTTCACCATGGCCTGATAAAACTGTTAGTGCTGGAAGAGTTGAAAAGGTTAAACAAAGATTGGACCTCTTTTTTGTCTATGAGTTGGTATGAAGTAGATATAATGACTCCAAAGAAATTTTTAAAACCTAAAACTACTACATATTCTACATCCCTGGATGCAACATAGGAGATTGGTGAAGAAGGAAGACAGATTCCTGTAGAACCAATGGAAATTGAAGAAGAACCTTTGCAAGAAACTGATATCCCTCTGCTAGCACCTGCAAAACAGAAGATTAGAAAACAGAGCAGTAAGAGAATAACAAGGAGTCATACATTGGCCAAAGGAAATATAGAAGAAATTATATATTGAGGAGTCCCCAATAGTGCAAGTAGAAGACACTGAAGGTGATGGAAGGAAACTGAAGAAAGGTAAGTTTGTCAAGAAATTGGATTTTTCAGGAGAGGATGATAGCTTCATATTTCAGTCAAGAAATCCAATGATCAGGTCACATATAGCAAAGAAGGCCATAGAAAAAAAAAGAGCAGAAAAATTTAGTGAAGGTATGCAGCCATAAAATATCATATATTTATCCCCAACAGCAGAGGAAGTTGTCACTATGCAGAGAAATGGAAAGGATAAGGTGGTTGGAAAATCAGAAAGATAACTCCTCACAGAACAACTAACACAGGCAAAGGAAGAAATACTTGAGTTTAAGTTGGAAGTAGAGAAGCAAAATTTTGAAAAGGCTGAGTTTGATCAAATGAGGAAAAAATGTGACAGTCAACTCTCAAATGTTTCAGAATCCATGAGTAATGCTAAAACACTACTGAAAAGGACAAAGCCTCTAAGACTTATGGCCAAACATACTAGGAGGATGAATTTGTACCTGCAAGCTGAAAATAGATCATTAGAAAATCAAGTGGAAGACCTTGAGGAACAAGTGGACATGATTCAACATGAGCTAGAGAAGAGAGGACTGAAAATGAAAGTGATTGAAGAACTTGAAGGTCAACATTTAGTTAACGAAGATGAAACTCCCAAAGACTTAAGAGTTGAACTGAGATATTTTTGTTAAGGTTTATAGCTTTCAAGTGACATAAGTTTGGCTCAGAAGATCAAATTTTGAAGAAAATTACAAAATCTGCAAATTTTTCCTTATTAGGCAGTTTCGTAGCAAGCTCTAGGGTTGAGGGTCGAAATTCGCTACAAAATTTCTGAAGAGTGTTTTTTTATCTCTAAAAATAGTTTTATGAAGGTCCAAGGAGGGAGGTTGATGGTATTTACCTATTTTGACCTAAAAAATATTATTTGGCTAGTAGAGGTGGCAGAAGGAATGGATAAAGGAAAAAAATAACCTCACTACTAAACTACACTACGAAACTACCTAAGATGCTTTGTTTTGTAGCGAGGTGTTTTTAAATAGTTTTTTGAAGGTTTGAAAGTGTTTTGAAGCTCATCCAACCATGTGGAGGTATTAAAGGATATCAGTGAAACATTCTAATATATATTTGGCCTTCGAAAAAGTTGTATTCTTCACCAACTCAGCAAAGGATAGTCAGCAAATGTCATGTCATCATTTCCTTAAAAATAGGATGACTGTTTTTTAGTTCAGTGAGGGCATTTATTCTTTGATGATGGATAGTGTCATTTGAGCACCTAACTACTTTTGATGTAATTATGAACTCCTTTAGTTACTATTTGTAATAAATATAATTAGAGTCCTATTAGGAGGATAACTCTTAAATGGATAGGTGTCCTTTTATGTTCGAGAAATAGAGTCTCAGTTATGATTAGCTGTCAAAGTGAAGGGTCGATGATCCAGAATCCTATGTAATGTAAAATAAGTCTATTATAAACAAAATATTGAATATCAAAGGGTTGGAGAATATTGTACTAAACTGCTACTCTGTAAAAAATTTCAGTTTCAGTAATATACAGTGATATTTTGTTTCTTTACCTGAGATTCGAAGGAGGTGTTCAATGTGTTGTATGTTCTATATCTTTGATGTTTAAATATCTACGGTTATTTTTATTTCTAATTACTCAAAACTCATGGTAACATGCTCTGACTTCCTTTAGAGGTTAAATTGTTGTTTCCTTCCTGTGTTCTTTGTGTGTACCATCTTTTCATTGAAACCTCAGTTTGCCTTAATTTCCATAAAAAGAATTGTTTTCATTGAGTTTACTGTTTTTGACCCCATAGCCCAATGGTAGAAATTCCTTACATTTTCAACCTACAATCAATCACAATCAAGTTAAATTCATAGAGTTAGCCATCTAATAGAATTTCCATTGAAAATCCTAAGTTACCTTGAGAGAGCCCTCCCAAACTGAAGAGGCAAATATTCAGTCAAAAGTGGTTTGAAAGAGTTACATTAAGTTGATTGATGAGCAACTTATCAGAATCAATTTAGTGATAACATCAATCACCATAGTTATGAATGCAATGTATATCCCTATTATCACAGTCATTTTAGTGATGTGATTCTCCATAGTCATGCATGTGATACCAAATTATAGTCAAACAAAGCCAATGATCCAATATCATGTCACTATGATATGGTAATGTTATAGCATCATTTTTCACCCTCAGCTGATTCATGATTGTCTTTATGGCTTTGGGCACCCATTCCTACAGACTTGAACAAATTCACTAAAAAAAAGTGTTAAAATTGCGATACGCGGGTATGCCCAGACTTTTCCGCGTGTATACGCGAGTCCACATGTACTTTTCCGTGTATGCCATTAAAACCATTAAAATATATATAAATTCCCTATTTTCGGACTGGGTTGATGGTTACTCCAGTAGTTCAACCACCCCAGTACGTGGCCAACTATTTCCAACTGACTAAAACTACTTTGAGGGAGTATAAAAGCCCCTCATGTGTATGGCCTAAGGGAGAGAGAAATTTTATAGACATTATACTCTGTTGGAATCCCAGTTCAAGTCTGATTCCCCGTGCCTCCTGCACTTTCCAAGATTTATATAGGAAACCCTTGTTTCGTGTAGATGTTCATCCATTTATATGCCATATCAAGTGCACAAGTCTTGAAAGTTTCTTAGTGAGGCAAGGGCGGGACGAATCCGGACGATGGTCTGTTCAAAGATCGTGGAAGGATTCAGGTGATCTCTCCAATCTTTATTTTTGTACATGCTATTCATAATAATGAAGAACCATCTTGTTCCTGAACTTCTGTGTTAGTATCTATTTGTATACATGGAAATATTGATTATTAAGTAGTTATTATCGTTTATATCATATTTCACATTGATTACATTAACGTTTAGGAGAAATATATGCTGTACAACTAGGTTTCCGTGCACGTTCTTTCTTATTTTGCAGGTTGAAGGAGGAAGGAAGGTTGCTGTGGGTTTGAAGCCCGCGGGATCTACATCGAACGTGGGACTACGGGTGAGTCCTGTTATCGTTGTTATCTAGTTTTTTGCATTCAAGTATGGTTGTGTGTGAGTCCTTCTGAATGGCATGCCCTGTTCTGTGGAGGTTTTGACCCAACAAACCTCTAGGGTGATTTTCCCCGAAACAGAACTGGCGACTCCACTAGGGATCACATTCTTGTGATTCCCCTGTTGGGTGGTTTTAGCTATTTTATAGGTTTCCAAAAGTTTTAACTTTTATTTCTAGTCCAGTTTACTCTTTCTCAGTCAGACTGAAGTCCTGGTTCCTTATCTAGGCTTGATCTTTTTTGTTTTTCATTATTTACCTTTATATACATGGGTTTGTCTTCACATAGTCACATATACACGCATTTTTTGTTAAAGGGAGTCACGTATACACGGGTTTCCTTTAGCACAGTAGCATATGCACGCTTGTTTCCAAACTGTCAAGTAGCGTATACCTGGGTAGATTTTGAAATTTTGGATTTCTTGGCTTTTTAGTCCTGTTTGTCTGTGGACACTTGTTCCTGCAGTGTCTTTGTACCCTCTGGATTGTGTAGAAAGTGGTCTTTGGTCTTTTCTCTCTCTTTTTTGATTGAAAACTAGCTTATTTGGCAAAGTCTTGTTTCTAGTGCTGGCATTTCTGGTTCGAGTACCAAGATCTCTTTCTGGGGATTCTTGGCTGTTCTTCTTTATCAGAACAGAGAGCCTCTGCTCGTTTACTCTTTCCTAACTTTGTGTCTTGCTTAGCTCTTTTATTTTTTCCCATTTCTTGGTTGGTTTTCTTGAGTTCAGTTGACTAGGTCTTGTTGCAACTTTTGAAGAGACTTTCTTAGTTCTTTGAAGTTTTTGTTTGCTGCAAGGTTGTACTATTCTTCTAGGCTGAGTGACTGAGTTTTCTTGTCTTCTTGTGCTCATATAAATCTTGCTACTAGTTAGCCCTATAAGATTTGGAGCGTTTTTGAAGTTTTTGCTCGAAATTCAGTGTTGTTTGGCTTGGGATTTGATATTTTTGCTTGGTCTTTTCTAACTCTTCTTTTATAAAACTCAAAAGCTCAAAAAACATTTTTCTTTGTTGTTTTCTTTTGTTTTTACATTTTTGTTTTCATTTCATTGTATCTTTTGAAGCTTTGTTGGGATTTCTTGCCTCTGGATTTTGACTTGATTTTGGAAAGAAATTTTCATTAGTTTCTTCCTCTTGTTTCAAGCATTTTTGGTGTCTTTATATTAAGAGTTCTTGATTTTGGGAACTAGCTTTCTGGACAACCAAAAAGAGATAAAACTAAAGGATCTTTGGGAAATTTCTCTCTGCTTTAGGATATTTTGCATCTTAGAATTTGCATGCTTTTAGTGATTTGCATCAGGTGCACTTAACCATTTAGTCATTTTCATAGTTTTTGCGAGTGTGAGTTTGTTATCTGAAAAGAAAAATAATTTTTTTTTAATCTCGTAGAACCTGTGTAGAAGTTGCTTTTCATCGAAAGACAATAACTGCATTTGCATGTAGTTTGGTTTTTATTAATTTCTTTTCTGCGTCAAAACACCATAAGTTTCATTTCCGTATCGCTTTGACTTAACATAACAGCCAATTAAAATAAGTGATATAATTTAAAATCAACTAGCAAGTTTTCTAAGTGTCATACACCAACTAGCTAGGTTGTAGGGCCTTGGATTAGGTGAGTGGAGAGTTAACTCTCCAAGGCCGCTCAAACAAAACATAGAAGTTGATTAATTGAGCAAAATCCAACTCCGTTAGGTGGACCGGGAAAGCTCTCCTCCAGAGAGTCAAGTGCGAGGGGAAGTGAAGGCTGAGAAGAGAGATACCCCTCTCTAATTTGCTGGATCTAACCTCAAGACAGTTCCACCCGGATTCTGACACGGATTGGTGCCCATAGTTGCCACTCCTAGGTTCCACATAGGTGACTGTGGGGGGGAATACCCATGGTACCTGGTGCAGATGTCGCGACCACTTCGCTGGCCGCCGGCGGCCTGTTCGTGCTCGGCACTGAGCGCCACGAAAGCCGCGAGCAAGGCTCGCGCAATCGTCGATACCTTCGGGCGGCAGGGGTCACGTACTCATCCCGTACTACTTTCGGAGGTCCTCATATTTTCTCGCTTTCTTGTATTTTTGGTGTCCCGTCCCCAATCACCCAGAGGGAAATACTTGAAGGTTACTTGCTTGATTGTTTCTCGTGGGATTATTTTTTTTTTTCAGTGGAGTGCTCTTGCTCCCCAGCTTGCCTAGCCACACT
Organism: Pinus albicaulis; assembly: GCA_034641835.2. Lineage (NCBI taxonomy): Eukaryota > Viridiplantae > Streptophyta > Pinopsida > Pinales > Pinaceae > Pinus > Pinus albicaulis. The sequence continues at coordinate 868,296,126 of CM076576.1, read as the reverse complement.
TTTAAGCTCAACGAAACTCAAAGTGGCTGATCAGGCGCCTCGTCGATCGAGGAGAATCCAGGGGTTATCTCCCAAGAGTCCAGAGCCTTCTGCAAGAAGGCGTAGGAGTGATTTAGCAAGTGGTTACCACCCTGTGGCGTCTGACACAGTGGAGAGAGATCCTCCACAAGGGTTTGAAGGTTTCGTAGCTGATTCTGGTATCGGTTCCGAGAGGAGCGCTCTGCTCACCTCGCAAGTATTATTTCCGTAGGAAGAAGAAGTACAGGTAGAGGAAGTGTCTGAACCCTCAGAGTCACTTCCATCTCCTCTTCCTCCTAATTATCTGTTCATTTTTTAATACATCGGACCCAAGTCGGAGATACTGGAAGATCCTCCTTATTATACATACCTTTTGATGGCCACGACTGGGAACACGGCTTCTGTTGTGAGTGCTGCAGGCATTTAGACTCCTGCTTCCGTTGAAGGAGGGGTCACTATTGCTATGTCTTCGATTGCCTCTAGTGCTACTGTGTTTGGCTCTGGTTTCACCCAAGCACATGCTTCTCAATCTGGTCCTTCGTTTGGAATGCCTACTCAGTGGGACCTTCTTTTTCCTTCTCGTCGTCATAGCCTCGATCTACACCCATGTCTTCCATGGCGGCGTGATCGGGCCTTTCTTTTCATGTAGTCTTCGGAACTGGACATATTCCTAGTTCGAATCCTTCTTTAGGGTCCTTTCCATTTACTTCTCAGACCCAGAGTTTCAACCCTTGGTCTGGAGGTCAAAGTTCGACTACTTTTACAGGTTGGAACCCTGTATTCCCTACAGCGGGGGCAGGGAATCATTTTTACGCTGGTCACCAAAGGAATACTTATTTCCCTTCGTCGAGTGCCTATCAGAATTTTTCCCCTCTATCTAATTCCTGGAACCCCTATCAGGGGCTTTCCTCTTCATTTAATACTTCAGGCGGGGGAACTGGTCCGGTCTTTGGTAACTCGGTGTGGGGAGGAGGTTCTTCTCCTTTTGCTACGAGTTCTTTCTGGCAACCTAGTGCCTCATCAAATCCATGGTATTCTTTTTAGAATGTTGGGAATTCATCCTATCAAGGATGGAATCCTCAGGCTCCGCCTCGTTTACCTTTTCTAGCAACGTTAAACTTGCCAGATCTGTCTAAATTGACGAATGATCCGATTCGGTACAGTCCAGGGTGGCCTCCGATCCCAACCAAACTACCTTCAGACATTCCAAAGTTTGAAGGGAAGAATGGAGAGGATCTGGCTGACCACATCACCACTTTCCATTTATGGTGTTCTTCTAACTCCCTGATCAATGATTCGATTAGGTTGAGATTGTTTCAACGCACCCTAACTGGAAACGCTGCCAAATGGTATATTGAGCTAACTGGGGGAAATTTTGCTACATTTGGAGAAATGGCTGTTACATTTCTAAACCATTTCCAGTTGCCTGTCCGATATGATGCTGGGACTGAACTCCTAGCTAATTTTAAGCAGGACGACGCAACCCACATTTCTGATCACATTCAGGAATGGAGGTGAAGGAAGAGGCTTATTAAAGCTCATATTCCAGGAGAATTCCTTTTGGAATGGTTTCTGAAATCTCTGCAGTCGGACATTTCTAAAGATGTATCCTTGTCTGGGGTATTTTCTGAGGAGCAGGCCATTTTTAGGGCCCAGCAGCTGGAACTGATCTATTCTCAGTCTCGGGTCCTCCATAAATATTTTCCCAATGCTCCTCACTCCAAATTAGATTTATCCAAAACTAAGCCTGGTCCTCATGGTGATGGGCTTATCAGATCGATCAATAGTGGTGCAGCCAGCCTGCTTAATCAACTACAACAGTTGTCTTTGCAATCTGCTCCTTCTAGTTAGGCTGTGCCTGCTGAGTCATCGCCTTCCCAATCTTTGTCCATAAATGTTGTCCAAGCTTTTGATCCCAAAGGAAATCAACAATTCGAAGGGAAGAAGAAGGGACGAAATAATAAGAAAAAGGGCAAGAATGGGAAGGGTAATGCGAATAAAACCAACGAGCATGTTGGTGAGGGTCCAAAGGACAAAAAGAAAGTGAAGTTTCCATGCAAGTTATGTACTGGAGATCACCTTACACACCTTTTCCCTAAAATTCAGGATGCACAGCGCTTGTTAGCTCAGCAGGGTTCTTCTAGTTCCCAGGCTGTGTTGACAAACCCTTTTCCCCAAGGGCAACAGCAAGTTGTTGGCGCGAATCAAAATCCTTGGGCTTCCTCTGGGGGTACCCAGGAAGGGGAAATTCCATCGAACATATTCATGATGAGTGCTAACGTGGATGTCGCCACGAGATCCCGTGATTATGGCAGAGAAGAGTCTTTGAAAGCTAAGGATGCTCCTGATGCTACTGAGCCGCTTCACATTACAAAGCCTACTTTTGAGTCTATGCCTCGGATGCCCAAAGCATCTACTAAGCGGTCGACGATTAATTCAAATGCTAGGGCCGCCCAGAACTACTCTATTGTGGAAGATCTGGCACAGAGTCCTTGTGCTATGTCGGTTTTAGAGGTACTCCAGTCTTGTCCAACTCAGCGCAGTGCTTTGCTCACTGCCATTGGGGCTATTGATCCAAAAAATTCTCTTCTGATTACTTTTGATATGTCTAATTTTAAGAAGAGACTCCCCCATCATATGGATTTTCATATTAAATCATCGTACCGGAAGTGCAACATCTTTCGGACGGTTGTTGTTGAGGGTGCTTCCACATGCGTGATGTCTCTCACATGTTGGAAGACGATTGGATCTCCCAAAGCTGTTCTATCTACCACTGTTCTGACTGTGTTTGATGGTCATTCTCACAGACCGCATGGTATTGTCCCAGCTTTGCCTATCTGTGTTGGGGGCAAAAATGTCAACATGTAGTAGGTTGGAGGTAGTGGAGCAAGTTTGGACTACAACCTTCTCGTTGGGGAAACGATTTTGCGGAGATGGATGCCAGGCTGCATCCTCATTATTTCGATTATTTTTTTCCCCACCAAGGGAGGATCGCGACAAAGGATCAACCGGATCGGTTCTCCCTCGTAGACCCAAATGCGTTCACCGACTCATTCATAGTTGGATACCAAGGCACCCAAGTGAGTAACTTAGGGGTTGGAACGTATTCTTCCTTACGTACCTTCGATATTCGTGGAGGCATATAAATGCACCTTCATCCTCCGTTCCTTCTTCGAAGACAGTTATTCAGAACTGTATTATTTTTCGACCTTGGACCTTTTGTCTTCCCCACCGCCACATTAAAGCAAAGGCCGGCGGGTGTGAACAAGGCTTCGATGTTCGGCACCGAGATTGCTTATCATTCTATTGTTGACTCTGCAGAATCCAGTCCAACTCCTCTTTCACCGAAAGAGTTGGATGGAGATGTGGCTCTGGCTTGGACACTTAGTTCTTCTTCTGCCTAGGATTGCCTTGATACCACTCTTCCATCTGAAGAGGCCATCCTGGAAGCTATGACTAGTATAGATAGACCGTGGGATGACTTGCATCATCGGTCTTACTTTTTACCTGATTTGAGTGAAGTTGAAACAAGTTTTCCAAGTCCTCAGTCTCTTGGTCCTATTCACCCAGTCCTGAACCCTTTAGCACTAACACAGATTTATGTTGAAGGGAACATGGCTGTGATTTATCCTACTATCCCGGTGAACATTTCCAGGGATCCCAATATTATTGAGAATGTCTTCATCGGAGCTGAATGTTCTCATGAAGAGATTCAGATTTACACCGAGCTCTTTAAACAGTATAGGGATGTATTCACTTGGTCTTATGAGGAAATTCCTAGTATAGATCCATCTATTGTCCAGCATGAGATCAAGACTTACGAAAACGCTAAGCCTGTGAGGAAAAAACTTCGTCCGGTCAATCCTAGGAAGGAAGCATCTATCAAAGCTGAGGTGGAGAAGCTGCTTAAGGCGGGATTCATTTTCCCTATTCCTTTGACTGAATGGGTTTCAAACCCAGTTCCCGTAGATAAAAAACAAGGAACGATTCGAGTTTGCATTGATTTCAGAGACCTTAATAAAGCATGTCCTAAAGATAATTACCCCACACCATTTATCGATCAGATCATTGACGAGTGTGCCGGTAATGAGATTTTCTCCTTCATGGACGGTTTCTCCGGATATAATTAGATTACTATCCGTCCTAAAGATTAGCATAAGACTGCCTTTATTTGTCCCTGGGATACATTTGCATACAATAAGATGCCTTTTGGTCTTCAAAATGCTGGGGCTACGTTTCAGCAGGCCATGTCATATGCCTTCCACGACATCAAAAATATTATTGAGGTGTATTTGGATGATTTAGCTGCTCATTCTCGAAAGAGGATGGATCATCCTGCTCACCTCCGGCAAATATTTGAACGATGTCGTTTCTATAAGATTAGGTTGAATCTGAACAAGTGAATTTTCGCGGTTACATCTGGTCGGTTATTGGGATTCGTTGTGTCTAGGGAAGGGATTAGGGTAGATACCTTCAAGGTTGAGCCAATACTTCGGTTGCCTCCCCCGTATTCTATTCGTCAACTTCAAAGTCTACAAGGAAAGTCTAATTTTCTTCGGAGATTTATCGTAAATTATGCTGAAGTTACCAAGGGATTTATGAGATTGTTGAAGAAAGGAATTCCTTTTCTTTGGGATGACTTCGCTCAACACTCATTCGATGCTTTGAAAAAAGCATTGACCTCTGCTCCTTTATTGAGTCCACCTGATTATAGCAGGGATTTCCTTTTGTATCTGGCAGCAGCAGAGTCTACCATTGGTATGGTTCTGGTTCAGGAGGATGATGCTCTTGCAGAGCATGTTATTTACTATCTTAGTCAAGGATTGGTAGGACCTGAACTCTGGTACACTCCGATAGCAAAGTTAGCTTTAGCAGCAGTTCATGCTGTGCAGCGACTCCGACATTACATTATTCTACGAAAAACTTATGTTTTGGCAGCAGCCAATCCATTTCAGTTTGTCCTCAATAGGCGAGTGATTGGGGGCAAATACAATAGATGGAATGTGATTTTGTAGGAATTTGATCTTGAGTTTATGTCTGTCAAGTCCAAGAAATCATTGGTTTTCGTGGAATTGATCTCCGAGTTGCCCTGTGGAGAGGAGATGATCTATGATGAATCCTTCCCGGATGAACATTTGTTTCTTATCTCTTCATAGGATCCTTGGTATGGAGATATCATTGTGTATCTTCATACGGCGAAGTTTCCCTCTACTTTTTCGAAAGATGAGCGTCGTAAGTTGCGTCACTTGGCCAAGAATTATTTGATTATTGGTGATGCTTTATACCATCGAGGGGTTGATTCAATCCCGAGACACTGCTTAACTCTCGAAGAAGCTGAGGCTGTGCTGAATGATTCCCACAGTGGAGCTTGTGGTGTTCATTTATCTGGGCTTGCTACAGCCCAAAAGATTTTTAGTGCCGTGCCTTTGGCTCCCCTCGATTTTCAAAGACGGTATATATGGAGCCCATTGCAAAGTGTCATCTATGTCGTTTATACTAGATATGCCGCGCGTCAAATTCAGGCTCGCTTTTCCAACATCACGGTCCTTGCGTGCGGTGATGATTATACCACGAACCGCCGTTAAAGGTCACGCAAGTACATTATTAGCAGACCACGGTGAAGGGCTCAGGCGCTCACTTTTGGGAATGATGGTGAGAATGCAGCTCTTTTTCTTTTCAACCAGGTTATAGCTCATTTTGGTATTCCTAGAGAGATTGTCACTGATCATGGCATTCATTTTCAGAATAACATGATGGCTGAGTTGGCTCTCAAATTGGGTTTCCGGCAGGAGCATACATCTCCGTATTATCCTCAAGCCAATGGGCAAGTGGAAGCCGTGAATAAATCCTTGAAGATAATTCTTCAAAGGACAATTGATAAAGCTAGATCCAACTGGCATATTATGCTATATCCTGCACTTTTGGCATACAGGACGTCAGTGAAAACTGCGACTGGCTTTACTCCGTTTCAGCTAGTGCACGGGTTGGAATCCATATTTCCCATTGAATGTGAGATTCCTTCTCTTAAATTAGTTGTTGAACTTCTTCCTGACACTTCTAGTCTTGAAGAACGCCTCCTTCATCTGGAACATCTCGACGAGCAGCGTCAGGATGCCGCCACGATGAATGAAGCGCATAAAAACCGAGTTAAATCTCAGTACAATAAGGCGGTCAAACCTAGGGTTTTTTCAGAAGGTGACCTTGTTTTGGTCTATGCCCAAGAAAAAGATGCCCTGGGGGAAGGAAAGTTTAAGTCTATGTGGTATGGCCCCTTCATCGTTAAAAAATTCCTTAAGAAAGGAGCATATACCTTGGTTGATTTTGAAGGGAACGAGTTCTCGGAGCCTCGAAATGGGCTCTATTTGAAGAAGTATTATGCCTAGGCTTCGGCCTGGCATGTTGCTTTTGTATATAGTAGTTTTTTCTTTGTACATATCTGGTTGATTTTCGATCTTTGATGGGATGGTGATGTTTTTGATCTGCTTTAGTAGGTTGTGTTGGATGTCATGAGTCATTTTGGTTTCACCGATGGTGCTAGTAGACACACCCGGAACTTAGCTTCCGCGGCTTGGGTACTTCATTATCCATCCGGTCAGCTGTTAGTATCAAGAGGGGTCTGCATTGGTCCTGCTTCCAATAACATAGCCGAATACACTGCAGTTGTTTATCTACTCTCGGAGGCAATATATTTGGGTGTTGATTCGTTGGTAGTTTTTTTTTACTCTCAGCTGGTGGTGTCGCAGTTGAACAATACTTATCGGGTTCGATATCCATTTTTACTCCGATTTTTTTTAAGGGTACGTTTGTTACAAATATCATTTCAATTTTTAACTTTCATTCATATTCCTCGAGTTGAAAATTGGATGGTAGACTCATTAACTAATCAAGCACTGGATTGGCATATTAATCATTCCATACAATAAAATTTAATCATAAAAAACATCATACATTTTGATACATTTATCACATCACATCAAACATCGCTGTACATATATCATCACAGTGTTCAAAAACTTTAGAAAATTTGGATCCATAAAATTCATACAAAAATTGGGCTTATGCCCGATCATTTTCAGTCTCAAATAATATACAGTCATATGATACATCATATCTATCTACTCCTGAGGTCCCTTCCCAGAAGTTGTGTTCCTATAGAACACGATCGCGGTGGCAACTTGGCGGAATAACCGTACCTAGTCTCGGGGCACTCCTACCACCCGTCTCTGGATGGCTTCTGGCAGATCTTCCACTGTAGCCATAGGTACTTGGCGGGTTAATCCCTCCAAGTTCCTCTGTACAGCCTAGAGGGTCATGTCTGAATCCACTGTATCTGCTTCGCCTCGGCGACGCTTGTGTCACGGGAAACCCTTAGGTCGAACTGGTCCAATATCTGTATCATGATCATTTTTAAAATCATTATGAATCCAATAAAAAACATGTTTGTTTGTCATTTTTTCATACATATTTGAAAAAATCCAAAAAAATTATATAAGTCAAAAATTGCAAACTTACCGACTGTTCCCCATGCCGCGCCTGGTGGAAGGACAAGATCTGGATCGCCACGAAAGTCCATCCCGACATAGGGATAGTCGTCCACAGTGATGATTTGTTCTCCCCACCAAAGGAAGAACTCATCATCCCAAGTGGTCCGGGGAACTTCGCTTCCCCCCAATCTCTTCATCATGTCTGCCCAATGGGCAATTCTTGGATCTCTAGGGCTGCTAATGGTAGAGATGACTCTGGGTCTCAATGCTGGTATCTCCTCAAAGAAGAATGTCATCAAAATTGTACCGTATCCAAAATGTTTTTTTTTTGCCTTTCGGATAGAAGTCAATTGTTGCTTCATGTTCATCAGTAGAGCTGTACACCAATCATATAAATGAGTTAAGCATTCCACTGCTATACTAATTTGCATCCTGGATGCCTGGGGAAGAGAAGTTGATCCTGCTACTCTCCCGATGGTAAAAAGGAGGATTTTTATGTGTAAGTCTCTTAAATATTTGATTGCAATTTGAGTTCCCACTTTCTTGGAACCCTCTACGCAGTACACGTGGACGTAATCTTCCACGGTTAGCCCTCCCAAGGGCTTCCCGTGCAAGTCTACTGGTTCCCCCCTCCAGGAGAGTCCAGTAATAAAATATATATCTTCCACTTCGATGCGTATGGGCATATGATCTATGATGAAGCAGTCTTCCTCCGGTTCCCAATAGTTAACAAGCATTTCGAGCAACCAGACATTACTCTTCATATTTGGCATTTTGAAAAACTTGAGCAATCCGCAATTCTGAAGAATATTTAGTGATGCTTGATCTCGCATGACTTCTTGATCAATTGCACTGTGTTGACGCTCTCTCCATGATATGGTCATCCTGCAAAATTTCAATAATTCCTTCATTAGCTATGCATTTTTCATTTGGGCCTGCGCATACGCGACTTTATTTGTGCACAGTTGCGTGTATACACGACTTTATCATTACCAACCCGCGTATGCGCAAACCCGTGATTTTTAGCAAGAGATTCTATGGTGAAAATTACTAAATTTTAATTTATGAACAGACAAAATGAATAGAGAGGATGGTTGATGAGCTTACCTGAAAAATTCGGTGCGATTTGACGGTCAGTTGATCCTGATTTGACGAAAGAAGTGTTTTCTCCAGAGCACTTTTTTCCAAATCAGCAATGTAACAATGAACCAAATATGAGGTAATTTGTCTATTTGTGTCCAAAAAGTTGAAAATTTTCACAAAAAAATTGTTATGCTTATTTTTTCAATCTATCTTAAGCTACATAACCCGGATGCTTGGAAGTGCCCAATTTGGTATGTTTTCAGGTACATTTTGACGATTTTGAGATTTTTCCCGGTTTTTTATCCATGACTGCTGACTTGTCATGGCAGGTATATGATCTTCACTGGCATATAGGTTAGGGAAATCACTTTCCATTGCATCTTGCATACTATCCTCCATACTGATCACTTTCCATAGGGTTGATCCCATCAGGTCATGAATATTACACCCATTTCACTCGCCGATTATTTAGTCATGACTTGATGGTAGAGCCTTCCTTTACATGGGCTTCTTAGTTAGTTCCTCGCTATCACTTGTTGCCCATGCTGCGTTTTATGTAGGCTCGGGAGTCCTCTTTAGTCCCGCCATGACTTATGTGTTGAAGCTTCATTCTTCTTCTTCCTCACTATCATTTTTTTGGCTATTACCCTAGAGGCTCCCTGGTGTTGTTGAGTTGTATTACTACATTGCATATTGGCTACTTGTTTATCCTGGCCTTTAGCCGGCTTCATTTGGACTCAATGTTTAAGCCAAATTTTGACCTTGTCTATCTGTACAAGTTAAACCATTGCATGCACTTAGCTATCACGACTTGACACCCTTTTACCCATGGATGGAACATTCCTCTGAGTATCGCTTACCAGTTTTCGCCACCTTGCATTGAGCATAGGATCGTTCCAATCCCGGGAACTAGTGCATCTGTTTCTTGATACTCGTTCTATCCATTGTACCATAGCATTCTTTTATTCTTTTTCAGGCTTATTATATGAAAAAGACAAAAAAATCAAATATAACAAAAAGAGCGGGAACAGGATGTATCTTCATTGTTTTGATGGCAGTACAGAGTCAGTTTGTCGCCCTTGAACAAAGCACATATACTTATATATATTTCCTTAATTTGGGATGGTTCTAGTTTTGACCTAGGTTCAGCCTTTACCATGTTTCACTTGTCAGTTCTCCCCCGGTTGGTTATCTCTTCCAATCATATGGAGAGTTTTTTCTGCCTCCTGCATAACAGACTTATACAGTGTCACTTTTTACTGCCATGGTCATCACGAGTCGTGCTTTTGTTCAAGGGAAGTCTAACCAGAGTTGGCCATTCTGCGGTGTCTCTTGACTCATTATTCAGTTGGCCTTCCCGGTCTGGTCGGTATCTTGTTCTATCACTTCAGATGTTTTGGTCTTCTGCTCGTGCTGGTTTGAGAAGGTCTCCATTGACTTCTCGCTGGCGGGTTTGTCTCTTATCGACTACGACACATTGCTCTGAGAGCAAACCTAGAGCCGCACCCTGGCCCTATTTCCATCATTGATAGGTGACCTTGTGCTCAGCATTTGATCATCATTATGGGTCTTTGACGGAGTGGTTTCCCCTATGTTCGACGTCAGCACACATTATCACACTTGGGATTCGTGCAGTACCTTGATTTCCATTTGACCCTTTCGGTGGATATCTCGCCTCTGTGTCAGATTTCATTATTGGTTGGTTCCTTAATGGTTCCTTAATGCCTTAATGCCTTCCTTCCAGCAGATCTTTTCCCATCGACTCCGACTCATTGTTCTGGGAATAGGATCTAGAGTCTTTTTGTCAGTACCTTAGGGTTTGCAGTCATCAGTGGCAGACTCTTCGCTATCGACAGTGGGGATTCATCATTGCCTCCTGATTGGTAGATTATTTCAAGTGTTCGACTTCAACTCATTTATTCGCACTTGTTAGATTGTACAGGAGCACCTTGACACTCATTTTCATTATTGGTGGGTTGTCTCGCGTTGGTTAACGGTATATATTGACCGGTAATCCAACTATTTTCTCACATGGTCGACTTCAGCTCATTTATTCCCATTGTGTAGAATTGTGCCATTGTGATCGGTGAAGACCTCGGGTGGCATCAACATTTCTTGGTTCACTTTTGACAGTCCATTCAGTTTCTGCTAGTGATGTCGTTCACCCTTATATGTTGCAGTGTCAGTATAGCAGCATCTTATATGTTGGCTCCCGAGTTGCGTGATTGTACCATTTGTTCCACCTCTTATGATTTGGTACTTGGAGATTTAGTTACTTGTATGATCAGACATTCAGTTTCAGCATCATTGATCAGCTTTCTATATATGTGATACTTGGACATTGATTCAAACTTGTACTTCCGGGCCATGCTCAGATGATTCATTGTGTACTTTCAGTTCAGCTACAATTATATACATTTTGGATCTATTATGTACTTTCCATATCATGTATTTTTGACTGAGCATGGGTATGACTGCCTCAGCATGAGTTGACTCTCTGTTTTCTTTCATTGGTTTTTGGCAGGCTGAAATCTAGTGAAGTCCTCTCTTATCCTTGCGAAGTTCTTTCTATGTGCATAATACATTTCGGCCACCATGTACCCCTTCTGACCTCATATATTAGGGAGCATCTGTTATAGCATCATTTTTCACCCTCAGGTGATTCACGATTGTCTTTATGGCTTTGGGCACCCATTCCTACAGACTTGAATAAATTCACTAAAAAACAGTGTTAAAATTCCCATACGTGGGTATGCCCAGACTTTTCTGTGTGTATACGCGAGTCCACATGTACTTTTCCGCGTATGCCATTAAAACCATTAAAAAATATATAAATTCCCTATTTTTGGACTGGGTTGATGGTTACTCTAGTAGTTCAACCACCCCAGCACGTGGCCAACTATTTCCAACTGACTGAAACTACTTTGAGGGAGTATAAAAGCCCCTCATGTGCATGGCCTAAGGGAGAGAGAAATTTTATAGACATTATACTCTGTTGGAATCCCAGTTCAAGTTTGATTCCCCGTGCCTCCTGCACTTTCCCAGATTTATACAAGAAACCCTTGTTTCCTGGAGATGTTCATCCATTTATATGCCATATCGAGTGCACAAGTATTGAGAGTTTCTTAGCGAGGCAAGGGCGGGACGAATCCGGACGACGGTCTACTCGAAGATCGTGGAAGGATTCAGGTGATCTCTCCACTCTTTACTTCTGTACATGCTATTCATAATAATGAAGAACCCTCTTGTTCCTGAACTTCTGTGTTAGTATCTATTTGTATATGTGGAAAGATTGATTATTAAGCAGTTATTATCGGTTATATCATATTTCACATTGATTACACTAACATTTACAACTAGGTTTCCGTGCATGTTATTTCTTGTTTTCCAGATTGAAGGAAGAAGAAAGGTTGATGAGGGCTTGAACCCCACGGGATCTACATCGAACGTAGGACTACGGGTGAGTTCTGCTATCGTTGTTATCTAGTTTTTTTCATTCAAGTATGGTTGTGTGTGAGTCCTTCTGAATGGCATGCCCTGATCTGTGGAGGTTTCAACCCAACAAACCTCTAGGGAGTTATTTCTAGAAAAGGTAATCGAAAAATTAGCCACGAGATAAATTCAAGTCATAACCAGAGTGAGCTACTACAGAGATTTACAAGTAATGAAAAATGAGTCAAAGAGAATACAACCACTGATTAGAATGCATGCCATTTTTATTGGAATGTGGAGCCTATAAGAGAATGTGACATTTGAAATAGAATATGAGCCTTGTAATAGAATGTGAGCCTCTAATATGAAAACATAGAAGAATTGTTTACCATGAACACCACAAAAAGATTGATTGCTGTACGGACCATGGATCAATTTATTTCCATGTGAACCACTCAAACTTCACTAAATTTATTGATCTCAAATAGAAGAAAACCAACTTCAATTTATAGTGCCTAAGCCTATGAAGGGACACGTCCCTTGGAGAAGGATTACTTTGTAATTTTGAAAGTACCACATTTAAATTTTCATTTAAATATTTTTTCTCTAATAAATGTTCACCCACATTTATACCAAAATAAATAAAGTGCCCAAAATAATAATAATAATAATAATATTTCTTTCTTTTTAAATAAATTCTCTTTGGGGTAGGTAGCTTCCTTGGGAAGAAGGTTTTCCCTTCTCTAAATTCATCCCTAAGCTTCCCAAATTTCAACATTAGCTATATGTGTGTGACAACAAATAGCAATTATTTGGTCGAAATATAATTATCGAGATAGGTTTATGTAATAGGAATCCAAAATGTAGCTTTATTGAATTGGTAGAGAGAGTATAATTATGAAAATTATGAATAGAAAGATCCAACTAGGAAAATCATTTAATTGGTTGACCAATGGACAAAATTTCAATCAAATGTGTCGTGCCCTCAACCTACTTGTATTCTTCCTCATCAATACAATGGCTAGTATATTTTTTTATTCATATACTTTTTTCCCAATTATAGTGCACACATATGTTAAGTAGTTTATGACACTATTTTATTTCCTATTTATACATTATAATAATAATTGATTCATCACATCAATTCATTTTTATTTTGAACCAGGCTAAAATATGGTGATCTTGTTGATGTCTAGGGTTTAATCTGATTACGTCTTCCATGCTTCTGCTGCTGCAGATCTAGAGGCTCCTGTTTGATTTTGAGGGAGTTCCATGATTTGGATTCTGAGATCAAATTTTTATCCTAAATGTAATTATAATGAACTCAACCATATTCTTAAACTTTGAGGCTCTACAATGGAGCTCAAAGGACCTAAATATCAACTGGATCAACTTCCTACGAGGATGAAAAACAAGAAAAACCTTATTTCCCTACATGAAAACCAAGAAATAGCCTAGAGCCTTATATGGTGGAATAAATGAATCAAGAAACTTCTATGCAGGTAAACCTCCTTGACGTAAGCCACCTTTTTTCTTCTTTTCAATCCAAGGTTGTAATATGTATATTCAATGGTCTTTATCCTAAATATGATTCTTTATATCAGTGATTATTTTCTTCTTGGACCCAAAACTATGATATCTATTTATGCTCCAAAAGTGTTTTCATTATCCCATTTGATACTCAAGAATATATAGAAAAGTTCATGCATGAGTGACCTTGGTTTTGGAAAAATTTGGGCACTTTATCACCCCCAGTTTCCATTTTTTTATGCAACTAAAATGGTGGTCACAATAGTGCTAGTTTTGTTGCAGCTAAAAAATCTATTGCTCCCATTTTTGCATCGTAACATTTTAGAGGAAATCGAAAACACAATTGGAAAATTCAAAGAGATAGACCTTGAAAGAACATAGAAATTTCCCTTTACGTTTTCCAAAATATATGTAGAGATAGATCTTAGTAAAGGTATATCTGATAACATTCAATTTATTCATAAAAAGGTTAAGTGGAACAATAAACTAGATTGTAAGAACTTGGCATTTCTATGTCAGACATGCTACCAAACAGGTCTTCTAGAGCACACATGTTCAAAGGAAAAATAAAATCCCAAAAGAGAAAAAGGGTCAGTCCCAAAACCCAATATGATGGAAACCATATTGTTCCTTTCCCCCTATCCACCTCCCTTTATCTCTCTTCACCCCATCCATATTTCTCTCTCCCGCTCTGCCCCTCCCCCTCTCTCTCTCTCTCTCTCTCTCTCTCTCTCTCTCTCTCTCTCCCATGATCTTACCCTCTTTTTCTCTTCACATCTCTCAATATGTCTCTGCCCCTCACTCTCTCCACTTACCTCTCTCTCTCTATCCATCTCTCACTCTCTCTCTCTATCTCTCTCTATCTATCTATCTATATATATATATCTCTCTCCCCTCCTCTCTGATTTGAAAGGACTGTATAAGGTTGTGCTAAGTGTTCTTTCAGTAATAAAATCATGTAAAATTTGTCTCCATTTTTTTCGTAGGGAATGAGCATTTTAACTATGAAACATGGATGAATTTTTGAGATTTAAGCATGAAAATAAGCCTCAATAACACTCAATAACAGTTTATAACATAGAAATAACATCGCACATAATTTTTACATAGCAGGCATGATGAAACAGTTCACCCCTCCTGGACTACATCTGTTGGTCCAGCTCCCATTGGCATGTGCCTCTTTGTAATTATGCTAAAAATTGAAAATACATGTGTTTACAAGCCTCTAATGGATGTTTTCTCTACACCAGTGGCTCCATAATGATCCAATTAGTCTAGATAGACTCTTGTTTCACCCAAATTGATCGAAAATTGATCTCCCTAGCCATTTTCCCAACCTCAGCTACAATTGCTCTACTAAATGTGGAGAACTGCAATTAACTGCAACTAATTTTAGAAAAATCTGCATTTTTAACTACATGCTAAAATTCCTCCAGTATTAGACTGTTGGCATTTACATCTAGTGGTTAGGGGAAGGGGTGGCCACATGCCAACCCCCAGAACCCCCGTGGTCACGTTTAAACATTTAACTCCACCATAAAGAAGAGTGGAACCCAGAGTGTCGGCGTTCCATTTAACCATCACATTAAAAACCATTTAAACCATACATTAACATCCACAAAACCATCTCCATGTGATAAGCCTTAAGCTTAATTCTGCTGGTAGTTAAGTTTTATGAAACGATCACATTAACCTTCTTCAAACTGTGCCTTGTGAACATGTTATAGCCATCGGGCTAATGTTTATTGATACCGCCATTTTGAAGTTTCATGTCAAAGTTTATATATCGCATGTGACCACCATCCATGGGGTCATCGGTGGTCCTTCCCCCCCCCCCCCCCCCTCCCCCAACGATTAAACCATTCAACTTTAAAATGATGCGACAATTCTATAGGGTAAGAAACAAATGATAGGTGAGTTGGTCAGAGTCTTCGCGGGCGCCATGGAGGTCATGGGGTCGAACACCCCAGCCTCCAAAAAAAAAATTGGTCAATGGTCTATGGGACATGTAGCATCTTTCGGGATGGCCACGTGTCACCCATCCAATGACCCTCACTAAAACTCATACATATCCATCAAACGACCCAGAAACTACCACTTGGCGAAATATGATTGGTTTAAGAAAACAAAACATAATATTCCGAGAATATGCCACCCTTTCTGACTATACATGCATGCTAACTGGGCATCCTAGTCACTCTTGTCACAAAATTTTATCTATTGAGGAAAATGATCAAATTGCGATATCTTCCTCATACGAAATTGGTTTTTCGAACCGTTTGCAGTGCCAGAATAGCAACGACGAGATCTACCTAGTCGCTCAAGTTTGGTACAGTTTCAAGAACTTCCAATTTTCATAAAAAAACATTATCTCCTTATCACACCTCCCCATTGGGAATATTTTAGACCCCAAAAGACATTAATTACCTGTTCAGAAGATGAGGGTACACCTCCCTCATCTTGCTTGGTTTACTGCCCTTGAGCATAGCTCGAAGGTAATCGACACTTCCCCTCTTAGAAGTGTGTTACACCATTTTTTGGTCATCTAACCTATCATCATTAGATGGACCCAAGTACACCATGTAAGACCAATTTTACCCTAAGTAAAATTTCTTTCACTATGTAAAATAACTTAATAAACCACATTTATTAGGTTGTTTATGGTCTAAAAAGGAAACCCCAAAAGGAAATATTAAACAAACCTATATTTGTTTGATTTTCCTCATGGAATAATTAATTAAACCATAATTTAATTATTATTCCTAATCATGTTTAACCCAAAACAAATAAATTAATTAGATAAACCTTTATTTATCTTATTATTTCTAGGAATAATTATTTAAATCTTATTCAGATAATATTCCTTGTTAAATATGACCAAATCACCCACAAATAATTAAATAAATCATTATTTATTTGATTATCCTTCAACCACTTCCTTAAAAAGATAAATAAATCATTTATTGACAAATAAAGGGATTTGACCCAAGTCAAATACTTTTTTCCTCCAACAAATATAATAAAATATTCCATAAAAGGTGGATCTAGATTTGGTTAACATTATTTTAATCATGCACCAAGATCTAGAATGACCCAATATTTTGTTATAAATAGGAGGGTTTTTCCTACCATTCTTCACCTTTTTTTTCCTATTAGATCACTCTGGATCTATACACTTGGTCACATTTTCCTACATTATTTGCTGTGTGAGCTCCCTTTGAGTTCTATCTTTGTCTGGGTTTTCTACACCAACAAGAGAGAGAGATTCTAGATCTGAAGTGCTGAGGACCTCCAAGAACCCATCCCATTGAGGAGAATTGGATACACCTTCTTGTTTTCCTCCCAGGTGCCCTTAATACAAAAATTCTTTCAAAAATTGTTCTTGTCTTGTCTATTGGATATATGGAGCAAACCCTTCTTTTTACTACTTAATGTCTTTCTATGTATAGATATAGTTTTTTGCAGCTCTTTTCTTGATCAACTAACTGCAGATATGAAGATATTGGCAACCACATTTGATGTTAGGGCTATTATTTATGCATAGCTAAAGTGGTCCTTTTTCGTACACTTTGAAAAAGGATTCATACTAACAATTGGCGACTCCACACGGATTTTCAATTACGACCGCTGTCGTTTTTCATATTCCTGCATATCCACCTACTTCAGACCCTAGGGTTTCTTTTCAGCTTTTTGTTTTTCCTATTTTCATGGTGTTTTTCCCCTATAAAACCCTAAAACATTAAAATTTCTAACTTCTGCGTGTTTCTGGCCCTATTGCGCAGGTGACAGACATCAGCCGCAACTGAGACGACAACTTTTCTGGAAATCTACCGCCGGAACACCCGAAGCTTTAGGTTTCACTTTTCAGCCCATAAACTGCAACCTGGACCTCTAGGTCGCACTTTTCAGCCCATTTTCTGCGACCTGCACTGAAAACAAGTCAGAACCTGCGACCTGCCAATTTTTATGCTGTTATTCTGCAATTTTTCTGGGTTTTTCTGAAGCTTCTCTCAGGGTTTTCAAGCCTCTGTCTCAGCCCGTTTCGACCTGTTTCTGATCTGTTTTGCTCATATAAGTGGGAACATAGCCCCCTAGGGCTTCAGTACCCTCCACTTTTGGTGGAAGAGTTTTTATCTGTTTCAGGTCTATTTTTTCAGAGTTTCAGCCCCCCTTTTTCCAGATCTGATCCCTCCTTCTCAGACCTCTTCTAATCAGCTCTTCTCCCTTTCAAATCACCTCTTGCAGATTTGTTTGGATCTACTTTTAGGGCCTCCTCCTTGCCCCTTCTGCTTTTTGCTGATTTCCTCCTTTTTTCCAGCCACCTTGCCTCTTCCTCTTGGCTGTGATCTGCACCTCTTTTCAGTAGATTTTCCCTTTAGATCCCTGTCCCTTTTTGACCCTAGAACTATTGGCCTCTTGTTCGTGTGTTTTGACTAGATTTTTTCCCTCTTCTAGATTAGTTTTGAGACCCGCCTTTTTGGGTTGAATTGATGCAATAGTAGCTGTTAATTTTCTGTTATTTCAGCATTATATACTGTTCTTGCAACATTATTTTCAGTTACGCAGCACACTTTTTCTCTTGCTCTCAAAACAAAAAGGGTTTTAAAATTAAAATTAACGCACGCCACACACTCACCCTAAGCAAAGAAGAGCCTGGTTTACACCGCCTGGCAAAGACTTTAAAATCAATTGACACTGCACCTATCTGCCCTTGTTTCAACATTGTAATCACTTGATTCTGCACCTCCTTGCCCTTGTGGTCGTTCTTCTTCCCCTTGTGTCGTGTTTGTGTTGTCATCATTGCACCCCCAAGGCGCACCTCCCAGAGACTTCTTGGTCTTCACCCTCAGTTTTCGGTCGGTCGACCTGCTCCGTCCCGCCGTCGTCGAGCCAGTCCCCCTCCGAGTCCACACTCCGACTCCTCTTCTGATTCATTGGGTTCTCCTTTTACTTCTGGTTCTCTCCCTGTCACCTTCACTATGTCTGGTCCAGGGCCTAATGCTAGCGGTAATCCCGGCCCTAATGCTGGAACTACTACTAGTGGAACTGCCATAGGAACTACCTTGGCCGCACCCTTGCTGCCATATATCGCAGGCCTCAGCCTCCCCAATTTCAATCAATTGATCAATGACCCTATCCGCCATGATGTTGGTTGGCCTGCAATGCCAACCAAGCTCCCCTCCGACATCCCTAAGTTCGAAGGCCTTGCTGGAGAAGATCCAACCAACCATGTCCGATCTTTCCACATGTGGTGTTCCTCCAATTCCATTACCGATGATTCTATCCATCTTCGGTTGTTCCAACGCACACTTACCGACGAAGCTTCTAAATGGTATGTTGACCAAGCCACCTCTTCCCATACCACCTTTGCAACCATTTCCCAAGCCTTTTTATCTTATTTCCAGCTCCCTCTCCGATACGATACTGGTACGGAGCTCTTGACTTCCTTCAAGCAAACCTCTTCGACCCGCCTTTCTACCCATGTCCAGGAACGGCGAAGAAGACGGAGCTTATGTCGCGCCCCCCCCTTCGAAGATTGGGTTTATATGGACTGGTTCCTTCGCACTCTCTTAGCTCCTATCGGCAAAGATGTCACCTCTCATTTCCCTCAAATCGAAGAAGGCACCTTCCAAATAGCCTTGAAATATGACCTGATCTATGCTCAGTCTGGTTATGTTTCTACCGTCCTTCCTGACCTCCCCAGGCCCGAAGGTGCTAACTCCCCGGGGGCATCTCATTCCGCCGACGGTATCGTTGGAGCCCTTTCTCATCCATATGCTCAACCTCCTATGGGCTATGGTCTCCCTCAAGGAGGGGCCAACACCTCTAGGACTTTTCCCCCTCCCAGTAGCATGTATCCAGGATACGGCATGCCTCATCCTTTTGCCCAACCTCCTGCTTACCTCAATGTTGCCCAAACTAACCATTACCCTTATCCGTAGCTTGGTGTGCCAGCTCCTCCAGCATATGCACTTCCACCTCCCTTGCCTCCTCCAACCCTACAACAGCACCTATAGCCCCCTCCAGGGCAAGTATTTGCACAGCAGGGCGCGACTAATCCTCCTTCTTCTCAAAGAAGGCGGAGAGGAAATCCAACCCAATCTGCCCCTGGTACTCGTGGACCTAATCCTCAAGGTATTGACCCTAACACTACTAACCAGCAATAGCGCACTCAACCCAAGCCGAACAGGCCTCTTCGTACAAATAACCCTTGTTCGTGTTGCAGTGTTTATGGTCATTACACCCACAATTGTCCCCTCTTACCACATATGCAGCAGATGTGGGAGTCTCAAGCCACATTGCGAGGACAACATGCCTCCCCTCATGCTCCCCCTAATGTGGCCACCACTCAACCAGTTGTGTTTACTGATCCTTTCCCTCAGCAAGGATTCGTGGCTACCCAACCACCTGACGGACAGGTCGCCACTCCACCTTCCATTTCTGGTTCCTCCGATTACCAGATCCTCATGATGAACTCTGATCCATCCCCTCCCGTCGACCTTCACCTTAAAACTCGGTCTCGCCAGTACCCCAAGCCTCCCACTCAGTCTGCCCCCGAGTACCCTTCTTCAGGTTCTACAGAGCCTCTTTCGACATCCAATGGCCCCTTACATATCCCTCAACCCAAAGTTGAGGTTCATACCAAGATTCCTAAGGGACCATTACATCGAAATGCTGCTTCTGGTCGAGCTTCTCATTCGTATAGCATAGTAGATGATTTGGCGCAATCTCTTGCTGCCATTTCCACATTGGAACTCCTCTAATCGTGCGCTTCCCAAAATAAGGCTCTGCTATCTGCCGTGGGCGCTATAGATCCTGCTGATGACCAAACGATTGTTTTCGACGCCCATCAATCAGAACATCCTCCTCTTCCTGCTTCCGTTGCCTTCCAAATCCCAGTCAAAATCCGGAATGCCAACATTTCTTGCTGTATAATTGATGAGGAGGCATCCACCTGTGTGATGTCTGCTTCGGTTTGGAAGCAACTCGGATCTCCTGACTTGGCCCCTTCCACGATCACCCTTCGAGCATGGGACGGCCACGCCTCTCAGCCCATTGGCCTTTTTCGTAATTGTCCTATCACCCTTGCCAGTAAGACTATTTGCGTTGACGTCGAAGTCATCGATGCCCCTCTAAACTGCAAAATTCTATTGGGGCGAAGCTACACCTATGCCATGTCCACTGTCCCATCCGCGGTTTTTCGCAAGATGTCTTTTCCTCACAATGGGAAGATAGTCACCATCGACCAGTTGACCTATCATGAGCCAAAGTCTCAGACCTCCCCTGAGACGACCATCTCTTCTGTAGCCAATAAGAAAACCGTCGATTCCTTGACCAGTGTCTCCCCCGGCGTCTACAAAGATTCCTCCCTGCTTGGAAATTTTCCTGGTCTCCCCCCTCCTCCTATCTTTGATCTCAACTTTTCGAATGTTTGCATGATGCAATCGTCACGGGCTGCCCTTAAGCGACCCGCTTCGGCTAGTCAGCAACCTCAGACTCAACCTCGCCCACCACAACCCACTCCTAGCCCTTCATCTCCGCTAGCCGGACCTCCTCCTTCTAGCCCTTCTCCTACAGCTGGTATCCCTGAACCCCTTTATCCCCCTGGATCGATTCCCCTAGGCCTTAACCATCTCGGAGCCATTCCTCTTGGTCATTATCCTGCTGGCCAGATATCATTCCAGGTTCCCCCTCCCGGAGTCTATTCGGTCCCCGTCATGGCCACCCTCTCTCTCCCTAACCTGACCCTAGGTATACCCATCTGGTACCTTGACCCTCCAGCCGCTACCCCTCCTGGTCACCCCAAACCCTATCTTGCTTTGACATCGGTTCAACCGGTCACCCTCTCTTCCTCCGTCGCTACCGTGCCCCCTGCAACTCCCCAGGACCTTACCCCTGTGGTGACAGCTCCAGGAAAGAAAGGCAAAGCTCGCAAGGGGGCATCTAAAGACAAGGCCACTCTGACTGACCCTGCTCCTCCTCCGCCCGCCAAGCCTTGTGCCTTGTGTGATGTCGTCGGTCACGCCACCCATACTTGTCCTAAGTTGCCCCGCATTCAACCCATGGTTAAATTCACGTTCCCTGAGTCTATGGTCTCTGACCCTTCTCTTCCGTCCTCGTCCATAACCAAGAACCCAAAAACTATTCGCACTAGCAAACCCTGTGCTTTGTGTGGTGTCCATGGCCATTACTCCCACCATTGTCCTCACCTGACGCATTATTGCGCCTCTTTAGAAGTAGTCCGAGAGTACGAGGTTGAACAAAATCAATCCACCTCTCCCATACTCGCGCAGTATGCTTCGGGCTAGCTTGAGGATCCCCCCGCTCCCATCGACATTCCCCCCCCTGATGTTCAGATGACAGAGTCTACTACGACCATTCTTTACCTATCATCCTCTGTGAGACCATTGGAGCACAGTCCCTTTGCACCCTCCCCTGTTGTTTCACCTGACCCCCCTTTAGCGACCACCCTTGACCCCCTCTTTACTGCCCATACATGAGATCACTCCACTCGTATCTCTGTTGACTTCCGCAGCCCGAGTCCCCGCCATGCCTCCTACAGCCTTCATATATCACCCTCTAGTTTGTATATGAGTCATAGCCATCCTGCTCATCGCACTCCCTCCCGCAGTTGCTGCTCGATGTCTTCTATACACTCACGCTTCCGTCATTGCATCTCCTCCCCCCATTTGTTGTCTTGTAACACCATTCCGCAGGACCTCCCGTCCCCACCCTATGTCGGTTACGCCGATGGTGCAAGTCATTACTCCCAGAATATAGCCTCGGTAGGTTGGGCCATTTTCACCCCCTTGCATGCCCTTGTTCTCTCAAACGGGGTCTACATTGGTACTGCCACTGACAATCAGGCTGAATATGATGCAGTGCGTGGTCTCTTAGTCGATGCCCTCTTTCATCGCATCCTCCATCTGCATGTTCGTTTGGATTCCCTACTTCTTGTCATGCAACTAAATGGTGTTTATCGTGTGCATAACCCTGTGCTATTTAGACGATATTTACAAGTGAAACTCTTGATACGTGAATTTGAAACCATAACTTTCAACCATGTACCTCGAGAACAGAATCACTATGTAGATAGTATTGCAAACCATGTTCTAGATTGGCATTTATCACACACATTTCATACAAGACAATAACATTCGTAATCATTAACAAAGATGCATATCCATAATATGTGTCGCAAAACATGTGTTTAGAGTCCATCTACTCTGATACATATGACATGCCCATCGCATGTTAACAAAAACTCAAAACTGGGGGCACCACCTGCCCCTACATACACACTAGGGGGCACCACATGCCCCCCACCTACTCACTATCTGGCGGATCCTGAGCCAATGGCTCTGCTCCTACAGCTCGTAGATCACGTATGCCTTGACCGGCCATCGCCATGCGCCGCATGACACCTCGCCATTCCGAGGGTAGACCAATACATGGCTCCACGTACTGGTCGTCTAAGTCTTTCCACCCGCGCTCTGAAACTCTGGTCAGCAACCTCTCACATCTACAGTGGATGTCCTCCAGAAGGGCGGTCGCATCCTCATTGCACGCTGCTCTCGACCCACTCGGCCCTGCAGCTCCCGATGCTGCCGGTCGTCCCATATATCCGGCCAGTTTTACCGGAGCTATATCTGCATACCAAAAGTACATGAATCAGTACCATATCTACTATTCACTAACTTTAACATGCCCAAAAAAGAGTAGTTACTTGCCACTTACCATCAGGTCCCCATACTCGACCAGGCGGAAGTGGTAGGTTTGGATCCCCACAATAACTCATCCCACTATAGGGATAGTCGTATATGTATAACAACATCTGATCCCAATGGGCAAAAAACTCAGGTCGAAACACTCACCCGACCGCCCCTCCTCCGCCTCTGCATAGCAGATGCCCCCACCGGTGCATCTTGGGCTCTCTCGGGCCCCCATCTGGAAGCTGTATATGAGGTCGTAAGGTCGGGATCTTCTCAAAGAAGAAGGCGCACAATAAAGTCCCATACGAGCAATCGTGGTTCACTTGCCGCTTGCAAAGCGACAGCTGTCGTTTTAACGACACCAACATCATTTGGGCCCACCCATAGTAGGTCCCACTCAACACACTCTCTACGATCATCATCTGCCTCCTAGTGATGTGATGGAACGCCTGGCTGCCTAGGATCCGCAACATCGTTGTGGCCACTCCCCGGGTCTCCAGTCTCTCTAGGTCCCCGATCGGTATCCGCGTCCCTTTGACTTGGAGACCTGGTCGGTAATGCCTCTCCACATACTCCATGATGTTCCGCCCCCTCGGTAACACTGGCTGCGTGTTTCCCACCATCCCCAGTGGCGGGAGACCTATCAGGAAATACACATCCTGGACTGTCAGTTCGATCCTGTGCCCCTGCACTACAAAGAACTCATGCTCTGGATCCCAATAACTGATAATCCGGGCCAACAAGGGCTCTCTAGCTCTCATCAATGGGTTCTCCAAAAACTTTAGAACCCCAAACCTGGCCAACACACAACGGACACCCTGATCTACCTGGATCTCTGCCCGCAATGTACCCAGGTCTCTCTCTCTCCAGTTCACCCGTATATCTGCCATATCTACACAAAAAAATCATCTTTTTCAGCCTACAGATAGGGAATATTGTAACCAAACACAAAAAAACCAACTCTCAGCCATCAAACAGCACTAAAACCCCCTCATTTTCCAGGTCGCACTTTTTTGGCCAATCCTGGGACAGGTCGCACCTTTTGGCTCAAAACCTATGTCCCAGGTCGCAGATTTTGGCCCAAAAAGTGCGACTCAGCTGAAAAGATGCAAGGGGGGCTGTTCCTGAGATTCTGGGCCCTAATCTGACCTTTCAATCCATCAAAATAAAAGAGTAAGGTTAGGCCCCTTACCTGACACTAACAGATCTCGATTCCAACGGTCGGTTTGTCCACTACGCTCGCCGCAAGATTTAGGGCCTTCTCTCCTTGCTACATTCACCACAGCAACACTAGAAAATGAGTGGATTTGGAGGGAAAAATGCCTTATTAAAAGAGAACCCTTGTTTCTTCTTTCACCTGTTGCGACCATACCGTAGCTCCGTTTGACAAACCGTCTGCACCGTTGGAAAGCTTGCACCGAGCCCTCAAATGGGTATTTGTTATTTTTTTGTGATTTGATCCTTCACTAGGACACATTTTTTTCAAGGTGGGTCACTTCACCTCTCCTTAAAATCGCATTTCTTCACTTATAACACTTGTACTTGGGGCACCACTTTGCCTCCTTAATTGTCTTTGTTCGTGTTGATTTTCGTCGTGAGTTACCATCTTGTACTCATGTTTTCATGGTCCCCCATTGGACCTTTACTATGTGGTAGCACCATCGAGTCACCCTTGTTTAGAGCATCCAAGTGGAGTCATCATCGCATTCATGGAGTCTATCCCGAGTCCCTTTGTACCCCGCTATAGTCCTCCATCCCTTATTGCTTAGTTTCTCTCTTGTGTCGCACATTATGGCCTTCAGTCCCACTGTCCCTTATCCCTGATGATATTTTGTTAGTTGCTGCCATGTCATTCATGCCCTTTATGCTCTAGCAAGGGAAGTCGTCCATTCGCTACTCAGTCCCCTCCATTCCACCATCATCATTGGTATTAGTCTGTCCGTCGCTCTACTATTTTCTCTCGTGCCTTAGTTGAGGATCTCTCATTGCCTCACCTATGGTAGACCTCCTTCTGTCGACATCAGCTTCTTCATTCCAGAAGACAGGTCTAGAGGGCGGTGTACCTTGGTTCCAGCTTCCATTTTTGTTCAGTGCCTCGGATCAGGCAAAGGGATCTTTCATTTCCCTTTGACTTGATTATTTCTCCACTCCAGATCCTTTCAATATGATCAAGATCTGTAGACTTGATGGTTAATTGATGCAGCAACAGCTCTTGGTGATTCCCGGGTGTGTGTGAGATGTCTCAGCCCTCATGAGGGGGTGGCCCTGCAGGTAGCCCCCCACATGCCCGGATGACCTCTTCATTGCAGCCCTTGATGTAGCTCCATATATTTGATGATGCTCATTTCTGATGGCTATGTGCCTCTTGATTTTTTATGTATCATCAGATTTTGAGAGCTTTCCTGTTTATGGGGGAATTTGCTGTATTTGTAAGCCCTGTACTTGGGATATTATTAGATATGTCCGGCTTCATATCCAGTGCACAACATGTATGGGATTCTTCAGCTCTATTTTTATCCTGCCTAAGAATACCCCGCTATATTTATAGTTCGGTTCCTTGTTTACTCGACATACTATTCTTTTGTACTTTGTCTCGGCGGGCATAGGTATGCCTCCTCCGCCACCTTTCACATAGGTACCACTTCATAAACTAGAGACTTGTTGCACTTGTAAGTCTCATCTCCTCAGGGTCTAGTCCTTTAGCACATTAGACTACCTTACATTTCTCTCTTTGACTTCCCTCTTGATGTCTAGTGATTGAGTTCTTACAACGTACTTCGGTCATACGATTTGCTCCTAACACTCGCACGCTGGGGGGCAATCTGTTACACCATTTTTTGGTCATCTAACCTATCATCATTAGATAGACCCAAGTACACCATGTAAGACCAATTTTACCCTAAGTAAAATTTCTCTCACTATGTAAAATAACTTAATAAACCACATTTATTAGGTTGTTTATGTTCTAAACAGGAAACCCCAAAAGGAAATATTAAGCAAACCTATATTTGTTTGATTGTCCTCATGGAATAATTAATTAAACCATAATTTAATTATTATTCCTAATCATGTTTAACCCAAAAAAAAGAAATTAATTAGATAAACCTTTATTTGAGTCTTACTATTTTCTAGGAATAATTATTTAAATCTTATTTAGATAATATTCCTTGTTAAATATGACCAAATCACCCACAAGTAATTAAATAAATCATTATTTATTTGATTATCCTTCAACCACTTCCTTAAAAAGATAAATAAATCATTTATTTATTTATTATTAACAAATAAAGGGATTTGACCCAAGTCAAATACTTTTTCCTTCCAACAAATATAATAAAATATTCCATAAAAGGTGGATCTAGATTTGGTTAACATTATTTTAATCATGCACCAAGATCTAGAATGACCCAATATTTTGTTATAAATAGGAGGGTTTTTCCTACCATTCTTCACCTTTTGTTGCCTATTAGATCACTCTGGATCTATACACTTGGTCACATTCTACATTTGTTGTGTGAGCTCCCTTTGAGTTCTATCTTTGTCTGGGTTTTCTACACCAACAAGAGAGAGAGATTTTAGATCTGAAGTGTTGAGGACTTCCAAGAACCCATCCCATTGAGGAGAATTGGATACGCCTTCTTGTTTTCCTCCCAAGTGCCCTTAATACAAAAATTCTTTCAAAAATTGTTCTTGTCTTGTCTATTGGATATATGGAGCAAACCCTTCTTTTTACTGCTTAATGTCTTTCTATGTATAGATCTAGTTTTTTGCAGCTCTTGTCTTGATCAACTAACTGCAGATCTGAAGATATTGGCAGCCACATTTTATGTTAGGGATATTAGTTATGCGTAGCTAAAGTGGTCCTTTTTCGTACACTTCGACAAAGGATTCATACTAAAAAAGTGCATGTCCTCCTGTCAAGGATGGTATCCTCCTTTAGCTCATCTAGAAATTCTGGTGAGAAATCTTCTATAGACGAAAACTGAACATCACTCCCTTGATCATCAATCAAAGGAGGCTCATGAAAATGTAAATTTTCCACATTGACAACTAAATGAATTTGCATATATGAAGGCAAGTCAAGTTGAAATGCACTGTTACCAACTTTCTTGATGATCTTAAATGGACCATAGCTAAAGGGCTTGAGCTTTTTCCCTTCTCCTTGCATCCTTTCTTTTCTTATGTGAAACCATACCTCATCTCCTTCTTGAAACTTGTGATCAAATATATGTTTTTCATGCCTCTCCTTGTATTTTCCTTGACTCTTCTCAAGTTATTCTTGAACTTGTTGATGAATAATATGAATTTTCTCAATGAAATTTCGAGCCTTGTCAATATCACTATGCCCATCAATTGCAACATCCTTCTCATAGATGAATTCTAATGGCAATTTTCAAAAATACCCAAAGCAGGCTTCAAAAGATGAAGTATTTGTAGAAGATTACTTTTCTCAGTTGTAAGCGTGTTGAATTTAATGCAATCGTTCATCCCACAACTTGGGATGCTTTCTGCAATATCCTCTCAATAGATTCACAATGGTTCTATTCACCACCTTGGTTTGGCATCAGTTTGCGGATGAAATGCAGTACTCTTTTTCAACTTTGTGTCCATCATCGTCCAAATATTAGACGAAAAATTCCCAGCAAACCTAGAATCCCCGTCACTAACAATAGAAGTTCACAATCCATAAAGAACCCATACATGTTGAAAATAAAGTTCAGTAGTTTGTTCAGTAGTAATGGTTTTCTTACATTGCATAAGTATACACATTTTACTAAACCTATCCACAACTACATAAAGATCATCATGTTTTTTTATTGACATAGGTAGACCTCCAACAAAGTCCATGGAGACACTTTCCCATGGCCTTGATGGTACTGGTAGTGGCGTGTACAACCTAAGATTCCTATTGATAGTCTTGCTTGTTGCACACATATAACAACCTCTTATAAAATGTGACACACTATCTATCATGTGAGGCTAATAGCAATACCTCTATAGATGCACCATTGTTTTTCTTACCACAAAGTTTCCAGAAATAAGAGACGAATGAGCCTCTCTCCTTGTGGTATACACATCTTACCCAAATGAAACAAAAAATTTTTATGCATATGATAATCATTTTCCTCGACTTGATTCCCTTTACTCAAACTAGCATACACATCTTGAAAATCAGCATCATGTGCATATTGTTCTATGTAACTCTCATGTACAATAGAATCATTTTTAAGAAAAGTAGAAGCACTTATAATTGGCCTTGAAAGAATATCAGAAACTTTATTGAAAATACCTTTCTTGTACCTTATAACCAAGTGAAACTTCTGAAAAAATCCCATCCACCTGAAATGTCGTGATTGCTGCAATTGTTTTTGCAACTGCAAGTACTATAATGGTTGGTGATTAGTATGTATAATTGTCTCTTTACCCATCAAGTAGTGTTTCCACTTCTTGATGCTTCGTACCAATGCATACAACTCTTTGTCATATGTAGGATAATTAGTTACAACACCATTAAATGTTTCAAAATGAAAAGCGATAGGCTTACCATGCTACAAAGGTACTGTGCCCATGGCATAATCACTAGCATCGGTTTGTATCTCGAATGGTTGTCTCAAATTTGGTAATTCAAGGACCAGAGCTGAAATGATCTTGTATTTTAAAGCTTCAAATACTTGTATATTTTTTCCTCCCCATTGGAAGCCTTTATTCACACTTGTCACTGCATGCATAGGAGCTGTTATGGCAAAAAAGTTAGTAATAAACTTTCTCCAATACTGAGCTGTGCCTAAGAAACTTCTTACCTCAGTTACTTTTTTTGGAGTGGGCCAATTCATAGTGGCTTCCACTTTATAAGGATCAATTCTCAACTCGCCTCCTCCTACAATGTGTACCAAATAAACCAGGGAAGTCTTTCCGAACTCACACTTTGACATCTTAAGAGTTAATTTCTCTTTCTTCAAAACATCAAGCACCCTTTTCACATGCAAGACATGCTCTTCTCTTGTTTTGATGAAAATAAGTATATCATCTAAATACACAATCACAAATTCATCAAGAAATGGATGCAAAAAATTATCCATAACATGCATGAAAGTCATCGGTGCATTACACAAACCAAATGGCATAACCAACCACTCAAAGAGTCCTTGTTTGGTTTTGAATGCGGTCTTCCACATATCACTTCCTGCAATTATTAATTAATGATATCGACTTTGTAAATCTAACTTAGTGAAAAAAATTTCTTCTTTAATTTGATCAAGCAAATCATCTATGCTTGGGAGTGGGTATCGATTCTTTACCGTTATCTTGTTCAAAGCTCTCAAATCTACACACATGCGCCAAGTCCCATATTTCTTTGGAATCAATACTATGGGTGAACCGCATGGCAAAGTGCTTGGCATTATGAGTCCCTTTTCCAACATGTCCTTGATTTGCCTCTTTATTTCAACATTCTCCATTATCGACATGCAATACATGTCAATGTTTGGAAGAATACAATCTTGTCGCAACTGATTCTCATGTTGAATCTCCCTTTTTGGGGGCAATACTGTTGGCTCCAGAAACATCTCATGATGTGCATCAACTACATCATATAAATCTGATTTCAACTTAGGATCACAATCCTCAAATGGTTCATGATTAACATTAGCTTTAGGTTTAATCATTAGAAGAACAAAATTCTTACTTGAATTCACCAGCCTCTTTACATGTCCAGCGTTTACCACTACAATATTTGTCTTCTTGTGATGTGCTCAAACAATGTAATCCTTTCCATATTTTAATAAATGGTATTTGTTCTCATGGAGATGGAAGATAACTTTCCTATCATACAAGTAAGTACTGACCAACACAATACCTATAATATCAAGCGGAACCACATAATTCAACTGTGTCAACAAAATGTGAAATTATTGCGAAGCGCAATGTGCACTTCTTTGAAGCCTGGAAATTTGCATCCTTACAAATACACCCAAGTGGATATGGTTTTAGATGTAGAATGGTCTCAATATTAAGTTTCTTGACCAAGTATTCATAGATTAAGTTTTCTTGTGACCCACTATCAAACAGTGTGTCAATCTTCGTATGTTTGGATATGACCCTCACATGAAACATTTCAATTCTCTTTTCTTCATTTTGAGCTTGTATGTGACAGTTTGATGTACTAGTACTGGGTTTTGTTTCAATTTCTTTCCCCTTTATCTTCTTCAATCCCATGGCCTTAATTTTAGATTCATCACCTAAATCCTCTCCTAAGTCATGTTGAGATGTAGCTGCAGTTTTCTACTTCCCTTTGTTATTGTTATACTTGGGTCTCTTTTCAGGATGTAATTTCCAACAATTTTTCTCTTCATAGCTTTCTCTTGAACAATGTTTACAAACCACTTTTTCTCCCTCTTTCTTGACATATGCCTTATTTTTTCCCTTACCTTTTGAGGTCTTGTATTTGTTTTTTCCCTTAAAGGTTTCTTCCTACCCTCATCGGTAATGTTTTTCCCTCTAGCCTCTAGATGTGTGGCCTGAACACAAACTTCATCTAGACTTGTAGGGTTAAACATGAGAATAGTATGTTTTATGTAGCTATGTAAGCCTCCTATGTACTTGAGAAAATTATCTTGGCTCTACAAATATACTCCTAATAAGTGAGATCTTCTCCTAAATTCTTGGGTGTATTCTTGCACATTTGGTCCTTTCAATTGTCTAAATTTTTTCCAGTTCATTATGGCTTTCTACATATGAGATAATCGATAAAATTGTTGTTTTATTGCAGTAATGAAATCACTCCATGATAGGAAAATCTTACCATGCTTCTTGATCTCCTCCTTTGTCTTGGCTTCCCACCAAACAAGTGCTACAACTTCCATTCTTAATGAAGCTAGTTGGATTTTGGTATCATCATCATTAAGGTTCTGAATTCTCAAATAGACCTCCAATTTCCTAATCCAATTATCAATATTTTCTACAGTGACTTCACCATTAAACATTGGAAATTCAAACTTAACATAAAGTTTTAGAAAAGGAATTTTACCAGTGTTCTTTGACTTGTGTGACTGGTGTACTGAAGATGAAGTAGAGGATGATGATGATGATGGTGAGGATGGTGACTTTCCACTACCTCCATTTCCTCCATTTCCCTTCTTTGATTTATCTTCATCATTTTGACCTCCTGATGATCCCTGACCTTCCTTGTGAAGTTTGGATCCTTCTCATTCTAGTCTCCCATTCCTTCCTTGATAAAGGACTCTCACCATTTCAGTCTTGTCAAGGAATGTTTTCATGAACACCCTTTCTTCTTCTTTGGGATCCACCTCTTCATGGATTTCTTCTTCTTCTGCAAGCATGGTTAATGTTGCTTCTGCCTCTTTTGGAGGTGAACTAGGTGGTGGAGAATGTGGCAATCTTTCCCTTCTTTTTTGTGGCTCACTTTGAGAACCTCTTGCTTCCACCAATTTTCCTTCTCCTCTCTTAAGCTTGAGACTAGTAAGCATGTGAAAACTTGCAAATAGTTAAAAAAATATTTGCACACAAAAAGAACAGAGATTAAACTCTATCTCTCATACCAACCTGATATGAAAGGACTGTATTAGTCTATTGTGCTAAATTTCCTTTCAGTAATAAAAACATGAAAAATTTGTCTCCATTTGTTTGCTTAAGGAATGAGTATTTTAACCATGAAACATAGATGAATTTTTGAGTTTTAACCATGAAAATAATCCTAAATAACACTAAATAGCAGTGTATAACAACAAAATAACATCACACATAAGTTTTACACAGCAGGCATGATGAAGCAGTTCACCCCTCCTGGGCTACATCTGTTGGTCTAGCTCCCAATGGCATGTCCCTCTTTGTCATTATGCTCAAAATTTCAAATACATGTGTTTACAAGCCTCTAATGGTTTTTTTTCTCTGAACCAGTGGCTCCAAAATGCTCCAATTAGTCTAGATAGACTCTTGTTTCACCCAAATTGGTCAAAAATTGACCTCCCTAGCCATTTTCCCAATCTCAGCTACAATTGCTCCACTAAATGTGGAGAACTGCAGTTAACTGTAGCTAATTTTAGCAAAATCCATTTTTTTAACTGTGTGCTAAAATTTCACTAGTATTAGAGCGTTGGAATTTACATCTAGTGGTTAGGGGTAGGGATGGCGACATGCTGACCCCCGAAACCCCTGCGGTCACAATTAAACATTGAACTCCATCATAAAGAAGAGCAGAAACCGAAGTGTTAGAGTTCTGTTTAACCGACGCATTAACAACCATTTAAACTGTGCATTAACATCCACGAAACCATCACCATGTGATAAGCCTTAAGCTTAATTCCGCCAGCAGTTAGGTTTTATGGAACCATCGCATTAACCTTCTTCAAACCGCGCCTTGTAAAGATGTTATAGCCACCAGGTTAGTGTTTATTGAAACCACTAGTTTGAAGTTTTATGTCACAATTTATATATCACATGTGACCACCATCCACAGAGCTACCGGCTGGTTGGGACCACCGGTAGTCCCCCCCCCCTCCCCCTGCAACAATGAAACCATTCAACTTTAAAATGATGCAACAATGCTATAGGGTAAAAAAAAAATGATAGGTGAGCTGGTCAGAGTCTTCACGGGCGCCATGGAGGTCATGGGGTCGAACCCCCAGAATCCAAACAAAATTCTAGTCAACGGTACAGGGGACACATGGCAGCTTCCGGGGTGGCCACGTGTCACCCATCCAACGACCCTCACTAAAACTCGTACATATCCATCAAATGACCCAAAAAATTCCACTTGGTGAAACATGATTAGTTTAAGAAAATAGAATATTCAGAGAATATGCCACCCTTGCTGATTGTACCTAATTTCTTACTAGGCATCCTAGTCACTCCTACAACAAAATTTTAGTTGTTTAGGAAAATGATCAGAACATGATATCTTCCTCATATGACATCGGTTTTTCAAATCGTTCGCAATGCTAGAATCGCAACGATGAGATCTACTCGGTCGCTCAGTTTCAGTACAATTTTGAGAACTTTCAATTTTGAGAGAAATACATGATCTCCTGATCACTCTCTCTCTCCCTGTCCCCCATCCCCCTCCCTCTTTCTCCCTATCCCCCTCCCCCGTCATCCCTCTCTCTCTCTCTCTCCCCCACCCTCTCTTCATCTCTCCCTCTCTCTCTCTCTCTCTCTCTCTCTCTCTCTCTTTCTCTCTCTCCCTTTGTCTCCCTTTCCCACTATCCTCCCCTATTTTTCTATTCACAACCCTCTATATCTATCTCTCTCTTCCTCCTACACTCCCCCTTTTTCTCCCTTTCCCACATTCCTCGACTCTTTTTCTATTCACATCTCTCTATCTCTCTCTACCTCGCTCTCCCACCCCCAACCCCCACCCCCCACCCCCCCCCCCCCATCTTCTCCCAACCCCCCTCTCCCTCTCCCTCTCTCTGCCTCCCTCTCTTTCCTCCTCCCTCTCTCTACTTGCTCTCTATCTCTCTACCCGCTCTCTATCTCTCTACCCGCTCTCTCTCTCTATCTATATGCTCTCTCTCTCTCTTTCTCTCTCTCCCCCAAAATCTCTACCTTTTTGTCTCTCTCCCCCTCCTCCTCCCCCCCTCTCTCTCTCTCTCTCTCTCTCTCTCTCTCTCTATCTCTGTCCTCATCACCCATATCTTTGTCCCTATCCCCTCTCTCTCTCTCTCTCTCTCTCTCTCCATATTTATCTCTCTCTCTATGGTTCTCACTCTCACTCCCCTCTCCCCCTCCCCATACATCTCTCTCTCTCTCTCTCTCTCTACTAAAATCTCTCTTTGTATCGCTTTCTCACTATACTCCCCTTTTTTTTTTGTTCACATCTTTCAATCTCCCACTTTCTCTCTATCCCTGTTACACTCTCCCTCTATGTCACTTTCCCAAAATCCTCCCCTCTATTTATATTCACATCTATCTATATCTCTCTACCCCTCGCTCTCATCCCCTCTCTCTCTCACCACTCTCCCTCTTTCTCTCCCTCTCTCTCTCCCCCCTCTCTTTGTCCCCCTATCTCTCTGTCCCCCTCTCTCTCCACCTCCATCTCTCAGTCTTCCCCTCTCCCCATCCCACTCCTTCCCTCCCTCTCTCTCC
This sequence comes from Pinus albicaulis, assembly GCA_034641835.2. NCBI lineage: Eukaryota > Viridiplantae > Streptophyta > Pinopsida > Pinales > Pinaceae > Pinus > Pinus albicaulis. The sequence goes on along the minus strand of CM076576.1, from coordinate 868,261,763 downwards.
CCCTCTCTCTCTCTCTCTCTCTCTCTATCTCTCTATCTCTCCCCATCCATCTCTCTCTCTACCCCTCCCCCTTCCTCTCTCCCCCTCTCCTGCTCACCCTACCTCCCTCCCTATCTCTCTCTCCATCTCTCTCTCTCCCTCCCCCTTCCCCTCCCTCTTTCCTTGTCCCTCCCTCTCTCTCCCCTCCCCCCCTCTCTCTCTCTCTCTCTCTCCCCTAAAATATCCCTTTGTCTCCCTTTCCCACTATTCTCCCCTATTTTTCTATTCACACATCTCTTTATCTCTCTCTCTATATCTATCTCTCTATATCACTCCTACACTCTCTATTTTTCTCCCTTTCCCACTATCCTGCCCTTATTTTTTGTTCACATATCCCTCTCCCTCCCCCCCCTCCCATTCCCTCTCCCTCCCCCCCCTCCCATTCCCTCTCCCTCTCTCTCCATCCCTCCCCATCTCTCTCTCCCCCTCACTTCCTCTTTCTCTCCCCCTCGCTCCATATTTCTCTCCTTCCACTCCTCCACTTTCACTCTCCCCTCTCCCCCCTATAGCTCCCTATCTTTATTCATCTTCCACTTTGTCTTTGGCTCCTCTTTCTCTCTCTACCAATATATATTTTTACCTCTCCCTCCCACTTTCTCTATCTCTTTCTATGTCTCTCACCCTATCACTCATGTCCTTTTCTCCCACTCTCTCTCTCTCATGTAGACCCACTTAATAATTCTCATGTCTTGTCTACCTCTTCCTATCTCTTCCCCACTTTCCTGTCCTCACTATCTACCCACCTTTCCCTCTTCACAATTATATTCCTTCATATTCCTCTCTACCTCCTTGCTCTTAGCCTATCACTCCCCATCATTCCTCACAATGAGTGTATTCTTGTAAAATATGATTAAAAAATATTAATTTATAGTATAAAATTCATATGAAAAAATACAATAAAATATTAAAAGCTAATAGGTACAATATATGAGAAAATACAAACAATATTTTTTTCTCCCTTTTCCACTATACTCCCTGTTATTTCCTAAATCTACCTCAGGCTGAAGGAAGGCAGAGTTCAGGGTAACATCAAACCACGCTCAGTCTGGTAGCTAGCCCTACCAGATCAGGAGAGGGCTCTCTCCAGGTCAATCACAGGAAAAATGTATCAATAGGGCTTGAGATGACTGGAATAAAATCTAATTTTAGGCTAGGTATATAAATAAAGGGGTTTGAAATGATTTTGGGGTTTTTTGTCGGAAACAAAGGGAAAGGAAATTTTGGGTGCGGGGATAAGGCCCAGTTTTCGCAGAGTTCTGATTGGGGCAGGGTAAGCAAAAGGTTTTGATGCTTTGAAATAAAGGGATGGATGGTTTAGACTACTGAGGAGCTGAAGATGGCAAGAGATCTCAAGGATCCTCTTAAATCATATGAAAACATGTGAAATCAAACAAAAACAAAGGCAGAGCAAAGCAAAGCTATTGAATTCCACCTTTAACACTAATTTGTTTAATTTAAGAAGATCAAAGAAGGGAAATGATACACATAAACATTAATGAACTTACAAGTACATAGAGAAGAAACACCATCAAAACTAAGAGCCAAAAGGATCCCAAAAAGTGCTGCAAAAACCTGGTCTTTCCTTAGCCAAAAAATGCAGAAGTGGTGTACAATGAAGTGCCAAACAATTCCCAAGTATCCAAACCTGAAAATGTCTCAGAAAATACATGATATATACCATCCTAACCCCTTCCCATGCCTCTAGTGTTCCATCTCATCCTTCTAGGAGTTGTTTCAACCAATTCTAAACTAGGAACTGAAATCTAGGCAATCAAACAACTTGCCTCTATATGGAAGGAAACTGATTCATTCATTTAATTTTCACTTTTTAGTGAATGAATCCACTAGAAAAAGTAAATATGAGCCAAAATTACATCATATTCATCAAATTACATCAATTAAGATCAATATTTACATCAAAATGTAAAACTAGTCAAAACTGGGCGAATTTCTAAGCTGGAGAGTGAAAATGGGCCAAATTTCTCTATGCGCCGCGCCCAAAAACTCAATGCATCGCACCACTTTGAGCCTGTTTTTGAGGCACTTATAGAAGTCAAAATTGAGCTCATGATAGCTCATTAGAAAGCCATACCTGTCTACTATCCAACCAAAGTATAATTTTTCAATTTGGAGTTCATTTTCCCCTCCAAAACTACAATCTCCCAAAACTGGTTCTTGTGTGTGCAAAAGGTTTCAGAAAGGCCATTTTCAAGGTGTTTTTGACCCTTTAAACCACCCAGAACTTGATGAAATCCTCCATCCATTCCTGAGCATGCATAATTTATCATAAAAAAACCAAAAATATCAATTTTTCCTCCAGAAGATGTCCCAATCATAAGCGCACGCCAAGTGGCGCGACGCGTCAGGCGGAAAAACCTGTTTTGCGACCAAAATTTCAAAAATGACAAAATTTACTCCAAATTTGTTGAAATTTGGAGTGAAGGCCTCCCATCATGTGTCATGCTCAGCCAAAGAAGCTTCAGCCAATATTTGGAGTGGATCAGGCCTTTTCCGACGTTTCAGTTCCCTCCTCAGCCTCACCTTCAGGATCTTCATCCTAGCTTTGAAAACATGTGTGCGGGCCCAATAGTGGTTCTTCATGTGCCTGAGCATGTCTTTGTCCCTTTTCCAACAGCTTCTCAAGATGGATGTTGACTTTCTCAAGCCAAATCTGTCGCTCAAAAGGTGTCATGTCAGCTGGTCTTTTCCGGGCCAATTCCCGGTCTTCACAGATTTTCCACCACTCTATGAGTGTCTGCTGATCCTCCAGTTTTTTATTCCACTGCTCCAAGTAATTTATAACCCACTGAGCTCTCTGAAATTTCTCGTTCAATGTATCGATCTCAGCCTTCTGCTCCTATATGATTTCTTTCAACTTTGAGCTGGGAGAGCTCAAATCAACATCAATGAGTGTAAAATCAGTGTCCTGGCCTCCTGAAGGGCCCTCATCCTGCATAGGCCTCTTGCCTCTATCCTATACATGTGATGATGTAGAAGGCGAGACCCCTTCCATTCCATGTGGAGATAGTACTCATTGAGCTGATGAAGGTAACGGGACCCCTTCCACCTCGGGTGGAGATAATACTCGTCGTGCTGCTGCAAATAAGGCTCTAGTACCTCTCTGATAGGTAACACACACTGGAACACTGATAGGCTTTGTCTCAGGAACCTCAAACTGGTGTGAAGGCTCTCCTACATCATGAACAATCTCTGGAGAAGGCTGAGGGGCTGTAAAGAAGTCACGAGAAATGAACTCCTCCCATGCAATGCCCTGCAATCCAAGCTGATGTACTACAATTATCTTGATGAGCGCATAATGATAAATGTTGTTATGATGCTACTTGGGAGTCTTCCTCTGCACAAGAGTAGTCATCCGCTCTATGTTTCAACACATGAAATATGGAATTTTCATCATCCGTACTCTCGTGAAATGCATCAACAGCCGGATGTGGTATGCATAAAGGCGGGAGAATCTACCCTCGCAGATGAAGTACCTGATAATAAGTCTAATCAATGGCGCATATGACTCCTTCAGAAACCGGAATGGGAATACGCCACTGAGCTGCCTCAAATAGCCAGACCTGATGTAAGGTTCATAATATGCTCTATCCAGCTGTTGTCTCTTGTTCCACTCTTCACCTATGTTCGGTATCCCGGTGGCCTGAGAAATGGTTTCTGGTGTCAAGGTGAAGTTCACTCTAGCAAGGTTTACATGCCCATCACCCAAATGTAGGAAAAATAAGCGAACCAACTCCTGATGATGCTGAATCTAAGCAATCATCTCACAATACTGAAAGCATGATTGTTGCTGAAAGCATGCCATTGCAAGCGGGCAGGCCTGCAATTGAGTCAAGGAAGTGGGCTCTTCTTTGACGTGCTTGCCACTTTTATGAGGCTTTCTCGGTACATTAAGCTCTGTGGTTGAGTCACTGTCTTGCTCATATTCTTTCTCATAAGATGAATCTGTCTCTGTCATGGTGTTTTGCAATATGTATGAAAAGTATATACTGATATATATGTGGTGAAATCAAGAGTTTGGTTTGTTTGAAAATGATAAATTTGTGTTTGTCTTTCAATACCAAATGTGTACCAAGTAGGAAATGAGGGACTGTGAGGAAATATTTCAGTGGGTATAGAGCATTGTCAAGTGAAATTTGAGTGTAAGGACAGTCACTTGATTACTTGGGGGACTTTGGGATTTGGGGATTTTATAAGTGATATGGGGGAATGGTAGGGTTTAGGGATAATAGGATTGTAGGGATAAGTAATATGGGGATGTAAGGGAATCAAGGATTGACCATAATGATAGGATTATGAAGGGGAAAGGGATCACAATTGGGAAATGGAAACTTGGCACCAAAATCACACTTTCAAAACATCAATGTCAAACCCTTGAAGCAGTTTCTAATCAAATTATAGGGTTTATCGCTTCACCAATCAAACTCTTAAATCTCTCCTTCCAAATAACACCCAACATGATTTAAATCAAATGGCAAGGGCACACAACTTACTTGGATCAAAAGAATTGAGTCGTTTTGAAATTTGATGAAGAATTGATGAAGTTTGGCCTGTCGGCTCTGTGCGCCGCGCGCACACCTAGTGCGTTGCGCCTCCTGGATGCGCCACGCACGTTGGAAAAATGCACTATGGTAGGAGGCCTAGTGCTTCATGCGGCCTATGTGCGCCGCACACTTTCAAAATGCGTCGCGCAGACAATTACCCACACAGTCGAACTTCAAACCCTGTTTTCACTCTTCTGCAATCTGACTCGGCCTTCTTTGATGTCTCTTGGAGCAAATGAATTGATCAATGTAGAAATATCTTATGTATCAAAGGAATTTGATTTTCATTTTGAAATATCCCACTTTTGTAATGTTTTAAATTGGCATTTTTTCACTTTAATACAAACTCTGTTCTTTTTGTTTCCTCTTTGATTTTTGGCTGAAATGATGGCTCCTTTGTTGATTTTTTGCAGGGATGGTGGCATTGGATTTCGGCAAAGGATGACCAGGGCTGCATCTAAAGTACTTCATGACGGAAAACTTTAAAAATTACATATTCATTACAAACAATAAATTTGACGATTTCTTCCTCAAAACATAGTTTTGAAGAAGAATCATCCTTGAGCATTATTGATGATGAAAATTTCGGAATAGAACTTATTTTGAACCTCCCCATGGCCTATTGGCATTATTTGAAATTCTGAAGACCAAACCCTAGACCTAAAAACTGAAATGACTCTTTTTTGACCAAAATACCATCTATGACTGTAAATGACTGAAATCAACTTTGATGAATTTTGATAAATTTTGACCAACCAGCAGGTACAAAGATGAGGGAGAATGAGTGACAAATCCCTTCCATTAGATAATGGCATGCCCCTAACAGAATGCAGATGGATGAGCTGAATGAGACACCTAAAAATGAAATGCAATAAGAGAAATGATCTCTGATGGAGGGATGTAAAGACCGACTCTAACACTCCCCTCTTTTTATGTTCACATCTCTCTAACTCTCTCTCCCCCTATCTCTCTCACTTCTCTCTCTCACTCTCTCCCTCTCACCTCCTTCTCTATCTCCCCCCCTCCCTCTCACTCCCCCCCTTCCCTATCTATCTCGCTCCCTCTCTCCCTCTCTCTCCCTCCCTCTCTTCCCCCCCCCCCCCCCCCTCTCTCTCTCTCTCTCTCTCTCTGAATCTCTCTCTCCTCATTGCCAATATATCTAAATTTCTCCTTCTTGCTCCCTCTCCTACTATCCCTACCTACCTTGATTAATATTTCCTTCAAAAACTCCATCCCAAGCTCTACCTCATTCTCCCTCCCTCCCCTTCTCTCTCTCCCTATTGCTACCTCCTTATCTCCCACTCGTTCCTTCTTTCTATTCTTCAACTCCTCCTCTTTCACTCTCCCCTCTATCCCTATACCTCCCTCTCTTTCTCCATCTTTCCCTTTGTCTTTGACCCTTCTTTCTCTCTCTACAAAACTCTCTTTTTACCACTCTCTCCCACTTGCTCTATCTCTTTCTATGTCTCTCACCTTATAGCTCGTTTCCTTCTCTCCCTCTCTCTCTCACACATGTACACCCACTTACTCACTCTCTCCACTTGTCTCCCTCTTCCTATATCTTCCCCAATTTCTCGTCCTCACTATCTACCCACCTTTCCTTCTTCACATTTATCTTATTTAAACTTCTTCTGCACCTCCTTTCTCTTACCGTATCACTCCCCCTATTTCTTCACCCCACCCCCCATCATTTTATAAATTATAAATATATTTTGAACACAAATATAATTAAAAAATATTATATTATAGTATAAAATGCATATGAAAAAACACACTAAAATATTCAAAGTTAATAGCTACAATATATGAGAACTAAAAATGCATTTATATGAAACAAAAATTACAAATTACAAATTGATTTCAAAATTCAAATTAAATCTCACTCCCAAGCTATATGCCTTTATCCCTCTCACTTCCTCTCTCTCTTTGTCCTATATTCTCCCTTTGCCTCCCTTTCCCACTATACTCCCCAATTTTTCTATTCATATTTCTCTATCTCTCTCTCCCCCTTGCTCTCTCCAGTTCTCTCTCCCTCTCTCTCTCTCTCACACACACACACACTTTCCCACTATCCTCCCCTCTTTTTTTTCCACATCTCTCTCTCTCTCTCTCTCTCTCTCTATGGAGAGAGAGAGAGAGAGAGAGAGAGAGAGAGAGCGTCAGGGAGATACAAAGGTGTGGATATTAAACCAAGGGAGGATAGTGGGAAAGTGAGAAAAAGGGAGACTGTAGGAGGGCGATATATATATATATATAGTAAACCAGGGGAGGATAGTGGGAAAGTGAGAAAAAGGGAGAGTGATATATATATATCACCCTCCTACACTCTCCCTTTTTCTCACTTTCGCACTATCCTCCCCTGGTTTACTATCCACACCTTTTTATCTCCCTCACCCTCTCTCTCTCTCTCTCTCTCCACATCCCCCCTCTCCCTCTTGTTAGTGTCCCGTGATTTAGCAGATTGGTGAACCAAATGCACAGGGTAACATGAAACCAATCTTTGGATTCCTACGACCTAGCTTTCCTGGACTCAAAGAGGGCTCTCTCTATTATATGCAAAGGATTTGAACTTGTTTGCTTTAGAAGATTGATTTTAGGCTAGTTGTGAATTTTAGGTTTTGTTTGTTTGGTTGGGTTGGGTAAAATGATCAAGTAGAATAGGTGGAGTGAGATGTCATCAAATAATTGGGCTATGGAGTCTATGAAGGTCATGGATATCTAAAAAATGAGTCAGAGTGCATCACAGGGCAAATCTAGTGTAGTCAATGGATGTTTTAAGGTTATGTGTGAAGTGAAATGGACATTAAGTTGGGAAAACAAGGTAGGGCAAAGGGAAGTTAAGAATCCTTTGTCATATACCTATAAACAAGAAGGTCTCAAATAATTATAAGAAAAATATAATAATCATGATACAACGAAAATCATTAACTCAATGTCAGTACTTAAACAAATAGACATCCAAGATGAACAATTTAGTGAAACACAGAAAGCAAGAAATCCTACCTAGCTTCAACTATTTCACCTAGAAAGTTTGAAAACATGTAAGATGACAAATAACATTAATCAATGAAGAGGAAACTCTTAGACATCATCAATCAAGCTATAAATAAATTTAAGGAAAACTGATAGGCATGGACAAAGGGCAAGATCAAAACAAGACCTCCTTGAATTAACCTAAAAAGTAATACTTCAAAGAGGGATTTCAAAACAAATTTTATATAACATCAAATAAGCAGGGCTTGCCATAAAACATATTTTGAAACTAGCATATTAACCCATTGATGAAATAAGCAAGCATAAGGAGGCCTAAGGAGCAACTAAAAATTCCTTAAACACAACCAGCAGAGGAAAACATAAAGACAGTAGAAAACAAGAGGACTAAGGTGCCTCAAACAACATTTCTTAGCCTATACTTTTCTGATCTACTGCAACATAGAAAGATGGACATAATGAAAAAAAAAAAATTGAACAAATTAGAGACACATCACCATTCACCAAGCTTAGGGATCCTGCAAGCAAGCTTTCATCATCATCAATCAAAGCATATCATTCACAAGCTCCATAACACCAAATCGCTCTTCAACCTCAAAGAACCATGTATTGCTCTCAAAACTCATCAAAAGCCAACATTTACAATGAGTCCTCAATGTTATATTTAATCAAAAAGGAGGAGAAAAACCTAATAGAGTATCTAGAAGCCTATTGGCTAATCAGAAATGTCACTATTGTCCTTGAGACCTTGCAAGGCCCAAGGCACAAAATATCTTTTCGGACTTTTTAGCAAAGAAAATGATATTTGAGGTCTGAAAAGCCTCCTAAAACTTTCGAAGCATACATTGTTGACTTTCCCTCTGCTAAGGGCGCAACACTGTGTTTTGGGAGGAATTTACATGCCAAGGGCGTAGCATAGGAGTAGGAAAAATGGGTCATCTTGCAACAGTGCTTTGAAGGCCTTTCCGATGTCGGAATAGGCTCCATGATGGCTCGTTGGAAAGCCCTTGAAGTCTAATTTCCAGATATACCCTTGATTCTCAGATATAACCTCTACAACCTATTCAAAAAGTAAAAATTCCAAGTCTGGTAAAGGCACAACACATGTCCTGAAAAGTAGTCAGAAAGGTGAAAATTAGGGAGTTTTTGACCCTTTTGGAGGACCAAAACAACTCCAATTGATTTGAAACTTTGTGAGCATGCTACATTTGAGATGAGGATTCCAAAAATGTGAGCCTTTCCTCCTGAATATTCTCTGAGAAAAAGCGGAGCACCATGTGTGCTACCCCCTAGGCCCTCAAAATTAGCAAAAAAACAAGAACTTGTCAAAATTCTCCCAAATTTGGTGGATGAGGAATCAAGGTCAGTGGGGGTTGATGGAGGAATTGAGGAAGGTGGATGAAATCATGAGGGTAAAATTTTTAGAGGAAGAGGTTGTGGATTTGTGAAAACATCATGGGCGATGAATACTTCCCATGGGATACCCTGTTGCTCTAATTGATGCAACACAATCCTCTTGATAAGAGAATGGTGGAAAATACTCTGCATTTGTTGTGAAGGAGGCCTCTTTTGCACAATGTATGACATCTTATCAATACTTCTATAAAGGTAATAAGGAAAATGCAGTAGATTGGCCCTAGTGAAATGCATGAGTAGTCTTATATGGTAGGAATAAAGACTAGAAAACCTACCCTCACAGGTGAAGTATTTCATGATGGCTTTCATTAAAGGGGCACATCTTTCCAACAGTTGGGAAAAGGGAAAAATAGTCTTGCAATCAGCTTGGTATCTTATTTTCAACAAATGTTGGTAATGGCTTAAGTCCAAATTCACCTGTTTGAACCATTTTTCTCCCATGCAAGGTATCCCAGTGGCCATGGAAATTGTATTGGTGGATAGCTCAAAATTTACCCCAGCTAGGTGTAGTTGGTGGTTATGGAGGTTTAGGATGAAAAGTCTAGTCAACTCAAGGTGACTTTTGACTCTTTGTACTTTTTTCACAGAAATCAAAACATCCTACCTCTTGGAAATATGCAACTGTGGTAGGGGAGGTTGTCAACTCCTTCGTGCTTAAAGGCTCAAACTTGTTTTCTCTCCCACCCTTTCTCTATGGTCCCCTAGGCCTTTGGCCTCCCTCGCCACTGTCAACACTGCCTTCTCTAGGCATTTTACCCTTACTCTTGCTTTAAAATCAAAACCTTGAAGCTGTTTGTGAAATGATATGAAGAGGGTGAGTGGGATGGTGAGGAGACAATAGTGTCAAGGCTTGGCAGTGTGGAGGCTAGCTATGCAAATGGAGATGTTAATTGGTAGAAGAGCCACTTCTTAGCATGGATACCAGAATTATCTCTTCCTTTAGGGTTTCTAAATTTATCTCTAATTTCACCCTTTAAAACAGAAAGGGGGAAATAGATCTAAATACCTTTTAAAACCCTCAGGAGGTGCCAAGCAGAGACATGGAAGAGCTCTGAGAAAATTTGGAGGCTTGCACAACTTTGAAGAGATTTTTGGTTGAACACGCAGGACAAGAGCGCAGTGCTCAAGCTCCTACAGGTGCTATCGGGTCGGCTTGAACGACCCAGTGCGTATCACCCAGGCGAAGCTGAACGTTGTCGAGTCTCTCCTGGGCAGTGCATGAACGGGAAAAAGCACATCATGACAGAGTCTGCACGGTGTTGGGTGAGGCCTGAATGGCCCAACACATAGCGCGGAAGAGCCTGCATGGTGTCAAGTGAGGCATGAACGGCCTAGAGTGTAGCGCGCTAGGGCAGAATGGTGTCAGGCGGTCCTTCACATGGTAAACAAGTAGCGTCACTACACAGGTGCACAACGCCTTGTGGAAATTCCCAAAAAGGGCACACACAGGTGCGTAGCACGCATTTTTAGGAGCGTAACGCAGGGCTTCTCCTACCCGAAGCTCGCCAGAATCCCTGAAATTTCTTCTTGAAAACATCTTACTCCTTTTTGCAAGTGAAAAACAGTGTTGAATGATGAAGGTGGTGCCTTTATACCCTTTGAATTAATAAATTAAAACTAAAAACCCACTTTTCTAATGTCCTGAGTTTTACTTTGTCACTTTGTCACTGATATCTTCTTTTCTTTTGCAAGAGGTGACCTAAATATAAAAATGATCTTTTATCATTTAAACCCTTCTTCTTACTGATTTTTGGTAACTAAGATGATGGAATTTAGCTCTCTTCGTCCTGTTGATATTCCTCTACAACTTGTTTTGTTGGTACCTGGTGGAGTTCCATGGTTATACTGTGTTTTAGCCATTCTCATGTCTTCAAACCTTTTTTGTTAACTTTTTGTGCACTGTGTGTGATGGCATTTTCTTATAAAACCCCTCATTTTTTACCTAGGAGTTTAAATTCTTCTTGTTTAAAAGTTGACTAAGGAAGTATATTCTTTCTATCATTGATTTTCCAGAGGTACAATAAGTCTGAATTTCACAGTGACCTTAGTCATTTTCCATCAAGTTTGTCATTACCTCCCCTTGGCCACTTTTGCTTGCTGCAGGTGCCATAACATAGTGTTTTGATCTTCTTAAACTTCCTTTGGATTTTGACACCTTAATCACTCAAAAGTGGAACTCATGCTCAATTTGATTTCTTATTTGAAACTTAACCTCCTACTTTCCTTTTCTTGACTATTTTGAATGCCTTTGACTGTACTTGAAAACTTAGGTTACCTCACACTGATATTCTTTACAATTTCTCCCTTAGGTGCAGTGAAAACCATTTTATCTTGGTAAGCCATGGAGGTTACCTTCAAAGGCTTTTGGAAAACCTCTTGCTGTCATGATGGAGGTCTGTCATCTTCATTCTACTTCTTTGCCTACCTTCTCAAGCTTTAGGCTTTAGGGCTATTTCATTTCCCTATTTATCATTTCTATAAATCTTCAATTCCTGCTCAGTGGCACTGATGTACCATCTGTCCTTGTGATCCTTTGTATTGGCATCCTTGCTTGGCAACACTTTTTAGCCCATCAGTCATAAAAGACCCTGATTTTATTTGTTCATAGGCATAATGTCTTCCTTTGCTATGAATGTCCTTTGTGATGATTTTCCCACTTACCTTAACTCTTCTTTTTCTGACGGCCATCTCATTCATTCCTACAAAAATATCTAATATGGGAAGCTATCTTTTGCAGAAATTGTGCTTTGATCAAGGATGTCTCTCTTGAAGGTTTTTTGATCATTTGGAAAATCATATGCTAACCTTCTTCCTCTTTTATTGCAGCCTCTTGACACATAAAAAAACTGATTAATAGCATTCAAAATAACCCTACAATTTGTGAAACCCTAATGACCTAGTGGGAAATTCCTTGGACTTGATCCTTGACTCAAATTAGGCTTGGGATCTTGACAGTGTAAAAGCATAGCTTCTTGATCAATGAGTTTATTTGAAAATATATAAATGGATGAACTTGACTAATCTAAAGAACTTATAGAGGGATTTTAAGACTATCAATGCTTTAAGATATCTGGTAAACATGGGAAAAAGCAGGTTGGTTAGTGATCATATATGGAAAATAGAGGGTTCAGGCAAGGCCAAACTGGGTGCTAAGGTCAAAGGTGTCAAAACATAGTGAAGATGAGTAGTTTGAGCCCATGATGGTCTTCTAGGAGTGGTATGCTGGTCATGACTTGGTAGAGTAGTAAATAGTGAAATATTTATCCTTGGGATAATGAAGATAGTGAGATTTCTAGAACTCACAACATTCATGAATTTTGTTTCTAGAAATATGGGATAAACATTTAGTCATCTATAGAAATCAAAAAATTATTGATGGATAACAGTGGCTCCACTTGGGGAGGGCAGCTCCTTTTTTAGAGAGGTCCAGAACATCAGATCTATGATTTTATGAAGACCAGTCCCTCATTCATTAGGCCGATTTTTACTTCTTTTCTTTTGCTAATGCTTCCTTGATGTTGTTATCTCAAAATCTGAAGGACATGTTAGATTCAAACTCGTCTCTACCTACCTAGCTTACTTTTCCTAGCATTTTTTTTCTTCCTTGGGTGCACTTGAACTGGAAAAACCTTGACATTCTCTTCTTTTGAAAATAAAACAAACTATCTACTTCTACTCTTATTACTTCAAAGAGTTCAGATTATACTAATGAACTCCTTTTATTATCTACCTAGACTATTTGACTGTCAATATTAGGCTATATGACAGACTTCATTCTCTAAGCTACAGACATGAAATTGAAAGCATGGTTTAAATCAGGATTAGGCAATCTGACTAACCATGGGTTGTGGCATTAGAAAAAGCTGCACACAAACATTATTTTTTTATGAAAACCACTAGAAAAATAAGGGCTATGATTTATCATTTGATATGCATCCCCATCCTTCTCTTTGGTTCAGTTTTAAGCACGTGGAACCAGTATCTTTCATTCCTAATCTATTTTCTTTTGAAAAGTCAAGCTTAAATGATTTGACCAACATTCTTTCACTAACCTATCAGCAATAAATTGAAAACATGATCAAGCATGATTAGGCTAGATGATTGAACAAGACCTTCTTTTTGAACAAGTAGTAGCATTTAGGCTTGCACAGTTTCAACGTCGCTATTTTTTTTGGGTATGGGGCTGTACCTCTTTTCAAATCTTCCCTCTTTTTCTTCATTTCGTTGTTTTTGTGATTTTCTGAATTTTATCATGCAATGTTTACATACAATGAATGAAAAATTTTAAACTAAGGGTTTTTATAGCAATGGTACTTGACGATCCTATCCTCAAAGGATCTCCTATCATTCTTTATCCATTCAGCTTTTATAAAAAGAAATCATAGTTACCTCCATTTGAAAGCATGGTATAAGGACTTTTCCAAAAAATTTCAAACAAGCCATGCTCTCCTTGGTATTTCCTCTTTGAGTCTTGCTTCCAAAACTTGTTTCTGTCAAATTTCCTCCTTAGATAAAAAAGGTACTCTTTATCAACTTCACAACAGATGATGATGTCATCAATGTATATCATAATTTAGAAGTTAAAAACAGGGGCCATGGCTCTTTGGAAGGTGTCTTCAGCATTCATTAGCCCAGAAAGCATTTGGTAAAACATGTAGTTGCTCCAAGGAACTTTAAAAATAGCTTTGTGTTGATTGATCGGAAGTGGTATCATCTGATGGTAATCTGAAACACTATCATGTAATGATATTTTGTTAGAAGTTCCTACCCTTTTTATAGGATGATTTATCTTGGGGTAAGGGTATTTGTACTTCATGGAGATTTTTTCTAGGAACCTAAAGTCTATACACAATCTGCATCCTTTGTATTTCTTTATTAGTGACATGATTTGTCCAAGGGTTTCATTGTTTCTCTTGGAAGGAGACCTCTTTTGAATAATACATATGTCACAAGGATTTAAATTTTCATCACTATATATACAAGCATCCTGAAACTTCTTGCATAACCTTATGTATTTAATTTTTGTGTGTAATGACAAAGTTCTAGATAACTTAATCATTTTGAGTCTTCCCAAACTGCCTACATCATACTCCTCTATACTGGTTCCATGTAATGTTCCAAATCTGAAACTCTGCAATGAATAAGATGTATAATGGTCTTGTTATGATTAATATGCTTAAAATATGTATAATAAATACATAGACATAATTTTTAGCTACTGTAGCAACTGGTACTGCGTTTCATGATCTGGAAAGTGAGAAAAAAGGGTTTTTTATGCCCTAAAAAGGTTGTTTTCAGTAATGTGCGTGAAAATAAGAAGATTAAATGGCCGGATATGATAGCTTAGGTCACGAGGGATGCTTTATACAAATTTCAGCTCAAAATAATGCTTCTAGCTATATTAAACAGCTCCTCCTTTCCTGACTAGGCTAGAAAACACTGATTTCCCATGACTTTACTAAACAAAAATTTCTGAATACAGTGAGAGGGTAATTCCCATGAGGGTTTCTACATAAAATGATAAAATAATACTTATATGCAGCTTATATTGATCAAACAATAGAGAAATGGATATTTACAAGCTTATATAGTAAAACAAGACACCCGGCAAAGGTTTCCGACAAAATGCATGAATAACAAGCAGCACTGCAGAAATAACGCAGTTATTGCATATATGTATTATACATGGCTGAATATGACATGAAATAGCTGAATAATACATAAATATGGCAAAAATCCTCTCTAAAAAACTCTTGGAGGGGAATGAGCACCTCCTCAAAGACTAGCACAATATCAAAGGATGCAACACTGCTGCTGCTGCCTCTACATCAAGGACGCAATTTTATGAAAGAGACTGTGCTGTGGTTGAGTATGGATGAATGGTCACAACCAAAGTTCTGAACTGAAGCTAAAATCACTCCCCTTTGATCCCTTAAGCAAGCTGATCTCAAGAGAGGATGGAATTCCCGCACAGGAATTCCTTGCACTAAGCAGTGCAGCAACTCTAGCTAAACAGCTGAAGCATGCAAGTGGTCTCTAGACCAAAGTATCTGAATACATGAATGAATCTCCTTTGATTCTATGCCTTCCTTTTATCTTTGGTGAGCCTCCTCACCCTAGACCCCACACAAGGTTGAGGTGACTTCTTTATGAAGCTTCCTCTTTCAAAACTGCGCTGCCCTAGCTTGCTACCCTCCTCTTGTGGCTGCATTGTTGAATTGGTCAACTAATCCACCTCCAATGCCTCTTTTTACTCTATATATCTTCAAACTAGTTTACATATGTGTCTTAGGCTGATCCTTGTTCACATTGAACCGGTTTTCTTAGGTGATCTCTTCCTCCTCAAGAATGCATGTTGACTTAGTCAAACTTGACTATGTCCTTATCTATTTTTCCCATGTTCACACTTGTAAGTGGAAAGTTCAACTCTTGAAGTGATCCCATTCCTTATTAAGGTGAAAATTATTCATATTTTTATTGTTCATGGGATCCCTTACCCATTTATTCATCTCCTATGTGAAATTATCAAAATCTATTGTTCCAAATTTCTATGTGAAAATTTGGGAACATTACAGTCCTCCCCTCCCAAATGTTACTTGTCCTCAAGCAACTGCAAGGATAGGACTGAAGAGCACCCTATTATCCCCTAAAAAAACCTCATAATATGAAATCCTCCAAGGATCAAGGTGCTACATCATCAATATATCTCCAAGTTGCCCCTCCAAAGTGTGCAAGCCATCTTTTGGGAAGCATCCCAAATAGCTAACGTTGTGTGAAAATGAAACATCCATGGAAGCAACAATGGGATGTTTGTAGGTCCTCTTGAAGCATGAGGGCTGATATAGATTTGGATTCATCATCCCCATTTGAATCTCTCCTCCCCAAGATATCAACCAAACAAAATGAGTCACCCTCCAGTATGGAAACTCATGAAGGATCTCTTCCACCTTGAGCTCCTGCAAGAAAGGTGGGCTGCATAGTTGATTGTGCGGAGTTAAAATGTGCATCTCTTGTTGCTTCTCTCTCCACTTATGATATATATGGGGCTGATGTTGATATATGGATGACATATAGCGTTCTTCAAGAAATACCCAAGCCACCCCATCAAATCCAACAACCATGAGGTGTCTCCCCAAAGAACTAAAACCTCCCAAATGAGTCCTCTCACTTGAAGGCAAGATGTAAAGCATGGAAATCAAGGTCAACCCCTTGTTCTTTCTAAAATATGAATCTTTTATAATGTGAAGAACCATATTTTCATTGGGCCTCCCCACGTCTTGTGCCACTCCTCCAATCGTGCTTCCTACAATCAATGTTTTAGAAGCATAATATGGAAGCATAAACATATGAAAACAAGGAGGTAGAACATAGTCCCAAACATGGAACCAACGCAGGGCATTCTTTGCCTGCCTCAATACATAGTGCAACAAGTGTATTTCCAGCCACTTGTTTGCTGCCACATTCATTTCACAAAATGGAAACATGAAAGAATAATTTGGTGCCAGTGATGCACACCGAAAACCATGTGGCTTTCCCCCACAATCCACAAATAGAATGGCCATCATAAACGCTGCAAGTGGCCTCAAGTACATAACAATATAATATGAAAGAATTAAATACCCTTCTTGGTATGATATGATGCTCATATAGATAAGGAAGTGTAAAATACAAAACAAAATTTTACCTCCTCCATCATGTACTTCGGTCATTGAGCTGAAATGGCTCAAGTGCAAAATTTCCCTTACTGCAAGTGAGTAGGGAAGTGGTTGTGCCAACCTTTTCTTCATCTTCCGGGCTGTGCATCTCTCCATATGCTGATATACATTCAATTGAATTCCCTCCCAAGTGAACTCCCCCATGAAGGGATGGTATGCATAAAAATGCATTGAAGGAAAGTCCACAAATGTTGCATGTAGGTCTTTCTCCTTGTGCTTGTGAACCTAAGCCAAGAAGTTCAAAACATGGTAAGGGATGCTTCCATCCATTACTTCCTCATGCTCATATTCCACAGGCCTCCAAGGTATATTACTTGTGAAGTGGTATTGAGAACACTCCAGCAAGAAATCCAAGCTCCCAAGTGACAGCAATGCTAGCCTTTGGAGTAGGGCCATTGTCAACTCAAAGCTCAATTATTTGACATAGATTGTGTCAAATATTCTTCCCAAAATTCTGTTGTGTATGTAGATATCCTCCAAACATGTAGTTGCTACTACTTTCACTATTCTATTTCCTTCCCTTACTCCTGCAGCATCATGCCAAGTGTGAGAGCAAATCTGCCCTTGCTCTCTCTCAATCCTCCAAAGCAAAAAATGACTTTGCTTCCTCACCATACCTCCATCATATAATTGATGTAGTGAAAAAAAAATTACCATATCATCATGATGCATCCACACTCCTTGCTGCCCCATGATGAAATTATCCTGCCAATCTTCCTTCCTCTTCTCACCCCATGGAAAAGGACATGTCATAGGTTGACCAAACTCTCTCAAGAGTAGCCAACGCAGCATTGCCTCTTACTGCCCAGTGTCATAGAATTGAAAGTGGTTTACAAGCCTCTTGCTCCCCATCGACATCTACTCACCTCCTTGTGGATGATTCTCATCATCCTGCATCTTGGTATTTCTCCAATGAGATCTACCATCCTCCACAAACAGTTTCTTTTCTTTTCCTCTCATGAAGTGTTGAAAGGCATCTCCTTGGAGATCTCTTAGATAAGATCTCATGTCTACAATCATCTTGAATCCATAAGGATCTAAATGTGAAGAAGGAAAAACCCTCTTACTGCTATCTCTTGACAGTGCTATAACCCTCCTCCATGCTGTTCTGGCTATCTCATGTGTCACCCCCAGATGAACATGTGCTTCTGCATGAGTTTGTTTGGAGCAAAGTTCACTCCATCCTTCAAGCATTACCACTCCAACCTCAAAGGTTGTATGTATCCCATCAGTGGTCCATGAGGTTGATGGTTTAAATCTCCCTTGAACCCTTCAAGCTTGCACAACGCAGTGCAATCCTGCTGCTCTATCTCAGCAATACTATTTGATCCTAGGTCATATGCAAACAAATATCCAACCCTTTCCATAAAATTTTGTGTAATGTTAATACATGGAAATTTATGCATACCTTTGTGAGTCTTTAAGACATCTTCTATGGTTGCAAGAGGTCCTCTCTTTAATGTGTTGGCTGATCCAACTACTGGTGTAGAAGGCTGATCTCTCAAGGCTATGGTAGCGCTGGTACTTTCCTTTTCCCATGGTGGTGTGGACCCTCTCTCCTCTAATATCTCTCCATCAAAATTTTTGATCAGCTCTTGAGTGAACTCACAAAAATAAGTCACTCTTGTATGGCTTGAGTGACTGAACCACCAAGCATTAGCTTCACCCTCCAGGTGCAGTGCTACAACTTCTTCTTCTTCCCTCTCTTCCACTGGATGAAGTATGAATAATGCCTCAAGCTTTCTTGCCCAATCTCTTTCTGTAGTTGACCCATCAAATTTATACAATAGGAATCTATTTCCTTTGATCTCTTCTTTGCTGCAAGGTCTTCTTCCTTCTCTCAGGTTAATAAACTGAGGAAAATCTAGGGTCTCTTTGAAAGCCCTAGGTTGGCACTTGTATTCTGCCAAATACGCACTCAGAATTTCATGATATAAGTGGTCTCCTTTCTCTTCACCTCCTCTATGAGAACAGGAAATGCATGCATCTTTTTTTTCCTCTTGAAACCTAGAGGTTTCACTGCAGCTCTCTCCTCCTTGAAACCCTTTTGGATTTTCAATGCATTTCTCTTCTTATTTATTCTTGTATCTGAAAATGGATGAAAGTTAGCTCATCCTCTCCATAATTTTGATCTCTTATTTTCCTCTTCACTCCTCTGATAGGTTGATCTCATAGGCTGTGCCAGAGATCATGCTATGATACCACTGTAATGTTCCAAATCTGAAACTCTGCAATGAATAAGCTGTATAACGGTCTTGTTATGATGAATAAGATTAAAATATTTATAATAAATATGTAGACATCATTTTTAGCTACATAAGCAACTGGTACTATGTTTCAAGATCCGGAAAGTGGGAACAAAGGGTGTTTTATGCCCTAAAAAGGTTTTTTTCATAAATGTGTGTGAAAATAAGTAGGGTAAATGGCTGGATATGATATCTTAGGTCATGAGGGCTCTATTCTCCAAGTTTCAGCTCAAAATAATGCTTCTAGCTATATTAAACAGCTCCTCCTTTCTCGACTAGGCTAGAAAAAACTGATTTCCCATGACTTTACTAAACATAAATTTTTGAATACAATGAGAGTGTAATTCCCATGAGGGTTTCTATATAAAATGATAAAATAATATTGATATGAAACTTATATTGATAAAAAAATAGATAAATGGAGATTTACAAGCTTATACAGTAAAACAAGACACCTGGCAAAGGTTTCGGGTAAAATGCATGAATAACAAGCAGCACTGTAGAAATAACGTAGTTACTACATATATGTATTATAAATGGCTGAATATGAAATTAAATAGCTTAATAATACATAAATATAGCCAAAGGCCTCTCTAACAAACTCCCGGAGGGGAATGAGCACCACCTCCTCCTCAAAGACTAGCACGATATCAAAGGACGCAACACTGTTGCTGCTGCCTCTGCATCAAGGATGAATTTTTCTGAAAGAGACTGTGATGTGGATGAGTATGGATGAATGGCCCCAAGCCAAGTTCTGAAATGAAGCTCAAATCACTCCCCTTTGATCCCTTAATCAAGCTGATCTCAAGAAAGGATGGAATTCCCACACAGGAATTCCTTGCACTAAGCAGTTCAGCAACTCCGCCTAAACAGCTAAAGCATGCAAGTGGTCTCTAGAAAAAAATATATAAATTCATGAATGAATCTTCTTTGATGATATGCCTTCCTTTTATCTTTGGTGAGCCTCCTCACCCTGGACCCCACACAAGGTTGAGGTGACTTCTTCATGAAGCTTCCTCTTTCAAAACTGTGCTGCCTTAGCTTGCTTCCCTCCTCTTGTGGCTACGCTATTGACTTGGTCAACTAATCCACATACAATGCCTCTTTTCACACTAGATATCTTCAATCTAGTTTACATATGTGTCTTAGGCTGATCCTTTTTCGCATTGAACCGGTTTGCTTAGGTGATCTCTTCCTCCTCAAGAATGCATGTTGACTTAGTCAAACTTGATTATGTCCTTATCTATTTTTCCCATGTTCACACTTGTAAGTGTAAAGTTCAGCTCCTGAAGTGATCCCCTTCCTTCTGAAGGTGAAAATTATTCATATTTTTATTGTTCATGGGCTCCCTTACCCATTTATTCTTCTCCTAGGTGAAAGTATCAAAATCTAATGTTCCAAATTGCTATGTACAAATTTGGGAACATTACATTCCAGTTGATACCCCTTTAGGGTCCATAGCAATATTTGTGAGAGTCAATAATTTTTCTTAAGGGACAAAACTCTTTGATGATGAGGTGTCTATGTAAGGCAAAAACATAAGACTCTTTCGATCTAGATTCCCAAAGGTTTCTGTTATGTGAGGGTATTTCAACACTTCTAGATTGGCAATAAGGGAAAGTTTTATTTTTGAGTTTTGTTCTTTATTTGAGAAACCTGATTTAGATGCTAAACTGATTTTTGGTTTTGAAATTTCATTTTCAGTTTATAGAAATTCAAGTTTAGTTTTATCATCATTTGGTTGTTCATGGCTATTATAGTTTTAACTGTTGAGTCCCTCATGTAGAGACTGGTTTGACTACTGTAGTGTCTCTAGATCTGTCTCAACTTCACTTACCTGATCATTAAGGTCCTCCTCATTACACAATATGAAATAATCAAGGTCTGAGTGAATGGAATAGACAGGGGTGTTGTTTGACCTATACAGGCTACTTACCATATACTTCATGTGAGACTCTCGGTATAACCTCCTGGTTTGGTTGAAAACAGGGATGGTAGCATAGGACATGTCAAGTTGGAGGTTTCCCTGAATCTTGCCCCCCCAGGAAATGGATAATATCATACCATACTTGGGGGGCATGTCAGCAACAACTATGTCCATGACTAGGTTCTTAGCAGGTATTTCTGCCAGATTGACACAAAGATCTTTGATTAGGCCCAAACACTTGACTCTACTTGAATCAAAAGAGTAGAATTATTTGTAAGGTTTGGTTATTTCTAGGCCTAACCTGTCCATAACTACCTTAGGCATGAGGTTGTGCGAGGCACTAGAATCTAGCATAGCGTTGTGTAATATTTTATCATGTATGTTTAGGCTAACATAGAAAGGAGGGACATCTCCTTCTTGGTATTTTCCCTAAACTTCAGGACCAAACAATCATTCTGGTTTGTCATCAGTCAAGTTTAGAGTGTTTGTATCGTTCCCTATGTTCGAAACTTTAAAAACTTGGGACCTGTACATGTCTTGAGTCACCAATTCAGTGAGAGGCATGGTTATCTTGATTTTAGCAATATCTCCTTTAAAAATGAAAGGTACTTGGGTTTTGGGCATATTTACATCAGTTTTAATAGGCATGAACTTTTCTACTTTTTTAATTTACTGATTTTGATTTGGGGCTTTGGAAAAAAGAGTTTTCTTAGGGCCACTAGTAGAGTTACTAGGGCAACTTGTGTCACCACTTGGTTGGCTAGTTTTGGCTTTGTTTGGATTATTTTTCTTAGCCATGGTGTTGGTATTGTCTGCTGTCTTTTTAGGAATATTTTCAGGGGTTTTCCGAACAGCAGTGTCTGTTTGGTTTTTCCTGGGGGCATCTTGGTTCCTTTTTCTCCTAAGGTCATATTGTCTATGGACTTCCATTATTGCATTTTCAAATACCAACCTATAGTCTTCAGAATCCTGATACTTAGTTTCAGTTTGGTCTCGGGAAAAGAAGTCATGTTCTTCTTTTGTGAGAGAAACATTATCTTCATTATATGAACCTATTAAGTTTACATGGCTTTCTTCAGGTTCTTCTTTCTCTCTTCCCTCTTCATCAAGATAACTATCTTTCAAAGGGGGCCTAATTTGTTAGTCATTGTCTCGTGGACTATTTTGGGGAGGGTCTCCTATGAAGTTTTGAGTTATGTTTCTGTTTTCAGGATTTGGTTGATTTTTCCTAGGAGGTGCTCTTTCATTCAAGTTTATCCTTTCCATCATTCTCTCCATGGTTCTAACTAGGTTTTCTATCTTGGCATCGAAAGAAGAGGTTGAGGCTATGGTTTCATCTTTGTAAGTGACTCTTTTTTCTGACCTCATCCTAGATCTCTTTTCCATCAAGTTGGCTTCTGCACTAATAACTGCCCCTTGCATTTCTTCTAAAGTGGTGGGGTCCCTCTCTCTTAATTGGTATGTCATGTCCAGATCAAAGCCTTCAGAAAATTTCACTAGTGCTAGGCCTTGCGGGGGTTTCATGTGAGGGGGGAGGGAATTGTAGACACTGTTAAACCTGGTTCAATATCTTGCACACTTTCCCCTACATTCCTCTTAAGATTTTTATATTCAGAAAGGATTTGGAGGGGGTTTTTCTTGATTTCCCACTTGTTTATGAAATATTGGTAGAGGGAAGGGAGATCATGTATGGTGTTAGGGGCTAATCCTTTAAATCATTTCTTTGCTTCTCCTCCTAGGATTTTTGCAAAGATCCTCATTTTAATGGTTTCCTCTTCCAATTCCATATAGTCAAAGGCATCATTTATCCTATCTATATGTTGTTGTGCATTGATGGATTCATCTCCAATGAAGTGGGGAATTATGGATTGGTAGTCATTTGGTAAAGGTACCAAAGGTTGTGGTAAAACCAGGGGGGCATACCAAGCTACCATGATGGGAGCTAATGGATTATTTACAAAAGGAGGAATTGTGAAAGGGGGTGTAGGGTGAAGTGGAGTGGTTTTCACAATGGTGGTATAGATGGGTGTGGTGGAAGTATTTGGACCGACAAACTGATTCTGAGCAGATTTGTTATGGAAAGAGCTGAAGTGATGGAGAAGCTGAAAGTCAGGTGGTGTGGAAGGAGAGGCTTCTCTACTATAACTTTTCTGCAAATATACAGGCTCAAGGTCAGTCTGGTCAATATCAGTTTGTAACTTGGTTTTGAAAAGGTTCTTCGTGCAGTGCAAGTGAAACTGGGGATCTTGCAAAGCTGTAAGATGTTCAGGGTCAGAGCTTGCTTTATGAATGGTCCTAACAGTAGTCAAGTTTCCAGATCTAAAAGTTTGGCACAAAATATTTTCTGGATCATCAACTATGGTAGGAGGATTTGGGTCTAGATGAGATATGGTACTGATCCTTTGTGAAGATAGATTTCAGACTCAAAATGTAGAGAGGCTTGAAAGTTTAGGAATTTTTTTGGAAGGTTTACCTCTCTTAGTGTTTGCTAAACTCTCACAGTGTATAACTAGGCTTCTAAAATTCTTAGGGCTGATTTGATACAATCCCAGGGAGTCTAAATGAGAACTAGTGAAGTAATAGGCCTAAGGGAGGCTAGTGGAGTCGCGAGGTGGATGTTTTTAGTTGTTTTTGAGGATGTGTGTTTATGGTCCACCACCAATAACTGAAAAAAAACCAATATAGGAATGTTTTGGGGTTTTCTAAGTTCCTTTGTGTAGCCCTAAGGTTTTTGAGAGTGTCATACAGCTAAGTCATCATTTTTCTAGGATGGTGAATCAACCGGATTCTACTCTTGGTTATCATTTGATTTTCTAAGCTTAACTGAGGGTTTAAATCAGCCTATGAGAGTTTTTAGGCTACTATGTACTTAGTCCCACCGTGATTTCCAAAATTTTAGGGCAATGAGGTGGTGATAAATCAATAGATACTATTTGACAAGGGCTTCTGAACTTTCTAGGATGTATAAGCTTGTTACTTACTCAGAAAGTACCACTGTGATCACTAGAATGTTAGTGTCCCGTGATTTAGTAGATTGGCAGACCAAATGCACATGGTAATATGAAACAAATATTTGGAGTCCTAGGACCTAGCCCTCTTTGATTCAGAGAGGGATCTCTCTATTATATGCAAAGGATGTGAACTTGTTTGCTTTATATCGTTGATTTTAGGCTAGTTGTGAAGTTTAGGGTTTTTTTTGTTTTGTTGCGTTGGGTAAAATGATCAAGTAGAATAGGTGGAGTGAGAGGTAATCAAATCATTGGGCTATGGCATCTATGAATGTCATGGATATCTCAAAAATGAGTCAAAGTGCATCACAGGGCAAATATAGTGTATTCAATGGATCTTTTAAGGTTATGTGTGAAGTGAAATGGACATTAAGTTGGTAAAACAAGGTAGGGAAAAGGGGAGTTAAGAATCCTTTGTCATATACCTATAAAAAATAAGGTCTCAAATACTTATAAGAAAAAGATAATAATCATGAGATAGGGAAAAACATTAACTCAATGACAATACTTAAACAAATAAACATCCAAGATGAACAATTTAGTGAAACACAGAAAGTAAGAAATCCTACCTAGCTTCAGTGATTTCACCTAGAAATTTTGAAAACATATAAGATGACAAATAACATTAATAAATGAAGAGGGAACTCCTATACATCATGCAAATAACATATAGGCATGGAAAAAGGGCAATATCAGAACAAGACCTCCTTGAATTAACCTAACAAGTAATACTTCAAAGAGAGATTTCAAAATATAGTTTAGATAGCATCAAATAAGTAGGGTTTTCCATAAAACATATTTGGAAACTAGAATATTAACCCATTGATGAAATAAGCAAGCATAAGGAGGCCTAAGGAGCAACTAAGAATTCCTTAAACACACCCAGAAGAGGAAAACATAAAGACAATAGGAAACAGGAGGACAAAGGTGCCTCAAACAACATTTCTTAGCCTATACTTTTCTGATCTAATGCAACATAGAAAGATGTAGATAATGATAAACAAGAAAACATGAAAAAATTAGAGACACATCACCATTCACCAAGCTCAGGGATATTGCAAGAAAGCTTTCATCATCATCAATCAAAGCATATCATTCACAAGCTCCATAACACCAAATTGCTCTTCAACCTCAAAGAACCATGTATTGCTCTCAAAACTCATCAAAATCCAACATTTACAAT
This sequence comes from Pinus albicaulis, assembly GCA_034641835.2. NCBI lineage: Eukaryota > Viridiplantae > Streptophyta > Pinopsida > Pinales > Pinaceae > Pinus > Pinus albicaulis. The sequence goes on along the minus strand of CM076576.1, from coordinate 868,236,676 downwards.
GAGTTCTCAATGCTCTATTTAATCAGCAAGGAGGAGAAAAACCTAATAGAGTATCTAGAAGCCTATTGGCTAATCATAAATGTCACTATTGTCCTTGAGACCTTGCAAGGCTCAAGGCACAAAATATCTAAAACTAAAAATCTTTTCGGACATTTTTAGCAAAGAAAATGATATTTAAGGTCTGAGAAGCCTCCTAAAACTTTACAATTGTACATTATTTAATTTCGCTCTACTAAGGGCGGAGCACTGTGTTTTAAGAGGAATTTACATGGCAAGGGCGTAGCACAGGAGTAGGAAAAATGGGTCAACTTGCAGCAGTGTTTTGGAGGCCTTCCCAATGTCGGAATAGGATTCGTAATGGCTCGTTGGAAAGCCCTTGAAGTCTACTTTCTAGGGATATTATTATTTCTTTGATCTGATATTTGTAACCTGTTAAAAAATTAAAAATTACAAGGCTGGTAAAGGCACAACACATGTCCTGAAAAGCAGGCAGAAAGGTGAAAATTAGGGTGTTTTTGACCCTTTTGGAGGACCAAAACAACTCCAATTGATATGAAACTTTGTGAGCATGATAAATTTGAGATGAGGATTCCAAAAATATGAGCCTTTCCTCTTGAAGATGATCTAAGAAAAATCGTAGCACCATGTGTGCTACCCCCTTGGCCCTCAAAATTAGCAAAAAACAAAAACTTGTCAAAATTCTCCCAAATTTGGTGGATGAGGAATCATGGTCAGTGGAGGTTGATGGAGGAATTGAGGAAGGTGGATGAGATGATGAGGGAAAAATTTGTAGAGGAAGAGGCTATGGATTTTTGACAACATCATGGGCGATGAATACTTCCCATGGGATACCCTGTTGCTCGAATTGATGCAACACAATAATCTTGATAAGAGAATGGTGGAAAATACTCTGCATTTGTTGTGAAGGAGGCCTCTGTTGGCCACCTATAAAAATTTTTCTATCAAAAGGTGGCCAAAACATTGTTCAGTCTTCAAGGAACAATTTCATGGTAGAAAGTGTATCTCTTGAAGCCTCTGGCAGATACCATGTCCTTGTTTCAGTCTTCATTGCTTTTCTCTTGACAACTCAGAAATTCTGCTAAAAATCCAAAGCCAAAACACTGCTGCAAAACACCTTTTTTCCCTTTCCCTTCTTCCAAATATAACCTCATTTTCAACCCCTTCAATTCCCATAAAGAGCCTCCATTTTTCCGTTATTTTCCCTCCATTCTCCTTTTTCTCCAATCCCCCTTCATTAAAATTCCTTTCATAAGGCTCAAGACTCCTTCTTGACCCTATCAGAACCCACCAAAACCTTTGAAAATCATGAAAAATCATTCAAAAATCACATTTCTTCATATATGGGACTTAAGCCCCTTCCGCTAAGTCCCTAACCATTTTCTCCATTCATGCGCCCGAGCTTTAGAACCAACTACTAAACCTCGCGGGCGCTTATCCTTTCCAATAAAATTTCTTCACCCAAAACATTAAAAAACCTTTGTAAAGTCTGAAAACCCACATTTTCAATGTTTTCCGCCGTGTAAATTGTGGAGCAATCTCGATCGTCGATCTGCTCCGAAGATCAGACGGTGCGGAGCGCAATTTACCACGTGGTCCCCACCATTCAAAACTTTAATTGCCACCGTTGATTTTCTCCACAGATCGGACGATGCGGAGCGCGCCCTTCCTGTGGACCCCCCCAACCATGCGATGTTTCTCCAAAACTGACGGTATCCATCGCACCACTCTTCAGGCAAAGGCGGTTTTCTCCCGACGGCCAACGATTCCATACAACGGTTGACGTGTGTCCTTTGTACGATTCAAAAACCGCTGTGCAAACATCATCCATTGCACGTTAAAGTCCGGACCAGGATGCCCAGCGAAATCAATCTCTGCCGTCTAATCTGGGCCCACTCATCCAACGGTTGTCGATCGCCGAAGATGCTCGATAATTAACAAAGGTGCGCGCACGATAACCAGGCTATGGTGCAGCGGAAAATCAATCTCCGCCGTCGATCTAATCTGCAGATCGACGACTTATATTCCGTTGCCCGATCCTTTGACCAGTCAGCATTTTCAGACCCAGGAAAATTATTCAATGAAGTTTTATTAAAATTTTTGTTATCCAAGCACATTTCATAAGGTTTCTGGGCATTTTTTCTCTGTCGTTTATCTGTGGGCCGATCTCATCTGACGGCCCACGATCCTCCCTAGCCCCGAACTTGATTTTTAACAGTTTTTTCAACCAAAAATAAAGGTTTTTATCCATTTTTCACGGTTTTTCCAAAGGAACTGACTCCTCCATTTGACTTTCCAACTTTTGATCCTGACCATCGATCTCGCACGATCAACGGTTCAGATTTAATCTCCTTCCTCCTTCCCTCTGACTCCATTTGATCAAACCCTGACCGTTGGATGATGCCATCCAACGGCCACGGTCCGTTCTATGCCATCACTAGGTAACTCCAGTAGTCAACATATACCTATTCCCAACCCTATGGTCATCACAACTGTTAGTAGCTTACCGAATCCTTCGGCATCTACTTCTACCGTGACCACGTTGGGACCCACGGTAGCTCCTCCCATGAGTATGACTACTTCGGTACCTTTTAGCAACCCTTTTGGTTGGAACCCTCTGCTGAGTTCAAACCCGTTGGCCTCTATGCCAGGGGGAAATGTCACCAGCACTCAGGTAGCAGGGAATATTTCACTTCCTATGCAATCCTTAGGACAAATAGGACAACCTATTGTTAATACTTTCCCCTTAAGTGGTTCAAATATAGGTGTAGGGTCCATACCGTTGCCAAACTATGCAAGTAGTAGCATGCCTCCGAGAAACTCTATTGCATCCATTTGGACTAACCAACCCCAACCTCCATCTGGAATGGGAGGGCACTTTTATAATGGGGGAAATCAACATTTTTCCCCGCAATACAACATGCCCTATGGCTAGCAACCGTATGTCCCTACTCCTCCGCCTATAGGAATCTTTTACCAAAGTCCTACTTATCCTCCTGGTAACACACTGATGGGTGGACCCTATGGTCTAAATAGTCAGCCCATACTGCCTTGGTTAGATTCGGGGGCAAATCCACAATTTCCATTTTTGGCAACTTTGGACATGCCCGATATCCATAAACTGACTAATGATTCCATCAATCACAACTCGCTTTGGCCTCCTGTGCCACATAAGATTCCTTTCGACATCCTGAAATTTGATGGGAAACAAGGGGACGACCCAGCAGCACACATCACTACTTTTCACCTATGGTCTATATCCAATTCCATGGTAGATGATAGTGTCCGAATTCGACTATTTCCCTGCAGACTTACAGACAATACTGCCAAGTGGTACATTGAATTACCACGTGCCACCATCAATACGTTTGGTGCTTTAGCAACATAGTTTTTAAAAAAATTTCAACTACCAATTAGATTTGATACTAGAACAGAAATATTAACCTCGCTACGCCAAGACACCGCCACCCACATCTCCGATCACATTCATGAATGGAGACGTAGGAGGAGGCTAGTCAAAGCGCCAATTCCGGATCATCTCTTGGCTAATTGGTTTTGCAAGTCTCTCTTACCCCACATAGCTAAAGACATTGGCCTTTCTGGTGCGGTTACAGAAGATCAATGCATCTGCCATGCCCAACATTTAGATTTAATATATTTGCAATCTAGCACGCTGTATGATTTGCTCCCCCATGCCCCTGGAAACCCAAATCCTCCGGCTACTCAGAAAACTGGAGCTCATGCCGATGGTCTCATTGGCACGATCTCTAGTGTAGCCACAAAACAGTCTCAGGGGCAAGCCTCCCAGCCATCTTCGACTACCACCACCCCTCACCAAACGACTACTCTTCCCACCGCTGAGATAAATACAGTGCAAACCTTACAAAAACCTAGCGGGAAAAATAAGAAGAACAAGAAAAAGTCATCTTCTACGGAAGAGCAGTCGGATAATTAGAATAACACTAATCAGAAAAATGCTGCCAAAAATGACAAAGGGAAGGATAAACCCATGAAATTTCCTTGCAAAATCTGTGCGGAGGACCACTTGACATACAAATGTCCTCGGCTGTAGGAATGCATTGATTTTATTGCTAACAAGGATTCTGGGCGAACACCTACCATTCTTCACAATCCTTTCCCCAATCAACAGCAGCAACATCAACACATGGTTGACAATCTGCCACAACCTCATCAACAGGGTAATGGTGGTTCATATCCTTCCGGCAAAGGACCATCTGCCATTTATGGCATTGAGAGTGTGGACCTTCAAACTCGAGCTAAGCTTTATGGAAACCCTACCATAGATGCTCAGGAACCTGGTACCAGTTCCAATCCACCGTCACCAAACGATTTGTATATCGAACGGCCTACTGCTGACCTCGTGATTCATCCCCCCAAAGGGACACTTCGACGCACGAATCATAATACCTCTGCACGTGTAGCCCAAAACTACAACATTGTAGAAGATTTGGCGCAGGCACCGTCAGCAATGTCTACTCTCGAAGTATTACAAACCTGTCTAGCACAAAGGAAAGCCTTGCTTTCAGCCATTGGTGGAATAGACCCCTAGGATTCCATGCTAGCAATATTTGATATGGAAAAGGCTAAACCTCGCCTCTCACATCAACTCACATTCCAGGTGCAGGTTGTGTCGAAAGGGAGACCAATCCATCGCACTGTCATAGACGAAGGTGCTTCGACCTGCGTTATGTCACAAGCTTGCTGGCTCAATTTAGGTTCTCCTACCCTCACCCCACCATCGAATTCCCTCAAAGCTTTCGATGGCCACACTTTCCTCCCAAAAGTATACCTTACTAGATTTCCCATCACTCTGAGTGGGAAAATGGTAAACGTGGACGTTGAAGTCGTAGAGCGTCATCTCGACTATAATCTATTGCTTGGTCGCAGTTGGTCATATGCCATGACCGCCATTGTGTCTTCGGTTTTCTGACTCATCCTATTTCCATTAGATGGGAAAATAGTCACAGTGGACCAGCTATCCTTCTACACCCCTGATTATTCCACGTTGCCAAGTAGCACCATACCCCTAATAGGAGGCTTTCCTGACTCTTATGTCAATATCGGTACCGGTCTTCTGAAGGCATCATCCCTATTGGGTTGTTTTCCTCTCCCACCTCCATCGATCCAAAACACGGTTGAAATGATATCCACCACTTTGGATGGCTCTATCGACCCTTGGATCATTCCAGCACCTTTAGACATTGATTCCTACGGAGATCAGACACTGCTCTCACAAGCAAATTTGGCTTACCAAGCCATCCAAATAGCATCTGAACCCTCCACTACTATGGTTTCGACCGAAGGTACAAACCTCCCGCCCATCACAGTTCTCTCTAAGGATCTCCTCAATGAAGTCTGGCCTACAGACAAAGCTATTCGAGAGATCATGTCTTTAGAGGAACGACCTTGGGGAGAGTTCCACCATCGCGCTTCGATGATTGACTCGGATGCAATAAAAACTGAAATCCCATCTTTTGACCCACTTGAGGTGGTTCCCTCCGTTTACACGATTGTCCAAACTATCGAGTTAGAAGGGAACATGGGTAATATCTATGAGACAATGCTCATTGATATCTCGGTCAAAATGGGTATCGTGGAAAATGTTCAGATTGGAGAAGCTTGCAATCCTGAGGAAATTGCATGATTCACATCCATTTTCAAAGAATTCCGCGATGTGTTTGCTTGGTCTCACAAGAAAATTCCCGACATAGATAATTCTATTGACGAGAAAGAGATCGAGAAATTCCGAGCATTCTTTTTATGGTATTTTTCTTGCTCGTTAATCCGAAAAACTTCGAGTCTCCTTCTTCAGGCTGGTTAAACTTACACGAAGAAGCTTCGAGCATTCTTTTTACGGTATTTTTCTTCCTCGTTAATCTAAAAAACCTCGAGTTCTCTTCTTCGGACTCGTTAAACTTATACGAAGTTGGCATCAAGCGTTCTTTTTGGTCGTTTTCTTGCTTGTTAATCCGAAAACCTAGAGTTTTCTTCTTCAGACTCGTTAAAACCATGAAGAAGCACTGAGCTTTCTTTTTAGGAATCTTTTTCTCGCTCATAAAACTAAAAAAACCCCGAGTTTCCTTTGTCGAGCTCGTTAAACTACCACGAAAAAAAATGATGGAGCCATTCTTTTCTCTTTTTCAAAGCTCTTTAAATTGAAAAAATCGAGTTTTCTTCGCGTGACTCGTTAAAATTTCACGGAGGTAATCGAGTTTTCTCCGCGTGACTCGTTAAAATTTCACGGAGGTAATCGAGTTTTCTCCACGTGACCTGTTAAAATTTCACGGAGAGCACCGAGGTTTCTTTGTTGGAATCGTTAAAATTTGAAAAAGAATACTGAGTTCACTCCGTCTCCTCGTACTCATAACAAAATGAGGTAGACATCTATCAAACATAGATTTCTCACTTTTTCGGTTTCGATGGACTAACTTACGGAAAATGAACTATTTCAGGCTTACTATTATCCCTTTTCCGTGCCAGGTTATCAAGACATGACAAAGGTACCCCAGCAGAGTTGTATTTCCTGACATTTTTCAGACTCTCTAAACATGAAAAATTCACCGAGTTTACTCATCTGGACTCGTTAAACCTAATCAGATGGGGCACAAAGTTGTCTTTCCTGACATTTTTCAGACTCTCTAAACATGAAAAATTCACCAAGTTTACTCATCTGGACTCGTTAAACCTAATCAGATAGAACACAGAGTTGTCTTTCCTGACATTTTTCAGACTCTCTAAACATGAAAAATTCACCGAGTTTACTCATCTGGACTCGCTAAACTTAATCAGACGAGGAAAAATTTGGACAAAGTGAATACTACCTCTGTTACATTTTCAAAAAGGTCAATTTGGCAACAAAATTCTTGAACATGGCACTTCCCAGAAAACTCTTTCGCAGTTAGCCGAACCCTACCATCTATGAGTATTAGCCTTTATTTCCCAGTGTCCCTGCACCGATAAAATCCTAACACACTCTTTGGTGTTCATTAAGATTCCGCTGCTTAGTACCCTGCTAGAGTGCCTTCTATTGTTCAAGCATATCTTGCTATCTACTGCTCTTGTTATCAACCAAACCGCTTATTATGCCAGAAATTATTTTTCGTCCGACATTCCCATTTCCTCTCCACTATATCAATCATAAACAAAATCAGTTGGTTTCCGTTTCGTGTTGACTGATGTAGGACGCCTTAGTGCCTACCTTTTGACAGATCTCTTCCTATCAACTTCAACATCTTATCTAGGAAGTTGATCCAGAAATCCATCAGTACCCGGATACTTGCAGACGCTATAGTCCTGTGTTTGATCAAGGGTCTTCATCATCCTAGCTCTCGTTTCCGACCTCATCCTAGCTCTCTTTTCAATCAAGTTGGCTTCTGCACTAATAGCTGCCCCTTGCATTTCTTCTAAAGTGGTGGGGTCCCTCTCTCTTAATTGGTATGTCATGTCCAGATCAAAGCCTTCAAGAAATTTCACTAGTGCTAGGCCTTGTGGGGGTTTCATGTGACGGGGGAGGGAATTGTAGACACTGTTAAACCTAGTTCAATAATATTGCACACTTTCCCCTACATTCCTCTTAAGATTTTTATATTCAGAAAGGATTTGGAGGGGGTTTTTCTTGATTTTCCACTTGTTTATGAAAGATTGGTAGAGGGAAGGGAGATCATGTATGGTGTTAGGGGCTAAGCCTTTAAACCATTTATTTGCTTCTCCTCCTAGTATTTGTGCAAAGATCCTCATTTTAATGGTTTCCTCTTCCAATTCCATATAGTCAAAGGCATCATTTATCCTATCTATATGTTGTTTTGCAGTGATGGATTCAGCTCCAGTGAAGTGGGGAATTCTGGATTGGTAGTCATTTGGTAAAGGTACCAAAGGTTATGGTAAAACCAGGGGGGCATACTAAGCTACCATGATGGGAGCTAATGGATGATTTACAAAAGGAGGAATTGTGAAAGGGGGTGTAGGGTGAAGTGGAGTGGTTTGCACAATGGTGGTATAGATGGGTGTGGTGGAAGTATTTGGACCGACAAACTGATTCTAAGTAGACTTGGTATGGAAAGAGCTAAAGTGATGGAGAAGTTGAAAGTCAGGTGGTGTGGAAGGAGAGGCTTCTCTAATAGGACTTTGCCGCAAATCTACAGGCTCAAGGTCAGTCTGGTCAATATCAGTTTGTGACTTGGTTTTGAAAAGGTTCTTTGTGTGGTGCAAGTGAAACTGGGGATCTTGCAAAGCTGTATGATGTTTAGGGTCAGAGCTTGCTCTACAAATGGTCCTAACAGTAGTCAAGTTTCCAGATCTAAAATTTTGGCACAAAATATTTTCTGGATCATCAACTATGATAGGAGGATTTGGGTCTAGATGAGATCTAGTACTGATCCTTTGTGAAGCTAGATTTCAGACTCAAAATGAAGAGAGGCTTGAAAGTTTAGGAATTTTTTTGGAAGGTTTACCTCTCTTAGTGTTTTCTAAACTCTCACAGTGTATAACTAGGCTTCTAAAATTCTTAGGTCTGATTTGATACAATCCCAGGGAGTCTAAATGAGAACTAGTGAAGTAATATGCCTAAGGGAAGCTAGTGGAGTCGCGAGGTGGATGTTTTTAGTTGTTTTTGAGGATGTGTGTTTATGGTCCACCACCAATAACTGACAAAAAACCAATATAGGAATATTTTGGGGTTTTCTAAGTTCCTTTATGTATCCCTAAGGTTTTTTAGAGTGTCATACAGCTAAGTCATCATTTTTCTAGGATGGTGAATCAACCAGATTCTACTCTTGGTTATCATTTGATTTTCTAAGCTTAACTGAGGGTTTAAATCAGCTTATGAGAGTTTTTAGGCTACTATGCACTCAGTCTCACCGTGATTTCCAAAATTTTAGGGCAATGAGGTGGCGATAAATCAATAGATAGTGTTTGACAAGGGATTCTAAACTTTCTAGGATGTATAATCTTATTACTTACTCAGAAAGTACCACTGTGATCACTAGAATGTTAGTGTCCCGTGATTTAGTAGATTGGCAGACCAAATGCACATGGTAACATGAAACAAATATTTGGAGTCCTAGGACCTAGCCTTCTTTGATTCAGAGAGGGCTCTCTCTATTATATGCAAAGGATGTGAACTTGTTTGCTTTATACGGTTGATTTTAGGTTAGTTGTGAAGTTTAGGGTTTTGTTTGTTTTGTTGCGTTGGGTAAAATGATCAAGTAGAATAGGTGGAGTGAGAGATCATCAAATCATTGGGATATGGCATCTATCATGGTCATGGATATCTCAACAATGAGTCAAAGTGCATCACAGGGCAAATATAGTGTATTCAATGGATCTTTTAAGGTTATGTGTGAAGTGAAATGGACATTAAGTTGGTAAAACAAGGTAGGGAAAAGGGGAGTTAAGAATCCTTTGTCATATACCTATAAAAAATAAGGTCTCAAATACTTATAAGAAAAAGATAATAATCATGAGATAGGGCAAAACATTAACTCAATGACAATACTTAAACAAATAAACATCCAAGATGAACAATTTAGTGAAACACAGAAAGCAAAAAATCCTACCTAGCTTCAGTGATTTCACCTAGAAAGTTTGAAAACATATAAGATGACAAATAAAATTAATCAATGAAGAGGGAACTCCTATACATCATGCAAATAACATATAGGCATGGAAAAAGGGCAATATCAGAACAAGACCTCCTTGAATTAACCTAACAAGTAATACTTCAAAGAGAGATTTCAAAATATAGTTTAGATAGCATCAAATAAGTAGGGTTTGCCATAAAACATATTTGGAAACTAGAATATTAACCCATTGATGAAATAAGCAAGCATAAGGAGGCCTAAGGAGCAACTAAGAATTCCTTAAACACACCAAGAAGAGGAAAACATAAAGACAATAGCAAACAGGAGGACAAAGGTGCCTCAAACAACATTTCTTAGCCTATACTTTTCTAATCTACTGCAACATAGAAATATGTAGATAATGATAAACAAGAAAAAATGAAAAAATTAGAGACACATCACCATTCACCAAGCTCAGGGATCTTGCAAGCAAGCTTTCATCATGATCAATCAAAGCATATCATTCACAAGCTCCATAACACCAAATTTCTCTTCAACCTCAAAGAACCATGTATTGCTCTCAAAACTCATCAAAATCCAACATTTAAAATGAGTCCTCAATGATATATTTAATCAGCAAGGAGGATTAAAACCTAATAGAGTATCTAGAAGCCTATTGGCTAATCAGAAATGTCACTATTGTTCTTGAGACCTTGCAAGGCCCAAGGCACAAAATATCTAAAACTAAAAATCTTTTCGGACATTTTTAGCAAAGAAAATGATATTTAAGGTCTAAGAAGCCTCCTAAAACTTTACAAGTGTACATTATTTACTTTCCGTCTACTAAGGGCGGAGCACTGTGTTTTAGGAGGAATTTACATGGCAAGGGCGTAGCACAGGAGTAGGAAAAATGGCTCAACTTGCAGCAGTGTTTTGGAGGCCTTCCCAATGTCAGAATAGGCTTCGTAATGGCTCGTTGGAAAGCCCTTGAAGTCTACTTTCTAGGGATATGATTAGTTCTTTGATCTGATATTTGTAACCTGTTAAAAAATTAAAAATTACAAGGCTGGTAAAGGCACAACACATGTCCTGAAAAGCAGGCAGAAAGGTGAAAATTAGGGTGTTTTTGACCCTTTTGGAGGACCAAAACAACTCCAATTGATATGAAACTTTGTGAGCATGATAAATTTGAGATTAGGATTCCAAAAATATGAGCCTTTCCTCCTAAATATGCTCTAAGAAAAATCGTAGCACCATGTGTGCTACCCCCTTGGCCCTCAAAATTAGCAAAAAACAAAAACTTGTCAAAATTCTCCCAAATTTGGTGGATGAGGAATCATGGTCAGTGGGGGTTGATGGAGGAATTGAGGAAGGTGGATGAGATGATGAGGGAAAAATTTGCAGAGGAAGAGGCTATGGATTTTTGAAAACATCATGGGCGATGAATACTTCCCATGGGATACCCTGTTGCTCTAATTGATGCAACACAATCATCTTGATAAGAGAATGGTGGAAAAGACTCTGCATTTTTTGTGAAGGAGGCCTCTGTTGGCCACCTGTAAAATTTTTTGTATCAAAAGGTGGCCAAAACATTGTTCAGTCTTCAAGGAACAATTTCATGGCAGAAAGTCTATCTCTTGAAGCCTCTGTCAGATACCATGTCCTTGTTTCAGTCTTCATTGATTTTCTCTTGACAACTCAGAAATTCTGCTAAAAATCCAAAGCCAAAACACTGCTGCAAAACACCTTTTTTCCCTTGCCCTTCTTCCAAAGCTAACCTCATTTTAAACCCCTTCAATTCCCATCAATAACCTCCATTTTTCTGTTATTTTCCCTCCATTCTCCTTTTTCTCCAATCCCCCTTGATTAAAATTCCTGTCATAAGGCTCAAGACTCCTTCTTGACCCTATCGGAACCCACCAAAACCTTTGAAAATCATGAAAAATCATTCAAAAATCACATTTTTTCATATATGGGACTTAAGCCCCTTCCGCTAAGTCCCTAACCCTTTTCTTCGTTCATGCACCCGAGCTTCAGAACCAACTGTTAAACCTCGTGGGCGCTTATCCTTTCCAATAAAATTTCTTCGCCTAAAACATTAAAAAACCTTTTTAAAGTCTGAAAACCCACATTTTCAATGTTTTCCACTGTGTAAATTGTGGAGCAATCTCGACCGTCAATCTGCTCCATAGATCGGACGGTGCGGAGCGCAATTTACCACATGGTCCCCGCCGTTCAAAAATTTAATTGCCACCGTTGATTTGCTCCATAGATCGGACGGTGCGGAGCGCGCCCTTCCTGTGGACCCCCCCAACCATGCAATGTTTCTCCAAAACTGGAGGTATCCATCGCACCACTCTTCGGGAAAAGGCAGTTTTCTCCCGACGGCCAACGATTCCATACAAAGGTTGACGCATGTCCTTTGTACGATTTAAAAACCGCTGTGCAACCGTCACCCATCGCACGTTAAAGTCCGGACCAGGATGCCCAGCGAAATCAATCTCCGCCATCCGATCTGGGCCCACTCATCCAATGGTTGTTGATTGCCGAAGATGCTCAATAATTAACAAAGGTCCGCGCACGATAACCGGGCTATGGCGCGGTGGAAAATCAATCTCCACAGTCGATCTGATCTGCAGATCGACGACTTATATTCCGTTGCCTGATCCTTTGACCAGTCAGCATTTCTGGACCTAGGAAAATTATTCAATGAAGTTTTATTAAAATTTTTGGGATCCGAGCACATTTCATAAGGTTTCTGGGCATTTTTCTCTGCCGTTGATCTATGGGCCGATCTCATCTGATGGCCCATGATCCTCCCCAGCCCCGAACTTGATTTTTAACCGTTTTTTCAACCAAAAATAAAGGTTTTTATCCATTTTTCACGGTTTTTCCAAAGGAACTGACTCCTCCATTTGACTTTCCAACTTCTGATCCCAAACGTCGATCTCGCGCGATCGACAGTTCAGATTTAATCTCCTTCCTCCTTCCCTCTGACTCCATTTGATCAAATCCTGACCATTTGATGATGCCATCCAACGGCCACGCTCCTCCACACGCCTTCCGATGCAACGAAACTTATATATGCAGGATTTTTTAACAGTTTGTTGTATTTTGCAGGGTTTCGAAGGTTTTTCGTTATTTTCGAAGGAATGCAGAAGCAGAGGGTGACGATCCTCCAGCCTCTGATCAATCAAGTAAAATAATTCACAGGGTTTAAATTTACATTTTATCAATGAATTCATGACCCATTGATGCCATTCGACCCTGTACAGCCCTACGCACCAGATAAATTGGGCACCGTCAAAGAGTATCAGTGCCGAAGACAAAATATACTAGAAACAGGAAGTTTCAAGACCAAAACCACGATTTCAAGATTAATTAAAGGTGTTTTTGGAACAACGAAGACATCTGTCAAGCTAAGAAACCCTCCACCGCCATAAAAAGAGGCTAATTGAACCCTCTATAGCTCCTAAAGACACCTACAGCCTCGCAGAGATTAAAGACCGTCAAGCAATTAATACAAATCAAAGAATCTTATCTCTAATTGTCGGAAAAACCATTTTGGAAGATAAAGAACAGTTCAAAAGCATATATTTTGATCATTTGGCCTCGAAGAACAGAAACAGAGCTACTACAATCTGACACGAACCGTCAAAAGACAAGAAAGCTCCCACCAAGCTTAATTGTAAGTTTGAGTCAATTAATGCAGATAAACACCTGTAAATTTCTTCATTGAAGCCCTCAAAGGCCGAAGAGTCATCAATCTGTATTAATTAACGTAGCAGATATTTTATCAAATTCCACCTGCTCATTCTTCTATAAATACTTCTGAAGAAGATGAGCAAAGGTTGGTCTCTAGACATCTGAATTTATGTAATAGTTATTCTGAAGCTACTGATGCCCTGTATGCAACTTGAAGATACATAAGCTGATATGAAAAGATTGACGTTGTAGAGACCCACCGGGCTTGCTGATTGTAACTAGTTTGAACATCAATACAAGATGTTGATTTATGGGATTCATGATTTGTGTCAATGGTGATGTGTTCCTCACTATCTATTGTTATTTTCCTTAATGTTTTCACTCTGTTCACTTCCTCTGATAAGGAGCAGCAAACATAGAGTTAGGATTTACTTTTAATAGTACCCTACTCTTACTGAAAGCTTTACTTCTATGTTTTCTTCATTTTAAAGTTCCTCTTTACTGAGCATATTAATGCAGGTTAGTTTAAAAGCACTTGCCTGATTTATATTTCTCTTTAAAATGAGTTTTTCTTGTGTTTTCCTTAGAGTATATTGAAGCAGGTTAGTTTAAAAGCACTTCCCTGATCTAGATCTCTCTTTGTGACTGTTATATGTGTTTTCCTTTTGGATATGCTGAAAACAGGATAGTTTAAAAGCACTTACCTGATCTTAAGCTGTTCAAAATGTTTTGTAATGTTTTCTGACTGAAAGTACTTCAATGTAGGCTAGTTTAAAAGCACTTCCCTGATCTCATAATACTTTCACGTTTTTCCTTAAGTACAGGTCAAAGCAAGATAGTTTAAAAGTACTTACTTGATCTCAGACTTTGTACTTTTTCTTCATTTGTTTTGTTCTCCACTTCCTATCTGTTCCATTCCATAATATCACTTTAAGAGATCCTTTGACATAAGTAACTTTCCCCATGGATCCTTCTTGAACCTTGCTATCCAATTAAAATCCTCCTATGACTCCATAGCCCAATGAGTTAAAACTGTCTTTGCTTATTCTGTCAGCCGAATCATTCTTTCACTTGCAGACATCTTCTTCCTTCATTCTAAAGCTGTCTTTTCATCTTCACCATGTCTGTGCCCAACCAAAAAACAAACAAACACAACCCATGCTTTTCAGAACTAGCCTAATATCACAATTTTAGCTATTAAAGATCACATCTTTAAACTTATTCATAGAGAGATCCCTCTCTGGATTCAGGAGGGCTAGATCCTTGAATCCCAAAGTGGTTTGATGTTACCCCTGCAGTTGGAATTTTTCCAATCTTGCTAATTACAGGGTGCTAACATAATGGCGACTCCACTTGGGAGTTCTGACTATTTCTTAGTTTAGAAGGCAATCATAAGATATCAGAAATCCCTTGATTTAAGACTATTTGTGAGTATGAGCAACCCTTTTTCAAGCACTACCAAACACTAAAACTTGTGTTGAATCAGCGACAAACTAGGTAAACCCTAGGATTCTCATAAGCCTCATATAACCTTGAAAAATTAGTCGGTTTAGACATAAGAGTAGACTACCTTTGTCTCATAACCGTAGCTAAGTTTTCAAACCAAGTTAGGACATTCTCCAAAACCACACAACTAAAAAATAACTCAGAAAAACCCAAACATATTTTAGATTGGTATCTAATAAACATGGTAGTGGACCATAAAACCTTTTACCTCTGGAAAGGAGCTAAAAACTTCCACTTGGCGACTCCACAATTCTGAACAGGCATTAAGAC
The DNA here is from genome assembly GCA_034641835.2 of Pinus albicaulis. Taxonomy (NCBI): domain Eukaryota; kingdom Viridiplantae; phylum Streptophyta; class Pinopsida; order Pinales; family Pinaceae; genus Pinus; species Pinus albicaulis. The sequence continues at coordinate 868,221,599 of CM076576.1, read as the reverse complement.
TCCACTGGGAAGAACCTTTATCATTTTAACATTATTTAAACTCAGTTAGAGGGTTGTAGGATTGAGATTTGAGTAAACAGATTAGTTAACCATTCAAAGATTGTTATACCTGGTTTAACTTGTCTTGTTTATTTGGGTCTAAAAACACAGCATAGTGGCTCCTAGAAAGATTCACACTAGAGCCCATCCTGACCCTGATCCACCTGAGATAGTTGATAACCCAGAAGGAATCCTTAGCAAGTCTCCTAAGATAGAATCTTCAACTATTTTCAAATCACCCTTGAGATCTAATTTAGTTCCTGAAAATATTTCAATTCTACAACAATCACAAACTGACTTAGTAAATCCCTTTAGAACTAGGTCATTTGGTGATTTAGATCAGCTAGATTTTGAGTCTTCGCTTTCATCTCCTGAAACAAGTGAGCATCTTGGTAGAAGAGGAAAAACACCTCCTGATTTACATTTTCTTCTTAACTTAGGTGTCTCTCATCCAAGATCAGCTCAACAATCTACTGTTGTTCCATCCACGTCTATTCATCCTTCATCCACTGTTCAAACCACTTCACTTCAGCCCACACCTCCTCTTGTCAATCCACCTCTTATAAACCCACCTCAACCTCCGAACATGGCTGCATGGTATGCTCCCTTGGTTCTTCCTGTACCTTTGTTCAACCTTCCACAGGACTAGCAGTCCAAGATTCCATTGTATGATGATAGTAGTGCTACTACTGCATCACAACATGTAGATAAGATGAATGACTACTTTGAAAAATGAAATTGATAATGATTCTGTCAAGCTTAGATTATTTTCACAGAGCTTGGGGGGAGAAGTAAGAAAATGGTTCAAAGGCTTAGCCCCTCATAGTATTAATGATCTCCAAGGTTTCCATCAATCATTCTTAAACAAATGGGAAGTGAGGAAGAATCCTCTCCAAGTTCTTGCTGACTACAAAAATCTCCATAGGAACCCAGGGAAAAGTGTACAAGCTTATTGTACTAGATTTAGCAGTGTGTATAATGCACTTTCCCCAGAACTAAAACCCCCTCAGGGCTCAGCTTTAAAAAAATTTCCTGAAGGTTTTAACTCTGATATGACCTATTCTCTAAGAGAGAGAGAGATTTTGCAACTCTCGAAGATATGCAAAGGGGTTCTCTTTCTGTGGAAGTCAACTTAATGGAGAAGAGGGAAAGAATGAAAGATGAAAAGAGAGTATCTTTTAGAGAGGAATCTACACCTTCCACTTCAAACTGAAATATGGAAAGAATGATGGAAGAAATGATGAAAAAAATGAGCATAATTAGGAGAGCACAAGCAAGCCAAAACCAAATTTCTCCTCAAAATAGAAACCAGAACCAGAATCATAATTCTAGAAGGAACCAGCCTCCAAACAGACCCAGGGAATATGATCAACAGATCACTCCTCCCTTTCATCAAAACTTTATAACCGAGGCAGAGGAAAAAGATGAGATAACAGAGGAAAATGATGTCAACATGCTAGGGGTAGATAATGATGGCTTTGAGATTCATTATGAAAAGAAACAAGGTCTATACACACCTTATGATGACAAAAGGGATGATGATGAATATTGTTATCAAGATATGGAAAATGTCATCATAGAGCCTCACAGAGAATACGACCTTAGAAGCAAAGCCATTCAACAAACTCCCAACACTAAAACCTCTGAAAAATCTTCACAAAACATCACTACAACCAAAACTAAAGCTGTCAAACAAAGGGAAAAAATTGGAGCTGTGAGTTCTGATAATGATAAGGATAAATGCACTCAAAACAAGGAAAAACAGAGTGCAGACCTTAATAGTACTAACCTTTCAGCTAGTACTCCTATCAAAACCTTTTTACCAAATGTAAATAGAACAAATCAGCAAGCTGAAGTTGTTGATAGACGAGACAAGTTCTTCAAAGAACCAAATTCCTTTCAGCCCTGAACAGGAACTTTGAAAGATCAAAATCTCTGTTCCCCTGACTGAGTTAGCTGCCCAGAATGTGTATAGGACCAAAATTTTGAAGGCTTTAAACATAGAAGACCATAACAACACAGTAAATTTTAACGATGACAAGCCAGAGCTCATTTTTGGTCCTAAAGTTGAAGGGAAATTTCAAGAAGGGACAATACCTCCATTCTATGTCAGCTTTAATATCCATGAAAAAATCCTACATAATGCTATGCATGATTCTGGAGCCTCACATAATCTTATGCCAAAGGTGATAATGGAAAGGATATGTCTAGAAATAACTAGACCCTATAAGGATTTATATTCCTTTGACTCAAGCAGAGTCAAATTCTTGGCCTAATTAAGGACCTTTGTGTGAATTTGACTCAAATCCCAGCCAAGTGCATGGTTATGGATATTGTGGTGGCTGATGTCCCTCCTAAGTATGGCATGTTGTTGTCAAGATCATGGGGTGCCAAGCTACAAGGTACAATGCAGATGGATGGGACATATGCCACTATCCCTATTTTTAACCAGCCTAGAAGACTATACAGAGAGGCACACATGAAATTCATGGTCAGTAGTTCAGAAAGGCCAGAAAATTCTCCCATATACTCTGTCCATACTGACCTGGATTTGTTTATCCTTTACAATAATGAATCCACAAAAGAGTCAATGCCAGAAAACATCAGCCCAGATAACCAGTTAGAGGCCCCTAGTCTAGAAATGATGGCAGTTCTAGATATGGAAGAAAACGAGAGCAGAACTATTGGAAGGTGCGATGAAACAACAGGCCAGAGTAATCAAAGCCAAGATGGAAAATGACACACTACCCCTCATGCTCAATTCCATGAAAATCCTGAGGAACGAGACCCAGCACAACATGTGGTGGATCTTAGAATAGAACAAAATGATGAAACACTTAATGAACAACACGCTCTAACAGGATTAATGACCGGTAGTGAGGAAGAGAAACCCAACTCATAAGTGTCAAGACAATTTGATGCATCCGAAATCATTAGCAAACCAAACAAAGGTTCTGATCCACGAGTCATGTGTCCATTACTCTTAAAACTTGAAAATCAAGGGAATAACCTCCAACACAGCGAAAAACCTGAGGTGTTAAAACAAATTCAACTAAGTGCTGATATTCAACAACAATCAGAAAGCATTTTAGTTAAAGAGGACACTAAACAGGATGAAACTCAAAATGCCCCTCTTTGGAGTATGTACTTTGATGGGTCATGCACTAAGAACAATGTTGGTGCAGGTGTCTAGATTACTAACACTGAAAACAAACATACAGAAACTATTTCCTGCAAATTAAACTTTCAATGTTCTAACAACATAGCAGAATATGAATCCCTTATCTTAGGCTTGCATCTCTTGAAAAATTTTGGAGCCAAAAGAATCAATGTGCATTGGGATTCATAGTTAGTCATTAGACAAGTCAATGGGGAGTATAATGCAAACCATCCCAGACTTAGAGCCTACCGAAACGATGTCATGGACCTTTTGAAAGCTTTTGAGGAGTTCAAATTGATTTTTGTCCCAAGAAAACTAAATATCACCGCCCACAATCTAGCCTTTGCAGCTAGAACATGCTTAACGCCATATGAAACCAAAGACTGCACAACTCAGATAAAATTTAGACCAGCTGTGCCTGATAATAAAAAATATTGGCAGGTCTTTGAAGGTGACAAATAGATAGAGGATTTCCTGCTTGGCAGAAATGAGTTTGAAACATCTGATTCAGATTCTAAATCTGATCAAGATTGCCTAAACGAAGAACCCCCTGAAGAAGAAAAACCATCCAGTCCCGTGAGAATCAACACGTTAATTAATGAACTTGAAACTCATACTAAAGAGTATGAGGACACAGATAACGAAGACATTGAGGTTTTATCCTCAAAAGACAAGAACATACCTAGGGGGCTAGCACCGTTAGAAGACCTGTTTGATTTTAATGACATAGCAAAGAATCCCACTATGGAATATACAGAGTCTGAGGTTGAAGAATGCAACATAGGCACCAAGGATCAGCCTAAAATGATTAAATTAGCTATGTCCTTGCCACCAAATATAAAAAGGAAATACATTGACTTGTTTAAAGAGTTTTTCGATGTGTTTTCCTGGAGCTATGAAGATTTAAAGGCCTATGATACATGAATCATCCAGCACAAGATCCCATTGAAAGAAAACCAAAAACCCTTTAAGCAAAAACTGCGTCGAATTAATCCAATACAACTGCCTCTAGTGGAAAAGGAAATCAAGAAAATGTAAGAGGCGGGAATCATTGTGCCTGTGAGGTTTTCAGATTGGGTCTCCAACCTTGTTGTGAGGAAAAAGACAGGAGAAATCAGACTGTGCATTGATTTCAGAAACCTTAACAGAGCCTCCCTAAAAGACAATTACCCTTTACCCAAAATAGAACATATTCTACAAAATGTAGTTGGTTCAAAGAGGATTTCTTTGTTAGATGGGTTTTCAGGGTATAACCAAGTTTTAGTACTCCCGAAAGATCAACTCAAGACAACTTTCACCACCCCCTGGGGCACTTTCATGTATGTGAAAATGCCTTTTGGATTAATGAATGCTGGGGCCACTTTTCAGAGGGCCATGGACATTGCGTTTTCAGAGGAAATAGGGCACTTCATTGTAATTTACCTTGATGATATAACAGTTTATTCCAAATCTGATGAAGAACACCTTAAGCAACTAAGAAAGGTCTTTGAAAAATGCAGGAGATTTGTGCTATCTTTAAATCCCAAAAAGACAGTATTTGCGCTACAAGAGGGTAAACTCCTTGGCCATATTATATCAGAAAATGGAATTAGAATAGATCCAAAAAGAGTCGAGGGAATACTACAGATTAGCCACCCAAGGAACATAAAATAACTGCAGTCCTTTATTGGGAAGATTAACTTCTTGAGGAGGTTTATTCCCAATTTAGCAGAGCTCCTTAGAAACATGACTAATATGCTCAAAAAGGAAATAGGAGTGAAATGAACTGTAGAAGCCAAAAAAAAATTTGAATCAGTAAAACATGCACTCACCTGAGCACCAGTCTTGATCAGCCCAGAATTTTCAAAAGATTTCCTTCGCCTCAGAACATACAGTGGCTATAGTCCTGTTGCAGAAAAACCCAGAGGGACAGGAACAAATTATTTCTTTTTTTAGCAAAGCTTTAAGGGATGCACCCTTGAAATATAACATAATGGAAAAATAAGCCTATGCTTTGGTAAAGGCCTTAAAGGACTTCAGGGTGTATATTCTACATTCCACGTCATTACCTATGTACCTAATGTAGTAGTAAAAGATCTTGTCACAAGACCCAGATGGAAAGAGGGGCAAATGGATTGCTGCAATATTAGAGTATGATTTGGAGATCAAACCCAGCAAACTCATTAAAGGTCAGGGCTTGGCTCAATTAATGGCTGAATCTAATCTCCAAGCCCTGGACATTAACATGCTAGATGCCTTGGACGAACAGGAAGAATTACCTGCACCCACTGTGGAAGATCAGTTCCAAAACTCACCTTGGTATGTTGACATCTTGTATGTACTTACAAATCTTAATGCCCCTCCTGATTTATCAAAAAAAAAGGCAAGGTTTTTAAAATTGAAAGCTAGGAATTATTGCATTTTGAATGAATTTCTATGTTGGAAAAATGCTAATGGTTTATTGCTTAAATTTTTGCCTGAAGTTGATGCAGAGAAGATCAAGCATGAATTCCATGAAGGAGAGTGTGGAGGTCATCTCTACTGGAAAACCACAGCCAATAAAATCCTTAGAGCTAGCTACTACTGGCCCACCCTCTTCCAAGATATCCATAAAATGATAGTTGCCTGTCACAAGTGCCAAATTTTTTAGGGCAAAAGAAAACTCCTTCCCTTACCATTACAACCTATCATTGTTGAAGCTCCTTTCCAACAGTGGGGTCTAGATTTCATAGGAGAAATCCATCCTGCTTCATCTGCCCAACATAAATGGATTCTCACAGCCACTGACTACTTCACAAAGTGGATAGAGGCCGTCCCTTCTAGGAATGCCATAGATTCTGTCATTATAAAATTTCTTGAGGATCATATCCTGTATAGATTTGGATGCCCTAGGAAGATTATTACTGATAATGCTGCTGCTTTTGGTTCCAAAAAGATGATTGATTTTTATCACAAATATCAGATTACACTTGGTCATTCTACTACTTATTACCCACAAGGTAATGGGTTAGCTGAATCATCAAATAAAAGATTGGTGACCATCATTAAGAAGCTACTTGAAGAGAATAAAAAATCATGGCATAACAAGCTGGTGCATGCATTGTGGGTAGACAGGTTGACCATAAAGAAATCCATTGGAACCTCCCCTTACCAACTTGTTTATGGATCAGATGCAGTGTTTCCTACCAGCCTAGGTGTACCAGTGATAAAATTAGTCCAAGAAATTCAGTCAGAAGAGGACAGTATGATAAGGAGGATTAATCAAACAATACATCTCCATCAGACAAGGGAAGAGGTTTACAACAGAGCTCAAAAGGTGCAATAGAACATAAAGAAGTTGTTTGACAAGAGAACAAAGGCTTGTGATTTCAACATTGGAGACAAGGTACTTAAATGGAATTCCAGAAGAGAGGATAAGGGTAAACATGGAAAATTTGATTGTTTATGGCAAGGTCCTTACATAGTTCAGTCCACCATTGGTCCAAATGCCTATTTTCTGCAAGAGTTGGATGGCATAGATCTATTTGGGGGTCCTGTCAATGGCAAGGTCCTTAAGCATTACTACTACTGAGTTCAATTTTGAAATTTTCATTTTCATTGTAAATATCATTGCCTTGGTCAGATTCAAAATATATATATATATATATATATATATATATATATATATATATATATAAGAAAGAAAAGAGGGCAGATTGTAAAAACAAGAAAGGCATAGCCCCATGCCAAAAAAGAAAAAAAATCTGAAAGTGTGAAAGCCCAAATGCCACTCCTGAAAAACACACTCCTAGTTAGTCAAATAGTTTAATCTTGACTAATTAGCTTTAAATTTTTCTGCTGATAGGATATTGAATTTGATTTTCCAAACTGTTTAATCTTCGCTTATCTGTAGATAGATTAGGATAGAAATCAAAGGTTCAAACATGCTCAAAACCTGAACCTAAGTTTCCAAGAAGAATGACTCAAATCTGTTTCAAATTATGAGTCAAAGAAGATGCAAATCTGGTTCTAATTAGCTCAAAATTTGAACCAGAGAAAAATAAATAACAGCTCAAACAGAACTCAAAACAGAGCTGTAGAAAGATGGAGGAACTGCTTTGAAATTTCAGATCTTAAAACCTTCAGTTTTTGTTCAAATTTCTACAAAATAATGTCTATGTGCAGTTTGCTTTCTATGCCATAGATCACAGCAAGTCAAACAGTTTAATCTTGACTTGACTATTTTTCAATTTCTATTTTAGAATTTAGAGAATGAGATCTGTTGGACAGTTTAATCCCAACAGATAGTAGATTAGGTAGAGAATTATATGGACTCAACAGTTTAATATGAGTCCATGGAGAAATAAGGAGTAGAATTAGATTATATTTCCTGCTTTAAAAATAATAAAATGTTGTAAAAGATTTTTCCAATCCAAGTGCACTCTAAAAAATGAAGAAAAAATGTTAGATCAGTAGGATTGGGTGGGTAGAAGTTGGTATTGATGAAAATCCATTGTCTTGTGGCTTTTAATTTGTTTTCAGAACACATCATCCAGAGAAATAAAGTAGCCCAATGGATCAGCCACAGGTCAGCATCCCAGAGAAGAACAAATGGATGAGGAAACTGATCAGCCTCCCAGAGAATGCAGGTCTGAAAGTTCTTGACGCCTTCAAGAAGGCACCATCCCCAAGTGGAGCCACTGTTGGCCACCTATAAAATTTGTTCTATCAAAAGGTGGCCAAAAAATTGTTCAGTCTTCAAGGAACAGTTTCATGGTAGAAAGTGTATCTCTTGAAGCCTCTGGTAGATACCATGTCCTTGTTTCAGTCTTCATTGCTTTTCTCTTGACAACTCGGAAATTCTGCTAAAAATCCAAAGCCAAAACACTGCTGCAAAACATCTTTTTTCCCTTGCCCTTCTTCCAAAGCTAACCTCATTTTCAACCCCCTCAATTCCCATAAAGAACCTCCATTTTTTCATTATTTTCCCTCCATTCTCCTTTTTCTCCAATCCCCCTTCATTAGAATTCCTTTCATAAGGCTCAAGACTCCTTCTTGACCCTATCGGAACCCACCAAAACCTTTGAAAATCACGAAAAATCATTCAAAAATCACATTTTTTCATATATGGGACTTAAGCCCCTTCCGCTAAGTCCATAACCCTTTTCTCCGTTCATGCACCCGAGCTTTAGAACCAACTACTAAACCTCGCGGGCGCTTATCCTTTCCAATAAAAGTTCTTCGCCCAAAACATTAAAAAACCTTTGTAAAGTCTGAAAACCCACATTTTCAAAGTTTTCCGCCGTGTAAATTGTGGAGCAATCTCGACCATCGATCTGCTCCGCAGATCGGACGGTGCAGAGCGCAATTTACCACGTGGTCCCCACCATTCAAAACTTTAATCGCCAACATTGATTTGCTCCACAGATCAAATGGTGTGGAGCGCGCCCTTCCTGTGGACCCCCCCAACCATGCGATGTTTCTCCAAAACCGGCGATATCCATCGCACCACTCTTCGGGCAAAGGAGTTTTTATCCCGACGGCCAGCGATTCCATACAACGCTTGATGCGTGTCCTTTGTACGATTCAAAAACCGTTGCGCAACCATCTTCCATCGCACGTTAAAGTCTGGACCAGGATGCCCAGCAAAATCAATCTCCGCCGTCCGATCTGGGCCCACTCATCCAACAGTTGTCGATCGCCGAAGATGCTCGATAATTAACCACTACATGAAAAAAGGACATTGGTGACGGGCAAAAAATGTCACCATAAGCTCATTAGTGACGGTCAAAAGAGCCTTCGTCACCAAAAACTGAACGTCACCAAAAGTGGCGTTGCCGAAAGTATAAGTGTTGTGGTGACATTCAAGGTTCGTCACCAATAATGATTTATAATGACGGATAGTGACCATCACCATTTTATATGAAAAATGGTGATGGAAAATAGCCTTCGTCACCAAAAAACTGAACGTCACCAAAGGTGGCGTCGCCAAAAGTATGTGTTGTGGTGACATTCAAGGTCCGTCACGAATATTGATTATAATGACGGATAGTGACCGTCACCATTTCATATGAACAACAACAATTTTTTGTGATGGACCCTTCATGGTCGTCACTATTGATGCATATATATGGTGACGGTCATTGACCCTCACCATTTCATATTTGGTGATGGTCAAAAAAATGTCACCATAAGCTCATTGGTGAGGGTCGAAAAATGTCACCATAAGCTCATTGGTGAGGGTCAAAAAATGTCACCTTAAGCTCATTGGTGATGGTCAAAAGAGCCTTTGTCACCATTCCATATGAATATCAGGGCACGATGGAATCGAACCACCAACCTCCTGCTTCTAAAGTAGGTGCTCTTCCATTGAGCTAGCACCCTTTAAAGAACTAGACTTTAAAAAATTAAACCTTGAAACTTTATAAATTATAAATTACACAACTTTCGAGAAATTATAAAACTTTGTAAAGTCTTGGAAAATCTTTTACTACATAAGCAAAATAACATCGAAGTTGCAAGTGTCTACCTAATGGTTATGGAAGTTATGAAAATTGGGTGGAGGTGTAAATGAAGTGTTAGGAAGTACCAAACATACAAATAGAATACATTTATTCCATTCTATAGAAGTCTTAGAACAAGTTTGAGATTGCAATCTAATAAAATAAGTTATCTATTATGTGTAAAATATGCATACGCTCCAATGAATAAATTAAAACTGCTAAATGTATATTTGTGCTATGAAGATTTGTATCCTGCACCAATATGGAATAGGTAGTGTTAGCCAACTACAAAGTAATGTACATGTCAAAGGCAAAAAAAACAAGAGGAAGTTATTTCTATGACTTTTGGGGCACAATTGCGACACTACCTATCTTTGAATGTCCCTTGTGTAAATCTATTACTATCTTAAAAGTTCTAGCATATTATAGGACCAAAAGAATACTTCCCTATTTAATGCAAAGCTTCTCTTCCATAGGTAGAGAAGATGCCCTATCATCTGTATAGATTTTGAGTGATAGATCTACAGTTTACAGTTATGCTGACCACTAAAAGAACCCATTTATCCTAAGATAATTTATAATTTTATGAAAATGCTTAGGCTTGACTAAAACAATGACTGGCGAGGGAAAATGGGAGTAGACCTTAAAAACGCTTTGAGGGGCTTGCAAAATGATTATTTATATCCCATTGATAATGCTGCCTCTATTTTTCAGTAGTTTATAAAAACTTTGGGAACATATTATACAAGAATATGGCTTGCATTTAAAAATATGATATTCCAAAGTGGCACAATCTTTGAACCCTTTCATAAATTTAATGACCATTTCCATGGTGATTTTAAAAAAAAATGATAGCATACTATTTCCCTAATGCAAAAAACCATCATGCATTTGTAGGAGATTAAAAAAGCTTAGCATCTTAGTGAATTAAGTTGTCTAGATGATTAACTATTTTATTCCCATACTTAGCCCTGTCTTCAGGGGGTTTTGTATAGCCTTGAAATGCAACGATACCACTCATTGTTGTCTTGATCCTTGTAGGCACTGCAAATAGTTTAAGAAACCAAAAAAAAAAAAAAAAGTTTAGTTGCTTAGGTGATAAATGATCTAGTTTCCATAGCCATACTCTTTCAGCATTTGACTTTATATTGTAGTAGTGAATGTGATAACCAACAACAAATTGAATCGATTACCATTGCTCATGCAGATTGAAATTCCCATATCACTAATTTGCCTCTTTTTCAGCGATCCTGCTGCACTTTTTACATGTATGCTTATTGTGGAAGTATGAAGGGCATACACCAGATGTTTGAGAAAATTCCCAAGTGCAATGTGTCAGCATGGAATGTTATTATCAGAGGTTGTGTCAGGGATGGAAACTGCTGGGAAGCCCTCAAGTTGTATTACCAAATGCAACAGGGAGGACGAAGTGGAGACACACCTTTCCAATTTTCCTCAAGGCGTGCACTGAGATTGCAGCCCTGGAGCAGATCGAGGAAATCCACAGTTACATGGAACACCATGACTACAAGATATTTCAAAATTAGAAATTGTGTAAGAGGCAGGAAAGCTACTTGATGAAATGAAAATGGGAAGGTCGAAACCCTATGTAATGCATGATGATATCCAAGTATGAGTAGAACGGTCACATAAATGGTGCAGTGAGATATTTTCTAAAATGCAGCTGGATGGAGTGAAAGCCAATTCAGTCACTACTGCCAGTGCTTTCGCTTCTTGTGCAGAATTAGAAGCGCTGCAACAAAAAAAAATGGATGATGCATATGAAGTGTTTTTCAATATGCCAAAGAGGGATCTGATCTCATGAAATCTAATAATTTTTGTTATGCATTGAATGGATATTGTGATGATGTGCTAGGACTCTTTTATCAACTTCAAAATTACAGGAATGAACCTAGATGTAATTACATGGAGTGCGGTCATTGTGAGATATACTCAATTTGGTCATAGTATTTAATCCTTGAAACTCTTCAGTTGAATGAAAGTTGCAAAGGTGAAGCCTAACTCTATTACCATAATAATTATTTTCATTCATGTGCTGACTTAGTGGCTCTGCAGCGTGGGTATCAAATGCGTGGGCATGATGCCCTGACACTCTTTTATGAAATACAAGAAGCAGGCATTAAGGTAGGCCATATCATCTTCATTGTTATTTTATCTGCCCATAGCAATGCAGGACTATAGTAGATGAAGGCAAGCATCATTTTGATTTAATTAGTAGAATGTTTGGCATGAAGCCTAGAGTGGAGCATTATGCATACATGGTTGACCTCCTCAGCCACTCGAGACACTTTAATGGAGCATATGTGATGTTGTTGAACATCTATGCTACTTCTATGGGATGATGTAGTCAATGTGAGAAAGCTAATGTCAGATAAGGGAATTTAAAAAAAGGAACCAACATCTCATTTTCACAGGCAGTTCCAGCTGTTGCTAACTTAGGATGTTTTGAAATATATCATGTAAACTCTTTGACAATGTTCTCGAGTTTCAATGATAATACACCATCTTCATTTGAATTTTGCCTCTCCAAAACCATGGAAAGGAGAGACATGGATGAGTTACAACCATGCATCCTTCCTCAAAAACCCTCAAGGTGGCTAGAAATAGATAATCATGACAAGTTCCAAGCATTGGACAAGTTTTTGTTGAAGCCTTATGTTGTAAAAAATGAATCGATCAGGGAAGTCCTCGACCAAGTTTGGGACTTCTTTGAGGATTTTTCACAAATTTCTAAATTAGCTCAAGTTTTCTACAGTGTTTGGTTATAGAAAATCAGTGAAGCAAAAAAAAGACATTTTCAAGGAAACAGGCCTGCCTAACAGAGGCCAAAATTTGGATTACTGATTTGAAAACAAGAATTTCAATGTCAAGAAAATTGGATGAAGGAGGGGCCAATAAGGGAACATGACAAGTTGCCTCAAGCTTGCATATTTTTGTGGGCTTGTTTGTCTGTATTCAAGACTCCTCTGAGAAGACAATGAATTGCATGGATGTTATAGGGATTTGATTAGTGGCTGGTAAGGTCTAGGAGACTATGGAAATGCAAATATGATTTTTATTGATACTTCAAATGTGACCAAGCTTAAAAATCAAGATGGTTTCTGGTGCAGAAGGGAAATAAAATTTAAAAAAAAAATAAAAAATGGAGACCTCATGCACCTCTAGAAAGAAATTCTATGCTACCTCACATCTATTGTAGCTATTGCAAAACTCTCATATATGCTTGAACATTGGAGGAACATAATCACAACATTATTTTCTTTCCCTTTATTCTCTTCCTCTATGAATTTCATGTCAAGTAAAATCATCACTTTCCTCTGTTATTTGAGCATTATATGGAAGGCTTCATGTACCTATTTGACAAGGTGCCGGAATTTCTTTTCAAGAGTCAGATATTCAGCAAACCCTGATTAATGAGTCCTACTAGATCCTGTTACAACTAATACTTGAATATGTCATTCCAAAAATTCTCCCCCTTCCAGGTTGTAAATCATCATATCATTTCCCAGGACAAGGAGTGATTTTGTAAGAAAGGTATTTGAGATGCTAGTTGGATCGTCTAGAAAGCTTCAGGTAAAGGCGCTTCCACAATTGAAACAAGGTGGACATGGATGCTTGATATACAGGAAGACTTCTTGAATTTCTTAGAATTTGTATATTGTCGAATGGATGGGAGCACTCCAACATTAGAAAAGCATCATTGAATAAAGAACTTTAGTAGCCCAGATAATGAAAAATTTTCCTTATTTCAACTCAGGCAGGAGGGGAGGTGGGAGGTAGGGTGGGAGTTGGAATAAATTTTCCAAGTGCAGATACAATTATTATTTATGATCTGTATTTCAGTCCCTTTATTTATTTATGAGCTCAATCGTGATCTCACAGGATAGGCCAAGACAAACTAGTGATTGTATATCAGTGATAATGAAGTGCTTTGTTGAGGAGAGAATATTGCAGCAGTCAGGAACAAAGATGGATTTAGAGAATCTAGTGATGTATCTTTGTAAAAATGAAAGTTTAAAGAATTATCTAGATCACAAAGAACCCTTTTTTTGTGGAGACTGCCACAATACCACCAAGTTCATCTCCAAAATTGTCAAGTGAAAAATTACTGAGTGATTATGTTCTTGTGCAATTTCCGATTACTAATAACGACAAACCATGTAGAAATGTTGTTTATGTTGTGAGTAGAGTTCATTGTACAAAGATCAATGTTTCAAGATTTTTGGTAATACAAGACCCCAACTAGGTTTCATTTGTTTACTCTGTTAACCAAACCAGGTTTCATTAGTTTATGAAGTACATATGACATTCTAATAGCTCACTGTGTGTGTTTGTACTACCTATTTCTTCTACTCAAGGAAAAAGGTCTAGCAAATATAAATTTGATAAGATATCAACGAAGTAGGTGGTGGGCCCTCTTAGAAGTGAGGAGCCTTTGGGAATAGACACTCATTTAAAATAGACAAGCTCCAAGAGTCCATTTCCAAAAATGGGAAATAATGCTCCAGTAGGTGCATTGGCCAGAATGTTTGTAAGTATTGCTACATCATTTATTTGGTTGGTTGAAGCATGTGGATCATACCTAAACTTGGTGGGAAATCTATACAAAGACACTTAGACTAGAGGGTTATCAACTAATAACTAAGTGGGAGATGTTATTGAATCTAGATGGCTAGATTTGGGGACTAGCTAACATTTAAGCTTCAAAAAATGTAAAAGAAAGAGTGCCCTTTTTTAATTGGATGGATGATATCCAACTTAAAGCTCATGTTTGCGGAGACTTTGAGATAGTTGAAGCTCCAGCTGATGAGGAAGATATCCTCCTAGTAAGATTAATTCATGGGGATAAAATGACTTAGAATTGCCTCAAAGCCAAACTGGTCTTATATGACCCCAACATATTCAAAATTAGCAATTCATCTACACTCTAGCGCACCTAGTCAAATTTCTGCAAGGCTATAATGAAGGTTCTAAAGAAGCTTCATAGAGATATACACTCAAAACATAATGCTTGTTACTTTGATTGCCAAGAGATTCAGTCAGCGTTAAAATTGGCAACTAGGGCCAAATTCCACTTTGGACTACTCCTATGAGGAAGATGATTGCAGCATTGGATTTCTCTTTTCGAGAGGATCAAAATCGACCAAAAGATCACTAAATATGGATAAGGAAAAGTATTCATTCACTCAAATGAAATTTCATAAGGCATGACCTTATTTAGGAAGGAAAAATTGAAAATTGAAAATTTGAATTTCCCTCCTCAAGTAATCAAGTCGGCCTACCCAAGAAGGATATAAATAACTTATCTTAGGCACTTTAATATTCATTCTTCTCTCTGAAGTAGCCACAGAAGAAGGTGATTTCCAGCAAAGGAGATGAAGGCAGAGTTCCACAAGATGGAGGACGAGATTGGTTTGGGCACATTTATGATTTGTCTTGGGCATTTTATCTTCATCATAGTTCTGAGTTCAAGTAGATAGAAGCCGCACCTGTTAAGGGTGATTTTGATGAAAGTTTGGGACTGTTGTAAAGGTTTCATTCTCCTTGAAGCAATCTGCACTAGTTTGGGTCACCTACAGCTAGGCCACAGGGCTTAAGAACCCTGTCCTGGAGGCCGAGAACCTACAGCAAGAAAGCCACAGTCAGGGCTGCTTTATCATGAGGCTGTGTAGTGGGTTTTGAAGCCTAGAAGGCTTATGGGCTACCAGCATTTGAAGGGACTGGTTGAAGATAATCCATAGTCTAGTAAAGCTCTTTAATGCCATGAATGGGGTAGTTGCTGACTGTGTTTATGCCCTATTCAGTCCTACCAGAATTGCAGAAATGACACAAGTCCCTGGAGCCTACACCAAACATCAGATTTGCAGCCTTGTTGGAACCATCCTCTTGTCTAAGGGAAGTGGTATTAAACCTTCTTATTTGCAAGTCATTTTGACTTTGAAGTATTGTATTCTCTCTCTCTGCTAAACATTTGACATTAATGATAAGAAGAATTGATAAGGGTTTTCCCCATGTTGGGGTTTTTCCCTGGCTTGAGCCATATTCGTGTGTTCTTCTGTCTTGTCTTGTCTTGTCTTCAGTTTTTATTACTTATGTTATTTCACTAGTTACACTTATGATTAATGAGATTGCTAATGGATTAATCATTAATGGGAAAATGATGTAACTAACCTAAGCTAAGAACATGTTAACTCAAAATTAACATGGTTTCAGAGCCAGGTGAGGACAAGCTCAAGCTTAAGATATTGCGAGCTCCAAGAAGCACCTAAGGAATTTCAGCAGAAGTCACCTTCAAAACTCTGTGGTAGGACAAGTCTGAGTTCAAAATGGACAATCTGTGACATTCTCTTAAAGCCTTCTACAAGCCCTGATCAGTGAACTTGGGCACAAATTCAAAGAGCAGCTCAGTCATCACAAACAAAAGCTGGAAGTCATTAAGGTATGTTTCAAAATTTATGAGGTGTGCTTTTAAGTGGTTTTAAGATATTTTCAGAGGTATATTTAGCAGTAAAACTTTAGAAGGAGATGTTTCTCTTCAAGATCCCTGCCTCGACTATGAGGTATCATAGTAACATAAAATAATTTATATGTCAAGAACTCCTAATCCCTTGGCCTGGTGGAGTTAAGACAACTCAAAGTTTACTATGATCTGAATTCATCAGTATTGTGGAAGATTGAGTAACTTGATTCCTATTCTCTGAAAATTTAGTAAGAATTACTGCTGGAATGATTGTAGTATCACTGTCAGAATAAAATGATAATCCCGACCTCTGTTCTACAACAAAAATCTGAGCATTCTTTTGATGTGTGGAGCTCTAGATATAGTGACCTTATCCTACAATTAGGACATCAAAGCACAAGCCTAAAAATGTTGCTGCCTGTAGCTCTGCAGTATAAATGAAGTCCAGTTTTAATTAATCAATCACACTATTCATAGCAATGAAGGCATGGTTAATGGACAACTTCAGATTCCATGCCATTTTTTAATTGCCAAGATAACATCCCTATTTTTGCATGATGAAATGATTTAAGCAATCTCACATCCAGGCATGTCTGGAAAACTACCTAGTTAAACGAGTTTTGGTCCAAATTGCAAATTCTTAGAAGGAAATATTCCCACATTTCACCAACTGGAATACATTATACAAACTCAGAAGAACAACAATGCCTCCACTTAGAATTCAACTAGGAACAAGGCACATAGAAATCATGCTTTTGAAGTATGTTAGTCATGAGGCAATTAGTTTGTTAATGAGCTTGCTCCAAGTCATATAATAGTAAGTGAATACATTCAGGTTAGCCATAAAATGAAGTATTGTTTATTGTTGAAAGTGTAGGGTCTACTGTAAAACGCATGCAAGATAATAAGAATGGAAACTAAGTTCAACACTATGTTTTGCACTTACTCTGTTAATGCTGGTTTAACCAATTTGTTTTCCTGTTTCAGTCCCTTCTGTTGAGAAGCATGGTTGTGCTACTTGGCATGCAAGTAACACTGTTATCCCTGTTCTGGGCATCATAGCAAAATCTACATCTTGGTATTTTGGCTGGAAATCATAGAATAGGTCCCCTATTTGTTTCAGACTTGGTAATAACCTTGCTGGAGTTGAGAGAACAATGATTTAGTTTTCCAGAAAAATCAATACACATATTGTGCAGTCTAACTTTAATTTCCAACGAAGCCCTAGCCTACCCAATATATGATACAAGGTATTTTTTTTTACAACATTGTTACAAATTCTACCCAAATATAAATGCCTTTTTATTTGATCAAATTAGAGAGGATAAAGATTAATAGACATCCACAAATCGATGTGCAAGAGCTTGGTGATGAAATAGAAACCTATACAAATGGATTTTTTTTATACCCTTCCTCTATTACCAAACCCAAAACAAACCTTATTTCCTAATAAACCTTCAATTATTTAGTTTTGATGTCTTAGGAGACCCTTATAATGATCCTCTTTTAAGTGGAGAAGTGAGAAGGGATTTTATTTTTATAGGTCACAAATAGAAGTGTGTCACCCCGCATGGATTACACAACCCTAAAGGTAACCACGTTCTGTAGCACACATCACAGTCAAGTTGTGCATTCACATGGAAAGACAAAAATTAGCAATCCTGAGCGAAGATAAAGTTCATGTAATCGGGACTAGAAGGTGGGGCCAAGGTAATGCATATCTTATAGGTCCTTGCTTGAGGATTCAATAGGATCAATGTAGCTCCATATACATCTAGAGGGAATAGGTAAGAATTTTTGGGTGTCTTAGTGGCCAACTCTAGGGAATTTGACCTTCTAGAGCAAAGATACTAAGCCAAAATTGTTAAACATATGGATAAAACCCACAAAGAAAGATTACATCATACTATATAGCGTCTCTGAGAAGATCAGGTGGAGCTCCTCCATAAAGAGTTGCAATGTGTACGTTGATGCATGTAATGTACATGTTCATATGGGGTCATCATCAGGCTTGTCCAATTGCATAACAAGACCGGGTGTTTCTATTACACTTTTCATTTAAAGTCACTTCATGAATAAAGAGAACCTTACAATGTACCGAAGAGTTAAAGCTTCAAACATATCCATGAATCCCAGAATGAGAAATGATATCTACAACAAACCTCATCATAGACTGGACATGTAAAAGATAAGTGTTTCATGTTCCTTGTTCAACAAATCATTTCGTATTTTGGGATGTGATGATTGCCTCAACACCAAACTAATGAGAGCAAACCTGAAGCTGGCTCAGGTATAATTTTAGTCCAAAAGGCAGATTGATATAACCCAAATCATAAATAACCTATTTCTGTCTTTAGATATATGTAAAAATAATGCATACGCTTGACTTGCAAAGTTACACGAAGATCTGCCCAAGCAAATCTTAAGAGGTAGATTAAATGATGGTTATGGTCGCCTCCTTTGCTGAGAAACAAGAGAAAACATCCACAAAATAACAGAAATAGGGAAACAACAACCTTTGACACAGTGAATTATTTTGGAAACAGCTGCATCAAGCTCTTCAGGAATGCAAAATTACTTCAAGAGGGAAGAAAATATCTAGAAGAAACAAAACTCCTCATCTTCAAGGCTTACATCTTTCAAAATTTTGTAGAGCCAATCAGCTTTAAGGACTTATAGCTGTCTTTTTTATTTAATAAAGCCAAGACAATGTGAATCCTGCAATTTCTATAGAATCCAATCATTTTGAATGGCTTCTTAGATCACAAAAATTGAGAGTGATAATGGGTTTAAGCTTCAAACTGGGGATTTCACCCGACTTTCGTGACCGGAAAATTAATAGAAGATATTAGTAGGAGTTACAAGAACATGCGATTTATTATTATTTGCATAGAATGCCCACATCAATGCATAAAACAAAAGCACCAAAAATTAGACTATATTCCAGATTTGTTTAAGGAAAATAACTTGCAATTCTAGACCTAGGGTCACTCGCAGAATCGAATTTGAAACAGATAACTTTGTGTTACACAAAAAGTCAAGGTGAATACTAAAGGTGACTCTCATTCAATTTTGTTTCAAGATGTTAGCTAAAATCCTTCAAAGGGGATATGGAGGCCAGAATTGGGCTTAGATTCGGACTGAACTATGTTTATGTTCCTTAACCATTACGAAGACTGAGAGTATCTGGGTTCTAAAATCCATATAGTTATAGAAGAACAGTTATTCATTTGACACTAATTAAAATTTTCTTGTCATATATTATGTATTAATGAAAACCACGTTGACACAGTAATATGTGTGCCTACAATGGATTTACACTTTTAGTCCCGTAGACCTACTTTCGTAGACATTTGTCCTGATATTTATAAATTTATCCAATCTAATCTATTGATGAGAGTCCCACAAGCCTACTTTCATAGTCGTTTGTCTTGATATTTATAAAATTATCCAATCTAATCTATTGATGAGAACCATATTTGATTAGTAACTTCATGCAACAAATTCCCATCCATTTGGTGTTGATTTATTACTACTTGAGCCAAGAGATAAGCCTCTTTTCGCCTAGCCTTATAGATACATATGAGTCTCAACAATAGAAAAGAGCTTGGGGCTCTACGTGGACAGAAACCACCTAATTTTTAGCCAGAGATGCATCAAAACTACCATGAAATGTCCTTTAGGGATTCTTAGGTGGAACCCATATTGGATTGGATTGACAAGATAAGATTAGCCTCTACCCATATGTTGTCCGACAAGTTTTTGTGTAGAAATAGAATAATGAAAAGCACAAAACCTTTGTTAGGATGAAAAAATAATCAATAATTATGTTAAGTATGGATGTTGGGTATGATCCTTCACAACCACTCTTTAAAACAAATTCAAGTCCATGATATTGTCTTGGACTCATGGTTGACATTTTTAATATTTTGTACATAACAAGATAATAATTATACTGGAGTTACCAATGAGAATATCCTTGAAAATACCCACCTCTTGCTTTTGTAATAGTTGGATTTTGAAAATTGAATAGCAAAATGTCAAAGCATTCTCAACACATAATTTGACATGCTTATTGCTTATAGTTTCAACTTATCTCAGCCTATTCGATCTTTTAGCATGCACACAATTATTAATTTATTATCCAATTTGCTAAGATAGAAAAAAAAACGACAGTTAAGCTAGATGCAATTTCATAGTAATCGAATGATGTCAAACTTCAAAGAAATAAAAAAGTTCCATTATCTTCGTCAAGAAAATATCATAGTTACAGAAGTGTCGAGTGTGTATGGCTAGTAGTTATGTGTGCATGTGCATATCCTTCTAGTTATGCTTCTAAATATTATCACCTAGTTGGACCTAATTAAAATAAGTCAAATTGGAAATGTATAGTGTCTATGTTATGATGAGAACTGATTTTCTTAGCTTCATTATAAATTAGTTTATGTCACTTCGATGTTTTGGCCAATACATATTTATTATTCCTTGGATAGACCCTATATAATTCAGCTTCCCTGGCTGGCAGACACGAGGCCACTAATTTTTTCAGAAAGACAGAAAAAAGCGGGAAATACAAGAGACAGTGCCAAAAATGTCACTTTGATATTTTGGTCAATGCATATTCACTATTCCTTGGATAGACCATATATACTGTAACATAGCATAAATCCATCTTAACCCTATAATTAACCCTCAAATTATTAAAAGTGTAGACTTAAGCACAAACCCTTGCACATCAACCCTACCTAGGCTATAGAACATCTCGCTTCTCTCAACATAATTAATCCACAAACCATGAAAAAATATTCATTCTCTTCGATATTCAATGATTAGTTAATTAATATATCATTGCAAATTGTTTTCTTTCATAATCTGTCGATATACACTTAAAAAAAATTCTTTGATGTTGATCAATAGGTTCTCAAATTATGAAATCTACCCACACTAACCCTTTCTTGTAGTGATCATAGGTTCTCAAATTATGAAATCTACCCATACTAACCCTTTCTTTTAGTGATCATGTCCATGAATAAGCTATGTGGAAAGTGGGTTAGCTTGAACCAATTGGGGCATAGAGTAAGCCTTGGGTAACTTTGGAAAAATAGATACACTCCCACACATATAAATGGGAAGAGTAGTTACAAAGGGAATTGAAGTGTTTCTATGAGATCCTAAGGCTCCAAAACAAGTAACAGTTTTGTTCTAACAATAAATGTGAAGAAAATGAAACTTTGAAAAAACAACTATTGGAACAAATTGGTCAAGGATCTTAATGCCTGAATCTATATGATTAGCAAGTTGAAGGAAGAAAATACTAAAGAGAAGGAACGAACTAGACTATTGGATGTATTTTAGAGATTAGAAGGAGAAAGAACACAACATTTTAAACCCTTAAATAGATGGAATTGTGTATATCTAGCAAACGAGATATTCTAGATCAAGGAGTATATAACAAACCAATCAAGATTGTACGTGCCAATAACCCAAGGAAACCAATGGATAAATTCCTAATAAGAAATGCACATTATTATCTATCTAACATCACTTTTTTCATTTGAACTTTGGTTTTATCGATTCTCAATTGATCTTCATTTTAACTATAAAACAAATATAAGTATTGGTATTATTCGAGCTACTGATTCATCAATGACTACCAGGGTAAGTCATCATGAATGGATGTTGTGATTTTTTCATAAGGAATGGGTGCCCTTCGTTGTGATTTCTACAAGGCCATGTTGGACACAATACAAGATGATTTCTATTGTTTGACAACTGAATAATTCTCTTCTGAAAGGCTATCTAAATCTCTTAATCAAGGCCTTAATAAACTCATTACCAAGAATGTAGCTAGGGGCACCATTGGACAATGCAGGTTGGAGGCTCATTACTTTCCTCTGCATTTCATACAAGATCATTTCTAAATAAATGCTCTGCAAATACACTCAATTGCATGGAAGGTAGTTCAAAAAGAGCAGAAAAGTTTTGTACAGGGTCCAATTATTCTAGACACGTAATCTAGATTTGAGAGACTTTGGAATGGGCTCTAGACAGTGGCTAGCAAGCTTATTTTCTGCAGATTGGAGCTTCATCACAGACATGTTGGTTTTGCTTGGCCTTTGGACCGTGATATGTGGCCATGGTGAACACACTATTCTATAATGCATTAGCATTTATCCTTGTTAATAACTCATTATCCCCTCAAATTTTGTTGAATCAATCTATTTTTCAAGTGTGTTCCTTTGCCCCTGATTTGTATGTTTGACAATGGATGTCTTGGATCACCTATTTGAAGTTGTTGGCATTCAGGGGAAAGTGAAGGACATCCTACATGGTGGGCAGGGATGCAGGGTGGAGCTTTGGTCATTCCTTGTAGTAGTATCAACCACAAACACTTTAACCTTTGTTGCTTTAGCAGAATCTATTAGCTCCAAATTTCAATGCAAGATATGGTGTCGGTTGGTCTAGAAGAGAGGTGAGCAAACAAATTACACAGTTTCTAATCTATTTGGAAGGATAATCAGGACCAATATTTAGTTCTCCTTCAATGTAGGGCTACTAGTGTGCTGCCTTGTTTGGCAATTATAGCTATCTTGTCCACTCTTCCTTCATTGGATTTGGCAGTGATTACATTTATTTTTGAGCAAGAAGTTAGTAATTGTCCACTTTTTGTTCCATGTGGAGTGATGAGGTACATCACTAGCTGTTAACTGAGGGTGCATTATTGATAAGAGATGCTCAAACTTTAGATTTGGTAACCTATACAAGCTTTATTTCTACATTGCTAGTCTTACAGAAGAGGATACTAATATAAGCTCCATTGTATATACGCTTCCACCTTTTAATTTGTTGTTTGTAAATACTTTTCTGTAAATATAAGACATATTTTGACAACAACAACAAAAAATAATGGGTGGCCTACACTAAAAGCTACTGCTTTTTTGCATTCTTCAACTATGTTGGAGCAAAAAAAGAATGACAGTCACTAGAAAAATATGCATACCATCAGGATTAGAGATTGGCTAAGCCAGTGCAAAAAAAATCAGTGCCATGGAGCACATGGTTCTGTATTGGGATAATAAGGTATGTGTATATAATAAGTTGAAAGGAGTACCATGTATGCTTAGATGGAATAACTTCTGATCTATTTTATCTTAGCCTGAAAGACTTGTTAGATGGGACTATGATAAGCAACAATCAACCAACACAAAAAATATTAATGGGATTTCAACCTTCAAGGGATTTTCTAGAAGCTGGTCCATTCATTCATGATATCTAAAAGGATTATCTAGTATTAAATACATAACATGATGCATATCAAAATGTATGATGACAAGAAAGAATCACTACTGCCTCCTACAGGGGGTTCAATAGGATGGCCAGTGTGGGTTGGAGAAGGCTAGCTAATAGCCCAACCAACAGAGTTCTTTCCTAAGCAAACACAGTTCATTCCAGAGACACTAGAATAGACAACTTTGGATGGTCCATTTGATGCTCCTTCACTCAACCGGGGGTGTGGGAAACATCCTAACCAATCTTGATACGTTACTATCAGACAGGGGTGAAGCTCTACTCACTCAATGCTTTCAAATCATCATTGACTGATTTCCATGCCTAGGGATGGTATAAACCACTTAGACAGGCTCTCCATACCAAAGCTAATATACAGGCAAGCAACTTGACCTGCTTACCTAGTGATTGAATGGATTTCAATCCATGAATAATGTAGCTCAATTGTTGGAACCCTAACCGCATCCTCGTTCCATTTCCCTGTCATCATTTGATTGAACTAAAAAATTCTGTGCCAAAACCAATGCATCGAAATCCACTCTGTGCGAAAAATGGATTTCAAGGCATAGTAACCTCAATATACGTAGTCATACCCTCTTCCTATCTGGTCTCAACATCAAATGAATCATACTTCCTTTTCCTTGAATAATTCCTCTTCTTGTGAAGATTCATTCCATTTTTTTGCGCATTAATCAAATTTGTTTCTCATTAGGCATTATCCTTAGTCCTTATGCTCCTCATTTTGGGGGTCATCAAGGGGGTGCCTAGCTGTGATACAAGGTTGTTTTGTGCTCACTCTTTGGTGGAATTTAAATTTATCTTATAGTCCTAAGGATGGGTGGTATTGGCAAGGTTTATTACTGCTATGCCTGCTTTACCAATATCATTTTCCTTACCCATGCTATCTGTTTATATGAAGGTATGATGCTTCGTATCTTTATGGCGACCGATGTTGGTAGAGGTGATTTGACAGCCCCTTGTTGTCTCTCATGCCATGCTAATATTACTGCTTATGTTAGAGGGTGAGATGCGTGCATTGATTGGTAAGGTAGATGCTAGTTTCAGGAAGGTGGTTGCCTGGTTGATCGTCTTCCTTGTAGAGCCTCAAGCCTCTCACTTGCACACTTTTCGGTGAGAGGTAGGGAAATCTTTCAAATCAGAGATAGCTCTGGCCGATCGGCAAACCGACCAATCAATTCTCTAATGGTTCCCTCTCATGGAGTCACCCCAATGATCTAGCTGGGAGGACAAACTCTCTTGCTCCTCTGCCCAAAGAGTTTGACTTTGGAATAATTAAGTTCTTACAGTAATTTCGTTGTTCTAGGAGGGGGCCATTCCTCTTGTCCTTTTACCCCACGTGGATTTCAATGCCAAAGAGGATGATTATTGTGAACATTATGTCAAAGTTCTTAGTTCGATCGATGCTTTATTAGATATGTAATTATGCTTTTTCCTTTTTCCATTGGTCCTTGCATATATTATATCTGTAATTATGAATTTATTCCCTAATTATAGATGTAATTATGATTTATTATATACGTAATTACATTTTAGCAGAAAATGCTACTATTATATATGTAATTTTGAAATTATTATATATGTAATTACGGTCTTGAATAATTGATCGAAAGAGATTCTCACCCCCCAACCTTGTGCTAGGGGAGAAAACCTCATCCATATGAATGAGTTTCATGTTAAAACCCTATGGTCAATCGAGCAACTTGGTCTGAATTTATGACTGTGTTGGTGTGGGGGGAGATTAGGGCTTAAGAACCTATTGAAACCCATTTGATTTGATGCCAAAAATAAAGGCGCAATTACATATATCATGAGATATATCCTTGTATATGATATTATTCTATGATTGAGTCAATTACTGACAAATAGGAAGGTTCCCCACCCAAACATACACCTTTATTTAAGGACCTTCTCAGAGCTAGTGGGTACGGTGATCCTAGAGAGCATAGCTTCGACAAGTTTTCCTATCCCCACGGCAACCAATGTCCCGAGGGAGAAGGGAATAAGAACTTCCTTCAAGAAATATCACAAACAATAGTCTTCAAACAAGCTATCCCACCCACTACCGCTATCACTCCTGCTACTCACACTGACTACACCTACTGACCTTACTACACTTGTTCAATCAATGCTTGCTTCATATGGTAGAACTAGCTTGTATGCATAGTGAATTTTGATTGTGTCTCTAACACGATCAGCCTTAGATCCAGTGTTTGATGTAGTGGGTTAAGCAGGTGATGAAGGAGACAAATATCGAGGACCAAAAGGTTGTAGAGCTACTTCATATTTTCCAGTTACTCTGTCATTCCCTCCCTGCAAAGGCACGTAAAAGTTGGGTTTTATCCAATGCAGTACTATGAAAGGCATAGGTCAAGGGGGTAACTTGAGTTTTGGTGGTCATTTTATAAAGCCAACTAGACGCATAGTCAAGGTAGAGTGTTGGTTTTGTTGTTACATTGTATGCCTAAATATTCAGTATCCAGTGTAACAAATACATGTAACCTAATTACACTAAGGGAACATAATAAGCATTTCCCTAATACATGGTTTATAGGATAATACCCATCAATATAACTAGAATAAGGTAGTAGTATTGATCAAGCTTTGTGATCTATGTAATACAAGTCAATCTATTTGAGCGTGGTTACCATTAGTATTCATAACAACTTAACTCTAGTTTGTTTACGATTCTATTTATGTTGAGTCTACTATAACAATGGAAACAAGAGAAAGCTAAGCTGATTACTTCTATTATGTCAATAGTGTAAGCAATGGAGTTATAACAGGCATCATTTATACAACAGGTTATCATTAGGTGGTAAGTGAAACCAATACACAGTGAAATCAAACATGTGTTTTATTTCATAATCAATTCAACTGCTTGTTATGCAGAGTAATGTAAAACAACTCGTAGATCGAATTCCATGTCAAATACTAGTTTGTTTTATCATCTAAGTGTGTTCCATAATCAAGAACAAGTATATTGTGTATAATTATGAATTTACTGTATCTGTACTATGAATAGAGTAGAACAACCTGTACAACATTAAGCTTCTTGTATTGAGTTAGTGTATGAATTGATAAGAAAGTCAAAAGGATGAAGATAGATGCAAATAAAATTTGAACAAATAAATATTCAGAGGTGGTGATTCCTGAAAATCATCCTTTAATCATGGGGGACACAGAATGCAAGATAAGCAATGAGATTTCTTTCCCGTGGGGAAGATTTTATCAAATGTTTAGCTCAGGGGATTTCTCAGAACTCATCCACAATGATCCTGAACATGACCTCAGTATCAAAATTTACAAGAATGTGACCAAATCATGCCTCCATAGGATTGCTGCCATATCTCTTGTTCTTCCTTGTGTAGAGGTAATCTCCTAGCTCATAGGCCAGGTGGACTTGTCCAATAGATGGATCCTAAACCAACACCAGAGCCCAGTTGGAGGCTACCAGACCTTCAACATATTGTTAAGAAAGTTCCTCCCAAATCCTGACGTATGTCTATCTGAGGAATGGGTGAAAAGAGATATGGATGAGGTACCTCCTAGCATGCTACTAAAAAATGGTGGTTTTATGCTAAAATCTTTAAGACTAGGATATCAAAGGTGTATCTAACTGCTAGATTGAAGCATCATTTTAGAATAGTCATGTTGTTGCTGGCAAGACTGTATGGAGAAAAGGATGGAACCATGTTTCATGAATCATGGGTGCCTATGGTGAATGAAATTTGTACTCATGGGCCAACATTCAATTGGAGTGCAATCATTTCCCCTTCATTATATAAAGATTTCAAGGAAGTGAAAAGTGCCAAGCCTACTAGTTACTTTATGTCCAGCTACCTTTTGGACTCCATCTGTTCAGAAAATGAATTTCCGAAACTAGAATGGAAATGGTCCAAGTCTTTTCCTCTAGTACATGTTTAATGCAAGCTCTTATGGGATTACAAGCATAAATCAGAGATGACAAGAATATGCAACCATTTTATTGCTCCAGTGTACTCTTTGTTATTTGAGAAAGAATGTCCATGCCTCTCGGAACAAGAACAGGCAGTCATAGGAGGCATTGGAGATTGGTATTTGCATGAAAAGGGAATCTACATCAGATTTTATGCCATAAGGTGCATCGAGAGCTCCTCATCTGCTACCTTTATATGCTCCGGACAGAGTGGTTCTGTTGGAAATATTATAACAGACATTTTCTCATCGAGTGACAGGTACTCTTAAGAGGGAAAAGAGGTCAATATGGCCTAAGTTGCCTATCAAGATCAGATACTATGGATTTGATGGCACAAGCCAAGCCATGAAAGAGGCCAATGAAATTGAATCATATCACTTTGGAGAGATAAGATTCAGGAGACATGATCCTGAAGCTATGGTTATTAGTCATTGTGTTGTTTCCAACCAGATGTAGTATTATACTCACGAGAGGGATATTGATGAGGAAATCTTCAAGAGACTTATTTATCCATCTGAGGTTAAAGAAAAGCTAAGTCAAGGACCTCAGAAGAAGGTCGAACAGACCCATGCTTCACCTATTTTCAACCTCCAAGAAGAAGTTGAAAATCTCTAGAGGGCATTGGAATAGGTGAAGGAGATGAAGGAAGCATTGGAAAAAGAAGCAGACAGACTCAAGAGGAGGATTTAAGAAGAGCAAGCAGTGAAGGAGGCAGAAGAACAGAGAAGGAAAGCAGAACAAGATGACTTGGTGAAACAATTGGCTTTGGAAACTGAACAAAGAGTCAAGCAGCAGGAAAAACAAAGGAAAAGTGATGAAGAGCTTCAGAGGAAAAGAGATGAGGGACTCCAAGAGAAGAAGGAATAAGCGATCTGGAAAGATAAAAATTTTGAACACCTTGACATTCAATCATCTCTGAAGATAAACCCCACTCCTCAGTCTCTAGTGGAACCATGTCAGATTGAAGAAATGGAGAAGGAGCAATTTTTCCCCATGACCGTGGCTGACCCAGTAGTGGTATTGAAAACATTCAATTATGAATACAAGAAGAACAAATTCAACAGGAGAGTTTCCGAAAAGGATAAGGTTGGGAGAGCGATTGTCACTGAGGAGGTTCTCATTCATGAAACAACAGCTGATCCAGAGATGACTGCAGCTTCCTGTATTACCATGGCCCAAGCAACAAGTGATAATGTTTCCAAGCTGAAGAGAAAGGTCTATGATGCTCAATTGGAACTCAGTGTTGCTGAGCAAATAATTACAGTATAATTCCAGCAGCAAGGTGAGCTAGACTCAGTTAAATAGTTCAAAGGGAAATCACTTGAGATCCAAGAGGAACTGAGTATGGTTAAGAAATAATTCTACAGGAGCATTCAGGGCATCAAAGATAAAACTCTTAAGGTTGATGATTATATAAAGAGGATGGGGCCTGTCAAGGAAGAATTGGATAATATTATAATTATGTTAGATGACACCATTCAATGGAAAATAAAATATCTTGATGAGGGGGTAGACATTCCTCAGCTCAACGACTTGGAGAAAATAATTTTTTTTTCTGAAGCTTGTAAATGTCTCAATAGGGTTAGAGCCTTAGAGGAAAAATCTCAGGAAGCTTTCAAAATTTGCTTCAAGTTTGAAGGAGAGGTTGATGCAGTCTTAAATAACTTCCAGTTGCCGATGTTCCCGTCAGCTTTTGGTCCTGTACCTGTGGAGCAGTGCATAGAATAAAAGGAGATAAGATAAGTTAATAAGATAATTTTATTAATGTCCAACGAATGACCACAAAAATGTCAATGGGACTGCCGGTTACAATGATTACAACATGCCCAGCCGGTGGACCAAACGATCCCCTTCCTTTATAAAAGCAGGAAATACAGAAATACAAAGAGTGTAAATGTAAAGCAAAAATAGGTGACTAAAGCATACTGAAAATGAGCTGTGATGAAGAAGTCCTGGAGGAGAAAGAGGAGCCTCCTAAAGGGGGGGGAGTACTCCTTTTCCTAGCATCTGAGGCCGATCGAAGAGGACTGAAGGAAACTTGTCAATGTATGTTGCCCTGAGGAGGAACTGGACTACTGTAGTTACCGTCTGGAGGATTTGGAGTGCCCCTGGAGGGGGGTATGGTCCTGGATCGCTGATGGGGTCTAGAGGGATGAGACCCCCGGATCCGCACTGCTCTGGAATAAAGGTCTATGGGCCGATCGGTGATTCTCTTGGTGCCCCGCGAAGCTGGGAGTACTCTGAAGAAGTTTGTGATCCTTTGTGTGGAGGCTGGGATGAATGGAGGCTGGAGCAGACTCGAGTAGTGTCTGAGGGTCTCCTGAAGGTAAAGAGCCAGGCATATCTGGTTAGTGTATCTAAGGAAGCTGGCCAGGCTCTGGGGGGCCCTGAATAGGAAATTAAAATGCCCTCATATCTCATAGTAGACCAGGCATCTGAAGATGAAGTGTGACTCAGTCTCCACCTCCTGTAAGTGATAAAGTTGACAGATCCTCTCCGTCCTGTCAATATGATGGTATGTCTCAACTCAAAGCCTGTGTGATCCAACCTTGAACTGCCCGAGAGGGATCCTAATAGCATGCATCCAATGCTGGAGGGTATAGGGGGGTCGAATAATGAGTCCATCTCTGATCTCTAGAAGGTGCACAGCGTAGAAGGCCATCTTTGGGCACAGTCCGCCCAGAGGATTGACCCATGTAGTCTGAATGTACTACGTATAGATGTTCTCCCTGATGATTTTGTTGAGTTCTTGTTGGTTAGGTAGAAGGTGCCCCGGAGCGTTCAGTGAATACTGGAACGTGGGGAGATGATCCATCTGGATACCAGTAATACCAAGGAGTTCTGTCACCTCGGTGAACCAACATTTGGTGCAGCTTGCCTGTGTATGAGCGATGTTCTCCGAGGAGAAATAGGCCAATTATGGGCACCTGTCTTGAACCTCCCTCATGTCTGCCAGTCCATGAATCCGATGAAGAAAGGAGACTATCCTGAAGATTGCCTCCAAGCGGATGGGCTTAGCTCTGAACTCTGCTAGGATGATGTTTTGAGAAACTGTTTGCTTGCACCGGATGAAGCAACACAAGAAAAGAGTCTGGACACACTCTGCCGAGGCCCAATTTGAATCCAGTAATGAGGGGCCCCAAACCTCTAATCCATAAAGCACAGTGGGGCGGATCAAGGTATCCATGATCTTCATCTTGGATGAAATGTCCTGGAAGTGGTGACGGAAGCACTGTCTCTCAAGAAGGGCCGAGGGAGCCATATCCTTTTTTTACCCTGGGCTGAAGGATGGAACGGGGACCTATAAACTACACTCCCAAGTAAGTGTAACTGTTGATGACCTCGATTTCTTCTCCCTTGAATAGGAAGAGGAAACTAGAAGTCTTCTTCACCCCATTGAAAATTATGATTTTGGTCTTGCTCAGGTTCACCGTCAGGTGCCGAAGATCACAAAAGGCTGCAAGGGCATCCAGCTGCCTCTGTAAGCCTTCTGGGGAGGAGGCTAGGAGATCAATATCATCGGCAAAAAGTAGGATGGAGATCAAGACATGGTGGATAAGGCACCCATCAGAGAGGAAAGATTCCAACTCATCAATGTAGATCTCGAAGAGAGTGGGGGAAATCAGACACCCCTGCTTGACTCCAATAGTGCTCTGGATGAACTCCAACATCCCTCCAACTTTGCAGAGATGGCCAAGAATGGACTCGTAGAGGCGCATAATGGAAATCAGGAGAGTCGAAGAGATGCCAATCTCTCTTAGTCTGTAAAAAAGGTCCTCCCTTGGGACCGAATTGAAGGCCTTCCTGAAATCCACAAAGCAGCAGTACACCTCGGAGGACCGATGTCGGGCCTCCTCGATCATCGCTCGAAGAGTGAAGATATGGTTGATGGTCTGATGGTCCTGTCTGAAACTAGCTTGGCCCCTAGCCCTGAGATGTTTCTGCTCTAGGAAGCTAGAGAGTCCCCTGTGGAGGGTAGTACCATATAGCTTGGAGAATGTGTGCCCGACCATGATCATTCTGTAACTGTTCGGGTCGGAGGTAGGTCCTACTTTATGGTGGGAGAGAGTGATAGACAGCTGCAAGCAGGAGATCCGGGCATTAAAAGTTATCACCACGGACAAAACAATTTATATGAAGATTTGCAGATATAATGTTGATGCAAATTAAAAGGCAGGTGCCTCTATTTCTAACAAGGTTTTCATAGGTACGAGAGGCTATGGTAGTAAGCGAAGAATGTTGAGTAGTTAAGAAGAACGTGGAGTAGTTAATCTAGGACCTGGGTCAATCTAACATTTTTTTTTCCCTTTAATCTCATATAATTTTATAAAAAAATTGGCCAGATGAGAAGTTTCTATTTGACTCAAAGCCTAAAAGATATTAAAATTTTGGAACTATGATCCAATGGGTTTAATATTCATAAGGTCACAACTCCACTAACATTTACAAGCAACCTCATAACATGTATAAATAAGCAAAGAGAGACGGAATCAAAGAAAACCATCATATACATACTTAAGTGTCTTGTCCCCGCTTCCAGTTGCAAGAAATTTCATTGCAGGAATCCATGCAATTTCCTTAATAGGTGCATCACGCATAGCCACAGGCTGGCTGACCCCCAGTCATCAGTGGCCACATTTTATCTTTTTTATCACAACCAACAGAGAAAACGACAGTGCCATTGTCCTTCCATGTCGAGCAGAGAACCTGCATACGAAGCATTACATAATATAAAAACTTAGAAGCACACTCTGAAACTTTAGTAATGGTTCTTGCCATAAGTCAACTACAGCCCTGCTTCCTGCAAGCATATTACAACTTCTAGATAAAATTCACAAGAAAAAAGAACATGTACTAGAATTCCAACCACAATCTGAAGCACCTCACCGGTTAGTCATGTGACATTGCTGCTTTTGGCATGCCAGCGCCAGTTTGAAGGACCTTCCAGCATCTGACCTGACCATCTACATTCCAAAATATAATAGAAGATCCAAATAAAAAACCAGTCCAAAATTATTACAATAATATCACCATCCCCAAAATCTCAAATGAATGAGTCCACATTTCAGTAAATGGAGACAGTTGAGAACATGAGGAAGTGCGGAAGAATTCCTAAATTCGCACTTACGACGACCTAGAATCCCTCAAATCTACCTGTTTAAAGGTCCCCAGAAACCATCACTGCACAGAATCTCTGAAAACTTTGTTTTCGCAAAAAAAATTGATGGCCAAAACTGCTCAACCCTCAAATCTCCAAATCTCCAGGAACTGCAGGCTGCGTTGCTTTTCCTATAGGATTCTCCCTCCGCTCGTGCCTTCGCTTTCCCTCC
This sequence comes from Pinus albicaulis, assembly GCA_034641835.2. Lineage (NCBI taxonomy): Eukaryota > Viridiplantae > Streptophyta > Pinopsida > Pinales > Pinaceae > Pinus > Pinus albicaulis. The sequence continues at coordinate 868,188,865 of CM076576.1, read as the reverse complement.
AATTGATAAACAAAAGTTCAAATGCTTAACACACGTTCAAATGTTTAGCATACTATGTTTTTTCATATTAAAAAAATAAATAAAACAAAACAATTTGTAAAATTTTATTACTTTAAAAATGTTAGAACATTATTCTATATATCTTTTCTATTATAAAAATATATCTTGAGGATAATCTAGGTTAAATAGAGCTAATGTGTGTAATATATTAGTAGTAATCTATTTTTAAGTCTATGGCTAAGCTCGAGAGTGAGACTTTATTGTGATATCATTGTTTGTATGATAAAGGAAGTGAGTCTACTAAACTCTATAAAGGTTTACATACTCTACCCTTTTAGATTTGAACTTATGACTTCCTATGAGGAAGCACATGTTCTTTATCATTGTAAAGATATAAAAACAATGACAATTTGCTCCAAAATTCAAATATTAGGACCCATGGCCATCCAAAGGTAGAAGCTTCTACTAAAAAAAATCCATAGATAGACCTAAGGTTTGAAGGGGATTTTATTATGCAAAAACATAAATGGAAACATAGAAAATACATTGCAAAGAGTACAATAGTAGAAAAAAATCTAAATTCTATTAATGAATGAATTAGAAAAAAAAAACTATAAATTGCAAAGTGATACAAACTAATTGGAATGGGGGTAGCTTCTCTATGAAGAGAGATGTGTCAACTACTCTTAATCACAAGAAAACATTACAAGATGTCAAAACTACCTTTGAACACAAAGTATGATGTCCTAAGATGAAAAAACCCTAAAATCCAAAGCCCTGGCCCTAGGAAATGATGTGCCAATAAAAATGTGGGCCCAAAGAGGCTAATTGATATATCAAATTCCTAAGGCTACAAATTTTGAATGAAAACTCCATTTAGGACATTTCTTGGACCATTACAATCCATACTTTGTGTCTTTAGCCTATGAAAAATGCCAAAATGCAAGGGAAATGCCCAAAAAAGGCACCAGAAGTTTGAGGTCTAAAACACTATAATATAACTACCAAGATGTGGAATGTTGAATCAATGTAACAAGTGGGTGGTTACTAGTATTCTATTGAATCAATTGTCCCCCCTTATGAATAAGTGGTCCATATTTTGTCAAGTTCCTTCGTTAAGTGGGGAAACTTTTATTGAATATATGGCTCCTAGTGAGATACGTGTGCCAAATTTGGAATATGAGGTGCCTATGAGAGGTGGGAAATATGGTTGAAGTATCTCCACATTAAATATAAGGTTCAAGCCAAAGAAAAGGGAATATTTGATTTAGAAGCATCTTCACCCACAACCTTTGTGTTGGTGTAAGGCCTATATCAGAATGGAGAGTCGGGGTGGGGTACTTCCAATGGGATCTTAAGAGGTGTTATTTATACAAATGCAACCATACCTTATCTCCCACCCTAAACTTATGTGGCACTCTAATCTAGGTGGATATTGGTGGCCACCCACCTCTTCCACTAACTCAATGGTTCTTTATCTTCTTATAAGTTTTTCTATGGTTTTTCTGGGTCCCAAACTTCTACGGTCATTTGCAGGCCCTAAATTATGTTTTTTGTCCATTTGTGGGTCCAGAGGTTTTCATGTCATTCCCTAGGCCCAACCAAAAGTTGTAATCCTAAATATAGTTCTTTCAAATAGACTTAGTGTGTGCCCCAAACAAAGATTTATGAAAAAGTTGCACCACTCTGAAGTTGATTCTAGGGTTACGATTTTGAAATTTTGAAATTTTCAACAGTATAAGAGGAAAATACAAGGTAGAAGTGAGACATAGACTCGTTGTCCCAGATAACATGAAGTATTGGAAAGTCTTCAAAAATGACAAGAAGTTAGAAAACTTCTTTTTGATGAAGGAAGATTTTTCTAAAATGAGATTGGAAAAGGACTGCAAATGAGAAATAATAATAACAAAACATCACAAGATAATGTCATGATAAGCCCACTAAATCAGCATTGAAAGAATGGCTTAAAAAACCTTCTTGCTCATCTACAAGCCTTAGAAAGCAGGGCACCAAGAGGCTACTTGAACTGCAAATGAATGTGGAACAACATGATATCACTTCCTCAGAAATACAGTTGCTCAGCAAAGCTCTTTCCAGGCCTTCAAAATCGAGGAGGAGACCTTGAGGCTTAAATCTCACAATCTTTGGCTCATATCTGGAGATAAAAATTCTGCTTTCTTCCACAGGAAAATTTGCACCCACCTCTTGAGAAATCACATTGCATAAATCACCTCCACGGATGGGACTGTGCATAAAGGAATCGCTACAATTCATGAGGCTACTACCTCTCACATCCAACAGATTTATATTGAAAGTGGAGATGATAATGAGGAGGAAACTTCAGAATTCCTCTCTCACATCCCAAGTCTGATAAAGGAGGAGGACAACCACAATCTCCTGAGACCCTTCATGGAAGAGGAAATTAGCAAAGTTGTCTTGGCGATGGAGCCAGACAAAGTCTCCAGCCCTGCTGTGGTGTGTTAGGGAGTGTAAAATCATGTCAAGGAATGTATGGGATGCTAACACATGCCACATAATTCCAATGCATTTAAGACATGTCAGGTGTTATGGTATGTCAATATGTAAACTATGTTTCTTAGTTTTTTTATGGCCACAGTTGGATGTGACGAGCCTTTTTTTGGTAACTTGTTGAGTGGGATCTATTGAGATTGGACATGAGTATTCTAAGATGAGTTACATGTAGTTCTTAGGTGAACAAGGGATATTTTTAATTTCCACGACACATGAGAATTTGAGTTTGGTATTAGAATCTTTGATGAACACACTCAAGTGCCACAACACATCTACTTTTTACAATGAAATCTACACACATAAGGGAATCAATTAGTGCACATGAAATTTTTTAACATTTTCAAACCTTTATTCATTAAATTACAAACTATAATAGAATAGGCTAGAGCTTTCGTACCAAGGATGATGGCCCTTTACAATCGCACTGATACAAGGAATACAACTAGGGCTTGGTGTTAGTCCTTTGACAACCAATCTACCTTGAACAAGACAACACTTGACCCAATTTTTTATGGTGGCTGCCACACATAGCCCTTTCAATCCACATGTCTTGAACACATCTGGAAGGTTATCTTTCCTCCCATTATGCAACTCCTCAATCTACCTCTATTAATGAACTCAACTCCTTTATGTTACTGAACTCCACTAAAAAAGCGTTTCCCTCTATCTACCTCTTTTTTCCTTTAAGGTCTGCAACACTTAATGTTTTCGATCAATTTTTCACAAATCCATTGTGAACAACTCTTTGGTTTGCCCACTTTTTCCATACTATTGCTCCAAGATGATAAGTCTAGGGATATGGAGGTTTCCCTTCTTCTCAATGATGCAATCCTCTACAATACAGTGAAATAGGGCTAGTTGGCTAGCCCACTTGATTGTTACTTTAGTCCTTCAAATTCTACACGTCCTTAGGCCCAATACACCTACCATTCTACCAGTCTTGTTTTCCTTCACAAGTTCATAACCTAGAGCTCTTCTTTGACAGTCACATAACAACCCTCCAATTGTACTTGGACTGCCATCAATTTTCCCAGCCACAATAAATTATTTTACTGATCTAGTGCCCACAACACTTCCCTCATCTAGGGCTCTTCAAATATGCCACCTAATAGTGATTTGAGTTCTCTCAAAATCACTATTCTTGTGTACCAATTTATTTTTTTTCCAACATGTGAACAAATATGAACTACTCATCTTATCATCCTTCTAACAATTTGTAGATGGTCACAAATCATCCATTAACAATCCGTTGACTAACTATTTATAGGCTTCTTCGTATCTCTATCCAAAACTCTGTGGACATTCCAACAAAATAAACTACTCTTCATGTCAATCCATTCCTCATATGGCACATTTCTTCTGCTCCATCTTCTACTCAAATTCCACCTTCCTTTGGATTTTCTATCTCCACACATAATTTTGCAAACCATCTTCCAAATTTGTGGTATATATTGCAGAGATAAACCTCTCTCTAAGGGTCACAACCCCTCTTATTCTATGCAGATTTGTCACAACCTTGATGGCTTACCTTATGGATTGAACATGAAGGAAACCTCCCTAAATAGGGAATTATACTTCTATTCTAATTGCTTTAGAACAAACCATATCCACCCATAGAAAAAATGACAACTCTTTCCTCCATAAGAGACTCAGCCTAGCTCATATGGATCCATAGATTCTAGTCATTTCTTTGATTGAATCTTAACCCAAACTTTAGATATATACGACCCTCAAACTAAGGTTACCTTAGACAATATTACAATTGTGACTACCTCTATTCTGACCCTAAATTATAGTGCAGACCCTCCTCCATTTGTGTTGGTATTTATCACAGACCTTGCAACCTAGTAACCACCACAAGGTAGGGTCTCAACCCTCTCTATTATTTAAAAATTTGATGTGGAATTCACACAGAAAAAACATTGAAATCACATGCCCAAATTCTCATGAGTCGCCTCTCTTGAGCTTGATCTACCCTAAGAGAACCAACAATATGCCATCCTACTTCCTATCTCGAACCCATTAAGGTATGTGACATTATTGTGAACCCTCACATGATGATCTTACTCTTGGTGGATGATCATGGCCTCCCTTTAGAAACGCTTACTCAACCCTCTAACTCGACCTACTTTAGGACTATATCTCTCCTGGCCTCCTTGATCAAATTAGCTCCTTCTCACTTGATGTTCTTGCCTTCATACTAAGGCCTCCTTAAATAGATTTTCCTAGTCATGCCTCTTAAGAACGTTCTAGAACTTACAAAATTTATCTACTTAGACCTTAGGAAATATTAATTTTTTATGTTTAATTTTCTTTTAGATTTTAAACCTCATCTCGGGTCCAAAGCCCCTTCGCTTGGGTTATTTTCCCACAAAACCTTTGTGGCCAAACTCACACAAACCCTTCTCACTAGGCTTGTGGAGTACCTCCCAAGCTACACAATTCAACAAAATAGTCTAGTTAAAGTAATTGTAACTTGGTCAAGCTCCTATAGTCAAGCGAGGACTTTGTTGGGTTTCAAAGTTGAAAATTAAGTAAGGGTAGTTGTGAGGGCATGATAACTAGGAAGGTTTAGGGCATTCCAAGGAATGAAAAGGTGTGCTAACACATGCTGGACAATGTCAATGCATGTTGAGGAGTTTTAAGGATTGTCGAGGCATCACAAGGGAGAACTAGGTCAAAATTCATGGAAATGAACAAATAAGAGTGTGTGCCAGGGAGTGTCAGTGAATTCAAGTGTGCTAAGGATGAAGTGTGTTATAAAAAGTTCATAATAGGATTTGCAAGAGGCTAGCTTACAATTGTGATAAGGGGCTCGACAAAGCAGTTTTAAATAAAGGGAGTTTTTGTGGTGGGCGCAACACTATTTTGCCTTTATCTATTATTTTTATATGACATGTGGCACACTTTGGCCGAATGATCATGTTTTAAACTATTTTAGACAATTGCATATTTGTTGTGGAGGTAAATCCCCTCTGCGGACAGAGGCGATCCCTACTAGCCCATACCAGGGCTAGCAACAATCGTTCACACTATAGTGCAAGTTCCTAATTGCAAATAAACCAACCAGCGATGAAGTCTTACCTGGAATCCAACGTTGTCGCTCGTAGAGAAAGTAGCGCTCCCGTTCCTTAGCTCCGGCAGATCACAATCCTCACGATCTCCGTGATCGAACACCTGCACATGCAAGAAAAAAAACAAACGCAAGAATAAAATCCAACACATACAACTATATTTAAGTCAAAGAAGACATAGCTCATGATCAACATTAAGAACAAGAGTGGAACCATAACCAATAGTCGCTTATCATTAATTAATCAAAAGAAGAATACAACCATAGCTCTGACGCTGAATTCTCCTTGGGAGGGTCGTCAGCAAAACGTGTCTCGATAAAGACTATCAGGGATGGGACAAGCCTCTCTCTCTGGATGTCTCGAAAATAATCTCCTTGCTTGGATTTGGCCTTAAGGGAATTATGGAGGCTCTTACAGCATAAGGCTCTTAGGAATTTGGAGACTTGAAGACTAGCTTGCAATGGAGATGGGCAAGCTTTTATAGATGGAGGAAGGGGAGTTGGGATCCCTATAATCATGGGATTGGCCCTATCCTTAAGGAAGCTTCCATGAAAGGTGGAAAACCACTTCCTCTACATGGAAAATCCGGAGCCAAACCTCCCAACTCAAGATAGATACCAGTTCATGAATTGGTTAGGACAAAACTTCCGCCATTTATTTTTAAAAAACACTCCTTAAATTGGCTGGCACGAGTGCGAATCTGGGACAGAGCACCAATTTGTGCGACCTATTTGAAGTATTTTCCCCATTGGCGTGGGTACTGAACTATCTACACGCGCCAATGCAAAAAGGGCGATTTTTAGGGTTTTTCACAAGGAGATGTCTTCAGGGAAATGAAATCTCTTGTTCAGAGGGATGTCATGAAAGTGGTTTCAAGCCATGTCACTGCTCATAGGTCACGAAATGAGCCCTCTAATGTGCGGGATGGGGATTCCAGGGACGGTGAAAAATTACTGTGTAACAGATGCCCCCTAAAGCATGAGGCCCAAGAGAGAGAGAGGGGTGAAATTCTTTACGAGAACGTGTCCAACTGAAAACTCCGCCGTCGGAAAACCTGCGTGGATAAATACAACTGATATCTCAATTACATGATATATACGTGGTATGGCTGCAGCCATCCATAACAGAGTATACAATAATCCAGATCCAAGGCATAGACGCAGCCATCCAGTGAGGATCGATAAATAGACTCAGGTATGGTCACAACCATCCAGAAAGTGAGTTGTGTAACTAATCATAATAATCCATAAAATCGCAGCCTGAATTACAACAGACAAAATCCAGGGTCTTGCACTCCATCTTGACCCAAACAAAGTACAAGTTCAAGCATGCGAATAAATGAGCTGAAGTCGAACACGCAAGAACATCGTCTGATTACCAGCCAATGATGAAAGCTGTTAATAGACGTGAGAGGTACTACCAATAATGACAATGGCCCTCAAGGTACTACAGGTACAATCTACGGCATGTGAATCGATGAGCTGGCATCAAACACCCGTAGAATCACTCGATCGGAGGCCAATGATGAAAACCTCACGTCGAATGAGAAGAACCTCCCATTGAGGCATGCAGGCTCCAAGGCACCAGAAGGGAGTCTCTAGATCAGCTTCTTAGATAATGAGCTGAAGTCGACAGGAAGTGACCTTGATCGAAGGTGGGCCATAGTGTTTCCCACATCATCGACACGAGACAGAGGAACATAATGTTTTTGTGAATCACGATCAGATGAGAATCAGAGGGAGGTTGGTATTTGCAGAGGTCAACTTCTCTTGAACATATGAATGACACGATAGTGGACTTGGCAGTATTTGACATCAAAAGATCAGAGGTCATAGTGACGAGGCAAAGAGCAGATGAGAGGCCAAAAGGGATTACCCAAACCCACGGACGCAAGTGAAAAATGAGATGAGATGTCCCCAACCCAACACGAATGCAGACAAGTGCCATGTTCAAGAGCGACATACTGCCGACACGACAATGATGCTGGTTTCATTTTTTCCCCGCCATTTTTGGCGAGTACCCCAATTATTTTTGATAAAAAGCTTGAAGGGGATAGCATATGCTTGAGATATAAGTCCATCCTAGTACGTTTAACGAGCCCTAGGAAGGAAAGACTCGAGTAGCGTCATTACGACTGAATCCGATGTCATCAGGGTTTAACGAGTCTGAAAAAGGAATAACTCGACGTCTTTTCATGTTTAGAGAGTTTGAAAAGACAGCTGAAAAGTAAACTCCAATGGTCCCTTTTCGTAAATAGTTCCTCAGATCCGTAAAGGTAGAAAACTATGTCTGAGAAAACCTCCTAGTCACGATAGGCTAGGGTATTCCTTTTTTGTAAATAATCTACCCCAGCCCGAAAAAGGGGTAAACGTATACTGGGTAGATGTCGTTTCGTGGCCACTTTAACGAGATCGAAACGACAAGGGCCTTGGCAATCTTTTTATGTTTAGAGAGTCAGAAAAGAGCTGAAAGATGACTCCACCTGGAGGAACAAGTGGTATAAAGGGTAGCACCTAGTTCCGGTAATGGTGGAACCGCTCAAAACAAATAAAGGTCAAGAGGCTTGCTAACAAGACCACTCATCACAGCGGTTTCTCAGGAATGGTTGTTGAGGAGGTAAATCCCCTCTGCGGACAGAGGCGATCCCTACTAGCCCAGCAGGGGTCTAGCAACAAACAAACAATGCTATGACGCAAGCTCCTAGTTACGAAATGAAAGACTTGGGATAAGAGCCTACCTGGATTCCAACGCTAGATCTGAAGAAGAAGATGCCCCCGTCCTTCAGCCCTGGCAGATCACAATCCTTCCACGATCTCCGTGGACGAACACCTGCACACAGAAGAGACGAACAGATACATGCATAGGAACTAGCATACGTAACTAAATATCGGTCAGAAAAGATATTACTCGCATTAACATGATTGCAAAAGGAGTGGAACCATAATCATAGTCATCTATTAAAGTAATAAACGAATAGAAGTTACAACCGAGTTCTGACGTCGCAGCCTCCTTCGTACGGGTCTCCGGTTGTCCACGTCTCGTAAAGCTCGCCAAGGAAAGGGAAACCTCTCCAGAGTCTCGTAACAATGATCTCCTTGCTTAATGGGCCTTAAGGGAAAGAAGGGATTCTTTACAGCACAAAGGCACTTGGGAATAGGGAGATGCAAAGCTTCAGCACTTCAAGACTATCAGCCTTTCAGCCCCTTCATCAATGGATGAAGGCTATATTTATAGAGGAGAGGAAGAGGTTGAGATCCCTACAATAGTGGAAGGGAGGCCTTATCCTTTGGGAGGTTCCCCATATGGTGGAAACAAGAGGCCAAAGGAGGAAGGCCGTGGTTATTCAGGCGAAACCACTCCTGATGACTCATCCACGAAGTTGTTGTAATCGAAACTTCGCCTCTTTTTTAAAAAACTTTCCATAAACAGAGTGGCGCGGGTACAACATTGGGACAGAGCGCCAATTGGCGCGGGCTCAGTGTTAATTTTCCCCCATTGGCGCGAGTACATAACGGGCTACCAGCGCCAATGCAAAAACATGTGTTTTTAGGGGTCTGCTCAGGAAATGATAAACATGAGAAATGTTGTCCTCATGGAAAGGGATGCAATGAAGGTATTTTCAAGGCTTGACATTGCTCACAGGTCACATAATGGGTCCTCCATTGTGCGGGACGGGAAATGGTAGGGACGGTGACAAATTACTGTGTAACAGATGCCCCCTAAAGCATGAGGCCCGAGAGAGAGAGAGGGGTGAAATGCCCGAGAGAGAGAGAGGGGTGAAATGCTTTACGAGAACATGTTCAACCGAAGGCCCGCCGTCGGAAAACCTGCGCAGAAAGATACAACTGATATCTCAAGTACATGATGTATATGTGGTATGGACGCAGCCATCCGAAACAGAGTATGCTATAATCCGGATCCAGGGTATGGGCGCAGCCATCCAACTAAGATCGAACAAATAGACTCAGGTATGGTCGCAGCCATCCAATCAGTGAGTCATGTACATAATGATAATAATCCACAATCGCAGCCTGGATTACAACAGACATAATCCAGGGTCTTGCGCTCCATCTCGACCCAAACAAGTACAAGTTCGAGCATGTGAATATGTGAGCTGATGTCGAACATGCAAGAACATCGTCTGATTACCAGCCAATGATGAAAGTCGTTAACAGACGCGAGAGAAACCACCAATAATGACAATGGTCCTCAAGGTACTACAGGTACAATCTACTGCGTGTGAATAAATGAGTTGACGTCGAACACCCGCAGAATCATTCGATCGGAAGTCAATGATGTAAACTTCACGTCGAATGCGACGAACCTGCCATTGAGGCATGCAGGCTCCAAGGTACCATCAGGAGTCTCTAGACCAACTTCCCGGATAATGAGTTGAAGTCGACAGGAAGTGACCTTGATCGAAGGTGGGCCATAATGATTCCCACATCATCGACACGAGACAGAGAAACATAATGTTTTGTTGTGAATCAGGATCATATGAGAAACAGAGGAAGGTTGATATTTGCAGAGGCCAACTTCTCTTGAACACATGAACGGCACGACAATGGACTTGGCAGTATTTGACATCAACAGATCAGAGGTCATGGCGACGAGGCAGTGAACAGATGAGAGGTCAAAAGAGATTACTCAAACCCATGGAGGCAAAGTGAAGCAACGAGATGAGATGTCCCCAACCCGACACGAATGCAGACAAGTGCCATGTTCAAGAGCGACATACTGCCGACGACAACGACAATGGTTCCATTTTCCCCCACCATTTCTGGCGAGTACCCCAATTATTTTTGATAACAAGCTTGAAGGGGATAGCATATGCTTGTGATATAAGTCCGCCCTTCGGGCGAATCCATCCTAGTGCATTTAACGAGTCCCAGGAAGGAGAAACTCGGAGAACGTCATTTCGACGGAATCCAATGTCATCAGGGTTTAACGAGTCTGACAAAGGAAGAACTCGGCGTCTTTTCATGTTTAGAGAGTTTGAAAAGACAGCGGAAAAGAAAACTCCACATGTCCCTTTTCGTAAATAGTTCCCCAGATCCGAAAAGGTAGAAAACAATATCCGGGAAAACCTCCTAGTCGCGATAGGCTAGGGTATTCCTTTTTCGTAATCAATCCATCCCAGCCCGAAAAAGGGTTAAACTTATACCGGGTGAATGTCGATTCGTGTCCATTTTAACGAGATCGAAACGACAAGGGCCTCGGCGATCTTTTCATATTTAGAGAGTCAGAAAAGAGCTGAAAGATGACTCCTCCTGGAGGAACGAGTGGTATAAAGGGTAGCGACTGGTTCCGGTAATGGTGGAACTGCTCAGAACAAGTAAAAGTTAAGAGGCTGGCTAACAAGACCACTCATCGCAGCGGTTCCTCAGGAACGGGTAAAACAACCAAGTGAAGGCATATGATCGGCCAAGCAGATAGTGACGATGGAGTGAGAAAACCAAGGCTTATCTGGTAAAAACAGGCTGATAAAATGGCAATCACAAGGGGTAAAATGGAAAGGTTTCATTTTTACACAAGCTTGAAATCAGGAAACTTTGCTTGAAGTTGGTTTCATTTTTACACAAGCTTGAAACAAAGATAAACTATGCTTGAAACCGGTTTCATTTTTACACAAGCTTGAAACGGAAACAAACTATGCTTGAAATAGTAAGCATGCCCCCCAGCATGGTGACTCAATCCGAGGTACATGCCCCCCAAGCTGCAGTCCATATGAAAGGCAGATGGAGTGAAGGTTCAAGTTACAAGATCTAAGAAAGACTCGACTGGGATTTTACGAGATCTAATCAAAGACTCGAATTGAACAAGAACGTGTTTCATTGTTTTAACGAGGTTGACACATTAAAAGAACTATCCTCATGACACCTTGTTTCATGGTTTAAGGAGCTTGGCACAAGACAAGGAACTCTGCTCCGACAACCTTGTTTCATTTTTTAAGGAGCTTGACACAAGACAAGGAACCATGCTCCGACGACCTTGTTTCATTTTTTAAGGAGCTTGACACAAGACAAGGAACTATGCTCCGATGACCTTGTTTCATTTTTTAAGGAGCTTGACACAAGACAATGAACTATGCTCCGCCAACCTGGTTTCATTTTTTAAAGAGCTTGACACAGGGGAACTGTGCTTTAACCGGCTTACATCAAGATGAACAAGAAGGCGGCGCTTCCAAGAGTTCCACTCCCGATGGAAGGAAAACATTCTGGAAGTCAGGACCCAATGCCCCCAGCACATTATGCACAACGGCATCATCACTGAGCACAGGCACGGGGTAAGTAGCCACATAGTTGACCTGCGGTGGAGCAGATACAACGGGTGGATAGAAACCAGGAGGGGGTGATGGCGGACCAGTTGCCACATTAGGACCAAAGAATGACAGCTGATCAATGGTCACGATCCTTCCTTCATGTGGAAAACAGGCCACACGAAAGAGGGAGGAGACGAGCGCTCCCATGGCATAAGTGTAATCTCCCCCCAGGAGCAGATTGAAATCCAAGGGGCCTGGAACAACCATCACGTCCATATGGACGGTTTTGCCTCCCAAAGTAACAGGTAACCTTGGAAGGATCCCCAACGGTTGACTCGTCCTTCTGTTGAAAGTCAACAGATTCTGCGTAACAGGCGCAAGTGGCGGCGAACCGAAGGCTTGCCAGGTAGTCGAGGATAGAATACTAACAGAGGCACCTTCGTCTATAATGGTGCTGGGTACAACCAGACCAAGAGCCTGTACTGTGATCTCGAAAGGCACATAAGACGGAAGGCGAAATCCTGCAAATCGACTCCAATCAAAGGAGGCGACCAGACTACTCGGAGGGGCTACCATCGAAATGCGAAGGTCTTCCCCTGATGTTACGAAAGCAGAAGCCTCTTCCATGACCTCCATCTCGAAGGCGGGAGGAAAATCCTCCGTAGCCTCCATCTTGGGAGGCGGAGGAGAAACTTCTTGAAGTACAGGGACAGGAGAATCTCTCTCCAAGTCTAAAGAATCTGAAGAAACCAGAAGAACATGAGGGTTATGGGGTCCACTCTCAACAGAAAAGACCTGGTGCACCGTAGATGGGGCCAGTTCAACCGATCCCACGACCAATGGTTGGTCGAGAACGGATTCCTGAATCTGAATTTCTGGAGGAGTGGGATCGACCAAGGATGACCCTTGACCAATCACGGCATCAGCCGGTGGAAGACTCAAAGAAAGTTGTTTATAACCAGCCGGGAGGCGTGGTGTAGAAACAGTCAGGTTGTCCAAGACTCGCTTGGCTTCATCAATGTAAGGACAAAGGTGAATAGCATGGTGCCCTTCACACAACTTACAGGGATTGGTGATCTTACCCTGCTTCTTAGGAGCCTTACCAGTGCCCCCAACCTGACTCCCGGAAGCCAAAGACAACGGTGGGCGACCGTTGGACCATACTTCGAGTACCTTGGGAATGCTAGGGCAGTCTCGAAGAAGATGGTCTCCCATGCACAACATGCAGGGGAACTTGACTTTCCGAGGAGGGTTGGAAGGTTTATCAAGAGGAGATATCTCGGAGGCAGTAGCCGTACATTTAGCCTCTCGCTTATCAGACTTCTTCTTCTTTGTCTTCTTCTTCTTCTTTTTAGCCACCTGGTTACTCGAATCCAGGCTTTCACCAGGCAAAGTAGAAGATGAGGACGTAGAAACAGGCGAAGAAGGGGAGAGGTCCACCTTGGAATCAACATGATGTTGTTCCGTCGGAGGAACTGATTGAACAATAGTGGAGACATTCGGAACTACAGAGGTTGAGAACAACCAAACAGGCAACCCAACCGTTAATCCAGGAAGGGACAACGTCGCCATGTAAGGAGCACCAACATTTCCAAAAGGAGGAAAATGACCAGGATTCCCTTCTGAGGGGATTCCTTGGTTAGTAAACTCTGAAAAAGTTGCCATCAAAACTCAAAACCACACACGGGCTGAAAACGAGTTAAGACACACGATCAAACGGTCAACAAGCAATGTCTAAACAGGTGTGTAATCGTGGGCGATTAATTTTACCACATTGGAAAGTAAGAAATTCTACCGTTTCATATTTTAAGAGTCGAGAAACGATAAAAATATGACTCTATCTCTTTCAGAGTTGATACAAGCGTGAAAGGACAAGCGCTTGACGGTCTTTTCAAGTTTAGGGAGTCAGAAAAGACCAAATGACTGCTCAGGGAAAACTAGGCACAAAGGGTGTACCAAATATCCGTGAACTGCAATATACACCTTGGTTTCAAATAATGAAACAGAAATCGACCAAGGACTTTCCGTACGTGCAGGTAGTCTCCCCGAATGCTGTGTTCGGTGTATCACGGGTATAGGGCGGCAGACTCGGCTTCCTGTGGATAAAGGATTGAAAACCTATGGGGGTCTCCCTTTATATACGCGATGGTACGGGGAGCACGAGTCCGTACTAGCGCTGTCTAAAGCCAACAGGCGAACGACAGCTGCTAGGTTTAACGACGCCGGAACACGTCTCTAGCCTAGACCTTCTAAATATGTTTCATTAAGTTCCAATGTTGTCTTAGGTTAATTGAATAAATTTTACAGTTGATATTCAATTAAGTTTCAATTTTCAGGCCCTACCGTATGTAGTGTCTCAAAAGACTCCTAAATGCACAACTATATGAGAAAAGAAAACTTTTCAATTCGATGAATGCTATCTAGTTAAGGGAAGAGCTTCAAACAATGATGCAACAAACAGCAAAACTGAAAACGAAACTTTTCCAAACTAGATGACTTTCACTATCCAAAAGTATTCTAAAACATTCAGCGAAGCGAATTATGCAATGTAATCTATGCAAAATTCTTTTTCCGAAAACTATGCAATTGTAATCTATGCACAATTTCCTTTTTCTTTTTAAATAATAAGAATGCACTCAATGCATTTTTCGACGAAATGAGAATCTACTTAATGCATGCCTTTAACAAAAGAGAATGCACTCAAAGCGATTTTTAGTTTTCAATCACTAAACAATGTGATCTAAGTCCAATGATGAATCTCAAAAACACTTTTCGATGCAATGTGATCTAATGCATTTAAACGAAAAGCAAACTATGAGATGAAAACTAAAAGAACGCAAATCTTCTTAATGAAGGATGAAAGCAAAAGGGATGCAAACAAACACTAAGAATGCAATCGTTGTTTCAAAATACTTTGTGACAAAATCCCTCAAAAGTTGACAAGACATATGCGGTCAAGAACAAAAAGGACTTCCAAAGCAAGAGATCAAAACAAGGCATTCATTCCCTTTTACATCAAACAATCATAGAAAGAAGACATTCCAAATAATGAGCAATGTAATCTATGCTCATACAGAGGAAATACCCGAAGGGAAAGACGCACTGTTGAAGGATTAAGGAAAAAAAAACTCAATTTTCATACACCCTGAAAGTGGCCCGACTTGTACATTGACAACTGGCGCCACTTGGCGCGACTTTTTACTTGAAAACTAGCGCCAATGGCCAAGTGGCGTGGGTTGCTAACTGACAACAAGCGCCACTGCCTGAAAATGAAAAAACAAAGAATTTCTCCCAACCAAGACCAGACTTCCCACTTCAAGCTGAATCTAAAACAAACCCAGAAGCAAAGTACTGACCAAAAGAAGCTTTCGAACAAGGGTAACCCTACCACCTACAGGAAATGGCGCGACTGTCTGGCTGTAATCCGCGCCAGACAGGGGATGGCGCGAGTGATAAACTAACAACCTGCGCCAACTGGCGCGACTGTCAGGGCTAAACTCGCGCCAATAAAGCCAACTATGAAAAGGTGAAAATTCGGAAAAGAAGAGGTCAGATCTGATCCTCTGGGGGCTGAACCAAAAGCCAAAACACAAAAAGAACCCAACCCAGAAGGTTCATCAAGCAAGGAAAAACGATCAAAGCGAAACAATCATAAACGAGACAAGGAAAACCGGACGATCCCCAGCGGAGTCGCCAATTTGTTGAGGAGGTAAATCCCCTCTGTGGACAGAGGTGATCCCTACTAGCCCAGCAGGGGTCTAGCAACAAACAAACAATGCTATAAACCTTCTGGGTCATCCATAGTCTGCGAAACCAGAGATTCTGGGTTCGATCCCCAGTGGAGTCGCCAATTTGTTGAGGAGGTAAATCCCCTCTGCGGACAGAGGCGATCCCTACTAGCCCAGCAGGGGTCTAGCAACAAACAAACAATGCTATGACTCAAGCTCCTAGTTACGAAATGAAAGACTTGGGATAAGAGCCTACCTGGATTCCAACGCTAGATCTGAAGAAGAAGATGTCCCCGTCCTTCAGCCCTGGCAGATCACAATCCTTCCACGATCTCCGTGGATGAACACCTGCACGCAGAAGAAACGAACAGATACATGCATAGGAACCAGCATACGTAACTAAACATCGGTCAAAAAAGATATTACTCGCATTAACATGATAGAAAAAGGAGTGGAACCATAATCATAGTCATCTATTAAAGTGATAAACGAATAGAAGTTACAACCAAGTTCTGACGTCGCAGCTTCCTTCGAACGGGTCTCCGGTTGTCCACGTCTCGCAAAGCTCGCCAAGGAAAGGGAAACCTCTCCAGAGTCTCGTAACAATGATCTCCTTGCTTAATGGGCCTTAAGGGAAAGAAGGGATTCTTTACAGCACAAAGGTACTTGGGAAATAGGGAGATGCAAAGCTTCAGCCCTTCAAGACTATCAGCCTTTCAACTTTTCAGCCCTTCAGCCCCCTTCATCAATGGATGAAGGCTATATTTATAGAGGAGAGGAGGAGGTTGGGATCCCTACAATAGTGGAAGGGAGGCCTTATCCTTTGGGAGGTTCCCCATAAGGTGGAAACAAGAGGCCAAAGGAGGAAGGCCGTGGTTATTCAGGCGAAACCACTCCTGATGACTCATCCACGAAGTTGTTGTAATCGAAACTTCGCCTCTCTTTTTAAAAAACTTTCCATAAACAGAGTGGCGCGGGTACAACACTGGGACAGAGCGCCAATTGGCGCGGGCTCAGTGTTAATTTTCCCCCATTGGCACGAGTACATAACGGGCTACCAGCGCCAATGCAAAAACATGTGTTTTTAGGGGTCTGCTCAGGAAATGATAAACAGGAGAAATGTTGTCCTCATGGAAAGGGATGCAATGAAGGTATTTTCAAGGCTTGACATTGCTCACAGGTCACATAATGGGTCCTCCATTGTGCGGGACGGGGAATGGTAGGGACGGTGACAAATTACTGTGTAACAATGGTCAAAACAACCAAGTGAAGGCATATGATCGGCCAAGCAGATAGGGATGATGGAATGAGAGAACCAAGGCTCATCTGGCAAAAACAGGCTGATAAAATGGCAATCACAAGATATAAAATGGGAATGGTTTCATTTTTACACAAGCTTGAAGCAAAGATAAACTATGCTTGAAACCGGTTTCATTTTTACACAAGCTTGAAATGGAAATAAACTATGCTTGAAAAAGTAAGCATGCCCCCCAGCATGGTGACTCAATTCGAGGTGCATGCCCCCCAAGATTTAGCCCATATGAAAGGAAAATGGAGTGAAGGTTCAAGTTATGAGATCAAAAGAAAGACTCGACTGGGATTTTACCAGAACTTATCAAAGAATTGAATTGTACAGGAAAGTGTTTCATTATTTTAATGAGGTTAAAACGTTAAAAGAACTATCCTCAAGACACCTTGTTTCATGGTTTAAGGAGCTTGGCACAAGACAAGGAACTCTGCTCGGACCAGCTTGTTTCATTTTTTAAGGAGCTTGACACAAGAAAACGAACTGTGCTTCGACACACTTGTTTCATTTTTTAAGGAGCTTGACACAAGACAAGGAACTTTGCTCCCACTGACCTCATCATAAAGAAAAAGAAGTCATCGCTTCCAAGATTTCGACTCCCGATGGAAGGAAAACATCTTGGAAGTCAGGACCCAATGCCCCCAGCACCTAATGCACAACGGCACTATCACTGAGTACAGGCATGGGGTAGGTAGCCACATAGTTGACCTGCGGTGGGGAAAATACAACCAGTGGATAAAAACTAGCAAGGGATGATGGCGAGCCAGTTGCCACATAGGGACCAAAGAACGAAAGATGATCAATGGTCACAATCTGTCCTTCATGTGGAAAATAGACCACACGAAAAAGGGAGGAGAGAAGCGCTCCCATGGCATAGGTGTAATCGCGCCCCAAAAGCAGATTGAAATCCAAGGGGTCTGGAACAACCATCACGTCCATATGGATGGTTTTACCTCCCAAAGTAACAGGTAACCTTGGAAGGATCCCTAATGGTTGACTCTTTCTTCTGTTAAATTCCAACAGATTCTGCGTAACAGGCGCAAGTGGCGACGAGCCAAAAGCTTGCCAAGTAGTTGAGGATAAAACACTAACAGACGCACCTTCGTCTATAATGGTGCTGGGTACGACCAAACCAAAGGCCTGTACCGTTATCTCGAAAGGCACATAAGATGGAAGGTGGTATCCTGCGAATCGATTCCAATCAAAGGAAGTGACCAAACTACTCGGAGGGGCTACCATCGAATCGAGAAGGTCTTCCCCTGATGTTACGGAAGAATAAGGATCATCCCCATGACCTCCATCACGGAGTCGGGAAGGGTATCCTTCGGGACCTCCATCACGAGAGGCAGAGGAGAAGCTTCTTGAGGTATAGGGATGGGAGAATATTTCTCCAAGTCTGACGAATCTGAAGAAACAAGAATAACCTGAGGGATGTGAGATCCACTCTCAATGGAAAAGACCTGGTGCACCGCAGAAGGGACCAACTCAACCGATCCCATGACCAATGGGTGGTCGGGAATGGATTCTTGAATTTGAATTTCTGAGGGAGCGAGATCGACCAAGGATGACTCTTGACCAATCATAGGATCAGCTGGTGGAGGGCTCAGAGAAAGCCATTGGTAACTAGCCGGGAGGCACGGTGCAGAAACAACTGAGTTGTCCAAAACTCACTTAGCTTCATCCATATACAGACAAAGGTGAATCGCATGGTGTCCCCCACACAACTTACAGGGATTGGTAATCTTACCCTGCTTCTTAGGAGCCTTACCAGCAGCAGCCGAAGACGTGCCCCCAACCTGACTCCTAGAAGCCAAAGGCAACGACGGACGACCGCTGGACCATTCTTCAAGCACCTTGGGAATGCCAGGGCAGTATCAAATAAGATGGTCTCCCGTTCACAACATGCAAGGGAACTTGAATTTCCGTGGAGGGTTTGAAGGTTTATCGACAGAAGGCTTCTTAGGCGCAATCGCCGCAGAGCTAGCCTCTCCTTTATCGGACTTCTTCTTCTTTGTCTTCTTCTTCTTCTTCTTAGCCACCTGGTTACTCGAATCCAGACTTTCACCAGGAGAAGTAGAAGATGAGAACGCATAAATAGGTAAAGAAGGGGAGAGGTCCACCTTAGAATCAACATGATCTTGTTCAGGAGGAGGAACTGTTTGAATAGTAGTTGGGAGATTCGGGACCACAGAGGTTGAAAACAACCAAACAGGAAATCCAACAGTTAACCCAGGAAGGGACAACGTTGCCATATAAGGAGCACCAACATTCCCAAAAGGAGGAAAATTACCAGGATTCCCATCGGAGGGGATTCCTTGGTTGGTGAACTCCGGAAAATTTGCCATCAACAACTCAAAACTGCACACGGGCTAAAAACCAAGGCACACAATCAAACGGCCAACAAGAAAATTCTAACAGGGTGTGTGATCGCAAGTGATTTATTTTACCACATTGAAACTTAGAAACGTCACTGTTTCATGTTTTAAGAGTCAAGAAACGGATGAAAGGTGACTCTATCTCTTTTAGTTTTTGAAGCAAGCATGAAAGGACAAGCGCTTGGTGATCCTTTCAAATTTAAAGAGTCAGAAAAGATCAAATGAATACTCAGGAATACTAGGCAAGGGGTGTACCAAATAACTGTGAACTGCAATATACACCTTCGTTTCAAAATGAAAGAGAAATCAACCAAGGACTTAACGTACGTGCAGGTAATCTCCCCGAATGCTGTGTCCGGTGTATCACGGGTATAGGGCGGCAGACTCGGCTTCCTATGAACAAAGGATAGAAACCTAGTGGGTTCTCCCTTTATATACGCGACGGTACGGGGAGCACAAGTCCGTACTAGTGATGTCTAAAGCCAAGAGGCGAACGACAGCTACTAGGTTTAAAGACGCCAGAACACGTCTCTATCCTAGACCACTAAATGTGTTTCGTTAGATTTCAATGATGCCTTAGTGTAAATTGAGTAAATTTTAAAGTTTATCTTCAGTTACATTTCAGTTTTCAAGCCCTAGCAAGTGTTATATGACAATCTCCTATATGCAGCTATATGAGGAAAGAAAACTTTTCAATTCGATGAATGCTATCTATTTAAGGGAAGATCTTCAAACAATGATGCAACAAACAACAACACTGTAAATGAAAAATTTCCAAACTAGATGACTTTCACTATCCAAAAGTAATTTCAAACATTCAAAGATGCGAATAATGCAATGTAATCTATGCAAAATCCTCTTTTTCGAAAACTATGCAATTGTAATCTATGCATAATTTCCTTTTTCTTTTCAAATGATAAGAATGCACTCAATGCATTTTTCGATGAAATGAGAATCTACTTAATGCATGCTTTCAATGAAAGAGAATGCACTCATAGAAACTTCTAGTTTTCAATCATTAAACAATGTGATCTAAGTTCAATGATGGATCTAAAAAAAAAATACTTTTCAATGCAATCTAATGCATTTTAATGAAAAGAAAACTATGAGACGAAAACTAAAAGAATGCAAATCTCCTTAATGAAGGATGAATGCAAAAGAGATGTAAACAAACACTAAGAATGCAATCGTTGTTTCAAACACTTTGTCACGAAATCCCTCAAAAGGTGACAAGACATATGAGGTCAAACAAAAAGAGGACTTCCAAAGAAAGAGATCAAAACAAGGCATTCATTCCCTTTTACATCAAACAATCATAGAAATAAGACCTTTCAAACAATGAGCAATGTAATCTATGCTCATATAGTGAAAAGACCGGAAGGGAAAGACACACTGGTGAAGGATTAAGGGAAAAAATTTCAATTTTCACACACCCTAAAATTGGCCCGACTTTGTCATTGACAACTAGCACCAACTGGCGCAACTTGCCCACTAACAACTAGCACCAATGCCCAATTTGTGTAGGTTGCTAACTGACAACAAGCGCTAATGCCTGAAAATGAAAAAACAAAGAATTTCTCCCAACCAAGACCAGACTCACCACTTCAAGCAGGATCTAAAACAAACCCAGAAGCAAAGTACTGACCAAAAGAAACTTCCGAACAAGGGTAAAACCTAGCACCTACAGGAGATGGCGCGACTGTCTGGCTGTAATCCGTGCCAGAAAGGGAATGGCACGAGTGATGAACTGGAAAACTGTGCCAACTGGTGTGACTGTCAGGGCTAAACTCGCGCCAATCAAGCCAACTATGAAAAGGTGAAAATTCAGAAAAGCAGAGGTTAGATCTGATCCTCTGGGCTAAACCAAAAGCCAAACGCTCAGAAAAGAGCCAGCCAAAAGAGCCGATCAAGCAAGCAGAATCGAGAAACAACCAGAAAGACAAGACAATACTCCAAGTGTTCAATTCATAAACTAAATCGGAGATTGACTGAATCAGCGTTGATCTACTTCGCTAATGCAGAGCAAAAGCATTTCGAAGGCTATCTAGCTAACTTCAGGCTCCTTCTGTATCTTACAAAGAAAAACAACAACAAGCTAGACGATTCCCAACGGAGTCGCCAATTTGTTGTGGAGGTAAATCCCCTCTGCAGACAGAGGTGATCCCTACTAGCCCAGACCAAGTCTAGCAACAATCGTTCATGCTATAGTGCAAGTTCCTAATTTCAAATAAACCAACCAACGATGAAGGCTTAAATGGAATCCAACGCTGTCGCTCGTAGAGAAAGTAGCGCTCCCGTTCCTTAGCCCCGGCAGATCACAATCCTCACGATCTCCGTGATCGGACACCTGCACACGCAAGAAACAAAACAAACACAAGCGTAAAATCCAGTACATACAACTATATGTTAGTCAGAGAAGACATAACTCATGATCATCATTAAGAACAAGAGTGGAACCATAACCATTAGTCACTTATCATTAATTAATCAAAAGAAGAATACAACCATAGCTCTGACGCTAAATTCTCCTTCAGAGGGTCGTCAGCAGAACGTGTCTCGATAAAGCCTGTCAGGGATGGGACAAGCCTCTCTCTCTGGATGTCTCGACAATAATCTCCTTGCTTGGATTTGGCCTTAAGGGAATTATGGAGGCTCTTACAGCACAAGGCTATTAGGAATTTGGAGACTTGAAGACTAGCTTGCAATGGAGATGGGCAAGCTTTTATAGATGGAGTAAGGGGAGTTGGGATCCCTATAATCATGGGATTGGCCCTATCCTCAAGGAATATTCCATGAGAGGTGACAAACCACTTCCTCTACATGGAAAATCCAGAGCCAAACCTTCCAACTCAAGATAGATACCAGTTCATGAATTGGTTAGGACGAAAATTCCGCCATTTATTTAAAAAAAAAACTCCTTAAATTGGCTGGCACGAGTGCGACTCTGGGACAGAGTGCCAATTGGCGTGACCTCTTTGAAGTATTTTCCCCATTGCCGCGGGTACTGAACTGTCTGCACGCACCAATGCAAAAAGGGCCATTTTTAGGGTTTTTCACAAGGAGATGTCTTCAGGGCAATGAAAGCTCTTGTTCAGAGGGATGTCATGAAAGTGGTTTCAAGCCATGTCACTACTCACAGGTCACGAAATGAGCCCTCCAATGTACGGGACGGGGATTGCAGGGACGGTGACAAATTACTGTGTAACAGTATTGTACATTGTTGTGTATAAGTTTTGGGGAACTCGACTTGTTTCGACTTATATCTTGTGTGCCTTGTGTATCTTGTGGTTTTTACAAACTCTCATTTAATGCTCTACTGTTTATATGAACTGGACATACATGTGAAATATTACCTATGTAAGTTATGTTACTTAGTTTTTTTATGGCCATGGCTAGATGTGATCCTTGTCTTGGTAAGTTCTTAAGTGGGAAAAGTTTAGCTTGGACATGAGAGGCCTAAGATGAGGTATAGGAAATTATTAGGTGAACAAGGCACAATCTACTTGTAGTAGGTGCAATTGATCAAGTTTTTAGGGCTTAAGCAGACAAATGTCACATGAACTGGAGTAGCTAAGGACTTGATTGGGTTCCCAAGTCATGAAAAAATGTAAGGCTAATTGTGAGGGCATGAGTGCTAAGGCATGCTAGGGAATGTTAACATGTGCCAGATAGTTCAAAGGCATGTCAAATATGCTAATATATGTCAAGTTCTAAGGCATGCCAAGGTGTGAAATGGTGTGACAATACATGCCAGGGAATATCAAGGCAAAAAAAATGAGAAACAAGTTAAACTAAAAGGAAATGAACACATCATAGGGTTAATAAGTCATCAATTTACATTTTCCAAGAGGGGCATACTATGCACACCAACACTAGGTGGAAATAAGTGGCAAGTGGCAAGTGTTAGTGAATTCTAAGTGCCAAATCCTCCTCTGTTATTTCTCTTCTACTTTCCAATAATTGATCTCAAATAGATTAATATTAAACCATGCCAAAGCATACTGAGGCATCTTAATGAATGCTAGACATGATAATGATCATGGCCTCTTTAGGACTACATCTCTCTTTTCCCCCTTTATCAAATGAACTCCTTCTCACTTGATGTTATTTCCTTCATCCTAAGGACTCCTTAAATAGTTTTTCCTAGACCTATTAGGAACCCTCTATAACTTACGGGTTTTATCTACTTACATCTTAGGAAATATTAATTTTCCTTTTTAATTTTATTTTATATTTTAAACCCCATCTTGGTTCGAAAATCCCTTTGCTTGGCTTCTATTCCCACAAAGCCTTTTGTGATCCAACTCACACAAGGCCATCTCACTAGGCTTGTGGAGTACCTCCCAAACTACACAATTCAACAACATAGTCTAGTTGTAGTAACTATAGCTTGGTCAAGCTCTTGTAGTCAAGCGAGGTCTTGGTTCAGTTCCCAAGTTGAAAATTAAGTAAGGGTAGTTGTGAGGGCATGTTAGCGAGGGAGGATCAGGGCATGCAAAGGAATGAAAATGCATGCTAACATATGTCGGACAATGTCAATGTATGCTAAACTAGAGTGTTAGGGAGTTTTGAGCATATCAAGGGATAAATAGGTCAAAATGCATGGAAAGGAACAAATAAGAGTGTGTGCCAGGGAGTGTTAGCGAATTCAAGTGTGCTAGGGACAAAGAATGTTAGGAGAAGTTTAGAATAGGATTTACAGGAGGCAAGCCTATGGTTGTTATAAGGGGCTCGACATATCAGTTTTAGATAAAGGGAGATCACTTTGTGCTAGGCACAACATTGTTTTTCCTTTAGTTACTTTTTTTATATGAGATGTGGCACACTTTGGCTACATGCTCATGTTTTAAACTATTGTATATAATTGCATATTGTACATTGTTGTGTATAAGTTTTCAGGCACTCGACTTGTGTCAGTTTATATCTTGTGTGCCTTGTGAATCTTGTGGTTCTTGAAAACTCTCAGTTAATGTTCTACTGTTTAGATGAACTAAACATACATGTGAAATATTTCCTGTGTAAGATATGTTACTTAGTTGTATTATGGCCATGGCTAGATCATGTGATCCTAGTCTTGGCAAATAGTTAAGTGGGACAAGTTGAGCTTTGACATGAGTGGCATAAGATGAGTTATAAGCATTTCTTAGGTGAACAAGGCACAATCTACTTGTAGTAGGTGCAATTGGTCAAGTTGTTGTGGTTGAAGAAGGCCAATGTTTTCACACAAACTGCAGTAGCCAAGGACTTGATTGGGTTCCCAAGTCATGAAAAAATGTAAAGGCTAGTTGTAAAGACATGAGTGCCAAGGCGTGCTAGGGAATGCTAAGATGTGTCGATAGTGCGAAGGCATGTCAAACATGATAAGATGTGCCAAGTGACAAGGCATGCCAATATGTGCAAGGGTTTGTCAATGTGTGTCAGCAACTATGAAGGAAACAAAAGGGAGAAAAAAGTTAAACTACAAGGAAATGAACACATAAGAAGGTTAATAGGTCATCAATTTACCTTTTCTAAGAGGGGCATGGTAGGAACACCAACACTAGGCACCAATAGGTGCCAAGTGCAAAGTCTTAGTGCATTCTAAGTGCCAAGTCTTCCTTTGTTGCTTCTCATCTACTTTCCAAAAATTGATCTCAAATAAATTTAATATTAAACCATGCAAAATCATACCAAGGAATCTCAACATGTTCCATACATGTTAAGAATTTCCAAGCAACAACATGTGCCAAGCGCCAATATGTGTTAGGGAGTGTTATGCATGTTATGAAGTGTAATGGCGTGTTGAAGAGTGCTAAGGTGTGCTAGAGAGTGCTCATTCATGTTTAGGATTGTTAAGGAGTACTAGAACAAAACATTAAGGGAGCACTAGATCAAAATTCATGGAAGTTAATGAATATGAGGAACGTGTGCCAGGGACTAGTGTTAATGAGTGCTAGTTGTCATGACAAGGAGGGAGTGACAAGGTATGCTAATAATTGGTAAGGCATGAAAGGGAATATCAAGGCATGCCAAGGAGTGCCAAAGTGTGCTAGGGAGTTCCAGGGTGTGCTAATTATATGTGCCAAATAGTGCCAATATATGCCAATACATGCCAAGTTCTAAGGATGTGCAAGGTGCCAGGGTATGTCAATATGTGTCAATAAGTGTAAAGGCAACAAAAGGAAGAACCAAGCTAAAATGAAAGGAAATGAACACATAAGAGGGTTAATAAGTCAGGACTTTATCTTTTTCAAAAGGGGCATGCTAGTCACACTAATAATAGGAACCAATACATGCCAAGTGGCATTGTGTGCAAAGTGCTAATGTATGTCAATGCATTCAACCAAGGTGTTCCAGGGCATATTGCTAGGGACTACATGCATGCCAACACATGCTAGGAGAGTTCCATGTTGTGCTAGTGCATGCCACCGTGTGCTTGGGCGTCAGTGTCATGGCAAGATGTTCTAGGTACAAAGATGTTCCAAGACATGCAAGGTGCTAACAAATGTTAGTGTGTGACAAAGCATTAATTTAAGGTGTGCCCAGATTGTTGAGGAGTGTTAGGTCTTTCTCATTAATAGAATTGTCATAGCTTTATTATGTATTAAATAATATATTTCCTACACACACTAGTGGAACTTTATCTAAAGGGAATTTTCTAGATAATAAACTTAATAGATATGAATCATGTGTTGACTCATAGGAAAACTCTATTCGACTAGTCATTACTTGAGGGAAATGATACACACTAATTCCTTCTTAAAAGATTGACTGATTCTAACCACTATGGCCTTCGACACATTATAAAAAATACTCCACAATAATGGCCTTAAATCGTTATCTTTTGAAAAAAAAAATATTAACAGGCATATAGCATCATTGGAATGGTCAATGGTGACAAACATTTTTTGACCGTCACCAAAAGTAACAAAAAGAGCATTGGTGAGGGTTATTAAAATTTCGTCACTATAAGTGTCACCAAAGAGAGAATTAGTGATGGGCCTTTAACGACCCTCACCAAAAGTGTCACTGAAAATGGCTTTAGTGACGAACCTTAAAGGACCATCAATATATACACTTACAGTGACGGTTTTTTAAGGACTGTCACCATATGTGACATTGGTGACGGACCTAAAAGGTTCGTCACAAGCATGACCCTCACCAATGTCATTTTTTCTTGTAGTGAACAAAGGTGCGCGCACGATAACCAGGCTATGGCGCGGCGGAAAATCAATCTCCGCTGTCAATCTGATCTGTAGATCGACAACTTATATTCTGTTGCCTGATCATTTGACCAGTCAGCATTTTCCGACCCAGGAAAATTATTCAATGAAGTTTTATTAAAAGTTTTGGGATCCGAGCACATTTCATAAAGTTTCTGGGCATTTTTTCTTCGCCATTGATCTGTGGGCCGATCTCATCCGACGGCCCACGATCCTCCCTAGCCCCGAAATTGATTTTTAACCATTTTTTCAACCAAAAATAAAGTTTTTTATCCATTTTTCACAGTTTTTCCAAAGGAACTGACTCCTCCGTTTGACTTTCCAACTTCTGATCCCGACAGTCGATCTCGCGCGATCGACCATTCAGATTTAATCTCCTTCCGCCTTCCCTCTGACTCCATTTGATCAAATCCTGACCGTTGGATGATTCCATCCAATGGCCATGCTCCTCCACATGCCTTTCGATGTAGCGAAACCTATATATGTAGGATTTTTTAACAGTTTGTTGTATTTTGCAGGGTTTCGAAGGTTTTTCGTTATTTTTGAAGGAATGCAGAAGTAGAGGGTGGCGATCCTCCAGCCTATGATCAATCAAGTAAAATCATTCACAGGGTTTAAATTTACATTTGATCAATGAATTCATGACCCATTGATGCCATTTAACCTTGTACAGCCTTGCGCACCAGAAAACACAGATAAATTGGGCACCATCAAAGAGTATCAGTGCCGAAGACAAAATATACTAGAAACAAGAAGTTTCAAGACCAAAACACATATTTCAAGATTAATTAAAGGTGTTTTGGGAACGACGAAGACATATGTCGAGCTAAGAAACCCTCCACCACCATAAAAAGAGGCTAATTGAACCCTCTATAGCTCCTAAAGACACCTGCAGCCTCGCAGATATTAAAGACCGCCGAACAATTAATAAAAATCAAAGAATCTTATCTCTAATTGTTGGCAAAACCATGTTGGAAGATAAAGAACAGTTCAGAAGCAGATATTTTGATCATTTGACCTCAAAGAACAGAAACAGAGCTACTAAAATCTGACACGAAGCGTCAAAATACAACAAAGCTCCCACCGAGCTTAATTGTAAGTTTGAGTCAATTAATGCAGATAAACATCGGTAAATTTCTTCATTGAAGCCCTCAAAGGCCAAAGAGTCATCAATCTGTATTAATTAACCTAGCAGATCTTTTATCAAATTCCACCAGCTCATTCTTCTATAAATACTTCTGAAGAAGAGGAGCAAAGGTTGGTCTCTAGACATCTGAATGTATGTAATAGTTATTCTGAAGCTACTGATGCCCTGTATGCAACTTGAAGATACATAAGCTGATATGAAAAGATTGACGTTGTAGAGACCCACCGGGCTTGCTGATTGTAACTGGTTTGAACATCAATACAAGTTGTTGATTTATGGGATTGATGATTTGTGTCAATGGTGATGTGTTCCTCACTGTCTATTGTTATTTTCCTTAATGTTTTCACTCTGTTCACTTCCTCTGATAAGGAGCAGCAAACATAGAGTTAGGATTTACTTTCAATAGTACCCTGCTCTTACTGAAAGCTTTACTTCTATGTTTTCTTCATTTGAAAGTTCCTCTTTACTGAGCATATTAATGCAGGTTATTTTAGAAGCACTTGCCTGATCTAGATTTCTCTTTAAAATGAGTTTTTCTTGTGTTTTCCTTAGAGTATATTGAAGCAGGTTAGTTTAAAAGCACTTCCCTGATCTAGATCGCTCTTTGTGACTGTTATATGTGTTTTCCTTTTGGATATGCTGAAAGCAGGATAGTTTAAAAGCACTTACCTGATCTTAAGTTGTTCAAAATGTTTTGTAACGTTTTTTGACTGAAATTACTTCAATGTAGGCTAGTTTAAAAGCACTTCCCTGATCTCAGAATACTTTCACGTTTTTCCTTAAGTACAGGTCAAAGCAAGATAGTTTAAAAGTACTTACTTGATCTCAGACTTTGTACTGTTTCTTCATTTGTTTTTTTCTCCACTTCCTATCTGTTCCATTCCATAAGATCACTTTAAGAGATCCTTTGACATAAGTAACTTTCCCCATGGATCCTTCTTGAACCTTGCTATCTAATTAATATCCTCCTATGACTCCATAGCCCAATGAGTTAAAATTGTCTTTGCTTATTCTGTCAGCCGAATCATTCTTTCACTTGCAGACATCTTCTTCCTTCATTCTGAAGCTGTCTTTTCATCATCACCATGTCTATGCCCAACCAAAAAATAAACAAACACATCCGATGCTCTTCAGAACTAGCCTAATATCACAATTTCAGCTATTAAAGATCACATCTTTAAACTTATTCATAGAGAGATCCCTCTCTGGATTCAGGAGGGCTAGATCCTTGCATCCCAAAGTGGTTTGATGTTACCCCTGCAGTTGGACTTTTGCCAATCTTGCTAATTACAGGATGCTAACATTTTGTACAATGTATGACATCTTATTAATACTTCTATAAAGGTAATAAGGAAAATGAAGTAGCTTTCCCCTAGTGAAATGCATGATCAGTCTTATATGGTAGGAATAGAGCCTAGAAAATATACCCTCACAGGTGAAGTATTTCATGATGACTTTCATTAAAGGGGCATATCTTTCCAATAGATTGGAAAAAGGGAAAAATAGTCATGCAATTAGCTTGGTATCTTCGTTTCAAGAAAGGCTAGTAATGGCTTAAGTCCAAATTCACCTGTTTGAACCATTTTTCTCCCATGCAAGGTATCCCAGTGGCCATAGCAATTGTATTGGTGGACAGCTCAAAATTTACCCCAACTAGTTGTATTTGGTGGTTATGGAGGTTTAGGATGAAAAGTATCGTCAACTCAGGGTGACTTTTGACTCTTTGTACTTTTTCACAGAAATCAAAACATCCTACCTCTTGGAAATATGCAATTGTGGTAGGGGAGGTTGTCAACTCCTTGGTGCTTGAAGGCTCAAACCTATTTTCTCTCCCACCCTTTCTCTGTGGTCCCATAGGCCTTTGGCCTCTCTAGCCACTGTCAATAGTACCTTCTCTAGGAATCTTACCCTTACACTTGCTTTAAAATCAAAACCTTGAAGAAGTTTGTGAAATTATATGAAGAGGGTGAGTGCATGGTGAGGAGACAATAGTGTCAAGGCTTGGCAGTGTGGAGGCTAGTTATGCAAATGGAGATTTTATTTGGTAGAAGAGCCACTTCTTAGCATGGTGACCAAACTTATCTCTTCCTTTAGGGTTTCTAAATTTCTCTCTAATTTCACCCTTTAAAACAGTGTGAAAGGGGGCAATAGATCTAAATACCTCTTAAAAACTTTTAGGAGGTGCCAAGCATAGACATGGAGGAGCTCTGAGAAAATTTCGAGGCTTTCATAGCTTTCAAGAGCTTTCTGGCTGAATGCAAAGCGCAGGAGTGCAATGCTCGGGCTCCTACACATGTTATCATGATGGCCTGAACGACCCAACGCGTAGCACCTGGGTGAAGCTGAACGCTTTCCAATCTCTCCTAGGAAGTGGGTGAACGGGCAAAAGCACAACACGACAAAGTTAGCACAGTGTCGGGTGAGGCCTGAACAGCCCAGCGTGTAGTGCGGCAGAGCCTGCATGGTGTCGGGTGAGGTCTAAACGATCTAGCCCGTAGCGCGCTCGGGTGGAATGGTGTCGGGCGGTCCTGGACACGGTAAACGCGTAGCGCCACTACATAGGTGTGCAGTGCACTGTGGAAATTCCCAAAGAGGGCACACACAGGCGTGTAGCACGCTTTTTCAGGAGCATAGCGCAGGGCTTCTCCTGCCTGAAGCTTGCCTGAAACCCTAAAATTTCTCCTTGAAAACCTCTTACTCCTTTTTGCTAGTGAAAAACGGTGTTGAGTGATGAATGTGGTGCCGTTATACCCTTGGAATTAATAAATTAAAACTAAAAACCCACTTTTCTAATGTCCTATGTTTTACTTTGTCACTTTGTCATTGATATCTTCTTTTCTTTTGTAGGAGGTGACCTAAATATAAAAATGATATTTTATCATCTCAACACTTCTTCTTACTAATTTTTGGTAATTGAAATGATGGACTTTAGCTCTCTTTGGCCTGTTGATATTAATCTATAACTTGTTTTGCTGGCGCCTGGTGGAGTTGCATGGTTATACTATGTTTTAGCCATTCTCATGTCTTCAACCCTTTTTTGTTAACTTTTTGCACACTGTGTGTGATGGCAACTTCTTATATAACCCCTCATTTCTTACCTACGAGTTTAAATGCCTCTTGTTTAAAAGGCGACTGAGGAAGTAGCTTCTTTCTATCATTGATTTCCCAGAGGTGCAATAAGTTTTTTTTGCACAGTGACCTTAGACCTTTTCCATCAAGTTTTCCATTACCTTCCTTTAGCCACTTCTACTTGCTGCAGGTGCCATTAAACAATTTTTTGATATTCTTAAACTCCCTTTAGATTTTGACACATTAATCACTCAATAGTGGAACTCATGCTCAATTTGATTTCTTATTTGACACTTAACCTCCTGCTTTCCTTCTCTTGACTATTTTGAAGACTTTTGTCTGTACTTGAAAACTTAGGTTACCTCACACTGATATTCTTTACAATTTCTCCCTTAGGTGCAGTGAAAAACCTTTTATCTTGGCAAGCCAGGGAAGTTACCTTCAAAGGCTTTTGGAAAACCTCTTGTTGTCATGATGGAGGTCTGTCACCTTCATTTTACTTCTTTTCCTACCTTATCAAGCTTTACGATTTAGGTATTTTTCCTTTCCCTATTTATCATTTCTATAAATCTTCAATTCATGCTTAGTGGCGCTGATGTACCATCTGTCCTTGTGATCCTTTGTATTAGCATCCTTACTGGGAAACACTTTTTAGCCCATCAGTCATAAAAACCCTGATTTTCTTTGTTCATAGGCATTTTGTCTTCCTTTGCTATGAATTTCCTTTGTGATGATTTTCCCTCTTACCTTACCTCTTCTTCTGTTGATGGCCATCTCATTCATTCCTACAGAAATGTATAATATGGGAATTTTTCTTTTGCAGAAATTGTGCTTTGATCAAGGAGGTCTCTCTTGAAGGTTTTTTTATCATTTGGACAATCATATGCTAACCTTATTTCTCTTTTATTGCAGCCTCTTAGCACATGAAAAAAACTGATTAAGAGCATTCAAAATAACCCTACAATTTGTGAAACCCTAGTGACCTAGTGGGCAATTCCTTGGACTTGATCCTTGATTGAGATTAGGCTTGGGATCTTGACAGTGTAAAAGAAGAGCTTCTTGATCAATGAGTGTATTTGAGGATATAGAAATGGATAAAATTGACTTATCTAAAGAGCTTATAGAGGGATTTTGAGACTATCAATGCTTTAAGATATCTGGTAAACATGGGAAAAAGCAGGTTGGTTAGTGGTCATAGATGGAAAATGGAGGGGCCAAGGAAGGCCAAACTGGGTGCTAAGGTCAAAGGTGTCAAAACACAGTGAGGATGAGTATCTTGAGCCCATCATGGTCTTCTGGGAGTGGTATGATGGTCATGACTTGGTATAGTAGTAAAATAGTGAAAAATTTATCCTGACGATAATGAAGGCAATGAGATTTCTACAACTCACAACATTCATGAATTTTGTTTCTAGAAATTTGGGATAAACATTTAGTCATCTATAGAAAGAAAAAAATTACTGATGACTAACACCTCTCTCCCCCTCCCCCTCCCTCTATCTCTCAATCTATTTCTCTCTATCTCTCTCTCTCCCCCTACTTTCTTTCACCCTCCTACACACTCCTTTTGTCTCCCTTTCCCTCTATCCTCCGCTAGTTTTCTATTCACATATTTGTTTCTCTCTCCCCCTCCCTCTCTCTCCCCCACTCGCTCATCCCCCCTCTCTCCCCTCCCCTTATCTCTCCCTCTCTCTCTCTCTAACTCCATCTCTCTTTCTCCCCCTCCCACTCTCCTTTTATCAATATCTTTCTCTCTCTCTCTCTCTCGCTCGTCCCCCTTTCCCCACCCTCCCTCCCTCTATCTCTCTCTTTCATCTCTTTGTCTCCCTCTCCCACACCCCCCTCCCCCCTTCCTGCTCCCCCTCGCGCTCCCCCCATCTCTCTCTCTCTCCCTCTATCTCTCTCTCTCCATCCTCTCTCTCTATCTCTCTCCCCCCACCCTCCCTCTCTCTCTATCTCTCTCTCTCTCTCTCTCTCTCTCACTAAAAGAAAAAAGGACATTGGTGAAGGGTGAAAATGGTCACCATAAGCTCATTGGTGAGGGTCAAAAGAGTCTTCATCACCAGAAATTGAACGTCACCAAAGGTGGCGTCGTCGAAAGTATAGGTGTTGTGGTGACATTCAAGGTCCGTCACCAATAATGATTTATAGTGATAGATAGTGACTGTCACCATTTCATATGAGCAATGGTGATAGAAAATAGCCTCTGTCACAAAAAAACTGAACGTCACCAAAGGTGGCATCACTGAAAGTATGTGTTGTGGTGACATTTAAGGTCTATCACGAATATTGATTATAATGATGGATAGTGACCGTCACCATTTCATATGAACAACAACGATTTTTTTTTTATGGATCTTTCATGGCCATCACTATTGGTGCATATATATTGTGACGTTAATTTATCATCACCATAAACTCATTGGTGACATCAAAGTCTGTCACCAATAATCACTATAATGCACTAGTACATTTGGCGGAAATTCCGACACTTGGTTCCGACACTTTTGACCAAATGTCAGAAATTTCCCCAAAATTTTTCAAAATTTTCAAATCTCGCCTAAAACCGTCGCTATACCTACGTTTAGAGACAATTTTCATAATACCGACACTTAGACAAAGTGTCACAATTATGACGTTTGGAGGAATCTGTCAGAATTGCGACAGTTTTGGCAATAGTGTCGGAATTGCGATGGCATAGAGGAAAGTTTCGCTATTGCGACATTTGAGGAAATCATCGCTATTACGATAGTTCAAGAAAAGGTGTAGCTATTGCAACAGTTTTGGAAAAATCAAAGAATCGAAGTAGGAGGCCATTTGAAATGAAGATCTGGCCAAACCAGAAGTTGTAAGTAATTTCAAGTATATGTCATAGAAGAATTGTTTCAATACTTCTCGTGCATTTTGTTGATTTAGTTCTGTGTAAGAATGCCTCGAGTCTCCGTGAACTGAGTATGAGGTAGACTATGTGATTGTTTTAAGGTCTGTCTGTATATTCAGTGATAAGTGCATATGAGGAATACATGAATAGTTCTATGATAAGAGTTAATAGGGAACCTATGTATGTATCTAAGAAATGGTTGATTGAATAGTGGGGTCGAATCATAAATTTGGGAGTAAACCATATGTTCTAGGTGTATGTGTAGGAATTGAATAATTGAGGTGAGTCTCATTGAAATTTAGGCCTCTGTGTAAGGCGATGATATCGAATTGAACTTAGGGGTTCGTTGCCTGAAGAAGCACTTGGTTCCTTTCGAATTCCCCTGGATTATATAGATCCTCTGTTAATTTGAATGCGTGGTGCACACAAATCAGCATCTCTTTCCAGATTGGTATACCCGATTCACAAAATTGACATAAATGCTTCCAAGCCACAATGTAGTAATTAGTGGATAATATGGTTCTGTGTAAAGGGTTGATAAAACCTGTACAGAATGTTGATGGAAGAACATAATAAGGTGTTGAATGGAATAGGCGGCACCGTGACGAAGAAGGAGTTGGAATCGTGAGCACCATTAGCGAAGGTGGTTTTGAGGAACAAAACCGTGGTATTCACATTGTTGAAAGGCAGTTAGTTGTTTTCAAAAAAAGAATGCGATATGCTCCTGAGACCAACACGTGTCCCTGAGCGGATTTGTAAAACTGTGAGTTTCGCATTTCTTTTGAGCGTTAACGCTCGGCACCAAAGCTTTTTCGAAACTTCATTATCACCATTGGATAAAGGTTTGGGGCACAACATAACATGGATCATTGGATCCATTCGACAGTTAACTAAGGTATGGCCCAATAGTTTTTGCCATTTAAACATTTATTTGATAAGTTTGATGTGTGGGGCTGTGAGTGCAATGTGTATTAAAATATCGTGCCGATTTAATGTTATGAGTTGAATTTTAGCGTTTATAAAAAGGGGCTAAACCATAGTCAAAGTGGTTAAGGTGAAGATACCATAGTCAGGGTGCATTATTTAAAAGAATTAAGGACCAAATTAAAAGAGGCTCCGAATATAAGAGCTTTCGAAGTGAGATATGATAGAAGCACTTCATTAAAAGGACTAAGGGTACATATATGGTATTGGATGTGAATAACAAGTTTTGGGTGGAGAATCAAGGTAAAGAATGAAACCTTTGATAAAGAACTCTTGCTTGAGGATGAGTTGAGTTTAATGTAATAAGCTGAGGGTGGATTGTATGGTTTCAATAAAGGAGCATATTATATACATGAAGGGGTTTTATAACCTTTTAAGAAAAGGTAAGAGAGAGTTGGAATTTGACCATTGGTAAAAAAAGAAAAGCTCTGTTTGTATATTTAGGTGTATGGCCTTATAACTTATGGTTAGTGAATTTGAAAGAAGTGTCCGCAAGCTAATGGTT
Organism: Pinus albicaulis; assembly: GCA_034641835.2. NCBI lineage: Eukaryota > Viridiplantae > Streptophyta > Pinopsida > Pinales > Pinaceae > Pinus > Pinus albicaulis. The sequence continues at coordinate 868,153,800 of CM076576.1, read as the reverse complement.
GAAGGTGTAAATGTGGGCGTTGATTTGAATGATAGAGAGAAGATGCATTGCTATATGCACATAGGTAGAGGGAGAGTATCAATTTAATATCTCAAATCTCCAATTTGAGATATTAAAACATTTAGACAAAGTTTCTTTAATTTTCTAGTTCAAGTAATCAGAATAGTGGGAGTTTGCCCAAATTGTGAATTGCTTGTGCATGAAAAAGTTGAAGGCACTTTACACACAGAAAGAGATTGAAATTTTGAGTGAACAAGGACTGTGGGTTTTACCCCGTCATCATTGTTCCTCTGGGTGACCAGGCGCACCGTGTCGTGCCTTGTGATGACCGTGTCATCTTAACCCCTAACCCATTTATCCCCCTAAACCTCTAGTAAACCCCTAACCCATTTAACCCCTAACCCACTTAACCCCCTAAACCCTAAACCTATAAAACCTTAACCCATAACCCCTTAAACCCTAAACCATTAAACCCTTAACCCTAACCCCTTAAACCCTAGACCTATAAACCCTTAACCCCTAAAACCTACCCCATTAGCCCCGAACTTCTAACCCCTAAAATCCTTAACTGCTAAATTCCCTAACCCCTTAAACCCCTAACCCATTTAACCCCCTAAATCCTAAACCTATAACCCCTTAACCCCTAACCCATTTAACCCCCTAAACCATAAACCTTTAAACCCCTAGCCCATTTAACCCCCTAAAACCTAAACCTATAACCCCTTAACCCCTAACCCATTTAACCCCCTAAATCCTAAACCTATAACCCCTTAACCCCTAACCCATTTAACCCCCTAAACCCTAAACATCTAAATCCCTAACCCATAATCCCCAATCCCCGGCTAAGCCCTCCAAATTAGAATTAGCTTTGAAGAAGTAATTGTTTTCTTACTTCTTTATAATTCACTATATAATCAGATCATGAATGTGAGAAGGCTTCTGGTTGTAAGCATGGTTGTGGTATGTTGATGTTCAGACGAAAAATACAACTTCTAGACCTTGATCTGCTAGTGGCCAGTTACCTTGATATTAATGGTGGTGTATTCATACTCCTTCTGAATAACCAATAAAGGGTCAAGTAAATTTACCAATATGTTGTCAAGTTTTATCTTATCCATGTCTGGGGCAAGCTTCTTTTCGGCTAACTCCACTACTTTTGATCTCAATTTTTCCAATTGCTTCCTTCTCTCATATGATACCTGAGCCTTTGCCTTTTTCTTCCCTTCTAATTCTATAATAGTGTCATAGTGATGCCAGCCAACTTCTTTGGAAAGCCTTCATAGCACAAAATACTAGGTTATGAGGGTATCATGTGTTTGTGGGTAATGCCATTATTACCATGTGTTTGCAGACTAATTAGTAAATTTTAGGAAAAATTTGAAAAATTTCTAATGATGATAATTGATGGTAACTCATGTGGTTATGAACAGCATGGAATAATGAGATGAACACAAAAAAAATTCTAGCTAAATACTTCAAGCGGTTGAGTGGAAGTGTCACAACAAGTGTAAGAAATCAATAAGAAGAGGCTGCTTATTTTAGAACATATGGAAGATGTTGGAATATTCATAGCTTGGTACTCTAAGGGTATCCATTGAATGAACAACTCTATGGAAAATGGTTGTGGAATCATAGAATTATCTCCATACATTAACATTATGAAAATTACTATAAGGTCTATTTAAGGATGATTCATATAACGAAGAAAATATTGGCAATCAACTAATGAAGTTGAATAATTATGGTAATAATGAAAGTAATTTTGAAGAAACCTATAAAGTATGATGAAAGTAATTATTCTACCTAAAAATATTATATTTATTAATATTTTTTATTACTTATAAATAATAATTACAATGAATATTATAAGTAATGATTTTTACATCCAAAAATATTGATAAATTATTTTTAAATAAATTAAAATAAGTTTATTTTGTAAAATATTACAACAGTTTACAAAAAATATATAAAATAATTTAAATAAAATAAATTATTCACTAATGTTTGAGTGGGAAATTGTCATATGATTTCAGGTCATAGTTTCAATTTTTTCCCGCTTAGCTTGTTCGACCTTTATGCCTTCTTTCTCATTCTACCCTATGATTCCATTATGCTCTATTCAATTTTTTTTTCCCGCTCAGCTAGCTTCTTTGCTTTTTTCTTTACTCCATTGAATTCAAAGCTCCTGTGGGGGTCACGAGCTTCGAACCTGGGGCCAAAAAACGTTTCCATGACACCATGGGAGTCAGCTATTCTTTTATTGGTGGGGATTTCTTTGATCTTTGTCTGCATCAAACTTAAAGCAGCAGTGGGGCAACAAGCTTCGAACTTGGGCATCCTGTATTTTTATGTCTGCAAATATGGAAATGCAAGTGACATTTATAGTTGTTTAGATAAGAAGCTGTATGTTTGACCTTTTTCTCATGAACTCTGAGCATGGAAAATAGCATCTGTCCGGAACTCTCAGAATCGAATCGAAGAGAAGTCGATGTTCAAACAACCTCTGTTCGGATAGACTTGGTAGATCGGTCTGTCAAAACTTGTGATGGAATGTCGTTATCCATTAATTAAAGTTCTTGGAAGGATTGTTAGAAGAAAATTACAGGTTACTCGTAAGTGAATGTATGAATTTCTCAGTATATTGTTTATTTTTTCATTAAAAAAACAGGGTATAGCACATGGGGTTTCCAAATTTCAATAACAAAAGCCAATAAAAACACCTGACCACGACAAAGATCCTGGTAGAAATATTGCTGAGGAAAAATGAATGTTCCCTAGTCATTTGTAGCAGACGAGGAACATCACGAATTGAAGTTTTCTTATAGCTATCTCTTCGTGTAAGTGTTTCAATCATTTCAAACTTTGTCTTCTATTTAAAATGAATATTTCAAATTTGTTTATTCTAAGCATGATACATATGTCTGGTGTATATTTTCCTCATTGAATTAGTAGATAATGAAGAGTGATAGATCTACACACTTTCTCATGTTTGTTTTACTGGCAGAATGATAGATCTGTACACTTCTCAAGTTTGTTTACCCACAGTCCCACTTTCCCGTGCTGTAAATTTCATCCACCTTGCTCCTACTCAATTTTTTTTTCTTTCAATTTCATTCATCAAATTTATTAAATTTTATTAATGAAATTCCTTTGACAGCCGCATATAGACCAATACCAAAGACAGTCTGTACATAACCCCCAGACAACAAGACCTTTGATAATTTAAATAGAACACCCGAGCGCGCCGAGACTATATCTCTCTTTATTACAAACCCTGGTATTTTTACAAAGCTCTTTTACTTATAATTGCAACCTTCATTTGTACATTATATCAAAAGGTAAATAACTCGACTTCAGCCCTTTTTAAATAAAACTCTAAGGTTAATGAAGATATAGTGAAATGCATCAACTTTCTGCCTCAAACCACTGGTCCACGTCTTTTATTTGATTTGTTCAAAATCCCGACCATAGACTTATAATACTAACCTCAATACATTAAAGGTCATTAATTTCCAACCTTAGCACTAAACGTTATATAATGGTTCGACCCTTTTTCAGAAACTCCCACCTCAGCTTATAATAAAACCTTAATACATTGCAACAATCTTCAGGCTTGTATTATTAACCCAATTTCGCTATCAACACAACAATTTTAATATATATTTCACCCACGGCCCCCACACCTCAATAGGTAAATGAATGGCTTTTGACATAAAACAACTTGTCATACCTTACCTTATCTCCCATGCAATTTATTACGTGACCATCTTGATCTACCAGCCTCCCGATCGAACGAACCAAGTTGATATCGTGTTTTTTCCCTAGCCGAAGATTATCTTTCCCAAAAAACACGATGAGGGCGGTAATTTCCCTGTGACATGGTGCAAATGTGTTGGATCGGATTTTTTTGAAGTGGTTTTGTCCTGGGCCAAAATCAACGCGACAAAGGTGGTATTGGTTTCACAAACCCACTCCCGGTATTTGCACAATACTTAACTCAGTTTCTCACTGCAGTTTAACATCTTTCTTGTCTTATTTCTACACGTTAACTCTAGGGTTAATTCCTAATATAGTTTCTCCACTGATAAAAAACAGTGTTATTTCCCCCAACAGACAGAGATAATGCTCTCGACAGAGCTTCGCAATTCTCTGGCAACCAGTTTGACAATGGTTCATTCCTCTAACAGGGTCCTCTTCAACCTCTCTCGAATTCAATACATTCAATTCATTCAATTCAGGTGCCTAGAGCATCAATTCAAAACCACACTTTGTTCATGCAACGAACTTCTCTTTGCCTTATACAGGGAGTCCTTATAAAGGTTTTGCCCTTGTTCATTTTTCCATTGACAACCCAACCACACAGGACTTCAATTCATGTGTGAAGGAGGTCCATTGAAAGGACTGAAGAGGTTCTCTAATATCCTAAAGCAAGGGTTGAAGGAACACATTCTCAACATCCACCTTATTGTTTTAACTGAGTCGAATACAAACTTAGAATCTCCCATAACTTGTAATTTCTTAAAATATTTTTGTGATGCAACAATAACAAAGTACACATAGCAATCCCCGAATGCGGGTGTTAATATCTGATTATACAGTGCTTGGCCTGTGGGACGACACATGGCAAGGCCACATGGCCACCCACAAACCTCACTTATGGCACCCCTCTTCATTAAAACATTCAGGTCATCACCTTGCATGGCATTTATGTTGTTGCGAACATCGAGACCCTCATCGTTACAAAATGCCACACTCTGGCTCTCCTCCTCGGCACTTCGTCTCTGTGCCTAGTTCACCTATGATGCTTCAGATCCTCCTAGTTGTTTCTATGCTACCACTGCTCTCACTTCTGTGAACTGGTTGCTCCCTTGAGGCTGCAGAGCCCATCTCTCGCACATCTTATGGGTGGAGATGCAACCTCGTTAGCTGTATTGAATTTCTCCCTAGCTTCCATTACTCTTAGAGCCTCTTCTGTCCACTGAGATTCTCTGCCTCTTTCAACCTCAATTCTCCCTCCACTTCTCTGCTCACCTTAGCCATCTCTGTTCGCTCCTCTGCTCTGAACTCCCTTCATCCACGAAGTGTTAACATGCCTCGGCTTAGGCATCATATGCGATGCCAAAGAGGTAGTTCTAGAGCCTGCTCCTCTTGCCCTCAACATTCATCAACATCCAGCTCCTCTTTGTCATCTCTCGAGCATTTATGGGGTCGATACCCCGACACCCGCAGTGGGCGTGGTCGTCTTTCCACCTCCTCCCCTCGGCACATTGCTTCTAAGTAGATGGCGCCTCCTCCTACCCGCCTCACTGCCTTTGTCTCCTCGCATAGCCCGACCACTGCCCACTTCCAATTCCAATACAGCTGTGACTGCCCTCTCATTGTGGCGACCATCTCTATTTCTTTGCATGAGATCCCTGGTGTGGCTCTCGGCCCTTCCTCGCCTATGCATCCAAGCAAAGATTTTGGTCCCTCTGAGATTGTAAAGCCTCCTCAAGCACCCATAGGACTTACTTCTGGTATGGTGGGCGAAGGCAGTTTGAACAACCTCGAGGACACGTGCAAGCAGGAACGCGGAAGCGATGTTGATGCTGCATCGACTCAACGTGGCCCCCTTTTGGATGATGATGATGAGTACTATGCCCAATTGTTGAAGAATCACCTTCTGCTGATTATGGTGTCTAGTTTTACAGGTCTTGTCCAAGTATTTTTTTCCAGCTATCTTGTTTTGACTGTTTTGGGATGTACTTGCTTATGCTATCATGTAGCTGGTTTCCTCTACAGAGGAAACATTTCAAACTTTACATGGGCTGGTTTCCCCATGAGGGCAGCTCAATTTTTTCTATTTTGCTATACTTTTGCCACTGATGATGGCCTGCATTGCTGAGGCCCTAGCCTCTTTGTATCATATGTTTTACTAATAGAATTACTCTTACTTAGAAAAAAAAAGGTACACATAGAAATAAATTATCCCCTGTTGTTTGATCCCCTCCCAAGGTAATTTCTTGTGTGAAATAAGTGATACTGAGATAAATACAATAACACATTGACTTTGTGTTTTGACATATGAAATTTATTTCCCATCGAATTCTAACCCAAAGATCCGAGGATGAATTCTCTATTCTACATCAACAAATGGAGGAATTGCAATTCTCCTTTGGTCAAATTCAATACGGTCCTTCCTCATTCAAAATATCTGTCAATTTTAATAGGTTTTTTGTCCCTAGCCTTCACACACAGGCTCCTGTTAAGGAGATGGGTATAGCCCATGGTGATCCTACCCATCAGTCTACAAAGTAGTATGTTTGTTAAAGCTTGTAAAATTTTGAGAGTATTTTCGAAAGTGTTTACTTCTATGTATGTTAGTTTTGACTTGGTAGATTTCAGTGTTTCATCTAAGTTTGAAGTTTCAAAGGGATTTGTCAAGTAATGGATTTCAATTTTCCCACATGTCAATCTCAGGAATTTCTCATCAATAGTTGTTGGAATAGATGCACCAAATGCGAGAGGAGATCCAAATTTTTTAATTAAAACATAATCAGCTGGTCTTTAGTATCACAAAAGCCATGGGGGTTCTTATTTACCACTAAATTCTAATCCAAAAATCTAAGGATGAACTCTCCAATAAGCATCAACAATTGGAGGAATTTCCATTCTCTTTTGGTCAAAGTCAACACAGTCCTTCCTCACCCATCAGCTCTGTCAGTTTTATCAAGTTTTTTGTCCTTGGACTTAATGAACAGGTCCCTATTAAGGATATAGGTATAGCCCATGGTGATCCTACCCATCAGTCTACAAAGCAGTATGTTTTTCAAAGCCTGTAAAATTTTGGGAGTATTTTGGAAAGTGTTTACTTCTAGGTAAATTAGTTTTGACTGAGTAATAGGCTGGAATTTTGGGGACATTGGAACCTTGGAAAATCTCTTTTGTTTCAGTCTGCCAGCTAGTCTTTGAAACCTCTTGATGTATATTGATGTAACGGCTGTGCTCCAAATGCAAATTTTCACTTAATATAAAAATTCTCATTACGATTTAAAAAGTAAAAATGCAATGTGAGTATTAATTCAACTCATGTTCATTTTTTTTGTATTAATCTTGCATCTAACAAACTACATTGTTGCTTGAACCAATATAACATGACCTTTTTGGCTATCTTTTAAAGTAGCACCCCTATCTCCCCAAGGATAATTTTCTGCATCAAATTTCAGCATGCTAAGGCCATACACAATCATGCATTAGCCCTTTTGATCGATGCCTTTTCTAAAAAGAGTGGAACCACCACCTAAAAAATGGTTCTTGGGCATTTTAATAAGAGCTTTTTATAAGGTGTGCTTAGTGCTATTATAGGTTGTCTGGAAAGGACTAATTGAGACAAAAGCAGTGTTCATATTGCCTTGGTTTTGCACAGAGTTCACATCCTTATCTTCTCCAAAGTCTTTATGTTCAAATTACTTATTTTCTGGATTATATTATGTTCAACTACAAACTACTTTCTGCTAAGATTTAATTTTGTTCTTCATATTCATATTCAAATGTTATGAGTATTGGTTGGCGCTGGGGGAAATTTGTTGCAAAATTGACTAAGAGTATCAAATTCAAATGTTATTCCTAGAAAAGACCAAAATGTCTCAATGCCATTTCAAAAATCCATTGAAATCCTTTACCCTTGCTACCTCTCCTAGTGGGCCTATTATTTAGAGAACCCAGGGACCAACCATGAGGTTGGGGGTCCCAAATGATTGCCTTGAGATCCACAATGAATGCACATGTTCTTATATATTGTGTTGCTACAACATGCACTCTTGAGCTTTAAGCTTTACAGCTTGTGATTTAGGGAGATCCTTGTCTAATTATATCTTGTGAATGAGAGATAAGAGCTTCTTTTCTCAAATGGCCTAAAGCCGGTCTTAAGAGCTTGTTCTTTGCTCAAGGGGCCTGAATCTGGTCTTATGAAGATCTATATTGAAGGGAGAGGGTGCAGTCATACCTGTACGAAAGCCCTCTCAAAGGCCAACATGTGGAAGGTTCAGAGTATCTCAGAGGAACGAGACTCCAGAGAGGGGGAAGATGGAGGAAGACCTTTCACTTTAAATCTTGCAATTTGTTTGCTGACATTCACAGAAATGCTTCAAAATTTTATGTACTCTTGTTTTTTATAGCAAATATGCATTGTTAAGTTTTTAAAGCATCAAATTCCCACAACTGCCAAGAAATTCTTCTTATCCAAGGATTAATAACATCAGGATCACTTTGAGTATTTACGGTTATCCAATGTTTCTTACCTCTTTATAGTAATGAATCATGATTATATCCACTTTATTATGAAATTATCCTTTGGCATGTTTTTCTTTCTCCTTACATTTATTCACACGATTCATAGATGGATCTTTCAGTAACAAACAATTTAATAACTATATAAATGTGAACAAGTGTGGAAGATTATATGTTTGTTTTTGAAGTTTAGTATAATATATTTTTACTGTTTGGACAATGTAGTCATTTGAATCTTTTTTATCATCTTTAGATATTTGGGGTGTTAGGGAGGCCCATTTACATGATGTCTTGCAAAAACTAGAGAACCCATTCTATAGCCAACCATAGTAACATCAAGCATAGAGCTTCCAACCATGTCAAAATGGGAGCTAATTTATCGATACAAATTTGGGAATGAATCCCAATGAAAACTGAAACCACAAGTGGCAAAGAAATGATGATCCTCATGCTTCAACGAATGTAAAGTGTATTAGAGAAATCTCCAATCCAAATCGATGTCAACTGGTTGTAGGTGTGCATGAATCTTTGAGTTTATTTCTCTGTTGCCTACTGTATTACCCTCTCACCATATGCATATTTTCTGTGGATGCCAAGTGTGGTTCGAATGGGGTGAAGGGAGGCAAGCTCCCTCCAAATCTGCACTAGATTGCTGTGATAAATCCCCTGAAAAACACGTGTACATGCCTTCGCGTATATCTTCTAGCTGGGAAAATGTAGCTATTGTGGAAGAGTCGAACTTTAGAGTGGAGAGATGGGAATTATTTCCCACAAAATTTGAAAATGTAATCCCTGACCTACCAACCAAATCCGTAGCATGAGATCGAGCTTGTTGTGTTTTAATCTCTTCACTTTTTTTTACATATTTTTAACTGCTCGTCGGTATTGCGAAAGTTCATAAACGTCGAAAAAGTGACATTATGTTTTTTAATATTTTGACATTTTCGTCAGAAGACTGACGCCTCTATCGTCGGAAGAGCGACGTTATTTTTTTATAAATATTTTTACTTTTTCGTCGGAAGACCCACGCCTCGATCGTTGGAAGAGCGACGTTTTTTCTTAAATATTTTAAAATTTTTTGTCGGTAAAGAAACGTTACATAAGCGTTGGACAAACGACATTCTAAACGTCAGATGATATTTCGTTGGAATTACGACGGTTTGTAAAACATCAGAATTAAACGTTGGAAGCCATAACGTCGGAATTCTGATGTTTTTTGAAAACATGAAAAGTTTTGGAAGACCGACAGTTGGTGATCATCGGAAGACCGACAGTTTTGATTCGTCGAAAGACCGACGCTTATAAAACATCGGAAGAGCGACACTGTGCAAAACGTCGGAAAAAGTGTCGGTATTGTGACACTTTGGAAAAGCGTCAGAATTGTGACGTAATGGCTAACCACATTTTTTCCGGCCTCAAATTGTCGCTCTTGTGACGACTATGTGTCAGAATAGTGACGAAGTGGCCGTCGAAAATTGGGCCAAATTTTCTAGTGATGAGAAAAAATGACCCTCACCATTTCATATCAACCAAAATGATTTATGTTGATGGAACCTTCATGGTCATCGCTATTGATGTGTATATATGGTGGCATTCATTGACCGTCACCATTTCATATTTTGGTTAGGGTAGAAAAAAGTCACCATAAGCTCATTGGTGATGGTCATAAGAGCCTCTGTCACCAAAAACTAATTGGCGTGACCTCTTTGAAGTATTTTCCCCATTGGCGTGGGTACTGAACTATCTGCACGCGCTAATACAAAAAGGGCCATTTTTAGGGTTTTTCACAAGGAGATGTCTTCAGGGCAATGAAAGCTCTTGTTCAGAGGGATGTCATGAAAGTGGTTTCAAGCCATGTCACTGCTCACAGGTCATGAAATGAGCCCTCCAATGTGTGGGACAGGGATTGCAGGGACGGTGACAAATTACTGTGTAACAGTATTTTACATTGTTGTGTATAAGTTTTGGGGAACTCGGCTTGTGTCAACTTATATCTTGTGTGCCTTATGTATCTTGTGGTTTTTACAAACTCTCATTTAATGCTCTACTGTTTATATGAACTGGACATACATGTGAAATATTACCTATGTAAGTTATGTTTCTTAGTTGTTTTATGGCCATGGCTAGATGTGATCCTTGTCTTGGTAAGTTCTTAAGTGGGAAAAGTTTAGCTTGGACATGAGAGGCCTAAGATGAGGTATAGGAAATTATTAGGTGAACAAGGCACAATCTACTTGTAGTAGGTGCAATTGATCAAGTTGTTAGGGCTGAAGCAGACCAATGTCACATGAACTGGAGTAGCTAAGGACTTGATTGGGTTCCCAAGTCGTGAAAAAATGTAAGGCTAATTGTGAGGGCATGAGTGCTAAGGCATGCTAGGGAATGTTAACATGTGCCAGATAGTTCAAAGGCATGTCAAATATGCTAATATATGTCAAGTGCTAAGGCATGCCAAGGTGTGAAATGGTGTGACAATACATGCCAGGGAATATCAAGGCAAAAAAAAATGAGAAACAAGTTAAACTAAAAGGAAATGAACACATCATAGGGTTAATAAGTCATCAATTTACATTTTCCAAGAGGGGCATACTATGCACACCAACACTAGGTGGAAATAAGTGGAAAGTGGCAAGTGTTAGTGCATTCTAAGTGCCAAATCATCCTCTATTATTTCTCTTCTACTTTCCAATAATTGATCTCAAATAACTTTAATATTAAACCATGCCAAAGCATACTGAGGCATCTTAATGAATGCTAGACATGATAATGATCATGGCATCTTTAGGACTACATCTCTCTTTTCCCGCTTTATCAAATGGGCTACTTCTCACTTGATGTTATTTCCTTCATCCTAAGGACTCCTTAAATAGTTTTTCCTAGACCTATTAGGAACCCTCTATAACTTACGGGTTTTATCCAGTTAGATCTTAGGAAATATTAATTTTCCTTTTTAATTTTATTTTATATTTTAAATCCCATCTTGGTTCCAAAATCCCTTTGCTTGGCTTCTATTCCCACAAAGACTTTTTTGATCCAACTCACACAAGGCCATCTCCCTAGGCTTGTGGAGTACCTCCCAAACTACACAATTCAATAACATAGTCTAGTTGTAGTAACTATAACTTGGTCAAGCTCTTGTAGTCAAGCGAGGGCTTGGTTCAGTTCCCAAGTTGAAAATTAAGTAAGGGTAGTTGTGAGGGCATGTTAGCGAGGGAGGATCAGGGCATGCAAAGGAATGAAAATGCATGCTAACATATGTCGGACAATGTCAATGCATGCTAAACTAGAGTGTTAGGGAGTTTCGAGCATATCAAGGGATAAATAGGTCAAAATGCATGGAAAGGAACAAATAAGAGTGTGTGCCAGGGAATGTTAGCGAATTCAAGTGTGCTAGGGACAAAGAATGTTAGGAGAAGTTTAGAATAGGATTTACAGGAGGCAAGCCTATGGTTGTTATAAGGGGCTCGACATATCAGTTTTAGATAAAGGGAGATCACTTTGTGCTAGGCACAACATTGTTTTTCCTTTAGTTACTTTTTTTATATGAGATGTGGCACACTTTGGCTACATTCTCATGTTTTAAACTATTGTATATAATTGCATATTGTACATTATTGTGTATAAGTTTTCAGGCACTCGACTTGTGTCAGTTTATATCTTGTGTGCCTTGTGAATATTGTGGTTCTTGAAAACTCTCAATTAATGTTCTACTGTTTATATGAACTGAACATACATGTGAAATATTTCCTGTGTAAGATATGTTACTTAGTTGTATTATGGCCATGGCTAGATCATGTGATCCTAGTCTTGGCAAATAGTTAAGTGGGACAAGTTGAGCTTTGACATGAGTGGCATAAGATGAGTTATAAGAAGTTCTTAGGTGAACAAGGCACAATCTACTTGTATTAGGTGCAATTGGTCAACTTGTTGCGGTTGAAGAAGGCCAATGTTTTCACACAAACTGCAGTAGCCAAGGACTTGATTGGGTTCCCAAGTCATGAAAAGAAGTAAAGGCTAGTTGTAAAGACATGAGTGCCAAGGCATGCTAGGGAATGCTAAGATGTGTCAGATAGTGCGAAGGCATGTCAAACATGATAAGATGTGCCAAGTGATAAGGCATGCCAATATGTGCAAGGGTTTGTCAATGTGTGTCAGCAACTATGAAGGAAACAAAAGGGAGAAAAAAGTTAAACTACAAGGAAATGAACACATAAGAAGGTTAATAGGTCATCAATTTACCTTTTCTAAGAGGGGCATGCTAGGAACACCAACACTAGGCACCAATAGGTGCCAAGTGCAAAGTCTTAGTGCATTCTAAGTGCCAAGTCTTCCTTTGTTGCTTCTCATCTACTTTCCAAAAATTGATCTCAAATAAATTTAATATTAAACCATGCAAAATCATACCAAAAAGGAATCTCAACATGTTCCATACATGTTAAGACATTCCAAGCACCAACATGTGCCAGCGCGATATGTGTCGGGGAGTATTATGCATGTTATGAAGTGAATGGCATTTGAAGAAGTACTGGACATGCTGAAGGTGCTCTGTCATGTTGTTTAGGATTGTTAGAGATCTAGAACCAAAACATTAAGGGAGCACTAGGTCAAAATTCATGGAAGTTAATGAATATGAGGAACATGTGCCAGGGATTAGTGTTAATGAGTGCTAGTTGTCATGCCAAGGAGGGAGTGACAAGGTATGTTAAGAATTGGTAAGGCATGCTAGGGAATATCAAGGCATGTAAATAAGTTCCAAAGTGTGCTAGGGAGTTCCAGGGTGTGCTAATTATATGTTCCAAATAGTGCCAAGATATGCCAATACATGCCATGTGGTAAGGATGTGCAGGGTGTCAGGGCATGTCAATATGTGTCAAGAAGTGTCAAGGAAACAAAAGGAAGAACCAAGCTAAAATGTAAGTAAATGAACACATAAGAGGGTTAATAAGTCAAGACTTTATCTTTTTCAAAAGGGGCTTGCTAGTCACACTAATAATAGGTCCCAATACATGCCAAGTGGCATTGTGTGCCAAGTGCTAATGTATATCAATGCATTCAACCAAGGTGTTCCAGGGCATGCTAGGGACTACATGCATTCCAACACATGCTAGGAGAGTTCCATGTTGTGCAAACGCATGCCACCATGTGCTTGGGTGTCAGTTTCATGACAAGATGTTCTAGGTACAAAGATGTTCCAAGACATGCGATGTGCTAAGAAATGTTAGTGTGTGACAAAGCATTAATTTAAGGTGTGCCCGGATTGTTGAGGAGTGTTAGGTCTTTCTGATTAATAGAAATGTCAGAGCTTGATTGTGTATTAAACAATATATTTCCTACACACACTAGTGGAACACTATATAAAGGGAATTTGATAGATAATAAAGTAAATAGATATGAATCATGTGTTGACTCATAGCAAAACTCTATTCGACTAGTGATTACTTGAGGGAAATGATACACACTAATTACTTCTTAAAAAATTGACTGATTCTAACCACTATGGCCTTGGAAATGTCATAAAAGATACTCCACAATAATGGCCTTAAATCATTATCTTTTGAAAAAAAATATGTTAACAGGCATATAGCGTCATTGAAGCATCAATGGTGACAAACATTTTTTGACCCTCACCAAAAGTAACAAAAATAGCATTGGTGAGGGTCATTAAAAGTTCGTCACTATAAGTGTCACAAAAGAGAGAATTAGTGATGGGCCTTTAACGGCCCTCACCAAAAGTGTCATTGAAAATGGCTTTAGTGATGAACCTTAAAGGACCATCACTATATACACTTACAGTGACGGTGTTTTAAGGACCGTCACCATATGTGACATTGGTGACGGACCTAAAAGGTTCGTCACAAGCATGACCCTCACCAATGTCATTTTTTCTTGTAGTGAACAAAGGTGCGCGCACGATAACCGGGATATGGCATGACGGAAAATCAATCTCTGCCGTCAATCTGATCTGTAGATCGACAGCTTATATTCTGTTGCCTGATCCTTTGACCAGTCAGCATTTCCGGACCCAGGAAAATTATTCAATGAAGTTTTATTAAATTTTTTTTGATCCGAGCACATTTCATAAGGTTTCTGGGCATTTTTTCTTCACCGTTGATCTGTGGGCCGATCTCATCCAACGGCCCACGATCCTCCCTAGCCCCAAAATTGATTTTTAACCATTTTTTCAACCAAAAATAAATTTTTTTGTCCATTTTTCACGGTTTTTCCAAAGGAACTGACTCCTCCATTTGACTTTCCAACTTTTGATCCCGACCATCGATCTCGCGCAATCGACGGTTTAGATTTAATCTCCTTCCGCCTTCCCTCTGACTCCATTTGTTCAAATCCTGACCGCTGGATGATGCCATCCAATGGCCACGCTCCTCCACATGCCTTCCGATGTAGCGAAACCTATATATGCAGGATTTTCTAACAGTTTGTTGTATTTTGCAGGGTTTCGAAGGTTTTTCGTTATTTTCGAAGGAATGCAGAAGTAGAGGGTGGCGATCCTCCAGCCTCTGATCAATCAAGTAAAATCATTCACAGGGTTTAAATTTACATTTGATCAATGAATTCATGACCCATTGATGCCATTCAACCTTGTACAGCCCTGCGCACCAGAAAACACAGATAAATTGGGCACCATCAAAGAGTATCAGTGCCGAAGACAAAATATACTAGAAACAAGAAGTTTCAAGACCAAAACACAGATTTCAAGATTAATTAAAGGTGTTTTGGGAACGACGAAGACATATGTCAAGCTGAAAAACCCTCCACCGCCATAAAAAGAGGCTAATTGAACACTCTATAGCTCCTAAAGACACCTGCAACCTCGCAGATATTAAAGACCACCGAACAATTAATAAAAATCAAAGAATCTTATCTCTAATTGTCGGCAAAACCATGTTGGAAGATAAAGAACAGAAACAGAGCTACTACAATCTGACACGAAGCGTCAAAAGACAACAAAGCTCCCACTGAGCTTAATTGTAAGTTTGAGTCAATTAATGCAGATAAACACCTGTAAATTTCTTCATTGAAGCCCTCAAAGGCCGAAGAGTCATCAATCTGTATTAATTAACCTAGCAGATCTTTTATCAAATTCCACCAGCTCATTCTTCTATAAATACTTCTGAAGAAGATGAGCAAAGGTTGGTCTCTGGACATCTGAATGTATGTAATAGTTATTCTGAAGCTACTGATGCCCTGTATGCAACTTGAAGATACATAAGCTGATATGAAAATATTGACGTTGTAGAGACCCACCGGGCTTGCTGATTGTAACTAGTTTGAACATTAATACAAGCTGTTGATTTATGGGATTCATGATTTGTGTCAATGGTGATGTGTTCCTCACTGTCTATTGTTATTTTCCTTAATGTTTTCACTCTGTTCACTTCCTCTGATAAGGAGCAACAAACATAGAGTTAGGATTTACTTTCAATAGTACCCCGCTCTTACTGAAAGCTTTACTTTCATGTTTTCTTCATTTGAAAGTTCCTCTTTACTGAGCATATTAATGCAGGTTAGTTTAGAAGCACTTGCCTAATCTAGATTGCTCTTTAAAATGAGTTTTTCTTGTGTTTTCCTTAGAGTATATTGAAGCAGGTTAGTTTAAAAGCACTTCCCTGATCTAGATCGCTCTTTGTGACTGTTATATGTGTTTTCCTTTTGGATATGCTGAAAGCAGGATAGTTTAAAGGCACTTACCTGATCTTAAGTTGTTCAAAATGTTTTGTAACGTTTTTTGACTAAAATTACTTCAATGTAGGCTAGTTTAAAAGCACTTCCCTAATCTCAGAATACTTTCACGTTTTTCCTTAAGTACAGGTCAAAGCAAGATAGTTTAAAAGTACTTACTTGATCTCAGACTTTGTACTGTTTCTTCATTTGTTTTTTTCTCCACTTCCTATCTGTTCCATTCCATAAGATCACTTTAAGAGATCCTTTGACATAAGTAACTTTCCCCATGGATCTTTCTTGAACCTTGCTGTCCAATTAATATCCTCCTATGACTCCATAGCCCAATGGGTTAAAACTATCTTTGCTTATTCTGTCAGCCGAATCATTCTTTCACTTGCAGACATCTTCTTCCTTCATTCTGAAGTTGTCTTTTCATCTTCACCATGTCTGTGCCCAACCAAAAAACAAACAAACACAACCCATGCTCTTCAGAACTAGCCTAATATCACAATTTCAGCTATTAAAGATCACATCTTTAAACTTATTCATAGAGAGATCCCTCTCTGGATTCAGGAGGGCTAGATCCTTGAATCCCAAAGTGGTTTGATGTTACCCCTGCAGTTGGACTTTTTCCAATCTTGCTAATTACAGGGTGCTAACATTTTGTACAATGTATGACATCTTATTAATACTTCTATAAAGGTAATAAGGAAAATGCAGTAGCTTGGGCCTAGTGAAATGCATGAGCAGTCTTATATGGTCGGAATCGAGCCTAGAAACCTACCCTCACAGGTGAAGTATTTCATGATGACTTTCATTAAAGGGGCATATCTTTCCAATGGATGGGAAAAGGGAGAAACAGTTTTTCAATCAGCTTGGTATCTTGGTTTCAAGAAAGGCTAGTAATGGCTTAAGTCCAAATTCACCTGTTTGAACCATTTTTCTCCCATGCAAGGTATCCTAGTGGCCATAGAAATTGTATTGGGGGACAACTCAAAATTTACCCAAGTTAGGTGTACTTGGTGATTATGGAGGTTTAGGATGAAAATTCTGGTCAACTCAGGGTGACTTTTGACTCTTTGTACTTTTTCACAGAAATCATTACATCCTACCTCTTGGAAATATGCAACTATGGTAAGGGAGGCTGTCAACTCCTTGGTGCTCAAAGGCTCAAACCTGTTTGTTCCCCCACCCTTTCTCTGTGGTCCCCTAGGCCTTTGGCCTCCCTTGCCACTATCAACAATGCCTTCTCTAGGAATTTTATCCTTACTCTTGCTTTAAAATCAAAACCTTGAAGCTGCTTGTGAAATGATAGGAAGAAGGTGAGTGGGATGATGAGGAGATAGTAGTGTCAAGGCTTGGCAGTGTGGAGGTTTGTTATTCAAATGATGTTATTTGGTAGAAGAGCCACTTCTTAGCATGGTGACCAAATTTATCTCTTCCTTTAGGGTTTCTAAATTTCTCTCTAATTTCACCCTTTAAAACAGTGTGAAAGGGGGAAATAGATCTAAATACCTCTTAAAAACTCTTAGGAGTTTCCAAGAAGAGACATGGAGGAGCTCTGAGAAAATTTGGAGGCTTTCATATCTTTCAAGAGCTTTGTGGCTGAATGCAAAGCACAGGAGTGCAATGCTCGGGCTCCTACACATGTTATCGTGTTGGCCTGAACGACCCAGTGCGTAGCACCCAGGCGAAGCTGAATGCTTTTTGATCTCTCCTAGGCAGTGGATGAACTTGCAAAAGCACAACACGAAAAAGTTAGCACAGTGTCGGGTGAGGCTTGAACAGCCCAGCGTGTAGTGCGTCAGAGCCTGCATGGTGTCGGGTGAGGTCTGAACGATCTAGCCCGTAGCGCGCTCGGGTGGAATGGTGTCGGGCGGTCCTGCACGCGGTAAACGCGTAGCACCACTACATAGGCGTGCAGTGCCTTGTGGAAATTCCCAAAGAGGGCACACACAGGCGTGTAGCACGCTTTTTCAGGAGCGTAGCGTAGGGCTTCTCCTGCCTGAAGCTTGCCAGAAACCCTAAAATTTCTCCTTGAAAACCTCTTACTCCTTTTTGCTAGTGAAAAACGATGTTGAGTGATGAATGTGGTGCCGTTATACCCTTGGAATTAATAAATTAAAACTAAAAACCCACTTTTCTAATGTCCTATGTTTTACTTTGTCACTTTGTCACTGATATCTTCTTTTCTTTTGTAGGAGGTGACCTAAATATAAAAATGATATTTTATCATCTCAACCCTTCTTCTTACTGATTTTTGGTAATTGAAATGATGGACTTTAGCTCTCTTTGGCCTGTTGATATTACTCTATAACTTGTTTTGCTGGCACCTGGTGGAGTTGCATGGTTATACTGTGTTTTAGCCATTCTCATGTCTTCAACCCTTTTTTGTTAACTTTTTTCACACTGTGTGTGATGGCAACTTCTTATAAAACCCCTCATTTCTTACCTACGAGTTTAAATGGCTCTTGTTTAAAAGGCGACTGAGGAAGTAGCTTCTTTCTATCATTGATTTCCCAGAGGTGCAATAAGTTTTTTTTGCAAAGTGACCTTAGTCCTTTTCCATCAAGTTTTTCATTACCTCCCCTTAGCCACTTCTACTTGCTGCAGGTGCCATTACACAATTTTTTGATATTCTTAAACTTCATTTGGATTTTGACACATTAATCACTCAATAGTGGAACTCATGCTCAATTTGATTTCTTATTTGACACTTAACCTCCTGCTTTCCTTCTCTTGACTATTTTGAAGACCTTTGTCTGTACTTGAAAACTTAGGTTACCTCACACTGATATTCTTTACAATTTCTCCCTTAGGTGCAGTGAAAACCCTTTTATCTTGGCAAGCCAGGGAAGTTACCTTCAAAGGCTTTTGGAAAACCTCATGTTGTCATGATGGAGGTCTGTCACCTTCATTTTACGTCTTTTACTACCTTCTCAATCTTTACGATTTAGGTATTTTTCCTTTCCCTATTTATCATTTCTATAAATCTTCAATTCATGCTCAGTGGTGCTGATGTACCATCTGTCCTTGTGATCCTTTGTATTAGCATCCTTGCTGGGAAACACTTTTTAGCCCATCAGTCATAAAAACCCTGATTTTCTTTGTTCATAGGCATTTTGTCTTCCTTTGCTATGAATTTCCTTTGTGATGATTTTCCCTCTTACCTTACCTCTTCTTCTGTTGATGGCCATCTCATTCATTCCTACAGAAATGTCTAATATGGGAATTTTTCTTTTGCAGAAATTGTGCTTTGATCAAGGAGGTCTCTCTTGAAGGTTTTTTTATCATTTGGACAATCATATGCTAACCTTATTTCTCTTTGATTGCAGCCTCTTAGCACATGAAAAAAACTGATTAAGAGCATTCAAAATAACCCTAAAATTTGTGAAACCCTAGTGACCTAGTGGGAAATTCCTTGGACTTGATCCTTGATTGAGATTAGGCTTGGGATCTTGACAGTGTAAAAGAAGAGTTTCTTGATCAATGAGTGTATTTGAGGATATATAAATGGATAAACTTGACTGATCTAAAGAGCTTATAGAGGGATTTTGAGACTATCAATGCTTTAAGATATATGGTAAACATGGGAAAAAGCAGGTTGGTTAGTGGTCATAGATGGAAAATGGAGGGGCCAGGGAAGGCCAAACTGGGTGCTAAGGTCAAAGGTGTCAAAACACAGTGAGGATAAGTATCTTGAACCCATAATGGTCTTCTAAGAGTGGTATGATGGTCATGACTTGGTATAGTAGTAAAATAGTGAAAAATTTATCCTGAGGATAATGAAGGCAATGAGATTTCTACAACTCACAACATTCATGAATTTTGTTTCTAGAAATTTGGGATAAAAATTTATTCATCTATAGAAAGAATAAAATTATTGATGACTAACACCTCTCTCCCCCTCCCCCTCCTTCTATCTCTCAATCTATTTCTCTCTATCTCTCTCTCTCCCCCTACTTCCTTTCACCCTCCTACACACTCCTTTTGTCTCCCTTTCCCTCTATCCTTCGTTAGTTTTATGTTCACATATTTGTTTCTCTCTCCCCCTCCCTCTCTCTCCCCCACTCTCTCATCCCCCCTCTCTCCCCTCCCCTTATCTCTCCCTCTCTCTCTCTCCAACTCCATCTCTCTTTCTCCCCCTCCCACTCTCCTTTTATCAATATCTTTCTCTCTCTCTCTCTCTCACTCGTCCCCCTTCCCCCACCCTCCCTCACTCTATCTCTCTCTTTCATCTCTTTGTCTCCCTCTCCCACACCCCCCTCCCCCCTTATTTCTCCTTCTCGTGCTCCCCCCATCTCTCTCTCTCGCTCACTATCTCTCTCTCTCCATCCTCTCTCTCTACTAAAAAGAAAAAAGGACAGGACAAGAAGGGACACCATAAGATCACGGTGAGAACAAGAATCTTCATCACCAGAAATTGAACGTCACCAAAGGTGGCGTCGTCGAAAGTATAGGTGTTGTGGTGACATTCAAGGTCCATCACCAATAAATCTTTATAGTGACAGATAGTGACCGTCACCATTTCATATGAGAAATGGTGATAGAAAATAGCCTCTGTCACAAAAGAACTGAACGTCACCAAAGGTGGCATCACCGAAAGTATGTGTTGTGGTGACATTTAAGGTCTGTCACGAATATTGATTATAATGATGGATAGTGACCGTCACCATTTCATATGAACAACAACGATTTTTTTTTTATGGACATTTCATGGTCGTCACTATTCGTGCATATATATTGTGACGTTCATTCATCGTCACCATAAAATCAATGGTGACATCAAAGTCTGTCACCAATAATCACTATAATGCACTAGTACATTTGGCGGAAATTCCGACACTTGGTTCCGACACTTTTGACCAAATGTCAGAAATTTCCCCAAAATTTTTCAAAATTTTCAAATCCCGCCTAAAACCATCGCTATACCGACGTTTAGAGACAAGTTTCGCAATACCGACACTTAGACAAAGTGTCGCAATTATGACATTTGGAGGAATCCGTCAGAATTGGGACAATTTCGGCAATAGCGTCGGAATTGCGATGGCATAGAGGAAAGTTTCGCTATTGTGACATTTGAGGAAATCGTTGCTATTAAGACAGTTCAGGAAAAGGTGTAGCTATTGCAACAGTTTTGGCAAAATCAAAGAATCGAAGTAGGAGGCCATTTGAATTGAAGATCTGGCCAAACCAGAAGTTGTAAGTAATTTCAAGTATATGTCATAGAAGAATTGTTTCAATACTTCTCGTGAATTTTGTTGATTTAGTTCTGTGTAAGAATGCCTCGAGTCTTCGTGAACTGAGTATGAGGGAGACTATGTGATTGTTTTAAGGTCTGTCTATATATTCAGTGATAAGAGAATATGAGGAATGCGTGAATAGTTCTGTGATAAGAGTTAATAGGGAACCTATGTATGTATCTAAGAAATTGTTGATTGAATAGTGGGGTTGAATCATAAATTTGGGAGTAAACCATATGTTCCAGGTGTATGTGTAGGAATTGAATAATTGAGGTGAGTCTCATTGAAATTTAGGCCTCTGTGTAAGGCGATGACAGTGAATTGAACTTAGGGGTTCGTTGCCCGAAGAAGGACTTGGTTCCTTTCGAATTCCCCTGGATTATATAGATCCTCTGTTAATTTGAATGCGTGGTGCACACAAATCAACATCTCTTTCCAGATTGGTATACCCGATTCACAAAATTGACATAAATGCT
This sequence comes from Pinus albicaulis, assembly GCA_034641835.2. Classification (NCBI taxonomy): domain Eukaryota; kingdom Viridiplantae; phylum Streptophyta; class Pinopsida; order Pinales; family Pinaceae; genus Pinus; species Pinus albicaulis. Next base: position 868,132,133 of record CM076576.1, on the reverse strand, counting down.
TCCAAGCCACAATGTAGTAATTAGTGGAGAATATGATTATGTGTAAAGGGTTGATAAAACCTGTACAGAATGTTGATGGAAGAACATAATAAGGTGTTGAATGGAATAGGCGGAATCGTGACGAAGAAGGGGTTGGAATCGTGAGCACCATTAGCGAAGGTGGTTTTGAGGAACAAAACTGTGGTATTCGCATTGTTGGAAGGCAGTTAGTTGTTTTCAAAAAAAGAATGCAATATGCTCCTAAGACCAACACGTGTCCCTGAGCGGATTTGTAAAACTGTGAGTTTCGCATTTCTTTTGAGCGTTAACGCTCGGCACCAAAGATTTTTCGAAACTTCATTATCACCATTGGATAAAGGTTTGGGGCATGACATAACATGGATCATTGGATCCATTCAATGGTTAACTAAGGTATGGCCCAACAGTTTTTGCCATTTAAACATTTATTTGATAAGTTTGATGTGTGGGGTTGTGAGTGCAATGTGTATTAAAATATCGTGCCGATTTAATGTTATGAGTTGAAGTTTAGCGTTTATAAAAAGGGGCTAAACCATAGTCAAAGTGGTTAAGGTGAAGATACCATAGTCAGGGTGCGTTATTTAAAAGAATTAAGGACCGAAATTAAAAGAGGCTCCGAATATAAGAGCTTTCGAAGTGAGATATGATAGAAACACTTCATTAAAAGGACTAAGGGTACATATATGGTATTGGATGTGAATAACAAGTTTTGGGTGGAGAATCAAGGTAAAGAATGAAACCTTTGATAAAGAACTCTTGCCTGAGGATGAGTTGAGTTTAATGTAATAAGTTGAGGGTGGATTGTATGGTTTCAATAAAGGAGCATATTATATACATGAAGGGGTTTTATAACCTTTGAAGAAAAGGTAAGAGAGAGTTGGAATTTGACCATTGGTAAAAAGAGAAAAGCTCTGTTTGTATATTTAGGTGTATGGCCTTATAACTTATGGTTAGTGAATTTGAAAGAAGTGTCCGCAAGATAATGGTTGAAAGTGTAAATGTGGGCGTTGATTTGAATGATAAAGAGAAGATGCATTTCTATATGCACATAGGTAGAGGGAGAGTATCAATTTAATATCTAAAATCTCTAATTTGAGATATTAAAACATTTAGACAAAGTTTCTTTAATTTTCTAGTTCAAGTAATCAGAACAGTGTGAGTTTGCCCAAATTGTGAATTGCTTGTGCATGAAAAAATTGAAGGCACTTTACACACAGATTGAGATTGAAATTTTGAGTGAACAGGGACTGTGGGTTTTACCCCGTCATCATTGTTCCTCCAGGTGACCAGGTGCACCGTGTTGTGCCTTGTGATGACCATGTCATCTTAACCCCTAACCCCTTAAAAACTAATTCCAAACCCCTAACCCATTTATCCCCCTAAACCTCATGTAAACCCCTAACCCATTTAACCCCTAAACCATAAACCGCTAAACCCTTAACCCCTAACCCCTAAACCCTTAACCCCTAACCCACTTAAACCCCTAAACCCTAAACCTATAAAACCTTAACCCATAACCCCTTAAACCCTAAACCATTAAACCCTTAACCCTAACCCCTTAAACCCTAAACCTATAAACCCTTAACCCCTAAAACCTACCCCATTAGCCCCTAGCTTCTAACCCCTAAAATCCTTAACTGCTAAATTCCCTAACCCCTTAAACCCCTAACCCATTTAACCCACTAAACCATAAACCTATAACCCCTTAACCCCTAACCCATTTAACCCCCTAAACCATAAACCTCTAAACCCCTAGCCCATTTAACCCCCTAAAACCTAAACCTATAACCCCTTAACCCCTAACCCATTTAACCCCCTAAACCCTAAACCTATAACCCCTTAACCCCTAACCCATTTAACCCCCTAAACCCTAAACCTCTAAATCCCTAACCCCTAACCCCCAATCCCTGGCTAAGCCCTCCAAATTAGAATTAGCTTTGAAGAAGTAATTTTTTTCTTACTTCTGTCTAATTCACTATATAATCAGATCATGAATGTGAGAAGGCTTCTGGTTGTAAGCATGGTTGTGGTATGTTGATGTTCAGATGAAAAATACAACTTGTAGACCTTGATCTGCTAGTGGCTAGTTACCTTGATATTAATGGTGGTGTATTCATACTCCTTCTAAATAACCAATAAAGGGTCAAGGAAATTTACCAATATGTTGTCAATTTTTATCTTATCCATCTCTGGGGCAAGCTTCTTTTCGGCTAACTCCACTACTTTTGATCTCAAATTTTCCAATTGCTTCCTTCTCTCATATGATACCTGAGCCTTTGCCTTTTTCTTCCCTTCTAATTCTATAATAGTGTCATAGTGATGCCAGCCAACTTCTTTGGAAAGCCTTCATAGCACAAAATACTAGGTTATGAGGGTATCATGTGTTTGTGGGTAATGCCATTATTACCATGTGTTTGTAGACTAATTAGTAAATTTTAGGAAAAAATTGCAAAATTTCTAATGATGATAATTGATGGTAACTCATGTGGTTATGACTAGCATGGAATAATGAGATGAACACAAAAAAAATGCTAGCTAAATACTTCAAGTGGTTGAGTGGAAGTGTCACAACAAGTGTAAGAAATCAATAAGAAGAGGCCGCTTATTTTAGAACATATGGAAGATGTTGGAATATTCATAGCTTGGTACTCTAAGGGTATCCATTGAATGAACAACTCTATGGAAAATGGTTGTGGAATCATAGAATTATCTCCATACATGAACATTATGAAAATTACTATAAGGTCTATTTAAGGATGATTCATATAACGAAGAAAATATTGGCAATCAACTAATGAAGTTGAATAATTATGGTAATAATGAAAGTAATTTTGAAGAAACCTATAAAGTATGATGAAAGTAATTATTCTACCTAAAAATATTATATTTATTAATATTTTTTATTACTTATAAATAATAATTACAATGAATATTATAAGTAATGATTTTTACATCCAAAAATATTGATAAATTATTTTTAAATAAAATAAAATAAGTTTATTTTGTAAAATATTACAATAGTTTACAAAAAATATATAAAATAATTTAAATAAAATAAATTATTCACTAATGTTTGAGTGGGAAATTGTCATATGATTTCAAGTCATAGTTTCAATTTTTTCCCACTTAGATTGTTCGACCTTTATGCCTTCTTTCTCATTCTGCCCTATGATTCCATTCTGCTCTATTCAAAAAAAATTTCCCGCTCAGCTAGCTTCTTTGCTTTTTTATTTTCTCCATTGAATTCAAAGCTCCAGTGGGGGTCACGAGCTTCGAACCTGGGGCCAAAAAACGTTTCCATGACAGCATGGGAGTCAGCTATTCTTTTATTGGTGGGGATTTCTTTGATCTTTGTCTGCATCAAACTTAAAGTAGCAGTGGGGCAACAAGCTTCGAACTTGGGCATCCTATATTTTTATGTCTGCAAATACGGCAATGCAAGTGACATTTATAGTTCTTTAGATAAGAAGCTGTATGTTTGACCTTTTTCTCATGAACTCTGAGCATGGAAAATAGCCTCTGTCCGGAACTCTCAGAATCGAATCGAAGAGAAGTCGATGTTCAGAATCGAAGAGAAGTCGATGTTCAAACAGCCTCTGTTCGGATAGATTTGGTAGATCGGTCTATCAAACCTTGTGATGGAATGTCGTTATCCATTAATTAAAGTGCTTGGAAGGATTGTTAGAAGAAAATTACAGGTTACTCGTAAGTGAATGTATGAATTTCTCAGTATGTTGTTTATTTTTTCATTAAAAAAAATAGGGTATAGCACATGGGGTTTCCAAATTTCAATAACAAAAGCCAATAAAAACACCTGACCACGACAAAGATCTTGGTAGAAATATTGTCGAGGAAAAATTAATGTTCCCTAGTAATTTGTAGCAGACGAGGAACATCACGAATTGAAGTTTTCTTAGAGCTATCTCCTCGTGTAAGTGTTTCAATCATTTCAAACTTTGTCTTCTATTTAAAATGAATATTTAAAATTTGTTTATTCTAAGCATGATACATATGTCTGGTGTATATTTTCCTCATTGAATTAGTAGATAATGGAGAGTGATAGATATACACACTTTCTCATGTTTGTTTTACTCGCAGAATGATAGATATGTACACTTCTCAAGTTTGTTTACCCACAGTCCCACTTTCCTGTGCTGTAAATTTCATCCACCTTGCTCCTACTCAATTTTTTTTTCTTTCAATTTCATTCATCAAATTTATTAAATTTTATTAATGAAATTCCTTTGATAGCCGCATATAGACCAATACCAAAGATAGTCTGTACATAAACCCTAGACAACAAGACCTTTGATAATTTAAATAAAACACCCGAGCGCGCCGAGACTATATCTCTCTTTATTACAAACCCTGGTATTTTTACAAAGCTCTTTTACTTATAATTGCAACCTTCCTTTGTACATTATATCAAAAGGTAAATAACCTGACTTCAGCCCTTTTTAAATAAAACTCTAAGGTTGATGAAGATATATTGAAATGCATCAACTTTCTGCCTCAAACCACTGGTCCACGTCTTTTATTTGATTTGTTCAAAATCCTGACCATAGACTTATAATAATAACCTCAATACATTAAAGGTCATTAATTTCCGACCTTAGCACTTAACGTTATATAATGGGTCGACCCTTTTTCAGAAACTCCCACCTCAGCTTATAATAAAACCTTAATACAATGCACCAATCTTCAGGCTTGTATTATTAACCCAATTTCGCTATCAACACAACAATTTTAATATATATTTCACCCACGACCCCCACACCTCAATAGTTAAATGAAAAGATTTTGACATAAAACAACTTGCCATACCTTAACTTATCTCCCATGCAACTTATTGCGCGACCATCTTGATCTACCAGCCTCCCGATCGGACGAACCAAGTTGATATCGTGTTTTTTCCCCAGCTGAAGATTATCTTTCCAAAAAAACACGATGAGGGAGGTAATTTCCCTGTGACGTGGTGCAAATGTGTTGGATCGTATTTTTTTGAAGTGGTTTCGTCCTAGGCCAAAATCAGCACGACAAAGGTGGTATTGGTTTCACAAACCCACTCCCAGTATTTGCACAATACTTAACTCAGTTTCTCACTGCAGTTTAACATCTTTCTTGTCTTATTTATACACGTTAACTCTAGGGTTAATTCCTAATATAGTCACTCCACTGATAACAAATAGTGTTATTTCCCCCAACAGACAGAGATAATGCTCTCGACAGAGCTTCGCAATTCTCTGGCAACCAGTTGGACAATGGTTCATTCCTCTAACAGGGTCCTCTTCAACCTCTCTCGGATTCAATACATTCAATTCATTCAATTCAGGTGCCTAGAGCATCAATTCAAAGCCACACTCTGTTCATGCAACGAACTTCTCTTTACCTTATACAGGGAGTCCTTATAAAGGTTCTGCCCTTGTTCATTTTTCCATCGACAACCCAACCACACAGGACTTCAATTCATGTGTGAAGGAGGTCCATTGAAAGGACTGAAGAGGTTCTCTAATATCCTAAAGCAAGGGTTGAAGGAACACATTCTCAACATCCACCTTATTGTTTTAATAGAGTCGACTACAAACTTAGAATCTCCCATAACTTGCAATTTCTTAAAATATTTTTGTGATGCAACAATAACAAAGTACACATGGCAATCTCCGAATGTGGGTGTTAATATCTGATTATACAGTGCTTGGCCTATGGGATGACACGTGGCAAGGCCACATGGCCACCCACAAACCTCACTTATGGCACCCCTCTGCATTAAAACCTTCAGGTCGTCACCTTGCGTGGCATTTATGCTGTTGCGAACATCGAGGCCCTCATCGTTACAAAATGCCACACTCTGGCTCTCCTCCTCGGCACTTCATCTCTGCGCCTGGTTCACCTATGATGCTTCGGCTCCTCCTGGTTGTTTCTATGCTGCCACTGCTCTCACCTCTGTGAACTGGTTGCTCCCTTGAGGCTGCGGAGCCCAGCTCTCGCACATCTTATGGGCGGAGATGCAACCTAGGCAGCTATATTGAATTTCTCCACAGCTTCAGAATTGTGACGTAATGGCTAACCACATTTTTTCTAGCCTCAAACTATCACTCTTGCGACGACTATGTGTCGGAATAGTGACGAAGTGGCCGTCGGAAATTGGGCCAAATTTTCTAGTGATGAGAAACAATGACCCTCACCATTTCATATCAACCAAAATGATTTATGTTGATGGAACCTTCATGGTCATCACTATTGATGTGTATATATGGTGGCATTCATTGACCGTCACCATTTCATATTTTGGTGAGGGTCGAAAAAAGTCACCATAAGCTCATTGGTGATGGTCATAAGAGCCTCTGTCACCAAAAACTAATTGTCGCCATTCCATATGAATATCAGGGCACGATGGAGTCGAATCACCAAACTCCTTCTTGTAAAGAAGGTGCTCTTCAATTGAGCTAGCACCCTTTAAAGAATTAGACTTTTAAAAATTATATCTTGAAACTTTATAGATTGTAAATTATACAACTTTCAATAAATTAAAGTCTTGACAATCTTTTACTAAACAAGAAAAACATCATAGAAGTTGCATGTCCCTACCTAATGGTTATGGAAGTTATGAAAAGTGGGCTAAGGGAAAAATAGTTACGTATAAGAGACACTACAAAAAACTAACTCCTCAATGTTTCTCCAATGACTGCCCAAGAAGCTCCTCTCTATTGCTCTGAAGATTTCCCAAGATACTCCTTAATGTTGCTCCAAAAACCAACTCCACCTTCACAAATTCCTCAAAAATTCTCACACTAATGCAATGAGGTAGTTGTGTGGAAATGAGAGAGTTGGGTAGCTTTTATAGATTTGGGACGGGTTAGAGGGCATACCAAAACCCTAAAAGGCAACTTAAATCTAATTTGGGGTCTGAAATTCATCGTTTTGGTGGGTCGCGATCGAGTTTGACTAGCTCGGCCAAGCCAAGACAGACTCTATTGAGCCGGATGGTTTGTTAACGAACCGGATGAGTTAGTTACTGACTCCATCGGTTCAGTAACAAACCTTCTTTTGGCCTAGTTTTTGTACCGAGCTCACCCAACTGGGGGGTTGGCTCGGGCAACTTGGCCGAATTTTAAAACATTGGTTGAAACATCTTGGAAGATTTCTTATTGTCTAATAATCAATGGCTAATTGTTCTAGGAAGGCAAGTGCTCTAAATTTTTATTTAAAGCTATCATTTATTATCTTGCATCTTGTATCTATTGAGTAATTGTATCATTAACATCTCTTGTTTATTACTGTCACTTGTTAAATTGGAACTTGTCTTATGGTTTAGATTACCCTTTATAAGCATTGTAAAGTACTTGATATCTTAAAGAAAATCCTAACCAAGTAAATTTGAGTAATCTCACCTAAATACACACTCATTCACATTTCATAGCATTCTAAGCTAGTCTTGCATATAATAACTTACTTCCAAGCATAACCTTGGTTGATAGAAACAATAGGACCTCCTTTCTAAATTTAGCTTGAAGGAATTATCACTTCTTTAGTGGTTAACATGATGAACTTGCAGTCGTCAGAGCCACAGTCTTTGCAGTGCTGGAGGCATCGGGTGGTTAGTGTTGAATTTTGTAGCTTGGGAGGTACTTCAAGCCCAAGGGTTCAAGGTTTGGAGGAAAAAGTGCCACAAGGGCAGCTTGTGGGCTTGGAACCCAAGTGTGGAATTTTGGCACCCAATGAATTTTGGGACACAACCAAGAATAAGACATGGCATATGATGGATGAGGATGATAGTGCTCAGCGATACGATTCTAACGCATCGAAAATCATCTAATTCCGAGTTGTCGTTTGGGAGATATGAATTTTTGATGATGACATAATTATTAATTCGTCAAGTAGGCCGACTTGAAGGAATTTGGAGATGTCTCTTCATCATGATTTCGTGGAGGATAACTTGTCTATAAAAGGAGGATGAGTTATTATTGTTTGAGCATCTGAATTGGGCAAGTACATCTCTAAATTTGTTTGGGTTTAGCCATAGTTGGAAGAGCCCTTTCAAGGAGTGAATTAGGATAGTGTGAAGGAGACTTATTTTCATAGAGGAGAGGTCGATTTGTTGTAGGTACAATGTGCCTCTTCTAAGTTTTTTTTAGGCCTCATTTAAGGTATGTCCCAAGCTCGGACTTGCTGGAACAAAGGCGGCAGGAAGAGGAGCTATTTGCGGACTGTTTTGAGGGCTGCATGTGGAGAAGGAAGGTGGATTGGATATGATGTAAGGGAGATGCAGTGGATTGTGGTAGGCTACAAGCCTAGCCACTCTAAATAGGCCAGCATGGAGTCTTTAAAGGCTACCACATGCCCACAACAACAACCCATACATAGGGCGCCTTGTCTTGCCTAGGTCGCAGCTAGAAGGAGGTTTTCCAGTGGCTGGTTAGTGGTTGTTGCAGCCCGCAAAGTGCCCTAACCAGGACAGCAGTACTATAGTATTGTAACAACAGTGTTTGTGGAGGTGTATTGGGTCAAGAAGTGACTGGATCGCATCAGTTTGGTTGTTGATTGTGGAAGCCAAGTATTGAAGTTGAAAAGGGTGTTGAGAGCACTTCAAGTGGTGGTAGAATCCGTAGTCGATGGTTGGGTGTCATAGAGCTGTTGGAGGGTAGTGAGATTGGCTACACAAAGTAGCCCTAGAAAAACTATCTTGAAGGACGAAGAGCAGCTGAAGGTTGGGTGAAGGATAGGGCTAAAGTGAAACACTCTGATGTGTAAGAGTTGTTGCTACCCTGGCAGATTGGAGCTCGGGTGTGTTGGCCAGCCTAGAGGAGCAGATTGGATCAGGCCAAGTTCACTCTATAGAAGGATGTGTAGCAGTGGTAGGGGGTATCCCTCCTGGAGTCTCGATTTGTAGATGCCTTGATGGCCTAAGGCACTACTAATGAGTAGAACCAAAGCGAAGGATCGGCAGGACGACATACAACATTGTGTTTGTCAATGTATCTTGTTTACCATAGAATGTTGTATTATTTAGATTTGATTTAATATAATGAAGATTGGGGATTGTACATTATTATACAATTTTGTTTAAAACTATGTCTATTGTGCATATTTGATTTAATTCTTTATATTTTCCATTATGCAAAGTAGTTTATGGTTGAGATTCTTGGTTTGGTAGCGTATGTGATTGAAGACTCTAAACTAGATCCAAGGTCATGGAAATTCAACATGGTATCATAGCGTATCTAAACTACTTTGGAAGCTAGTAAATCAGAGTTTGTGCAGCGAAGTATAGCGTGAGAGGGAGTTGGTTGCATTGTGAGTTAAAGAAGTCACTACAATGTCGAAGTTGCAAGAAATTATCCGGTATGAGGATAGGTTGGAAGGGTTTTCCAACTATACTCCTTGGAAGGAAATGATCAAGTTGGTCTTGCAGGTCAACAGGATCTGGGAGTTTGTCGAGAAGGAAATCAAGAAACCAACAGACCCTAAGGAGTTGGATGTATGGGAAGATTTGGATACGAAGGCAAGGTTGATCGTCCTTGACATTGTGAAGGATTCCTTGATACTGCATGTGTCCGAGAAGAACAATGCACATGAGATGTGGATTACTCTTCAGAATTTCTTCCAAAACAAGAACAAGAACTGGGTGCTGGTAGTGGAGGATAAGTTTAAGTCCACCAAGATGATACAGGGTGAAGGAACGACTTCGTATCTAACGAGGTTGTATCTGGTTCAAGATGAGCTTGTTTTCATTGGGGTCAAAGTTTCATATGAAGAGATGGTGAGGATTGCCTTGAAAGGGTTCACCTCGGAATGGAAACATTTCATCAAAGGAATCGTTGCCCAGGAGAAGTTTCCAGACTAGAATAGATTGTGGGATGACTTCATTCAGTAAGAATTGCATGATGAGGATATTCATTCTTCCAAGAAGGAATATGAGGACGTGGAACTTTCAAACAGAATGAAGGATAAGTGAAAGAAGGACTTGAGTAAAATCAAGTGTTTTCACTGTTGTGAAATGAGTTATTTTTCTTCGAATTTTCTGAAGAAAGAAAAGGAGAGAGAAAATAAGAAAGGGAAGAAGGCTACTTTTCTTGCCAATAAAGCATAAAATGATGAGCTCACTAGAATATTGGAAGAAGAATATGAAGACATTGCTATGATTTATCATTTCTCACAGGGCACTATTCGAGATGATGGATGGTACATGGACAGTGGTGCGACGAAGCATATGACTAGATCACAAGATTTATTTGAGACTCTTGTTGAATGGGACTCGAAGTTGCGCATGGTGTTGGGCAACAAGAGTCAACTGGAGATCTGAGGATAGGGGGTGGTGCCATTCAGGATGGAGAGGAGATGGATGATGTAGGTCCAGGATGTATTGTTTGTACCAGGACTCAGATATAGTGTGATCTTTGTCTCAATGATGGAGAGGAAGGGGTTTGAGGTCTTGTTCCAGGATGGGAAGGCAAGACTCAATCCTAGAGGCTCTAATTCTGATGGGATTGTGCTTGGAGTCAGGGAGAATGGTCTCTACAGGTTGACGGGAAAGCCTGAGGATCATGGGAAGAAGCGGGGACAAGTATAGGTTCCAGAAAAGAAGCAGAAGGTGGAGGTGTAGGTGCAAGTTTCAGAGGAGAAGGTAAAGGTTCCTGAGAAGAAGGTACACTTTTCCAAGAAGGTCCAAGTTCCAGAGGCTCGGAGGGAGTTGAGTTCTAGAGGGATTTTACAGATTCAGAGGATACTCTGTGACCCAAGAAGAGGACACAGACACTTCTGAGAAAAGCAGGAGGCTTCCAATAACAACGACACTTCTGAGAAAAGCATAGTGCATGCTACAGGGATTACTGCAATTGTGAGCAATAGGAGTTGGGCAAGTGTTGCGAGCAGTGATGATGAAGACGAAGTACTTCCTTGGCATGGAGGTACCTCCCTTGCTAAGAGGGAGTGTTGAATTGTGTAGCTTTGGAGGTACTCCAAACCTAGGGTTCGGGGTTTGGAGGACAAAGTGCCACAAGGGGAATTTGTGGGCTTAGAACCCAAGTGTGTGGTTTTTGCACCCATAGAGTTTTGGGGAAAAACCAAGAAGAAGACAGAGCATGTGATGGATGAGGATGATAGTATTTGGAAATACGATTCTAACGCATCAAGAATCGTCCGATTCTGAGTTGTCATTTGGGAGATATGAATTTTTGAAGATGACATAATTATTAATTCGTAAAGTAGGCCGACTTGAAAGAATTTGGAGGTGTCCCTTCATCATGATTTCATGGAGGATGACTTGTCTATAAAGGAGGACGAGTTAATATTGTTTGAGTATCTTAATTGGGAAAGTACATCTCTGAATTTGTTTGGGTTTAGCCACAGTTGGAAGAGGCCTTGTAAGGAGCATATTGCGACAATGTAGAGGAGGCTTATCTATGTGGAGGAGAGGCCAAGTTGTTGTAGGTGTGACGTGCCTCTTCTAGGTCTGTTTTAGGTCTCATTTAAGGTCTGTCCCAAGCTTGGACTTGCTGGAACAGAGGCCGCTGCAAGAAGAGTTATTTGCGCACTGTTTTGAGGGATGAACGTGGAGAAGGAAGGTGGATTTGGTATGTTGTAAGGGAGCCGCAGTGGACTGCGGTGGGCCGTAGGCCTAGCCACTCCAAATAGGCCAGTGTGGAGTCTTTAAAGGCTGCCACATGCCCACAACAACAGCCCATACATAGGGCACCTCGTCTTGCCTGGGCCGCAACTAGGAGTAGGTTGTCCAATGGCTAGTTAGTGGTTAGTGTAGCCTGCAAAGTGCCCTAACCAGGACAACAGTACTACAGTATTGTAACAATAGTGTTTGTGGAGGTGTGTTGGGTCAAGAAGTGACCGAATCAGATTAGTTTCATTGTTGACTATGGAAGCCAAGCAATGAAGTGGACAAGGGTGTCGAGAGCACTTCAAGTGGTTGCAGATTCCGCAGTGGATGGTTGGGTGTCATAGAGTTGTTTGAGGGAAACAAGATTGGCTACCCAAAGTAGCCCTAGACAAGCTATCTTGAAGGACGAAGAGTAGTTGAAGGTTGGATGAAGGACGGTGCCGAAGTGCAACACTCTGATGTACAAGAGTTGTTGCTAGCCTGGCAGATTGGAGCTTGGGTGTTTGATAGCCTAGAGGAGTAGATTGGATCAGCCCAAGTACACTCTACATAAGGGTGTGCAACATTGTTAGAGGGCCAACTGAGTTTCTAGTTTTTCCAGGTGAAACTCTTGCAAGTAAATCTTTGCATAGCGTAAATGAAAATCATTTCTTGTCAAAGATATAACTATAGCCATACAACTGAGAAATCTGTTTGAACAAAAATTCATGCAAAAAACAAAAAATTTGGAGAGTAAGGAAAATCACCTAACACCTTTCACATCCCCTTTTGAGACCATATGATGAAGAAAATTTGAGTATCCTATACAAATTCCAAGACAAATGAAGGAGATGGCTCTATCCATGTAGTCTCAGAATCTTTTGATGGATCATTGCCATGAGTAACCATGAAATCTATGATTTTTTACCCACAAAAAAATTATATATTTCAGTCTTACTCTCAGGCTCAGCTCAATGGAAAATAATGATAATCCTGTTTCAATTAAGTTTTTTGACAAAAATAAGTATGCCTCTTCCAAAAAGTGGTTACACAGTACTCAAGCTGGGCATGAAAAAAATAGTACAATATCCCAATAAAATTTGGTCCATCATTAATCAGTAATCATATTTATGGAAGAAATATTCTTTGCTTGAATGATCTACTTATTTTGTTTAACATTGATGGAAAGTCATGCAACTCATTTTCCACATTCTATGGTGAAATTCATAACTTTTTTTAATTTTTCCATCTTAGCAGTATAGTAATTAGAAAGCAACACAGGAAATAACAAATATGTGAGAAAAATGCATATGTACATACTAAATATGCTTCACATCAGTTGCATCAAGCAAATATACCATAATTTAAAATTAAACTAATCAAAGAAAGCCTTACGTTGCAAATAGCAACATAAAGCTTCCCACTATATTCTTACTTGTCTAGACTTGTAGGAGGGCTAAGAGGAATCTCCTGCAAATGGCGTAAAAATATGGGCAGCATGGCATGAAAAGTGGGTCTCTTTGAAAGCTTAAACTGTTAACATTCACCAATCATCTCCCACAGATCTCTTGGGATTCCAACACCAACAACACTAGCATATTCAGGTGGCTGCCTTTGAGCCTTGACAACAGCCCTATAGATCTCCTCTGAACTTAGGGTATTCCACTTGCATGACAAATATCATTAAATATCTAGCAAGTGTGTTTCATATAGAGGGTACCATGTTTGCACATTACAGAAGAAAAAGGGAATTGAAGATTGGACTTCTCAACTACAAACACAAGGGTAGACACAATTTAACTTACGGAGTTTCTCTAGTGCACATCTCAACCAAGGTGCAACCAAAACTCCAGGCATTAGATTCTGAAGAAATTCCATTTCCTTCATCCCAAAAAATTTTCAAAGAGGACTTCCTGAGTGGTTCCCAAGCTTCTAGGGCTGTATAATGAGGATTCAACATAGTACACTCCACACATGAATGTGTCCTTGTCACATCATCCTTCGAGGTTGAGCGAGATCTTCTGCATTGAGGTTTCTTCAAGAATTCTAGAAGACCAAAATCAGAAACTACTGCTCGCCCTCTTGCATCCAAAAGAAGGTTGGATGGTTTGAGATTCATACAGGAGACACCTGCTGCATGAATCTCTGCAAAACCACGAGAAATATCCACACCATATCTTCATACACATTTCCAATAATATTCATCAATGAACATTAGTATCACCCTTCTAAATATTGATTAAATCTCAGATACCATTAAAAACTCAGACTTTTAATCACAAATTCAATTAAAAACATTCTAAAAACAATGAACCAGAAATTAGAATCAAATTTGTAGATGCATAATCTATAATGTAGTGATATTAGAAACTATTTACTCCACTGTTTGCTGCATCCTTCACTGTTCACTCACCATTTGTTTGCTGCCTCCTTAACTCTGGTAGAAAATCTTCTAAAATAATGAGTTTGGGGGAGGGGGTGGTTTTGAAAAGAAAATAAACATCATAATAATAAGGTTTACATTTTTCTCTATCTCCTTTTGTGATGCTTCCATTAGTGAAAGCTCTTCTTTTGAGAATCACCAAAAGATATAATGGGTGGCACTGAGTGGTTTTCAAAGCTTTGGGGATGGCCCTGGAAACCATGTTAGATAAGAAACTAATCTCATGGAAAGTTTTCTTATGAGGATTTCCGTTCCACAGGTTATCATATCCAAAAACCGTATAACATGAATGCATTATATTTTATGCTCTTCTAAATATCAATGCAGTGCCTAATTATGTGCATGGTCAGCAGAATGGAGCAATGTTCCATATGCCAGAGGACCCTCCATCGCAAAAGAGACCAAGGGAGGCTTTGGATATTATTTCTTTCCAAAATCAGAGACCCTTGTTAATAAATTTGTGCGGCCTTCATCAACAAGCCCCAGCTGCAGGACCAGGGAATGTACCACACTCAGTGGGTACTATATCAACTGGTCTCCGTCTGGAATTTGAGGATGAACAAGTCAATTCTTCAATACCATCTGCAACGAGAGGTGATGCAGCTTCTACCCTTCATTTTCTAATAGAGCATATAGCATCATAGTTGCAAAAATAGAAAGAAGAGCTTGATCAATTTGTGAGGGCACAGGCGGATCAGTTGAGGAAATCTCTTGAAGAGAAGAGGCAGAAGCATCTATCTATGCTTTCTATGATTGAGGAAAATGTCTTGAGGCAAATAAGGGAAAAATGTTTAGAGATGGAGAAGTTCAATATTAGAAAAAGAGAACTAGAGGAGCAGGTCAAACAGCTGAAACTGGAAGCTTGCATATGGCAGAGCAAAGCTAAGCATCAGTAAGCCATGGTGAAATCCTTGAGAAAAACTATTTTGGTTTTACTATTTTGGTTCAGATATGGATTGTATTTAGTGCTCTGTTTTGATTATATGCATCCTTACTAGCTATATACATGAGATAAATTTTCATATTTGTGTATAATGGTTTGGATTCATATGGATGTACATGAATATTTATTTTTTAATCAAAATTTGAATATTTTATGTATTTTTGGGTCATACAGTTTTTTCTGGTTGACACCAGTTTCCAGTTTTAGAGGTCCACTAGTCTAGTTCTAATAACAATGAAGCAAAAAATATTCCTCGTCCTTTCTCTTGTCAGCGGGGAGCTCTTGTCTGACCCATTTTTGGCTTCTGGGTGTAATGATCTAAGTGAACATACATCTCCCTATGTGGCCTTGATATGTGCACATTATATATCATATATGTGGCATTTTCAACAAAATAATTCAAAACTTCCCTCATATACATTGGAGGAATTCCAATTCCAATAGTCCAAACTCTCATCTCATAAAAAATAATGTGTAAAAAGGTGAGGATAAATCTGAATAGGTTCTACTAGAAATGTCAATCCCAGATGGTCTAACCTCCACAAAAATGCCTACAACTTTTTCATTCCAGCCTAATTTAGGTTCAATAATTACAGAACCTAACTTTCTCATCTCTAATCCACAACGAACCCACGAAGTCATTCAACAGTAGAAAAAGATCATGATTGCTTTCCTTTCAATGTTCATTTTTCAACAAAAACATTCAAAATTGGAAAAATAAGCTAATAGGGCTAATTATTCATGTAAATACATCAGTGCTTCTCATAACCACAAGACGGAGATATCGATTTTCCTATAGCTATCAATATTTCAGTGCCAGGATCCCGGATGCGGGTGGAATGGGCGATTAATGGTGCACAGGGGGGCACATGGGTCGGCGCGTGGCTCACCACCACCGCCACCCACCCTCGCATGCATAGAAACTTAAATGACTCTGTCCGGCTATTAAATGAGGAACCAGGGGAGCTCTATCCCCGATACCAGAGCATTTCAACATTAACGATGGAGGATTCTGGAATTTGTTTGTGTGTCCCGCCCCTCAGAGCTAGTTGTTCCTCTGCTGCAACTGAGCACAGCTCACGCACCAGCACGGGGGTTCGCTGCACTATCAACTGTTGTATTGACATTCTTCCAGGTTTCCACTTCTCGAACAGCGCCTCCTGCAAACTTCTGTGCTCGCCCTCCACCGATTCCTGTCATCAACAAGTCCATATCGCTCACTCCATGCCTCGTTTACGCCCACGGATGCGTTGCAGGCGCGCGGGGGTAGTTGGGCGTGCCATAAACAGGTCTTCATCTTCCAATTCCGATTCCTCATCGTATTCTTCAGAATTTGGTCCTATGCGCATTCCTGCTCCGCGCAGAGGCCATGGCAGAGGCCGGAATCGGTTCAGTCCTGCAGGGCACTTCCGCCTGTTCTCTCGGGCTCAATCCCACCATGCGCGCTTCCACTTCCCTTGCAGCGTCAACAACACTTCTCTCTTGGCTACAGTCACCATTGAAATCCGGGCTGCCCCCTCTGATCAGACTACCTCGAACCAGTTTCGCGCTGCCTCGGTGAATTCTCAGGAGCCCATTGTGGGGGCAGAGCACCGCAATCTTCAGGCGGATACTCTGCAGAACGCCTCTTCTCCGGACAAAGCTGCTAACTTGGACGTTGAGGCTAACCCTTCGGCTCCACCTGACGGGGATCAAGCGAGCCATGGGGCTCCACCTCCTGCTGATGAGGACCCCTACAAATTCGGATGTCTCATTGTAGAGGAAGATCCTCCCACTGAACAGTAATGTGGTTCCAGGGCTGCGCTTCTGCATTTTGGTTTTCGTCGACTCGAAGGTGTCTTTCTTCAGCACTTTGTCAATGTTTTTTTCTGCTACTGCTCTCATGGGTTTCCCTTTGGTTTATGGATGGTCTCCCCTGCGTGGGAACTACATGCTGTTATATGTCCACTCTGTTACGTGTCCAGGTCAAGATTTTTGTCACAGGTTTATACAATCATTTTTGTTTAATTATGACACGGAATTGTAAAAATCTGGCTACTAAGGCCTACTCCACAGGGGTCTTAATTTTCAGGTTTGTTCTAATTTCGGTCATAGAAGTCCAATACTTGTTAGGAACAGACAGTCGTATTGTTCTACAAAGTTTTCAGAGTCCTCTTCCAAAATTTTGTGATGATCAATGTCCAGTTAGCAAAGCGAGAATGCTGCATCAATGGGCTGGAATTCTCGAGGCTTCGGCCTCTATGTAACACTATTTTGTATCAATATAGAAGTAGCCTTATTCAGAAAAAAAAAAAAAAAATATTTCAGTGCCATGGAAGACCACTTCTATTGTGGGTGAACCATAATTGACATTCTTTCTTCTGAAACAGACTTAACTTTTGAAGCAAACAATTGCAGTTAAAGAATATACATGTACTAATATGTCCTATCAAATTAGTACCTGATTAAGATACCCACCTTGTGAACCTGCTGAACCTTGTTCCCTTTGACTACTATGAGCCTCTGATGCTGAACGATGGGATGATTTCCATGTATCTTTATTGTTCTTATCTCTTGCTGGGAGATGTATAACAATCTTTGTCCTCTTGCTGCTCTCAGACTTGCTAGCAAACATTTCAGTTTGTGTATCCACTTTCTCATGTATTTGACTGTGAGATGACTTGGAAATTATTTTACTTTAATGACCTTAGGCATTCTTTTTTCCACTAAGTAAACCACTTTCAACTATGTTGCTTTTAAAAAGCTTGTCATCAGCCTCCACTGATATCCCATCTTTAACTGAACTTGTTGTTTTGGGAGGAGAATATAATTTATTCCCATCTGATTTTTTAGACCACTCCTCTTCATTGTTTTCATATATCAAACTATTTTGGTCCTGACTTGGTGTTTAATTCTATTCTACTTTCATTTCATACTGAAATATATGCAAATTGTTATTCAATGCCCTTGTTTTACCATTTGAGTGAACTTGTAATCCTTTCTTCTTAACAATTTTTTTATTTACTAATGCATTTTTTGGGGCCTTTTTTCCATATTCCTTTGGTTTCATCATTTGATCCTTTCCACTTTTAAATGTCTTTTCAACTAAAACCTTGGATATGGATTTGGAATATTTTGGTTGACTGGAGGGGAATTCTTCGTCATCATCTGATTAAGGGAAAAGGCGTATCATTTCTTGTTGTGAAGGGAGTCCAGCAGCAGCCTTGAGTTTAGTCATCTGCTCCTACTCTGCTTCATCCCTCCTCCTCCACAGCTCTTGAACAACATCATCAAGATCATTAACCTGTTCTCCAAAAGTATGAAACAAACATGTAATTGAATGCAATCAGAAAACCACTTGAATTAATGATCTACCTAACCATGTGACCAGGAAGACTTGGTAACAGTCTCCACGACATGTAGCACATCTATAATACAAATTTCCATCTGCTTGGAATTGTTGATACTTTTCTTCACTGCATTGCAATCCAAAACCACCCATCAATACTGGGAATTAAAGAGTTATGATAGTAGCAATCATGTTACAATCCCAACACAGGCGATCAAGAAAAACTAAACATATGAATAATATAGGCATTCGTGGACACTCAAAAAAGAAGAATAGTGTATAAGGTAAGAAGCTTTCAAATCAGTATGAAAAAGATTGCTAAAAAATTAGGAACTATCAAATTTTTCCTGATTTATTCTCCCTGCTTATTGATTTCTTGTTGAGTCATTCCAATTTTTCCCAAATTATAATGCAAATTATTGAATCACTGATCTTAAGTTGCTCCTCACTCCAATTCAATCACTAGATAACGGCAATAGTCTTACCTTTAAGATTTGATTTTTCCTATGAAATCAGACACACATTTCTAGGTACACAGATAAAGGAAAATGAAGTCCTTCATTATAACATAAGAAACTATATCCATATAACTGTAACTTGAAATTTCCACTTTCCTTTCCATCGATTAGGTCAATCATGCCTCAATCACATATAGGCACACTAACACAAAAGAGTGGTGAAGCCCAAAATTTACATTTAAAACATCTCCCAAGTCCTGAACAAGCCCTCACATTGATTCTTGTACGATTTTTTTCATTATAAACATTCACACATGCATTGTCATGATCCATTTCTAAAAGAATGGTCATTTTCTTTGAAGTTTTTCCACAGAAAATAACTCTGTTGCATATTCAATTACTTTGTCAATTTATATTGAATTCCACGAATGCCATTTTCCAAGCAATGTCCATCTCAAGTAGTATAGGACAACAACATGACTGCATATTGATTGTAACTAAGAAACAAATCCAACTCTACTTACATAGCATTGCACAATTTTCATTTTAGAATAGTGCACATCCATTAAAGTGCAAGTTCAATAGTAAATATGACTCATCATGAAGACTTGCCATCTATTATAATGGAAATCGCATGTTCTAGTATCTATACTAACTTATAATGCAAATTATTGAATCACTGATCTTAAGTCACGCCTCACTCCAATTGAATCACTAGATAATGACAATAGTCTTACATTTAATATTTGATTTTTCCTATGAAATCAAACACACGTTTCCAAGTACACAGATAAAGGAAAATGAATTCCTTCCCTATAACATAAGAAACTATATCCATATAACTATAACTTGAAAATTTCCACTTTCCTTTCCATCGATTAGGTCAATCATGCCTCAATCACATACATGCATACTAACACAAAAGAGTATTGAAGCGCAAAACTTACATTTCAAACATCTCCCAAGTCTTGAACAAGCCCTCACACTGATTCTTGTACCATTTTTTTCATTATAAACATTCACACATGCATTGTCCTCATCCATTTCTAAAAGAATGGTCATTTTCTTTGAAGTTTTTCCACATAAAATAAGTCTATTGCATATTCAGTTACTTTTTCAATTTATATTGAATTCCACGAATGCCATTGTCCAAGCAATGTTTCATCTCAAGTAGTATAGGACAACAACATGACTGCATATTGATTGCAATCAAGAAACAAATCCAACTCTACTTACATAGCATTGCACAATTTGCATTTTAGAATAGTGCACATCCATTAAAGTGCAAGTTCAATGGTAAATATGAATCATCATGAAGACTTTCCATCTCTTACAATGGAAATTGCATGTTCTAGTATCTAGACTAACAAGACAACTACCTTTGTTTTTAAAACTCTAGCATTCCTAACTATTTAATGGAGGGATCAAAAAGGTTTAAACTTGTATAAAAAGGAATTCAGTTCATACATATTAATGCAAGGATATTATCAATATGAATAATTTTCTTCAAAACAACTAACAAGAAAAATTGGAAACATATTTGCATCCAATTTGCAAACCAATTCTATAGGTCCAAAAGTCCTAATTATTTTATTCAGCATATATAATTTGTATCATATATGAGCTCATCTGATGTTATCTCAGCTAATAATTTATTTCATCTAAACAGCCATGAGCGAAATCAGTTAAAGCCAAACTCTTCAAATTTAGATACCTAGTGCAAATTTGATCTTAACAGTCAAGGCTAGAAAAAGCTCCCAATCACCCCAATTTATATTGTTTGCATAGCATGTTGCATATGAGCAGCCATTCCCCAAAGTAAAAAGTTGTCCAAGGGCACCCTAAGGGTTGTTAAGGGGAGGAATGGGAGGAAGGGCTGTTAGGGCGACGGAAAGGGCTTTTGAGGAAGGATGGGTTGTCAGGGTGGTGACAGTGCTTTATGAGGGAGACTACTACGCCTAGTAGGCCTAATAGGGGAACTCACTGAAATAGGATTCTATAAAAGAACAACTCAGATATGCGAGATATGTCGTAAAATCCAACTAATTTTAAATAGTTGGGGTTTCGTTCTTGGGCTCCTTACCACTACAACCAAGTTCCTACATTATTGGCTTTGTCGCTTCTCGCTCTCTAGCCTACTTGAGGGGCATCATTTATTGTCCGTCATTTTTTTCATTGTGGAATGTAAGGTTCGGTGTTGACGTGGGGGGTCTGGTCAATCCGGTTGTTCCGGGTGATCCGATTTCGGGTTTCCGGTTCTGAGACCCAATCTCTACAAATTTAGAAATAGATATTACGTTTGATTTAAACAGTAGATAGTCAAGCATTGAAAAACCTCCCTATCACCCCAATACCTTTATCACCAATGTAGAATCCTTGTCTTTTTCCCTTCTTGGTATATCATCCAACGTTGCAGAGAGATTTTGTGTTGCAGTTGGTGAATCCCAATTCGTTGTTAAAGACCATCAAAGTAGCAGAGGCACCCACACTAGTGACATCTCAGGTTGTAATTGCGAAAGGTTTAAAATGTGCATAAATTCTTTCTAATCGATATCAATTCACTGGTTGGTGATAGTTATCCCGCGGTTCTTACAAATCGCTAAATATGTTGGATAATTACCATTTCATTTAGCTTAGCATTAAATTTTGAATTTTGGGCATGGTAGACATGCTGGCACGTTTTCTCTAGGAATAGCTCATGAACAGAGGAGAATCAACAGAATCTTTAACATAGTATTTCCCATGCCTTCAGCGTCATCTTCCTCCGTGAAATATTGAACATAAAACTCCTTGAGTGCCTCATTGGGCTAGTCTAGAGAGTTTTTAAGTGATAGATTCCTTCTGTAAAATGAATTCGCAACGATTGGAGGCACCAGGAATCCAATTTTCTGAGTTAAACTAAAAATTCCATATGTAAAATGAAATCACCATGATTATGCACCGTGAATCCAATTTCTTGAGTTCAATCAAGTGTATCGGATCAGACCTACTACATCATGGACGTGCCCTTCCTCCTCCTTCCTTGGAAAAACCTTGCAATGAGGGAAATAGAGGGAGGGAAATGAAAAAATTTGATATTCGAAAAACATAAATCCCATGAATTTTACTAGTTGTACTCAAAAGCTAAGGAGAATGGGTTTTGAGAGATATTAGTGAATACAAACCCTACAATAATTTTTAACGAAGGAAAATTTATTTCCTATTGAAATTTTCATCATGGTGGTGTATAACTTTGTATTAAGTAATGGGTTATAATGGGGTTGGAAAATAGGATAGCTAAAAATATTAAATGATCATGAAGGACACAAAAGCTAAAGAGAAAGTTGAATAAGTTTTGAGGAAGTAGAGATAACTAATGAGTGGTGGTTGAACTAGATGTGAGCAAATGAAGAAGGCAATGAGGATTTCAAAATGAGATTAACGCGGAAGAGAGTAGTGAAGTAAGGATGAGAGAGTTGGAGAATTTCAATGGGAAATGTGAGTTGGCGAGCGGATGGTTGTGAAACAAAGGGTTGATGATAAAATGTAGCTCAATAAAGAGTAGTATTCAAGGCACCTCAATTAGGTCTAATGAACACACTGGAGTGGGGTTACGAGAGATATGTGATTACAAAGTAGCAGGTTGGATGCAATGTAGGATGAGATTGTGGATGAGAAAGAATCAAATGAAGTAATGGGAAACCATATCCTAAGGCCAATACAGGATGAAAACGTAGTAGTGGGAATGGCATTAGACGATAACAAAGTTGGCCAACCCTGCCCCTTATGCTTCTTAAACACAATTAGGTAACACTACACTAGCGTGTTGATCATTGTTCAAGTCCACCTCGTAATCAGCTTACTTATGGATGAACAATAACAATTAGAGGAAGTAGTCTTAACAATAGTGCAAGTTTGAATATTAAGAGTAGCACACTTGGGGGTTTTAGTTATTTAGAGAAAAAACAAGAGTTTCATGAATTTTAGTACCTATGATGCTTTGAATTATAACCTAGGAGCATGTAAGAGAAACAATATTAGAGTGATGTACTATTTAAAAAATTTATTCATGTGTAAATGCTTTGGAAAAAAAACATAATTATCCACATACATTGATATAAAACAAACCTTAAAAATTTCACTTTTAAAATCTCTTATGAAGTTACCTAATGTCATTCGAGTAGATATTACAATTACTTATATAAGTAATGGTGCAATCATATTTTTCATTCTCTTAAAGGAACTCTTTCTAGACATGCACCCCATCAAGCATAAATCATCCTAACATATACGTTTGAAGTAATATAAATCATCCTATGACTATCCTCAAATGAATTCTCACCCATAGCCTTAGTGATGGTGTAAGGCTCGTATCAAAATGGTATGAGCTTCTTCTGGGAGTTTGTCAATTGCTCTTTATGCAAGTGCAACCATAACTCGTCCCCAACCTAAAAATTATGTGGAACCGAATGGATTGTGTATCTACTTGTACTTGGAGTTGGAAACTTTCTATACAATATCGTGAACTCATTATTGAATTTGTTAGATACATTCCTCAAAATTGGTTGCATTGCTCACCTCGTTCCACGTATGGGAGGTATCTTCATGTCTTATTCCATGAATATAGCTACATCAATTTGTGTCAATTGTTGGGACACCAAGCACACCTGAAAAGGCTTGTGGGTAATAGAAATATGAAGAGCTATGTATAATTTCTATTGAAAATAAGGAAGGCTTTCAACATGTGTATGTGGATCCTCACAATTGTATACTCTAAGGACATCTACAATTGTCATATCAAGTACTTTTTATTTATCAATCTAGGGATGGAAGGCAATGGATTTGGTTAAACTGCTTGATGTCCATCATGGACCAAAGGTTAAACCAGAAAATACTGAGGAACCTACTATCCCTATCAAGAAATATGTTCTTTGGCAACCCAAAATGAACCAAAATATGCTCGAAGAAGAGCTTGTGAGTTGATTTTGTTTTGACAATCTTCTTATAGGGTGCCAAAATTCTCGTCCAAAGGAAGCGATCAAAAACAACAAAAAATACATTTGGTACCATGCTCGGTTGAGGGAAAACATTATGTAGAGTAGGAAAATACTTACTGTTGAAAAATGCAGCAAGGAAATCTCAATTTGACTTTGCCTTGGTCAAATTGAGAAAAATCGGATTTCTGCATCAATGGACAACTTGGAGGCAGTTAACTAAGGTGACATGGATCTTGTCACTAATCTAGCTTAGTAAATTTGAGTTAGAGGAGTTGGAATTTAGTTAAGCATGTGTGATAGCTAATTTGTAGCAATCAAGGTCAATTATTTCAAGTTCTTTTTAGTTAAACTAGTTTTAACTATTGGAGGAACTAATGGAAGGCTAGTTATGTAGTGGGACTTCAGTCTAACTCAGTGATCATTCAAATAACTGATCAATCAACCCAAAATATCTAGTGCATGCAGATAATTCAAGTTCCCCAACTATGGTGAAGACTCCAAGGCAGTGCACAATTATTATATACTATATTGAGTGTACATTAACTGTATTGGTCAAGTGATCAACCCTATGGAATTGCGCAAGCATTTTGGAGGAATTTCCTAAATAATAGGGGCCTAATTCCTCAGGAATTACGCAATGAAATAGGGGCTCAAGCAGAGGTAGAAATTGACTAAGTCTGGGTTAGAGATTCTCAATTAGCAGAGAGATAGGTTATTCACTTGTAGGTTGTGCTAAGAGCGAGCAAGCAATTGCAATACATCTTTATTCTTCTGATTTAATGCAAGTAGGCATAAGGGGTTTTTATCAATTTATTTCCCCTGTAAAAATATTATGTGCATGTGAATTATTTCTCATTGCATGTTTGTGATTGATGTTCTAAATTGTGAATCGAATTCTGCATAACAATAGAGTAGGACCTTTGGATCAAAATGTTATTGGTAGAAAGGATATTTCTATTTACCCTTGTTCAGACAGTCATGTATGCCCACTATGATAGGGTTGGCTAGCTAGAATAACAATGGTGAGTTTTGTTGGTTAAGATCTCCATGGTAATGGAAGCATTAGAGAATATGACAGGGAATGAGTGATTTTGAGAAAGGAATCCATTGCAAATTTATGTTGGTTGAAATAAATAAACATGGTAAGGAAGGTCTTGTGGCCTCTATTGGAGGTTTATTCTCATAAAATAATTTGAATTCCTCTCTGGGGTCGAAACTTGCGAATAATGAAGAAATGGTGGGTTTAATTCATGAAGAGGAATGGAGGAATTATTAAGATTCAATTTGCGAATGCTAATCCTAGGCTACTTTCCCACCACGATTGGTGCTCTACTCATCATTTACAAGTAGTTCGGCAGTATTGGAATTAGGAGAAGGATGCTAAGTTATAGATTATTTTCGAAGCATAAATGAGATTAACACATAAACATGATCAATATCTAAAGTGTGGAACACGATGACCATTCCTTTTAACACCAAGTGAAAACCCTGATATGTGCTCTCTTAGTAGTCTCTATGGAGTTAGTTCTACATTCTAGCATGCAAGGGTTTGTTTGCATTCTAGTCTCTATGGTTAATGGGTTATGATTTATGAGTGTAGAGGTTAATGGATTATTGCTTTGGGGTTAAAGGGATAGGGAATTTAGTGGTTATGGGCTAAGGGCTTATGCGTTGTGATAGTGGAGCCCCTAAACCCCTTATCACAACTATTGGGAGTTCCCCTATAAATTTCCCTCATTTCCTTACCTCTAGGTCCCTTATCCCTTCTTCCATGACGTCCTAAGGCCCCTTCTCATTCTCTAATGCTAGGATTATAGACCTTAGTAAACCGTGTTCAAACCTCTCACCTCTATCCATCCATGCTACCCTTATGTCCCCTTTCCCCATTCAATACACAAAAATATCCCCCTCACCTAAAATTCATGAGAATTGAACATTTAGAGGTAGACATTTAACAATTTCCTCTAAATGTTTAATTGATCTAATGACTTTTGGGGAGGGGGAGGTCCAAAACTGCCTTAAAAAGTTACATTTTCGTGACTATTAAGGGTGGTTCAAGGAATATAAGTTAGCGATTAGGGGTTAAGGGGTTAGTAGCTTAGGGTTTAAGAGATCAAGGGGTTAAGGGATTCTAGCTTGGGGGTTAAAGGCATAGGGAATTTAGTGGTTATGGGTTAAGGGCTTATGGTTTTTTATAATGGGGCCCTTAATACCCTTATCACAGCTATGGGGGTTCCCCTATCAATTTCTCTCATTCCCTTACCTCTAACCCCCCTAGCCAGTATTCCTTGAGGTCCTAAGGCCCCTTCTCATTCTTTAATGTTAGAATTATAGATATACTACTCGTTTCTGTGTCCTGACTATCTTTGACACTTGATGTGGACATCATGCACATCGAGGCCCCCGTGATATCAGGTGATGACTCAAGGATAATGGGAGGATCTCCTAGGAATGATCCTAGAATGGACGATGGTTTGAACTAGCCAGGGCCATATTCTTGGTACCATGAAAGTGCATCCAAGGATGTATTTACGTAGGGTATAGTTAAATCAGTGTTTGTTAGGGGTCGATTCTCGCTATGCGTCAATTGGTCTACAGTAATGATGCGGTCCTCGTGGGGGAAAATCATAATGCGGAAGATGGAGGACGCTATGGTTGACATGGCATACATATAACTCTACCCAAGGAGTATATTATAATCCAAGTGAGCGTCCAAGACTTCAATGTCTATGTGGACCGTCTTTCCAACTAAGAAAATTGGGACGTTTTGGTAGAGGCCGACGGGGGTCGAAGGATGACCATCATATGCTCTAAGCGTGATGACTGAGGGTTTTAGTTCAGGAGACCCTAGCTTCTACCAAATATTTTTTGACATGATGCACATGGATGCACCCTCGTAAATGAAACATCGGTGAATTGTGATATTCTGGACCGACATAGGTATCTCGAAGGCGACCATTGAAGGAAGCTTGGGGGTGGCTTTGTGTAGGTCAAAAGCCATTAGGTGTGTATTGGTAGAGTCGATAGCGCCTAATGCATAAAGTAAGGCTTTATGTTTTTTTGGGCATGACTGCAATACTTCCAAAGCTGACATAGCATGGGGAGATTGTGCTAAATCATCCATGATACAATAATTATCTATGGGCCGCTTTGGAGTAGTTTCTTGCTCTCCTATTGGGTCCTTTCACCATCTTTGGCAATGGTTCGATAGGCATATTTGAAATGGTCAAAGGTGCATTCAGTGCACTGGTACTTGCCCCCGATGTATTAGTGTTTGATCGGGTGTCGTAATTAAAATTCTGTGTTTGGAAAAACATCTCTTCACTAGTCATGTAGATTTCATGGCTACTTTTCTTGGAGTCATCTGGATTTTGTTGATGAGTTCTTACCGTCCCTTGATGGGGGAAAGGTTCCTATATCACAACTATTTTTTGGGAAGATCCTCCTTGTCCTCAGTTACTCTTTAGCTTCTTTAGCTCAGGGATATCGAGACAGTGGTGAGTATAATTGTCGTACTCACCACATATCGAACAAGAATGGTTTGTTCGAAGAGGTGGCCTTTTTCTCTATTGTTGGGCATTTCTTGACTCTTGGCTATGATTCCAGTTGGAGTTCCTATAGCCTAGGATTGAGGCAAGCGTTGCTGGTTGGTGCCCTGTTGTCCAGGATTCCCTTTTGGCTTGTTTTTTTCTTTTTTCTTCACCATGTTAAGAGGGTAGTTTTCCTGGTTATATTGATGAGGTTGGTTTTGGGAAGGCTGCAAAAAGTTCACCTGTGCATTGGTCTACATAGGCGGGTCTTGTGTTGGGGACTGAGCATAACGCACTCCCTGGTTTGCACCTGGCTATTGGAGGGGAGCTCTTCCGTCAGTGTTTCCCTCTGCATACTGGGTCCTCTGAGATGGAGGATAGGGTCCTCCAAGGTGATACCATTGCGCCCTATTGGTCAAATTTTTCTAAGGATGACTTTGAAAACTGGGTTGAGGTACGTTCTGGGTAGAACTATACGTGTAACCAGATTTTTGACTACGGTTGCCTAGGTAACCTTGGTTCAATAACCCAATTAGTCTGTTTGTAGAGTTCGACGAGCCTGGAAATTCTCAATAAGTTTGCAGGTGCAAGGTGTTTGGTAGGATATTGTAAATATATCCTTACTGGGTAAAATCAGCTCAAGTTATTGGACTCCGTTGATGGTGTCCTCTTCGGATGTGGACCTTTGTTGCGCCACATCCTTTGAAATATCTGTCATGAGATTTTTCATGAACAAATATAAAAGAACCTGGTCGTCGAGTTTTACTTTACATAAACTATGACACTGCCTCCATTCCTGGAGATGGTCCAATATATGGATAGCGGAGGTTTGTCTAAAATGTGTCAGTAATTCCATTCCGGAATCATGGTGGTTGGGTAACTGAAAATATGTTAGGAATATGGTGGTGAGGGCACTAAAGGTTTCATGTGAAGCAGAGGGTTGCTCCACGTTGTACCATTTCATAGCTACTCCTATCAGAGTGCGTTGAAATAGTCTCAATTGAATAGTGCCATCAATGATACTGTTCGATGAGAACCACAGGTGGAAGGTCATGATGTGATTACTTGGATCTTCTGCTTGCTTTCCTTTGAACTTTGTAATATCGAAAGGGAGCTTCATGGGCATGGGAGTCCATGTAGGGTTGTGTGCAATGGGGTCATTCATCAGCTTGGTTAAATCGCGTAGATTCAACAACGCTAAGAAAGGTGACTAAGAGTTTGATGCCATTGCAACTTGTGAAAACACAAAGTTTTGGTTAGGAAGAGGGTCGGTCTGTGACGTACCCTACTATGCATTCGACTAGCTTCCTGAATGGGTCACACCCCTCTGTCCTCTAGGGGTTGTGGTAGGAGTGGTGTGTGGTGTGGTGTTGGGAGACCGACTAGGGTTCCCAACTAAGGATTCCCCAATAAAGGAAGAACCAATAATGGTGGCAGCGTTCTGTCTTTGATGCCTAAATGACGAAAGACCTGGAACCCCTCCCGGTAATGGGGGGAGGTCCAAAATATGCCTAGATCGACGAGGTCCCATTGGGTGTGTTCTGGTGTCGACTAGGTCTGGTTTTTGAAAAAAATTAAGAGGATAGAGTCTATGATCAAAGAAAAATTTTGGTCACATACATAAAACAAAGAGAAAATAAAATAAATTTTCCCTTTAAATTAATTCTATGTGATCAAGCAATAAAAAAAGTGGTTTTTGTTTGTTTGTGTATGATACTCAAATCCTAGACGACATATTCATCCTCACACACTCAAATGTAATTGGGCATTGAGAAGATATCGTGCGAGTGTTGGCAGAACATCCCATAAGCGCTGGCAATTCCCCCAGTCAGTCGAAGAAAATCCACCAAGGTAAGGGTAGAGGGTCTGGCGCTTGCCTGCGCCGTCACCTATAGGGAAAGGATGCCCCAGATTTCGCCACTAAGCACCACCATCCCACATAAGCGTTCGAGTCTTAGGCTTCTTGGTAAGTCAGCTAACAGTACCAAGTATCAGCAGGGTCAAGTAGCCCCAACTAATACTGTATGCACTGCGCCTAAGCCTAACATGTGTTGGACAATGTCAATGCATGTTGAACTAGAGTTTTAGGGAGTGTTGGGGAATATCAAGGGATAACTAGGTCAAAATGCATGGAAAGGAACAAATAAGGGTGTGTGCAAGGGAGTGTTACTGAATTCAAATGTGCTAAGGATGAAGTGTGTTAGGAGAAGTTTAGAATAGGATTTACAGGAGGCAAGCCTACAACTATTATAAGGGGCTAGACATAGCAATTTTAGACAAAGGGAGATCACTTTGTGCTAGGCACAACATTGTTTTTCCTTTAGTTATTTTTTTTTTATATGAGATGTGGCACACTTTGGCTACATGCTCATGTTTTAAACTATTCTAGATAATTGCATATTATACATTGTTGTGTATATGTTTTGGGGCACACAGCTTGTGTAATCTTATATCTTGTGTGCCTTGTGAATCTTTTGGTTCTTGCAAAATATCAGTTAATGTTCTATTATTTATATGAACTGAACATACATGTGAAATATTGCCTGTGTAATCTATGTTGCTTAGTTGTTTTATGGCCATGGCTAGATCATGTGATCCTTGTCTTGGTAAATAGTTAAGTGGGACAAGTTGAGATTGGACATAAGTGGCATAAGATGAGTTATAAGCAGCTCTTAGGTGAACAAGGCACAATCTACTTGTAGTAGGTGAAATTTTTCAAGTTGTTGGGGTTGAAGCAGGCTAATGTTTTCACATGAACTACAGTAGCCAAGGACTTGATTGGGTTCCCAAGTCGTGAAAAAATGTATAGTCTAGTTGTGAGGACATGAGTGCCAAGGCATGCTAGGGAATGCTAAGATGTGCCAGATAGTGCGAAGGCATGTCAAACATGATAATATGTGCCAAGTGATAAGGAATTCCAAGATGTGCAAGGGTGTGTCAATGTGTGCCAGGGACTGTCAAGGCAACAAAAGGGGGAAACAAGTTAAACTACAAGGAAATGAACAAATAAGAGGGCTAATTATTCATCAATTTACCTTTTCTAAGAGGGGCATTCCAGGCACACCAAAACTAGGTGCCAATAGGTGCCAAGTGCAAAGTATTAGTGCATTCTAAGTGCCAAGTCTTCCTTTGTTTCTTCTCATCTACTTTCCAAAAATTTATCTAAAATAAATTTAATATTAAACCATTCCAAATCATACCAAGGCATCTCAACATGTTCCATACATGCTAAGACTTTCCAAGCACCAACACATGCCAAACACCAATATGTGTCAGGGATTGTTATGCATGCTATGTGGAATGGCATGTTGAAGACTGCTAAGGTGTGCTATAGAGTGCTAATTCATGTTTAGGAGTGTTAAGGAGTAATAGGACAAAACATTAAGGGAGAACTAGGTCAAAATTCATGGAAGTTAATGAATATGAGGAACCTGTGCTAGGGACTAGTGTTAATGAGTGCTAGCTATCATGCCAAGGAGGGAGTGACAAGGTATTCTAAACATTGCTAAGGAATGATAAGGAATATCAATGCATGTAAAGAAGTGCCAAAGTGTGCTATGGAGTTCTAGGGTGTGCTAATTATATGTTCCAAATAGTGCCAAGATATGCCAATACATGCCAGGTGCTAAGGATGTGCAGGGTGCTAGGGACGTATGTCAATATGCGTCAAAAAGTGTCAAGGAAACAAAAGGAAGATCCAAGCTAAAATGTAAGGAAATGAACACATAATAGGGTTAATAAGTCAGGACTTTATCTTTTTCAAAGGGGGCATGCTAGTCACACTAATAATAGGTCCCAGTACATGCCAACTGGCATTGTGTGCCAAGTGCTAATGTATGTCAATGCATTCAACCAAGGTGTTCTAGGCCATGCTAGGGACTACATGCATGCTAACACATGCTAGGAGAGTTCCATGTTGTGCTAGCGCATTCCACCATGTGCCTGGGTGTCAGTGTCATGACAAGATGTTCTAGGTACAAATATGTTCCTAGACATGCGAGGTGCTAAGAAATGTTAGTGTGTGACAAAGCATTAATTTAAGGTGTGCCCGAATAGTTGAGGAGTGTAATGTCTTTCTCATTAATAGAATTGTCAGAGCTTGATTATGTATTAAATAATATATTTCCTATACACACTAGTGGAACTTTATCTAAAGGGAATTAGATAGAAATAAACTTAATAGATATGAACCTTGTCTTGACTCATAGGAAAACACTGTTCAACTAGTGATTACTTGAGGGAAATGATACATTCTAATTAATTCTTAAAAAATTGATTGATTATAACCACTATGGCCTTGGAAATATCATAAAAAATACTCCACAATAATGGCCTTAAATAGTTTATCTTTTGAAAAAAAAAATATTAACAGGGATATAGCATCATCAAAATGATCAATGGTGACAAGCATCTTTTTACCATCACTAAAAGTAACAAAAAGAGCATTGGTGAGGGTCATTAAAAGTTCATCACTAGAAGTGTCACCAAAGAGAGAATTAGTGATGGGCCTTTAACGACCCTCACCAAAAGTGTCATTGAAAATGGATTTGGTGGCGAACCTTAAAGGACCATCACTATATACACTTACAATAACACTTTTTTAAGGACCATCACCATATGTGACATTGGTGACGGACCTTAAAGGTCCGTCACAAGCATGACCCTCACCAATGTCTTTTTTTCTTGTAGTGTCTCTCTCTCACCCTCTCCCAGTCCCTGTCTCCACCTCCCTCTCTTTAGACCCCCCCTATCTCTCTCCCTCCCACCTACACTCCCTCTCCCCCTCCCACTCTCCTTATCTCTATCTCTTTCTCTCTCTCTCTCCCTTTGTCTCTCTCCCTCACTATCTCTCTATACCCCTTCCTCTCCCTATATATATATATATATATATATATATATATGTATGTATGTATATATGTATGTATGTATGTATGTATGTATGTATGTATGTATGTATGTACATATACATACACACACACACACACACACACACACACACACATATATATTTCTCTCTCTCTCTCTCTCTCTCCCACCGCTTGTAAGGTTATTGGCATGACATTGTAGTCAATCTTGTATCCAACCATCACTCAACTCAGTCTTCGTATCCTTAAAAATACCGGGGTCTTCCATTTAGTTAGCAATGAGGAAGCCTACTGCAAGCTACTGAATTCTAATAAACGAAAAACACAACAGTAAAAGAAGGCCTATCCTCATTTCTAGAAAAGTGAAATTGATTTTATATTCACTCAAACTACGTGGAGAGCACCGATAAACTGCAATTTACCACAGATTCTGGTACTCACAAGGTATTCACGATATTTTGGGGAGTGATCCATGGCATACAGGCATACAGAATTTTTTCTCGGGAGGATTTTTTCATCTTAAAATGGAAGGAAAATCAAGAGAAAATGTTGAAAATGGAAAGGAAATGTCATGTTCTATGGAAACCAATAATTCACGTAAAGTCAAAATTGTTTCAGCAGACAAAACAGGGAAGTGGATTTGGGTAAATGCAAAGAAATATCATGGCATTTTAAGGCGCATGCTTCCTGGCCTCAAATGGGAACAAGGAAAAAGACAAAGAAAATGAAAACAGCGCCGGAGAAAGAAAATAAATTAAAGCAGTGAAAAAAAAGAGAGTCAACCATTTACAGTCCCACATCCACACCTCTCACTTGGTCATTAGATCTCTATGTCGAAGAACTGATGAGGAATAGGACAATGATGGAGATTTTGGAAGCCAATGAAGAGGAAAGGGACCGAAAAATTTCAAATATCACATTTGCAAATTGATGTATAATGGAAGGTAGTAGAATTTTAAAAGAACATGTAACAATGTCACAAGAGGCTCTACATACAGGAAAACAAGAATGGAAAATCATGAAGACAGTTTGGAAAACCATGATAGGATCAATGGCAGCAAAAAATGATGTGATAATTTCTAAAGAAACTCAAGTAGATACACAAGTATATCAAAAAATAGATCTTTCAAAAGAGAAGACAAAAAAAAACAATATGGATGGCGGTAAAAAATAAATCAAAGATAGAGATGAAGACGCTAATGGTTACATAAGGACAAGGGAAGAAGAAGATGCAAGTTCTCATAGGGCACAAGAAAGATAACAAAAAGAAAGAAAATACAGGGATACAAACTTTATTATCATGGGAATAGGAGATTATGGGAGGAATGAAAGTACTCTCAATTTGATAAGGGACTTTCTGAAAGAGAAACTACATTGGAAATTGAAAATTTGCCAAGCAAGGAGGGTGGGGAAGATATGTGAAGAGATGCCTCATCCCATAAAAGTCACCATGGAAACCGTGCAAGAAAAACACCTTCTCTTGAGCAAAAAGAAACTTTTGAAGGGCTCACACTTCTTCCTAGATGAAGATTTAACCAGCAAACAACAAGAGTAGAGAAGGAAAGAAGGGAATAAAATTAGGACAACAAGAAATGAAGGGAAAATGGCATGGTTGTACAATGGTAAAGTAGTTATTGTAGTGGGAGCTAGGACAAAAAAGGGCAGTAAGTTAAAAGCAAAGAAAAAACTGAGAATTCGATAATAGGGAGGAAAACAATAAGAGAAGCATGGATAAAAAGTGGTGAAGACTCAAAGTTGAGTCTTATCTATCAAACTGTGTAGCAGTCAAATCCTACCTAGGTCAACCTAAGTTTATTTTGTTGGAATTGTAGAGGCTACCCTTGGAGGGGACCTAGGTTGGGGCCTATTGTGAAAGGTAGAGACATAATTTTTCCCACGTAAACTCATGAACATGTTGGTTGCTAAACTCTTGTGTTTGACGGTTATTTGAAGTTAGTAGTTTGGAACAAGGTAGAAGAAAATGGCAAAGGGTATGGGGGAATACTAGTTTTAGCGAAAGGAAAGGAAGGTCATCACATTTAGTTGATGAAGGAAGATGAAAATAAAAAATATTTATGGTTCAAAATATCAGAGAATGATCTTCATATAAGAATTGCAACATGCTATTTTCCCCCTCAAGTCTCAAAATCTTCCAAAAATAAGGGGCTAGACAGGAAGGATCCATATGAAGCTTTAAAGCAAGATATTGATCCATACTATAAGTGGGGAGAATTAATTTTAGTGGGAGATTTCAATTCTAGAACAAAAAATGAGCAAGCTATTATTATTTTTTGCAAAGAAGATCATAATCCTATTTGGCTCACTGAAGAGGATAATCCCCAATGGGTGGGATGTTCAGAAGATGAAAAAGTTAGCAATCATTTTGGAGAGGAATTTATTACATTGTGTGGGGTTTTCAACTTAATAATTTTTAATGGTCTGGACAGATGGAAAAGGTGTGGGAACTTCACTTGCAACACATACAATGGGGCAAGTGTCGTTGATTATGTGATTTTTTTACAAAGATTGATAGAAAATATAGATGATGGTAATATTGGAGAGAATAATTGGGACTTAAAATCACACCATAACCCAATTTATATGAAGTTATCATGGGTAGAAGAAAGGAAACATAAGAGAAAAACCCAATGCTCTCGACAATCACTACCAAGGGAAAAAAACCTTCAAACACAAGAAAATTGTACTATCTCCAAGACAATGCTGGAGATATTAATTTAGAAAGAGAAAATTGGTTTCCAAATCTTCAACATTCATGAGTTAACAAATATAATTCAAAGGGCACTTGAGAAGTGGAAAAGAGCAAAAAATAGGAAATCAAAATCAGTTTGTTTTCCTATAAATGCCTGGTTTGATGAGGAATGAAAAATGGCAAGGAGAACCTTGAAAAAGAGAGGCAAGGAGAAGATGAATTTAAAGTTATATACGAATGTACTAAAAAGGAAAAAATATGATTTCATGCAAATAAGGCGAGGAGAGTAAATATATGTAGGAAAGAATTACCCAAAAAGTTTCTAGAAGGAAATTCAACCAAGGAGGAAGGAAATCAAAAAATAATATTACAGCCAATCAATGGTTTGAATATGCAAGAAAAATATATGAGAAAGAATCATAGGTTGAGCCTCCCCCGGGGCTCAACACAACTACAAAGCTCTTCACATTACAGGAGGTGGAGATTGGAATTAAAAAGTTGAAAACAGGAAAGACAAAAGACTTGGTTGAACTTCAAGCATATTATCTAAAATGGGGAAGGAACACTCTTTCACTGCACATCATGGAAATATTCAACAACATCATTCAATGAGGATTCTAAAGAGATTGGACAACTAGCCTAGCAATACCCCTTTTTAAAAGTGGAGACATTAATATTCCGTCAAAGTATTGAACCATTATGATCAATCATTTGTTTGCAAATCTTTTCGGTAGCATGGTAGAAAATATAATTAGTCAATGGGAAGAAGTAAAAGAAAAGAGGGCAAAAGGACAAGCAGGTTTCATGCCAAAGCATTCTACAGTGGATCATGACATCACGTTGAGACAAATTATTGAAAAGGTTTGGGGGGACAAAGAAGAAGTATTATGTTGTTTTTTTTTACTTGAAAAAGGTATTTGACACAGTCTCTAGAGATAAGTTGTGGTGTAGAATGGAATAACTTGAAATTCCTTTTCATTATAGAGTTATTTTCCATAGACTTTATGAAGCGGTGAAAATTAAAATTAGAACCTTAGTAGGTATTTCAGAAAGATTTAGAAGTGACATTGGAGTCAGGCAAGGTTTCCCTCTATCAACTACTCTTTTTGGTTTATATATTGATAAACTAGAAGAATGGCTAAATTTGCAAGGTGGGGATGGTGTTTGGTTGGGGGAGTTTGTGATAAAGCTTCTTTTATATGCTGATGATCTTGTATTGATTTCTAAATCAGCCAATGGATTGCAGATGCACCTATATGCCCTTGAGAATTTTTGTAGAGTGGTGGGGATGCAAGTCAATATTAGCAAGACCAAGATAATTATCTTCTCTAATAAAAGGAAGAATATTCAATATACATTCTTCTTTGAAGGCAACATTCTTGAAGAAGTAAATGAGTAAAAATACCTCGAGATTGATTTCAATAACAAAATTAATTGGAGGACTGCATAAATAAGTTAATCTTAGAAGGGTGGAAAGCATTATATGTTCTTAAAAACATATGTAGGGAGCCATATTTATTGGATTTTAAATCGATTAAAGTGTTTTTTGGACTCATAGGTTTTCCAGTGATGCTATATGGGTGTCAATTTTGGGCTAGCAGCAACCCAATCTCAAAATGGAAGCAAATTGAGAAAATCAAAAAATGCTTGATCATGAGCAAGTTCAAAATAAAAATTTTGGTACCTTATGAGATAATGTTGAGTAAAATAGGATAAAATCCCATCGAAGCAATTTATATGGTGTGGCTCATAAGATATCTAAAAATAATTGAGAAAATGGGAGGAGGTAGATGGCTTAATGTTATCTTCAAGGAAGGCCTGAGTGAAAGAAAGAAAACATGGATGAGACAAAATTACACATGGATGAAAAAATGGAATATCTACCTCAATGCTTGTCCCAAAAATAGCAAGGACATAAAGAATGTTTTTATGGAGAAGTTTTGTAAACAGGTATGGGGAAAAGAGTTGGGTAGAAAGAAGACTACATTGAAGAATTCAACCCTACGTATGATCTCCAACAAAAAGGGTACATTGGAGCTAACATTTCGTGGAGGGAAACGGTTCTTATTTTTAAATTAAGAGCCAAATAAAATCATCCTCGGTGTGAAACAAGAAAGTGGAAAAGGCCTAAAGAATCTTGGGAAGAACGAGTGTGTACATTTTGCACATCTTGGGTAGTGGAATTGGAAAACACATTTTATTTTGGAATGTGATGTGTTCGTTCAAAGACATCAGAGAAAGTTATGGGAATATGTTAGCATCGGTTTCTTGGCATTGCCTTTTCATCGATGGGATTGTTGGAAGGTTGGGCCAGCTCATCATCAATTTGAATAAGAAAAGGACTTAAATGCAAAAGGAAAAAAACTTGGAACTCAGTCCTATAGACTATTTTTAGTCTCATGGACATTAAAATTTCATTTCATTTCTCTCTTTCTCTCTCTCTCTCCCACTACCTTGCCCCTCCTCCCCTCCCCCTCCTGCTCCCCCCATCTCTCTCTATCTCTCTCTCTCTCTCTCTATCTCTCTCTCTCTCTCTCTCTCTCTCTCTCTCCCCTAAACAATCCCTTTGTCTCCCTTTCCCAGTATCCTCCCCTGTTGGAATGGGGTTCCCTAACCTACATTTTTGGTTTAATTTTTTCAAAATCGGTCCTTCGTAGGGGTTTTCGGGTGGGTCAAATCCCCTAATGTGTTTTAATGGGTTAAAGCGTAGCTCTAGGGTTTGCAAACCATGGTTTGCAGACCATAGGATAGCGAAGGCTACGATATTATAAATAGATATATAGTTGGGTCTAGTAAGTAAGTAAGTCA
Source organism: Pinus albicaulis (assembly GCA_034641835.2). Lineage (NCBI taxonomy): Eukaryota > Viridiplantae > Streptophyta > Pinopsida > Pinales > Pinaceae > Pinus > Pinus albicaulis. Next base: position 868,094,464 of record CM076576.1, on the reverse strand, counting down.
ATAGATTGATGCTACAGGTGAACTGTTAAGATCTGTTTTGGTTGTTTTGGGTAAGGAGTCCTGCTGGTTGTGTGCATGGAGATCCTCAGTCCTATTGTGTGCAGACCTCGCTAGGCTATCTGCACGAGCTGTGTTTTTGTTGTAAGCGGGTCTTGATGTTAATGAATGCAAAGTATAGTTGAATTATCTGTGTTTTATATAAACTGATTATTTTTACTTTTGAAGCACATATGTGATAGTTATTTAAGCTACGAATGTATTTATCATTGGCGTATTTATGTCTGTGATATAGAAATAGCTGTGATTAGGATACTCTGTAATGGTATTTGGTAATGCGCATGTGGATGTGAATGCATTGATTCGATCTGTTGATGATAATAGATTTGTTATGGTTATATGCTTCTTACATTGTTAAAAGAGCTGTGAATAGACTCATTCTATGTGAACCTAGTAAGTTATAATATAGATCTTCCTCAAATTACCTATTCTCTCCCAGGGTGCGGAAACCTAGTTATAGCACCCTCCCATAGTACTTTGGGTGAGACCTTGGACTGCGCAAGTAGGTCATTGTTGAAAGGGCTAGTAGTATAGGGGTTTGTTGGCAAACCTTAACCTCTGAACTTGTGTCAGGACCCCTGAAGCTAAAAAATGGTTCCGCTGCTGGGACCCAGAGAATTTTGAGAGAGAGATCAGGTAATGCCACGAGATCGTTGGTCACCTGAGAGGGTGGAAATTGAAAAGTGGTTTGAAAGACAGATTCAGGAATTTTCTGTAAAGGATAATTGCAGCACAAAGCTGATAGCTGAGAAGTGGAAGAACAAGTACATCTTCACCGAAGTCTATGAAATTTTCTTTGCAACCTTTGCGCATGATCTTTAGGAGTGGTTGGCAAGGCTCGTAGAATTCTAGACATGTTGGAAGGACGATTAGGTTACGCAGTGGACCCCAAAATTGACTCAACATCAGGAAAGGACTGATAATACAATCACCCATACAATAGATCACTAGGTGGATAGCATGCTAGGAGGATTTGTGACAGAATTCACTGTCGATCAGTTTGTATCCTATTCTGAATTAGAGCAGAGGTTCTTCAAAGGTTTTTGGGGTAAGTTCTTGAAAACACTACCATTATTAATCAAAATATTGCTATGCAAAAAGGGCGTTCTGTGCAACCACACTGAGTGAATTACCTCTGATCTGAGCGAGAGTACAACACGAGGTGGTAAGTACTATCAAACTAATCGAGAAGGAGATATATCCATCTATAGTCCATTAAGAGAATCATTGCACAAAAAGAAATATTCCTCCAGCTACACCACCTTCATGTCAGCATAACTGTAAGCACTCACTCACACCTCCGCCACACACATGAAGAAGATATGGCCACACACATGAAAATACCCACCTTCAAGGGTGTAGGAGATGAAGATATGGACCGATTTTGGTTTGTAACAGAATCAGTATGGACTGCGCAAAATGTGGCTACCGATGCTGTAAAGAGAGCGCAGTTATCCCTCAAATTTAAAGGAACGACCTTGACTGGTATATGGGATATGTATGAAAACATGAAGATCCATCTATTCAGGAGATTACGATAGCTTTAAAAATGCAGTTCTGAAAGCCTAAGTCCTACACGCAGCTAGTAACTAACTTAAAATAATTTAGATAAGGACCTAGTGAGTCTGTATGCGAAGTTGATCAATGGTTAAAGAAGGTTATCAGAGATGGAGAATTTCAGTATGATGATAGACATCACAAAGAGTGGTTTATTGCTATGCTTATACCTCACCTGCGTGGACCTATGGGACAGTAGGCAATTGAGACACAAGAGAAAGCCTTGGAGATTTCTATGGAACTAGAGGCTGTGCCAAGAGATGATGCCCAGTTTGGGGTACAATAGATCCAGGGACAGTTGGAGGCAATGCACCTTGAAATACAGAACTTGCGGAAATAACGAGGGAAAGAGGCTAGCCCAAACATATGGTGCCTAAGATGCAGGGTGTCCGGCCATACCAAGGACCAGTGTCCTCTGTTGACAGATTACATGCAGGCTAGGGGACCTAGCCCATTGCGCCCTAAGGAGGCTGCGGGGCCAAGTGGGCTGATGTTATGGTGCGCTGATTATCATGTTTCCGGGATACATGATACTAACCACTGTCCCCATCTTGGTGCTTATGTTCTAGAATTGAAGCAATAATGTAATATCCCCAAAAGGGACTTCTCAGCAAGACAGGCCTGAAAAATGCATTTTTCAAGGATTTGTGCCTCAGAAACCAAGATAAGCCCTTGGATTCCTTAGATCTAATAATATAAGACCCAAATCCAAGAGGGGATCAAAAACCAATCAGACTAGGTGAGGCAAACAGGCCTCCCACACCTAGTATGGTTTGATAGATGCCCAATGAGGGGCTGCAGCAATATATAAACACAATAATGGATATGAAACATTAAATAAGCTCATATGATATGTTAAAAACACATATCCTTCAATCAAAACTACAGCAGGAACTTATATTTTGATTCATGATCCAAAAGATGGGGAAAAGAGCTATTTCAGCCCTAAAAACATCATTTACTGAGATTTTCATAAAAATAAGGGGAAATAACGGTGGGATTCTTTAGCTTAGGTCATTTGGGACTCAAATACCAAATTTCAGTAAAAAAAAATGACTCTAGCTAAGTTAAACAGGTCTCCCGATCCCAATATAGCTCAAAAAGGCCCAATCCCCAAGACTTAACTCAACAGAAAGTGACTGAAGCATATACAACGTGATTTTCTGAAGGTTTTAGGTAAAATATGGCATTAATATTAGATCTAATTTTATTACATCATATTATGGAAGGAAATAGAGAAAAAGCTTCTTTTACATGAAGAAAATACATGAAGAAATCCTCAAGAATGAGGTACTGCAACCATAGGAAATGACTGAACAAACTGGAAAACGTTTTATTTTGGAAAAAAAATAGTTGTAGGTTACAATTCAGATCTAGGACAGATATTTGTACAAAATATTAGATCTATATCATATTTTTACACTAGACTGTCTCTATTTTACATCCCCCTTGGGGTTTTCAGCAAAACATGAAGCACAAAGAGTAGATCTGAGATCTACTGCAACAGATCTGCAGAATGCTTCATAAATTCTAAAGTAGATATAGTAATGAGTGAATCAGATCTGAAACATACCTAGATTGGCTAGCCAATCCATGTATCACCACAGTGCAAGGAAGACTCCTTTACACTAGAGATCTCTCCTCCAAACAGTTGCCAAATACCCTACAACTATTCACTTGTAGAATAACGCAGTATAGGGAGATAAACTGAACTGTAGGATTGATGTATACTTTGGCCTGATGCCAAGTTGTAGATCTGAAGCTCAACAACTAATGCACTCTTCCAGGAGGTTAAAAGACACACTCACTGAGAAGAGGCACTAGTACAATCTAGATCTGATCAAATCTAGTGTTTCCACTTGCTACTGCTCACAAGGACAAAAAAACCCTCAACGGGATCTGAGTTGTAGTTGGAAGAGGAATCTTGGCCAAATTCCTGATAGTGGACCAAGAAATGCAAGACTCTTCCAAGAGGCCTCTCAAGGAAAGAGGTGGGATTCCCGACCAGGAACACCCAAGTGCTAAACAACACTATTCTAAACTAAACAGCCAGAGAATGAGAAGTGTCTAAATAGACAAATCCTTCCAATACAATATGTTCAAAATCCTCTCTCATGCTGCTCTCCTCTTTCATTTATAGGATGAAAGCCTTGCAAAACCCTAAACCATCTCAAAGGTTTAGCTCCTTTCACATTTGGAACCTCCAACTAGATTTGCATTGTTTATCTTGGTACATTGCATCTGGAAAGCTCTATAGATTTGGTCCTGTTGACCCAGTCAATTGTCACAATCCCCTTTCACACATGAAGGAGTTTCATTAAAGCAACCCAGATTTACCCTTGTTCATATGGGCATTGATTTATTTTACTATTTTAGGAGTTTAATTTGACCTCCTTTACAATTTTATTCTTTAATAAGAAAATGAAAACAAAAAGGAATATTCTTATTAGCTTGGGCTAATTAGGAATATTACAAACAATGGTGTCGATTCTACTCCTCTGTGGGGCATGACGAGCATAACTATTAGACCTATGACTTGATGATAGATCGAGGAAACTTATACAGGGTATAGGCTGACCCTTCTTCACCACTGTCTCCCTCAAACAGAGGAGGCTCCCCAATAAGGGGCAAGGGAGGGGGACAAGGTGGAGGAGAAGATCGGGGAAGAGGATAATTGACCTGTTACAACTGTGGAGAAGTAGGGCTCTTTGCGAGGGACTGTCAGAACCCTACGAGAAATTTTTTTTGATATCGTTGACAACTGGACCATGTGATTGAAGACTGTCTAGTCTTGATAGCTAAAATGCAGGAAAATCAGCAAACAGCTATGCAGAATGTGCTGAGGGTTAAGGCATAACCATGTGATGAAGGACCAAGTATTAATTTCATAACGCGCAGCGGCATGGCTACTAGAGGAGCTGAGGAAAAATTCGTAGATGAACTTCTTATCTGAAAATCAGTTGTAAAACAGGAAAGCTTGGACCTACAAAAGGAAAATAAAACCTTCGTGGAATATCGCAAAGACTTTACTATGGATGAGGTGCCTACTTCAAAAGCTGCAGCCAACCTAAGAAGAGACGACAAAGTTAATCCATTTCTACAGTCATGTATGAAGCGGCTACACAACCAGAAGGCAATAGAAAAGAAAGCACTAATAGACAGCAGCACAGAGAGAACTAACCCTCCCCTTGAAGTTAAGGATGTGCACAAACTTTACAAGTATAAGAAACAAACTGGTTGGGAAATTCAGCTAACAACAAAGATTGGTGACTATGAAATGGATCAGGTTATTTTGGACCTTGGGTCAGATGCGAACGTACTGCCCAAACAAACTTGGCGGCGGATGGGAGAGCCTAAGTTGGAATGGTATACTATCTAGCTGCACATGGCCAACCAACAGAACATCATACCATTGGGGGGCTATCAAATATTATGGTACATATCACAGGAGTTAAGGTCCATGCCGACTTTTAGGTAATTCAGATTGTGGAAGATGCGGACCCCTATCGTGTTCTCCTAGGACTGGATTGGAAAATAGACATGGGACGCATTATCAACCTAAAGAAAAGGAGCATGGTGTTTGAGAATGAGGGCACAAGGGTGATAGTCCCACTGGGCCCTGCGAAAGGAGAGCGATATACAAAACCAGTGCACGAAGAAGAGGATGTGGATCATATCTATAAATTAACCGCTCGGGATGAGGATTGGATCAATCCTATGGCTGATGGTGTGATTTATTGGGAGAAGGACAACGAATGCTTCTCTGAATCTGACGGGGAAATAGAAAATTGGCAGAATCGATTACATGATGTGTCTGCACTGTGATGTCTTATAATCACAAAGAACTTCCAGTGTATCTCCTCAGAGGTAAGAGAACTGCCCTACTTTGATGGTTCTGGTAGTATTAGGGAGTTTTTGCGAACATTTGAATCTGAAGTCCCATGGGAGCGAAGGTTGTGGGCAGGATATAGATGCCTTAGTATTTTATCAATCACTCCCTTGTGCAGCACATGGGGCACCAACTGTCAACTGTCGCAATCTATTAATGGAGGAATGTGATGAAGACCCACAAAATATCTATATCCCAGAGTCGGAGGGAGAGCACGCAGTTGTTGGACCCCCACTGCAGACCGTCGATGTCACTAAGCCTCTGAAGCTACGAGAAGTCAACATTGGGACAGAGGAGAAACCTATGCTAGCTAAAATTGGGGACTACTGGGATGATGATACTGTGGGAAAAGTTGCAGAATTCCTCACGGAGTACCAGGACCTATTTCCTACAAAATTCTCAGAACTGAAAGGGATTATATGGGACCTAGGGGTCATGTGCATCAATTTAAAATCAGATGCACACCCTATGAAGCACTGCCCTTATCGGTTAAACCCCAAGTACAAACAAAAGATCAAGGAATAAATCGACAAAATTCTCACCACAGGTATCATTAAACCAATCGAACAGTTAGATTGGGTAAGTCCTATGGTTTTTCAGGAGAAAAATACTAAGGGAGAGATATGGATCTGTGTTGACCTGCACAAATTGAATGATGCCTACGTACATGATGCTTTTCCTACGCCATTCTCAGATGAAATCCTTGATAGCGTGGGGGGGCAGGAGGCATACTCGTTCACGGACGGGTTCCTTGGCTACCATCAGATCAAGATCACACATGAATATCGTAGCAAAACTACGTTTGCCACTAAATGGGGATCTTTTCAGTATATTGTCATGTCGTTTGGGCTCAAGAATACCCCTGCCATCTTTTTAGGCGTAGTGGTCGCAGTAGTCAAGGAGTTCATCCACAATTTTTTGGAGGTATATTTTTATGATTGGACCATCTTCGAGTTAGTAAAGAATCACATCTCAAACTTGCACATGATGTTGTAATCCTATAGAAAGCACCATATTTCCCTGAATATCAAGGAGTGCATATTTTGTGTACCCTTCAGGACCTTGCTCGGTCACATAGTTTGTCGACAAGGATTGATGGTTGACCCCGCCAAAATAGAAATTATCATCAACCTGGAAGTACCTACAACTGAGAAACAGTTGCGCTCTATCCTCGGACATACAGGATACTATTAGAAGTTCATTGAAGAGTACACGCTAATCACAACACCTATGGAAATGTTGCTAAAGAAGGACGTTTCATTTTTTTGGGATGAAGAGTGTCAGAAGAGCTTCGAACTACTCAAGGAAAAGATGGTTTCTGTGCCTATCCTCATATTTCCTGACTGGGTGAAGGTTTTCCATGTTCATGTAGATGCGTCAGGGATCACCCTGGGAGTTGTCCTTACACAACCTCGAGATGGAGACATTGACCATCCAGTTGCATTTACTAGTAGGAAACTGTATGGTCTGGAGCGCAACTATTCCACTACTGAACGTGACGGGTTGGCCATGGTATATGCCCTACCAAAATACCAGCATTATCTATTAGGAGTGAACTTCAAGATGTTTACAAATCACTCGACTTTAAAGTACCTAGTAAATAAGCTTGTGTTCAGGGTGGGGGGGAATTTTCCGATGGCTACTGTTGTTTCAATAATATGACTTTGAGATCATCGTGAAGCTGGGGAAGTTGAATGCTGGGCTAGACCACTTATGCCAAATCAAGAGCGGTGAGGAACCAACTAACCTAGAAGAAGGACTGCCCAATGTGCAACTATTCATGACTAAGGTGGTTGATGCACATTTCACCGACGTCATTCAATTCTTAACTATAAGGATGGAACCTACGGAATATATAGTACAATAGAAGAAGGAGCTGGTAACTTGAGCTACGGATTTTACCATCACATTGGTCCATCTGTATAAATTGGGAGCTGATGAAGTGTTGCAAAGATACGTTTTGGAACATGAATGGCACGCCATCTCAGCAGAAACTCATGGGGGCGTAGCAGGAGGTCACTACGCAGGGAAAGAAACGATGTAGAATATTTTAAGAGCTGGACTATGGTGGCCCACACTGCATAGCGACTCTTACGATTATTACAAAGCCTATGAGACTTACCAAAGGACAGGAAGACCATTGCACAAAGACAAAATTCCCCTGCAGTCACAGCTGGTCCTGCAAGCATTTGAAAAATGGGCCATAGACTTCGTGGGGCCCATCAACCCGCCAGGAAAGAAGACAGTTGTGTGCTACATCATCACTGTGACTGATATGTAACTAGATGGGACAAAGCACAAGCCATGAAGGACGGCACTGTAGATATCTTTGCGCACTTCATGTTTGAACATATTCTGACCAGGTTTGGCTGTTCGAAGATCTTAATGAGCGATAAAGGTAAACATTTTGTTAATGAAACAATACAGGCCTTGACTAAAGAATTTCAGATCCACCACACGAAAAGCACTCCGTATCATCTACAGGAAAATGGAGTTGTAGAAGCTTTTAATAAAATCTTGAAGCAGGCACTGACCAAGGTCTGTAATGTCAATCATAGGGACTAGGACGTGCACATCTTGTTAGTCCTTTGGGCTTATCGAACCACCTACAAGAATCTTACTGGGAAAACATTATTTCAGATGGTTTATGGCAAGGAGGCCATTATTCCCATGGAGTATATTGTTCCTAGCTTGCACATCGCAACCTTTATCAACATGGCAGAGCCTAATATCATGGAGGAGCAGTTAGCACATCTTGTAGTCTTGGAGGAAGATTGTTTCATTGCTAACTTCTATCAGCAAGTTCAGAAGGCCCAAGATAAGGCATGGCATTATTGACATATTTGCAAAAATACATTTTCAAAGGAACAACTGGTCCTACTATAAGATAGCCAGTTTGCGAAACACCTAGGGAAGTTCCGTCAGCACTGGATAGGCCCCTATATGGTAAGAGAAATTTGTAGTATCCCAAAAGGGAGAATGCAGTAATACTTAAACACAATATAAGAACTGCAGCAAGATAAATAATAAATCTTAAGGAAACATCAAAATTTACAGAGAAGCAAATCCATTTTATTATATTGGAGAAGATTTAGTTACACCATGTACAAAATATGAGTAGATCTAGCCAAAAAGATGGTCTAGAGTCACCCAGAAAACATGCTACAATAGGTATAGTGTAACTGGAGAGCCACCGAGGAAAATAATGCATTTTCCCTTCAGTAGAATATGAATATATAAATATAGACTGAAAATTAAAATGCATATATACTCAAATCTAGAGCTCAGATGATGCCAAGATTCAAGATCTGGCCAATGTGATGGATTCCCAAGATAACCCAGAAATGATTTTCCAGATCTACAACTTTGGAAAATCACCATCGTAGGATTTGATCCTTGATCTACTGGGAAATAAAAATATGAAGCTATATCTTTCAAATAGATGGTTGAAATATTTTGCAATATCAGATCTAAGCTTGAAGGGCTGATCTCTTCTTCAAATCTACAAGCTCGAAGCTCTAGATCTAGCTTTTCAATCCTCCAGTAATGATTACAGCTGTTGCAACACAACTACCAATAGAAACTGCATTGTGAGGGAGAGAGAGGCTTTATGCCTGCGGAAATTTTTTTTGCAATAAACTCCAAGCTGATGGGTAGATTGATGGAAATGTGAGGGGATGGTCCCTCACAGGATTACTAGCTGAAATGCTAGTAATTCCCTTCCTCCCTTTTGATCTACAAATTGGACAACGTAATTCCTGAAGGAAATACTACTTCTAGGAGTTCAAAAAATTTTAGCCTGATGCAAAATATGAAATGAAGCTCTGGGAATGTTGATCTATAAGCCCAAGGTGATAGGAATAAACCCTCACTAGTTATCCAACTGAAGTACTGAAGACAACCTCCACCTTCCAAACTGATCTTCAAAAATCTGCAATTTCTGAATATGAATGTTCTGTAGTAAGTAAGAAAAGAGATGTGGCACCAAAGCCTGATGTAGAATGAAGTACAATAATATTTCTAGAGCTACTCTAAGAAAGAGGTGGGATTCCCGACCAGGAACACCCTGTGCTAAACAATAGTTGCAATCTCTACTAAACAGCCCGAGAAAGCAATGGAATGTCACATGATAATTCCAGATCTGAAAATATCCTTACATCAAGAATAACCAACATACCTCCATCCTTGCCTTCATATTCTTTATATAATATTTGAGCCTTCCCGTGCCTTGGCTCCCATCTAGACTGTGTTGTGCATGTGGACAAGATCCTCCATGTTTGACTAGGTTGTCTGACCAAGTTACCATCATGTCTAGGTGAAATGTACACCCTGTCCATCACATGTGCATTAATTGCAAAGCATCTTCCATCACTTTATCATGAATGCTTCATGATATTTTGATTGACATATTCAAGATCTTAGTTGACTGTATGAACCTCCATGATCTTCTGTTTGATCTCTTCAAGATCTTAGTTGACTGTGTCAACCTCCATGATTTATCTCATTAATGAGACATGATCTCCAATTTCATTCACATTAGTAGTTTCTCAACTACCTCATTATGTTCATCTAGGCCTGATTAATCCACATTCACACACAAAAAAGGGGATACTATTCATCCTTGAGGTATGTGGGTCTTTCCATCCTTTTATTTAATTAATTTAATAAGAAAATCAAGGACTCTAATATTCCAAATATGATGTGGAAATTTGGAAATATTACAGTCCCCCCCCAAAAAATGTTGCTTTTCCTAAAGAAACTTCAAAAGTAGATGCAAATTCATCTATTCCCCTCCAAATGGCATCCACATAAGGAAGGGTTCCTCCATTTGCTGCAATGTGTTATGCATGTTTGGTTCCACAGTTGTCTTTCAAAAAGCTATAGAATGACTTCCAACTGCATGGTTAGATGTCTTCCTTCCACCATGAAGTACCAAGTGACAACCATATGATGTCTGACATCAACATTAATACACGAGATACATAAGATAAAGTGGCTCTTTCTACAAAGGAAAAGCTCCATCTCACAATACATCTCTTCATCATGTTGGAGGTCTTGTGATTTGGTAGATTGGCATACCAAATGATAAGGTAACATCAGAACCACTTCGAAATCCTAGGATCTAGCTCTCCTGGATTCAAAGAGGGATCTCTCTATATGTGTTTTACAATGATATTCTTATAAGCTCATGATATGATATTAGGCTAGTTATGAAGTGCAAGGGATTTTTTTGTTTTTGGTTGGGGATCATTAATTGAGAAGGTAATGTGGAGTGAAGAAGGAAATAGGTAGAAGGATGTTTCAGCATGGGAAGATAGGTCAAGAAACAATCCCAATCCATTAGGCTATGGAGTCATAAAAGGGTTTACTTGCACAACAACTATTCAAGGGTTTCCATAGGGCAAGTCATATATATCAAAAGATCTCTTTAATTTGAGTTTGTGGTATGAAAAATTAAGAAGTGTGGTGAAAGAAGCAAAGCTAATAACCAATTAAGAATATATTAACTTCACTACACAAGAAAAGCCTTTCAAGGCGACTGATTTGGGAGCAAGCCAAAGGACAGGGAAAACCAGAGACTTCTCTGGGAAAACTCCTACTAAAGCCAACTTCTAAGACAACAATCCAGTAATCCTCTTGACTACCTTTAGAAAGTAGAAAACATTTAAGATAAACATAAAAAATTATCCTAAGATAAAGTAAGGACTTTGAACCTATCCTGCTTTCGGCATACTCCTAAGGGAAATCTTCAAAATAGTTGTTTAAGACTAAACGAGGGATAGGGCTAACCATAAATTTCCTTGATTAGGACTCTACTTACAATGCAATGAAAAGATCATTCGAGAACGACATCTCATGTTCTACTTAGCAAGACATGGGCTCACCAACATTCCTTGACAGGTTATACTCTATTGAAATCATTCCCAAAGCAACAATTAGAAGAAATATAGAGATAAAGCTTATTATGTAGAAATAGGGTACTTTGCAGTAAATCCTACTCTAAATTTGTTGTTCTTTATCAGAGAAAATGGATAGTATGGAAACCTAAGGAGAATAACAATTACAGTAAGAAAAACATCACCAATAATATAGACTAGGATCCTATGAATCTGCTTGTTTATTTTATGTGCAAGACCAGTCACATACTTTAAGTCCAATGGCTTTCTACAGTCCAATACTTCTCTTCCCAACCTACTATATTACAACTACTCAGCTACTTCCACTTAATAACAGTTCAAACAATCAATAAATTTTCAACCAACAACAATACTGGGCTCCTCATATGATATATATAGGTAAATTGAGGAGGTGGAGTGAAAGGAAGGTCTAACTATTCAATTAATACAGAGTAAATGCTTCTCGACCTTTGGGAGGCCTAATGGAGATGATATCTAGTGTCTTAACTCTGTTAATTGATTTTTACATTAACTTTCATCTACTTCAGTCACTTTTGTTGACTTTTGAGGCTTTTGGTAGCTAGCAATTACTTTTGAGCTATCTTTAGAAAATATCTCTGACTATGCATTCAATTTTTATTCTTTTGAGGTAAAATAAGCTGGCAGGTGGCATTTTGATATTTTGGAGAAGTAAAGGCTTCGGTGATTTTTCATTCAAAGCCATCTTTCTGCTGATCTGTCTTGATTTGTCACTTTAAACTCTGATTAGGCCTTTGATATAGCTTTAGGCCTCCTTTAATAATTTTTCAGGCTTTTTGTCCTTTAATGACTATTTTGACTTTAATTTATTTGTCTTCAACTGCACTTTATCCTTGCAAATCAGTGGTTAAGTCCTTGATCTTAAGGCTTTGACTTGACCTTTAATCCTTAATATCTTTAATTTCCACTATTATTCATTGAGCTTTGATGTTTGCTGATAGGTGTCTCTTTCTACGCTGGAGGGTCTTATCAGATTAACTAATTTTCATGATGCATTGGCTAAACCATTGAATCTAACCCTGGGTCCCTTCTCTGCATGAAACTGGGCCTGAGGATCGTCATCTTAGGCTTCGCAACTTTGAATTTGTTGTGGGAGTGCCTGTTCGTGGGGTGGCCACCATTAAACCTGCAATAAAACATCAAACAATTATATAAACCTGCTTTCTTTGGATTTAACTACTTTCAGAGGTGTTGGGATGGTGGAGGAGCAGTGTAGAGGGAGGAGAACATGCAGAGAAGGGTTCCATGGTGAAGAGGTGAAGAACCAGGGTTTATATTTGAATTATGGCGCGAAAATATGTGAAAGTGGTTTCTGGAATACCAGAGGTGGTATTCGCGCATGGGGTAGGCGGTAAGTAGTATTGGCTTGAATGAACACGATATGGCTTGGTGGCTAATGCGTGTCCATGAGAAAACTTCCCATTTCGCGTGGAAATGGGTGGTTAAACCGTTTTGACAAAATATACACAAAAATGCTCGGGGGCCGTCAGATCTGGGGGATCCAGATCTACGGTGGAGAATGAGCGCGGTTTTATAAATTTAATCGGTCGAAGGAGTGGTGGGAATGGGGATGGACATCATTAGTTTGTTGTGTAGTGAAGAAATTGATTGGCGGGGTAAAAATTTTATTGGGTGGGGTTGATGCGTTTGGGAAGAATTTTGATCGTCAGATCCACAAGATCAACGATGGAGATTTAATATAGGGGGAGAAGATAAAAGGTTTGTCGAAAGAAGGATGATGAGGGGGGAAATGATTACTGTTGAATCATTGGGATTGATGGTTTAGATAATATCAGCGGAGTGTGTATCAGCGGTGAAAGGGAAGGTAGAAGTGACCCTTTGCGGTTTGAGATGGATCGCAGACCATTCAATCTGAGGGAGATCGACAGTTACGAATCCATCGGTGGAGATAATCCTTGGCGGAGGTTTGGGTTAATGGGAAAAGGAAACGAAGAAGTGCGATCCTCCGATGGGCTTGGCATTTGGTCACAAGGCTGGGTTATATGGTGGGAAAAGGGCTAGGGGCTTAAGCCAAAAGGCACTTAAAAGCCCCTAGTGTAAAAATGCTTTTTAGGCTAAAATGAAGGTTTTTCATCCATTTTTAAAGGATTCGATAGAGATTAAAAAGAGGGTTTAAACCTTAATAAGAGGATTTAATGAGGTTTTAAGGGGATTTGGAGGAAATGGAGGTTAATTAAAGGGAAAATGAGGGATTTGGAGGAATGAAATGATGGATATGGAGGCTTGGAAACAGCCTCCCTTTTTGCAAACAACAGGACTTCAGATGTTTTAAGTGAAGATTATAGTGAGATGGATCTTCTGAAGGATATTGAACACAGTAGACTTCAAGAACTCATAGATTTGCTTCAAATTTGTTTCTTGAAGGCTAAAGACTTTTTTTAGCCATCTTTGAATATGTAAAAATTATGGATGGCTAACACATCCCATGATTTGAGTTTGATTGAGCATTAATATGCCCTCATCCTTAGCCGTGTTGGCCTTATTGGATCCAAGCATCACTCCAACATTATGCAAAAGAATAAAATGAGATATATGGGTAGACAAGGATGTCAAACCATATTCTCCTAATAGTAACCACCGGAGTAAGGCCCTTTGCTGCCATCCCCCATCCCCTCCATGTAATATGAACAAGCCAAACTCCCAAAAAGCAACCAAAGCAACAAGAGATATTGCTGCTTTCTCTCCTCCTCATGTGCATCATGGAGAAAAAAAATACTAATGGAAATATGGAATGTCACATCAGCCCAATACAAAGAAACATCATCAAGCAGCACATCATGAGAGCATCATGCCAAGATTTACCCGATACAAAACACATAGACATAGGAGATGTCATGGGGTGGCCAATCTCTCTCAAGGGAAATCAAAATGAAGATGCCTTATTTTGCTACTTTCTATCATTGATACACAAGGCATGAATTAGAAAAGTATGAACTATTGGGTGGTAACCATACTCACCCAAGAGAAGCCAGCACAACCATGCCTCCTTCTTCATTTCATAAGTGTTCTTCAAGGCATGGATCAAAGAAATAAGAGCCTTTGGGTAGTGACAAAATTCTCCCAAGGGAAACCAACGTAACCAATATTGCTGGCCCATGTCATAAATCTACAAGTGGTCATGCAACCCCTTGCTTATCATCTTCACCCACTCTCCCCCATATGGAAGATGAGCGATGTGCTGCATAATCATGGTATCCTCCCCTTGTAGAATACCATCTTCCCCAAACTGATGAAGAACCTTGAACTTCATGAAATGTTGAAGTGCACCTCCAATGAGATCTCTTAATGAGACCTTCTTCTCATCCATGGCCTTCCAAAACCAATAATGTTTTAGATCTATTGTAGGTATAAGTCTCTCTTTGAGATGTGAGATGCTCATTGAGAAAGTGTCATCAAGAAAGGAGAAAATATTTCTCATATCTAGATGTCTACCATTCATCATCTTGTCTTCCATTGCATCATGAGTGAAGCTACCTTCATAATTCTCCAAGAATGATGGGGCCCCTTCACTTTCACAGCTACTAAGTGATAGTGATGTAGATCTATAGGGTGATACATGTGTTGTCTCAAAGCAAGGCACAATACTGATCTCATAACCAGTCATTGTACATAGGATCATGCTCATCCCTTCTTTTGAAAATCTACACGTCAACTCAAGAGGTTGAATGTATTCCTTCCATGATAAACTTAGATAGCTTTTGATCTCCTCCTTGATTAGATCAAGGGTCCTCTATGCTGTGATAATTTGCTGCTTCCAATCAGAATTTGGATCTAACCCTTGCTCATGCATTAGCCCTGATGGCATGTCCCCATAAGGTTCAATATGATCTACTCAAACAATAGGTGATGAATGTGTATGCATACCTTGGATCAACTAATATGTGGGAAAATCTTGATAGAATACAAGAGTTCCCCCAACCGGGACAATGGTGTCTCCAACTACTGGCAAGAGAGATGGTTGCTCTTCTCCAAGTGTACCAGCGCTGAAATCTTCCTCCTCCTCCTCATGCATCTCCTGAATCATGCATGGGACTCTATGTGTCAATCGCTCAAGACTATTTTTCAAAGTTGCAAGTGTCTCTTCTTTGGATGCAAATACTTCTGTAGTTGGTGGTGAATGTAGTGACTCCTTATCTAGAGTGACAAGATTGACATCCTCCTTTGTTTCTTTGGGGAATGTCACTTTGTGACACATCTATGATTTTCTCACATAAAATTCCTTCCTCAACTTGTGAAATAAATCTAAATATTTAGTCACCTTTGCATGCTCCATGTGACCAAACCACCAATCATTGGCTTCATCTAAAAGATGAAGTGATACAATCTGAACAGCCTCTCCTTTAGCTATAGGATATAGCCTGAAAAATGCATCTAACTCTCTCCTCCAAGCTCTAACATTGCTTGAGTAAGATCCATCAAATGTAGGAAAATAGAATCTATTATGCCTCTTCCTTCTATTGCTTCTATAAGATCCTCTTTCTTCTTTGATTTTTAAGAATTGTTGGAGAGTTAGCTTCTCCTTGAATGCTCTAAACTATGTTTTTTACTCTTTAAGATATAGACTGAGAGTCTCATGAGTCTCAAGTGTTCTTATTTATTCATTTCTACACCTCTCACCTTCTCCAAAAAAAGTGGGCATAGTGGATCTATGAGAAGATCTAGGATTCTCCGGTTTTCTTCTTTGCTGATAGGAAGTGCTTGGACCTTCCTCACCACATCTTCTTCTTGGATCTTCTTTTTGTACTTCCTTCTTTATTGGATTGACCTCATTGGAGAGATCTGGCATGGATCTAAAGAAAGGAGTGGTAGAATTATCATCCTCCATGATATATCTCATCTATCTGCTTCTTATTTTGATGCAAAAGATGAAGTGTCCACAAGATGAGCCAAAGATTATGCTCTGATACCACTGTAATATCCCAAAAGGGAGAATGAAATAATACTTAAACACAATATAAGAACTGCAGCAATATAAATAATAAATCTTAAGACAACATCAGAATTTATAGAGAAGCAGAGCCATTTTATTATATTGGAGAAGATTCAGTTACACCATGTACAAAATATGAGTAGATCTAGCCAAAAAGATGGTCTAGAGTCACCCAGAAAACATGCTACAATAGGTAAAGCATAACTGGAGAGCCACTGAGGAAAATACTGAGTTGTTCCTTCAGTAGAATATGAATACATAACTACAGACTGAAAATTAAAATGCAGATCTACTCAAATATGGATCTCAGATGATGCCAAGATTCAATATCTGGCCAATGTGATGGATTCCCAAGATAACCCAGAAAGGATTTTCCAGATCTACAACTTTGGAAAATCACCCTCCTAGGATTTGATCCTTGATCTACTGGGAAATAAAAATATGAAGCTAGATATGTTAAACAGATGGCTGAAATATGTTACAAGATCAGATCTAAGCTTGAAGGGTTGATCCCTTCTTCAGATCTACAAGCTAGAAGCTCTAGATCTAGCTTCTCAATCCTCCAATAATGATTACAACTGCTGCAACACAACTGCCAATAGAAACTGCACTGTGAGGGAGAGAGAGGCCTTATGCCTACTCAAAAAAATGCTGCAATAAACTCCAGGCTGATGGGTAGACTGATGGCAATGTGAGGGGATGGTCCCTCACTGGATTACTAGTTGAAATGCTAGTAACTTCCTTCCTCCCTTTTGATCTGCAAATTGGACAGCGTAATTCCTAAGGAAATACTGTTGCTAGGAGGCCAATAGCTTTTTTCCTGATGCCAGATATGAAATGAAGCTCTAGGAATGTTGATCTATAAGCCCAAGGTGATAGGAATAAACTCTCACCAGTTCTCCAGCTTAAGTATTGAAGACAACTTCCACCTTCCAAAATGATCTTTAGAAATTTGCATTTTCTAAATATGAATGTTCTACAGAAAGTAGGAAAAGAGATGTGGCCCCAATGCCTGATGTAAAATGAAGTAAAATACTCTTTCTAGAGCTACTCTAAGAAAGAGGTGGGATTCCCAACCAGGAACACCCTATGCTAAACATCACTTGCAATCTCTGCTAAACAACCCAAGAAAGAAATGGAATGTCACATGACAATTCCAGATCTGAAAATATCCTTACATCAAGAATAACCAAAATACCTCCATCCTTGCCTTCATATTCTTTATATAATATTTGAGCCTTCCCATGCCTTGGCGCCCATCTAGACTGGGCTGTGCATGTGGATAAGATCCTCCATGTTTTACTGTGTTGTTTGACCAAGTCACCATCATGTCTAGGTGCAATGTACACCCTCTCCATCACATGTGCATTAATTGCAAAATATCTTCCATAACTTTATCATGAATGCTTCATGATCTTTTGATTGAAATATTCAAGATCTTAGCTGACTGTATCAACCTCCATGATCTTCTTTTTGATCTTTTCAAGATCTTAGTTGACTATGTCAACCTCCATGATTTATCTCATTAATGAGACATGATCTCCAATTTCATTCACATTAGTAGTTACTCAACTACCTCATTATGTTGATCTAGGCTTAATTAATCCACATTCACACACAAAAAAGTGGATGGTATTCATCCTTAAGGTTTGTGGGTCCCTCCACCCTTTTATTTACTTAATTTAATAAGAAAATCAAAGACTCAAATATTCCAAATATGATGTGGAGATTTTGGAATATTACAAAATTACTAATGGAGGAGTGGTCCGGTTAGCCACCTTGTTCAGTGATATGGTACCAGGATATGTCAATGGTAGCCGACTCAAACCATACCAGATCAAATGAATATATTTCCAGAGCAGCTGTATGGCGCGAAATATGCGCAGGAAGGAGGACAAACGTAGGCATGACCATGGTATGCACAGGTATCAATCATAGGTCTACAAGCACAGAGAGGTGCGTTGGGAGTGTACAGGTGTGTTCAGAGTGCAGAAGGTGCACTAGAAGCGCAAGGGTAATCTACAATTATGAAAACTAGCCATTGGAACAATAAAACTAGGTAAAAAGAAAATTCTACCGTTGAAAGGAGTGGGCGGCTAGCAATTAATGAGGCGATTTCTGAATATTTTTTACTGTTTACTTGATGTTAAGTTTCTGATAAGACTCACCCAAATGTTGGTTGATATCCAAGGCTATAAAAACATAAGGATAGCTCAGAAGAGGGTTCCGTGTATCTTGAATAGTTTATGCTTTGTGAGATTCTATGACTATTGTGCTTTGTTCATGTCTGAGCATGCTTCCCCCTCTGATACTAGCCAACTTGAGTTAATTTTTCACGCAAGAATGACTGCGACTAATCCAGACAATGGCCTCAATGGAGAAAGAATTTGAGGAAGTACTAGAAGTCACCCCTGAAGTTGAGGAGGTTATGTCCACACCAAGCAAGGGAGAGTAGAAGGGGAAGGGAAAACGCCAGAAGCAAGGTCCAGGGAAACCTACAAAGTCGGCTGGGGTGAAACCATGTACTTCCACTTGGAACATGAAATCCGCACGAATGGTGCCACAGGTACGTTTTCCCAACCCCTTAAAGAGACGTTGTCTGCTCAGGAAGAGGCTCGGATCGCTGAACCAATAAGCTGGCTACCAACCTATATGACGCCTCACAGGCCCTCGGTGCACATGCCCAAGAATATCGATGGGATGTGCGCCTATATATAGATGCCCCTGATTTCGGGTGAGGTCCCCATCATTAGAGACTCCTTTGGAAAGCTCCACATGGTCAAATTCGACGATCATGACCTAGAAAACCTGGAGGCCTTCCCTGAGTTGGCACCAGAATTGTATTTGGAGAGGGTATTGGAGGATGATGTACTAAAGGTATTCCCTATGCCGTGGTCAAGTGGATTGGTTGGGTTCAAGTTATTAAAATTGCTGCAGATGCCTCATTTCGGCCACTACAATATCACTAACAGGATTGTGCGACAGTTGCTCGCCCTCTTCCATGACGAGTACTTATGGATTCAAGACCGCATTCCCATAGATGCAGCACTCATTCACTGTATCAATGGTCTGCCTATGAAAGGGTTGAATCCCATGGAATATGTCAGGAAGAAATATGAACAACATATCACTGATAAGGTGCATGAGGATTATCACATTGAACAGAACACTAGGGTGTTCATGATTAGCACTATCAGCGACCCCGGTGTGCGCATGGGCACCTTGTTGTTAGCATGCAAGATGATGCGCAAGTGCCAGGTTGCAATGGTCCCCGCATATGTGATCTAGTTGGCCGGATGCTGCGAAAATGTGGTCTGCTTCAACTAGTCCCAATTCCTTTGCATTGAATTTCTGCAGAATGTGCACGAAGCCCAGGATCATGGAAGGGCCTTTTTTTACTCCTGGTTTCTGCTCCTCATCACGTTGGTTGCATGGGAAGCCCCGAAATATTTAGTCCTTCCCAAGCTAGAACCGGATATGTGCGAAGGGGCATGATATGAGAATCTATGGTACTCAAAGGATGAAAAGTGAATTGAACATAATAAGGTCTTCTGGGACCTATTTCAAAGTGGGCTCACAACTAGCATTCACTCCCGACCACACTTGTCACTAGCAATTTATGACAAAGTACAATTGCATCGCAGAATTTCAAGTAACAATGCACAATGTATAGATAAAGGGCTGCAAGGATCTCACATGGGTATCACTACTGTATATGGTTACTAATGAGGACATGGATCACCTTATTGCTACTTGGCCTCTACTTTGGAAATTAGGCTTCAAATTAGGTACGCAGGAAACTATAGGTACGTGCACCACAAAGGTCACCCCACCCACCACCACTAAGGAGACTGGAGGATAGGGCAAGATTACTGGGAAGGGAGTGGACCCAGAATCATAGAAGGATTCACAGCTGGATCTAGGCACAGAGGGTCTAGATACAGGAGGTGCTGACTCCCCTCGAGGTACGAAACAGACTAGTGACCCTGTTAAGGGACCACGGAAGAAGAAACAAGCTCAATGTCTAGAATGAGACACTAGAGTTACTCTAATAGAAGAGGAAATGGAGTAGATCGCAGACATAGTCACCCTTGCCAAAAAATATAAATGGTTGGCTCTAGAAGAGTAGCAGAAGGCCACAGTCGATACACTCTAGGCTGTGCTCCGGGCTCTACAACTCAAGACTGACACTTTGCAAACAAGTTTGATTCAGGCAAGGTTGGCCCTAGCAACAAGCAGAAAATTGATCATTATAATGGAAAGCCCCTTCTACCCTCTGCCAGGCGTAGCCCTCATTCTGAGCCCACCCGACTTAGGATTGCAAGTCTAGGCCTGCGCAAAGGTACAATTGGACCAAGCCCGACTACCACATGAACCATTACAGGTCCTCCACGCATCCTTGTTCGAAGAGATTCAACACAGAGACCACCGAGTGCACCAGCAACTCAGTACAGCTGAGTAGACGATTATGGAGAAAATTGTTGAGGCGTCCCAGGCACAGGCTGCATATACCCTCACCGTCGCATAGCAGACAAAGTTGGAACACCTAATAAGTAGGCTCTACGTAGATTTCACTGAAGATTTCCCATATTTTTCCACCCCCCAAGACAAGATTGAGGGGATTTTTGCAGCGCTAAAGGCTTCGAGGACTGAGATCCAAGTGGTTAAGACAGAGATGGAACAGCAAATTGTGGCCTTCCAGGCCAAATTATAGCCGAAAACGCCACCTGAGGTAAGGGCCCAGCGAGCCATGTTGGTCAGAGAAGCCACCAATGTCATCATAGATCAGATTTCTCAGGGTGCAGGACTATTGGAGATAGCTATGCAGCTGTGGTCTAAGGTGCAGTGCGATCCTCTCCTACGGGAGCTTACTCAAGAGCTGCACCAGAAGGAAGAAGAGTTTGAGCAGCTAGAAGCCATTATGCCTACTCTAATCCCCGTGTTAGCCACCTATAATATTTTGTCAAAGCAAACAGGTGGCTAAATATGTTTCTGAGTCTTCAAGAGAGAAATTTCCTTTGTAAATCTATCATTCTTGAAGCCTCCATGTGCTTTCTATCCTTCAAGATTAGATTCACTATTGTTTCCATTGATGAGCATCACTGTTTGTGAAAGAAACTGTTTTCAAAAGGCTTCTGAAACTGCGCATTTTCACTTATTTCATTTCAATTTTCATAAAGCCTTATTTTCATTTTTCAAACCCCCCATTTCCCTCTAAAGGCCTCAAAAATCTCTCTAAACCTCTAAAAATCCCTTTTATAGGTTTAAAACACCCCTTTTCCCCTTTACTGAAAGCCAAGAAAACCCTCAAAAATCTTCATTTTAGGCCTAAAACCCATTTTTACTCTAAGGCTTTAAGCCCTTTTCGGCCTTGGACCTAGCCCCTTTTCCACACATGACTGGAGCCATAACCAAGTGCTAGCCCTTAATCGCTAATCACAATCAGAGTTTCCTTTCTCCGTCTTTTCCTTTATTCTTCCATTTTTCCGATGCGATGAGCCCCTTCTCCTCCCGACCTCAGATTCAATCTCCACCATTGATCTTTTCAGATCTTACAGTCTGCGCTTAACCGCACATCGTAAATCCAAAGTCTCGTTCTTTTTTTCACCTCCGAGGTGCGATTGCTGATTAGATCTCCGCCGTCCATTCCTACAGATCCGACAGCCCTCATCTTTTCGCTCGTTCACTTACCCAGTTCAAAACTCCGCTTTCTCTTTTAATTTCAACTATCCGATCCGCAGATCTAATGGTCCTAACTCAACCCTGTATGCCTTTTAAGCCCGCAGCTTTCAATCTATTGTGCTTCTTCCGTACCTTCGGATCTGAGGTCCCAGATCCAACAGCCACCATTACATATCGCGTAATTTTTGCACCCGAAGTTTAAAGTTTCAAAATTGCATGATATAAGCAATTTTAGGAATCCATGTGTCGGCCTTTGTATGGAATCGAATTTTTTTGGGCATTTCTGCTTTCCCCCTTTTTGTTGCGCAAAAACCATTCTCGGTTCTGCTTTACCACCTACCCTCTACAACCTTAGCTTTTATTCCTAGTCGTCGATCTCTGAGATCGAACGACTCACATTATATCATGTTTTCATTCATCCACCACTCATCAAACCTTCCAAATGACTCCATTGGAATATCTCCACTATTGATCTCTTTCATGATCCAACGACCCTCATTTAACCTTCCTCCGTACTCTCGGTCCCACCACCGAACACCCCGTTTCCTCTCATTTTTTCCTCTTACCTATGCATTTTCTCTTGCGTAAAATTTTGTGTTTTAACACTAAAAGTCATTTGTCATGCCTAATTTAGTCTAAACCCTAGTTTCTTGGCGTTGCACCATGTAACCTTTCTCTGCCGCATATTATTTCTCAACGGTCACTCCTCCGCCTCTGTTAAAGCCATCTAAAGAAGTTTTAAGCCCTCCAACGCCTCTGTAGCCTATATACTCACAAACAGGTCGACAGAAAGTTTAGAGAGTATCAGAAGAAGATTGAAAGGGTTAATGCCTAATGTTGAAGACTTAATGCCTATAATCCAATGTTTAAAAGGATAAAGGACACAGATAAAGAACCGAAGATGATTAAAGAGGCTTAATGAAGCCTAAACATGATCAGAACAGATCAGCATAATATTTTTTTTTTTTCTCCAAGAAGGAACAACTCACATGACCTATTCTACACTCCACCAAACACCCTGGTAGTTATTACATTGAAATAAGTTTCTAAAGTGCTTAGGATAGTAGTTATGAAGTATGGAAGACCTGAAAGACCCTCTGTCACCTTACTTGTGTCAGAAGATAAAATAGCGTACCAGCAGCCACAAAGTACTTCAAAGACACATACCTGAGGTTATTGTCAACTTGAAAAAGACTTCTAAACCAGCCTAAAGGGTACCAACGTGTTAATGTAGAGCCATTAAGTAGAGTGGGCATTCGAATACCTCCTCCCCTCTGTCTTAATGAATCTTTTAAGTTCATATATACTACTCCACCTCTTCATTCACCTATAAGTATTCATTGAAGATTCATTGTAAAGGGTTGGGATTTTATCGACTGTTTGAACTGTTATTAAGGGGAAGTAGCTAAGTAGTTTGTAATATAGTAGGCTGGGAAGAAAATCTAGACTGTAAAGAGCCATTGGACTCAAAGTATGTGACTGGTTTTGCACATCAATCGAAGAAGCAGATTCACATGATCCTGGTCTATATTATTGGTGATGTTTTCCTTACTGTAATTTTCTCTTTTCATGTTTTTCCATACTGTCCATTATTCTCTGATAAAGAACAACAAGCATAGATTAGGACATACTGTTGAAGTACCCTAAGTCTCACTGCTAATCTTTATCCTTATGTTTTCTGCTAACTATGTATCTAAGAACAAATTCAATATAATTTAACCAGTATAGAAGTTGGTTTTTCCATGCTTACTGATGTATGAATTTAGAGCTTGTCTCTTAGATGTTCTTGTCTAGTTTCAGCTGAAAGAATTGGGAAACTGGGAGATTATAGTTAGCCCTATCTCACTAGGTTCCTTTTCCAACAGTTAGCCTTTCTAAGATCCCTTTGAGTTAGTGTCAAAGTAGTGAAGGTTCAAAGTATTTCTCTGATCTTAGGCCTTACTCTGTGTTTAATCTTAAATTTTTTCTGCTTTTTGAAAGTGGTTATGAGGACTACTGGATTGTTTCCCTCGAAGAGTATGTCAAAATCAGGATAGGTTCAAAGTCCTTACCTGATCTTAGGCTGCACTTTGGTTTCTTTCTTTCACCTCACTTCTTAATTTTCCACCTCACCCTATATCTAAAAGATCCTTTGGTATGGATGACTTGCCCTATGGAAACCCTTGGATAGTTTTTATGCGAGGAAACCCTTTTACGACTCCATAACCCAATGAATTGGCACTTCTTTTGACCGATCTTCCCATGCTGAAAAATCCTACTACCTTGTTCCTTCTTCACTTCACATAACCTTCTCAGTTCATCATCTCCAACCAAACAAACAAATCAAAAAACCTTGTGATTCATAACTAGACTAATACCATAAACTGACCTTAAAGATATATCATATTTGCATTTATAGGGAGATCCCTCTCTGGATCCAGGAGGGCTAGATCCTAGGATCCCAAATTGGTTTGATGTTGTCTTGTCATTTGGTATTTCCAAATCTTCCAAATCACAGGAACGACAACATAATGGCGACTCCACTGGGGAACTTTCCTCAGAAAACCTACTACCCTTAATTGATATTATCTGGTAATATGTCCTATCATCGTCACCAACATAATGGTGACTCCACTGGGGACAAAAGATGACCAATTAGCCTCGATTTGGTATTCTATTGTTTATGGTGGACAAAAACCCTCATTAAAACATTGAGAATCCTCCACCTAGTGACTCCACAATTCCTAATAGACCTAAATACGCCACTGGAGGAGGAACCTGAAATATGGCCAAACATTCTACAAGGATAGAACATTCAGGATGGATTTGGTTACAAGAACTCACTTTTTTTATCTACAACTACATTCTATCCTACTTTAAGCCTAATCAAGTGTACAAGGATGAGATCCACATTGATTATGGGAAAGATCCCAAGCCTTAGTTTTCAGACCATGAGCAGACCTATACACTTGTGAAAAACCTAGTGAAACAAGAGCCTCATGTTGTATCTCTTACCCCTGACGAAACTTCAAGCAATAATAGGTCTCTTGTTGCACTATCTACACCCACAAAGGTCATAGAAATATATAAGCCTCTAGTTTTTCCTCTTATCTTCCATCCCCTCCCTGCAGGACTTACAGATAAGCTGCCCCTTTTTTATGGAGAAAATATAAAGATCACTGCTGAACAGCACGTTCAAAATATTGAGGATTTACTTGAATTATATGAAATAGAAGAAGATGATGTGCGTATTAGAATTTTTGCCTTGTCATTATGAGGAAAGGTCAAGAGCTGGTTTAAAGATTTTCCAGCTGTAAGAATTTTTAGCTTTCATCAGTTTGCTCAAGTTTTTCTTGATAAATGGGTAGTCCTAGGAAATTTTTTCCTCATCCTAGAGGAATACCAGAACTTGAAAAGACAGCCAGGAGAGACAATACAAGACTTTTCAGCCAGTTTCAATAAGGTATACAATGCAATACCTACTGAGATAGAACCACCCTCGGGATGGGCCCTATTACACTATCCAAGTTCTTTTGACCCTGAGGTGGAATTCCATATAAGAGAAAGAGAGACTTCAAGCCTGGAAGAAATGTAGAACATAGAAATTAATATTGAATACAACATACAACATAGGGAGTAAAAATTGAACGCAATGAAGAAGGGCCAAGTAGAGCAAAGAAGGTTGATCTCTGCAGAAAACAAGCTGGAAAGATTGATAGGGACAGCCAACGCCTTTCTAAACATATAAGAGGAAGAATTTGAGGTTGAAACTATAAATGATTATTGGAAAAGACCCACACCTTGTCCTCAGGAAAAGAAAACCAGATCACTGCAAGACATAAGCCACATGCAAATCATGTATGATAAGAAAGATCTTAAATTAGAAAATGAACTTGCAGATTATTTTGAAGGAAGGCTTGCTGAGAATCCAATAGGTTTGATTGGTAGCATTGCTTATAAGTATGATTCTTCTAATTTTGATCTATCTGATGATAATTTTTTCCAAAGGGAAGCTAATATTTCAGGACCATCATCAGTAGATTTATGGGAGGAAGATCAGGACCATCAACTTCAAGAAAGTGATGAGCCAATGCAGGCTATTTATGATACTGATGAAGAAAGTGTTGAAAGCCTGATAGTAGGTGAAGATTAATTGAATCTTCTCTTTGTTATATATCAGACCATCAGTAATAATTTCCATGAGGGTGGAAGTCAGAAGCCTTTTAGTTCAGAGGGTGAGAAGGAAAGAAATGAAGAAACTCTTGAGCAAGTTGAATATCCTGAACCTTCTCCTGCAAGGGTTGAGGTAATCATAGAAACCCCTGCTCAAGAATATGTTAATATATTCACAGAGTTCATTCCACTCCAGCAGGACCTGCCAGGGCTACATGAGGATAGCACTGTCGAATATGATGAGTCCTCCAGTTCAGGTTATAATGAAGATGAGGAAGATTTCCTTTCTCAAAGGAATATTTTTATTGATCCAGTGGAAGAAGAATTGATCCTGGTTGAAACTTACCTTCCAAATACTCCCAGCCAGGAAAAGGATGATTGTGATTTCAAGGGCCACACTGTAGATGCAGTGAACCAAGCTGTCGAGTATGCAGATAGCCTACCAATAGTGGAAGGCCAAAAAGAAGAAAGTTTGTATCATATTTTTGCAGATCTTGTGGCAGAATATATGGAGACCCTGACTGGCTCAAGTTCCAAAACATTGATCCTTTGCAAGAGTCAGATACATCAGGAGTGGTCACCGCTGGTGGTGGCCTTGGTTTTGAAGACCCACATTCATAGTACCCTATGGTTATCTCTGATAAGTAGTCATATTTCATCTCGTTTTTTATTAATGCTTAACTGGTTGCACTGGCACTATTGTATCACATAGAGCATCAGAGATTTTCCAAGTTAGAATAGGGTAGGTAGGAAATCTCAATAAAGCTCAGCCTGTGAGAATTTAGTTAGTTTTTCTTTAATTTCTACAAAATTCAGTCCATGTGAAACTTGTCTTTATGCCATGGACACATAGCAAATCAAACAGCCTAATCCTGGTTTAGCTGTGTTTCAATTTCTATTCTAGAATGTAGAGAATGAAATCTGTCAGACAGTTTAATCCTGGCATATATTAGTCTAAGTAGAAAAGCTATGAGTCCAACTGTTTAATCTGGTCTCATGGAGAAATAAGGGTAGAAGTAGATAGGTTTATTTTCTTGTTTGCAAAAAATGATGATGTGAAAGGTCTGCAAGTTTAAATGCACCTTGAAGAAAAAATGTTAGGATAGTAGGTTGGGTAGGAAGTTGTTTGGGAAAAAATTTTCTGCTGATATAATATCCATCATGTTTGTGGCGGCTGATCAAAAAGGAAGAAGAATATGGTCAAGTATCAGACATCTGGCCTACTTCCAAAGATCATATCTGAGATTCTTGACACCTTCAAGAAGATGCCATCCCCATGTGGAGCCACTGTTAGCCACCTATAATATTTTGTCAAAGCAAAAAGGTGGCTAAATATGTTTCTGAGTCTTCAAGAGAGACATTTCCTTTGTAAATATATCACTCTTGAAGCCTCCATGTGCTTTCTATCCTTCAGGATTAGCTTCACTACTATTTCCATTGATGAGCCTCACAGTTTGTGAAAGAAATTGTTTTCAAAAGGCTTCTAAAACAACCCATTTTCACTTATTTCCTTTCATTTTTCATAAAGCCTTCTTTTAATTTTTAAAAACCCCCATTTACCTCTAAAGGCCTCCAAAATCCTTCTAAACCTCTAAAAATCCCTTTTATAGGTTTAAAACACCTCTTTTCCCCTTTACCGAAAGCCAAGAAAACCCTAAAAAATCTTCATTTTAGGCCTAAAACCCATTTTTTACTCTAAGGTTTTAAACCCCTTTCGGCCTTGGTCCTAGCCCCTTTTTCGCACATGACCGGAGCCATAACCAGGTGCTAGCCCTTAATCGCTAATCACAATCGGAGTTTCCTTTCTCCGTCTTTTCCTTTATTCTTCCATTTTTCCGATGCGATCAGCCCCTTCTCCTCTCGACCTCAGATTCAATCTCCATCGTTGATCTTTTCAGATCTGACGGTCTGTGCTTAATCGCACATTGCGAATCCAAAGTCTTGTTCATTTTTTCACCTCCGATGTGTGATCGTCGATTAGATCTCTACCATCCATTCCTACAGATTTGACGACCCTCATCTTTTCGCTTATTCACTTACCCAGTTCAAAACTCCGCTTTCTCTTTTAATCTCAACCATTTGATCCGCAGATCTAACAGTCCTAACTCAACCCCACATGCCTTTTAACCCCACAGCTTTCAACCTATCACACTTATTCCACACCGTCGGATCTGAGGTCCTAGATCCAACGACCACCATTGCATATCGCATAATTTTTGGGCCCGAAGTTTAAAGTTTCAAAATTGTGCGATATAAGCGGTTTCAGGAATCCACGTGTCAGCCTTTGTATGGAATCGTGTTTTTTTGGGAATTTCTTCTTTCCCCCTTTTTTTGCCTGAAAACCATTCCTGGTTCCGCTTTATCGCCTACCCTCCACAACCTTAGCTTTTATTCCTCGCAGTCGATCTCTGAGATTGAACGGCCCACATTATATCGCATTTTCATTCATCCACCACTCATCGGACCTTTCGAATGACTCCATCGGAAGATATCCACCGTTGGTCTCTTTCATGATCCAAAAAACCTCATTTAACCTTCCTCCGTACTCCTGGTCCCACCACCGAACGCCTCGTTTCCTCTCATTTTCACCTTTTTCCTATGTATTTTCCTCGGCATAAAATTTTGCATTTTAACACTAAAAGTCATTTTTCACGCCTAATTCAGTCTAAACGCTGGTTTCTTGGCATTGTGCCATGTAACCTTTCTCCGCCACATATTATTTCTCTGCGCTCGCTCCTCCACGTTCGCTAAAGCCTTTTGAAGCAGTTTTAAGCCCTCCAGCACCTCTGTAGCCTGTATAATCACAAACTGGTCGGCAGAAAGTTTAAAGAGTATCAGAAGAATATTAAAAGGGTTAATGCCTAATGTTGAAGACTTAACGTCTATAATCCAATGTTTAAAAGGATAAATGATACAGATAAAGAACCGAAGATGATTAAAGAGGCTTAATGAAGCCTAAACATGATCAGAACAGATTAGACGATTTTTTTTTTTCCTCCAAGAAGGAACAACTCACACAACCTATTCTACACTCCACCAAGCACCCTGGAAGTTATTACACTGATAGAAGTTTCTAAATCTGTCAGGACAGTAGTTATGAAGTATGGAAGACCTGAAATACCCTCTGTCACCCTACTTGTCTCAGAAGATGAAGCAGAGTACCAGCAGCCACAAAGTACTGCAAAGACACATACCTGAGGTTATTGTCAACTTGAGAAAGACTTCTAAACTAGCGTAAAGGGTACCAACATGTTAATGCAGAGCCATTAACCAGAGTGGGCATTCGAATACCTCCTCCCCTCTGTCTTAATGAATCATTTAAGTTCATATCTGCTACTCCACCTCCTCATTCACCTATAAGTATTCATTGAAGATTCATTGTAAAGGGCTGGGATTTTATCGACTGTTTGAACTGTTATTGAGGAGAAGTAGATGAGTAGCTTGTAATATAGTAGGCTAGGCAGAAAGTCTAGACTATAAAGAGCCATTGGACTCAAAGTATGTGATTGGTTTTGCACATCAATTGAAGAAGCATATTCACAAGATCCTGTTCTATATTATTGGTGATGTTTTCCTTACCGTAATTGTCTCCTTTCATGTTTTTCCATACTGTCCATTATTCTCTGATAAATAATAGAAAGCATAGATTAGGACATATTGTTGAAGTACCCTAAGTCTCACTGTTAATCTTTATATTTATGTTTTATGCTAACTGTGTATCTAAGAAAAAATTCAGTATAATTTAACCAGTATAGAAGTTGGTTTGTCCATGCTTACTGATGTATGAATTTAGAGCGTGTCTCTTAGATGTTCTTATCTAGTTTCAGCTAAAATAATTGGGAAACTGGGAGATTAGAGTTAGCCCTGTCTCACTAGGTTCCTTTTCCAACAGTTAGCCTTTCTAAGATCCCTTTGAGTTAGTGTCAAAGCAGTGAAGGTTCCAAGTCTTTCTCTGATCTTAGGCCTTACTCTGTGTTTAATCTTAAATGTTTTCTACTTTCTCAAAGTGGTTATGAGGACTGCTAGATTGTTTCCCTTGAAGAGTATGTCAAAAGAAGGATAGGTTAAAAGTCCTTACCTAATCTTAGGCTGCACTTTGGTTTCTTTCTTTCACCTCGCTTCTTAATGTTCCATCACACCATCTATCTAAAAGATCCTTTGGTATGGATGACTTGCCCTATGGAAACCCTTGGATAGTTGTTATGCAATTAAACCCTTTTATGACTCCATAGCCCAATGAATTGGCACTTCTTTTGACCTATCTTCCCATGCTGAACATCCCGCTACCTTGTTCCTTCTTCACTTCACATAACCTTCTCAATTCATGATCTCCAACCAAACAAACAAATCAAAAACCCTTGTGCTTCATAACTAGCCTAATACCATAAGCTGGC